>CM076686.1:4270814-4870814 GCA_038501925.1 Xenopus petersii | reverse complement strand
CTACTCCCTGCTATTATCCTTGATGGAGCACACAGCTGCTCATGCTATATAAAGCTGCTATCTCACTCTCCTAGAGAGTATTAAAGATCTGCCCTAATGATAGCTAACCTCGTTCACAGGGTTTCCTGGTCCCTGACTTAATCTCCAAAGGTACAGGTCCTTTTGGGGCAAATGGCTTTACTGGGGCCTTGGTGATCCCAGGCTTAATGGGAAACACCTAGCAGCACAGACACCAGGAGACACTCCCTACACAACACTATATAACAGTGTGGCAGGAAGTGGTATTACACCCTTTGACCAATAACTAGTGGTGTACTAAATGACAAGTTACAGGGGCTTATACCCAATAACAACAGATATAAGAAAAATATAAGAAAGGTAAGGAATTAACTCTATAGGGGCAGAGCAATCATATAGGTCCCTATACTACATTGGCAAGACCATTCAAAACCCCCTTGGTACAACATTGTAAAGAGAATCGCCACAATGTCTCATCATTGAGAATTATAGAGATTGAACCAATCATTAACACAGTTGGTGGAATAGATAGAAATACACTTCTATTGAGGAAGGAAGCGGAGTGGATTTATCGGTTAAATACCATCACATCACATGGTCTTAATGATTCTTTAAATTTGTCTTGTTTTTTTCAGAAAAGATAGTGCTCCCTGTGTGTGTCATACTCTGCCTGCCCTATGCTCCCTGTGTGTGTCATACTCTGCCTGCCCTATGCTCCCTGTGTGTGTCATACTCTGCTTATCCTATACTCCCTGTGTGTGGCATACTCTGCCTGTCATATGCTCCCTGTGTGTGTCATACTCTGCCTACCCTATGCTCCCTGTGTGTGTCATACTCTGCCTGCCCTATGCTCCCTGTGTGTGTCATACTCTGCCTGCCCTATGCTCCCTGTGTGTGCCATACTCTGATTTCCCTATACTCCCTGTGTGTGCCATACTCTATCTGTCCTATGCTCCCTGTGTGTATCATACTATGCCTGTCCTATGCTCCCTGTGTGTGTCATACTCTGCCTGCCCTATACTCCCTGTGTGTGTCATACTCTGCCTGTCCTATGCTCCCTGTGTGTGTCATACTCTGCCTGCCCTATACTCCCTGTGTGTGTCATACTCTGCCTGTCCTATGCTCCCTGTGTGTGTCATACTCTGCCTGCCCTATACTCCCTGTGTGTGTCATACTCTGCCTGCCCTATGCTCCCTGTGTGTGTCATACTCTGCCTGTCCTATACTCCCTGTGTGTGTCATACTCTCCCTGCCCTATACTCCCTGTGTGTGTCATACTCTGTCTGTCCTATGCTCCCTGTGTGTGTCATACTCTGATTTCCCTATGCTCCCTGTGTGTGTCATACTCTGCCTGCCCTATACTCCCTGTGTGTGTCATACTCTGCCTGTCCTATGCTCCCTGTGTGTGTCATACTCTGCCTGTCCTATGCTCCCTGTGTGTGTCATACTCTGCCTGCCCTATGCTCCCTGTGTGTGTCATACTCTGCCTGTCCTATGCTCCCTGTGTGTGTCATACTCTGCCTGTCCTATGCTCCCTGTGTGTGTCATACTCTGCCTGCCCTATGCTCCCTGTGTGTGCCATACTCTGCCTGCCCTATGCTCCCTGTGTGTGCCATACTCTGCCTGCCCTATGCTCCCTGTGTGTCATACTCTGCCTGCCCTATGCTCCCTGTGTGTGTCATACTCTGTCTTCCCTATGTTCCCTGTGTGTGTCATACTCTGCCTGCCCTATGCTCCCTGTGTGTGCCATACTCTGTCTTCCCTATGCTCCCTGTGTGTGTCATACCTGCTTGCCTGTGAAAATTGTTGTTAGGAGCCCCTAAGCTGTTTAATCATGTGCTGGTTGGGGGTGATGGTAGTGCTGGCTGTAATATGCAGAGGAGGAGGAAGTATATGAATTAAATTGTATGTTTTAATATGACTTAGGTTTTTCACATATGATTGATGAGTGATATCCCTGTAGTGAGCACTAAGGATTAGGTTTTTTTGTGTACTACCACCATAATTGTGGACATGGTCTTAAATTGTGGTAACATGTGTGTGTGGTTTAAAGTGAGTGTGGTTTAAAAACAGGGAGTGGTCAATTCTAGATTCCATTATCGCCCCTCCACCATGAGGGCCAGAAAAATTCTGTCCCTCAGTACCACAGAAGTTGGGACAGCATTGCTCTTGTCAAAAAGGGGAACATAGACACACAGATTTTATATTATGTCTTTTTAAATGTCTTTTCTAACAATTTTTGGTGTGTGTATAGTGGGAGAAGATCCAGCAGAAAACTTGGATGTTGGGTGGCTTGTCAATTGGGCTGGTCAGAGAAGTTTGATTAGATATCTAAATCATTAGATACAAGTATAATTCTATTGTTTTCCCCTGTATATCTGATGATTCAGCTCTAAATGTATTGAATGATCTTTCCTGTGACCAATCGTAATTGTTACTTCTATGGCCCCCTTAAGCATGAGGCAGGTCTGTCTATAATGTCCTCTAATATGTGTTGTCTACATGTCAGTATACGTAAATGTTTTTTTCCCTACTACCAGCCCCTCCAGACTGTGTTTGTACTACTCTGCCCCTCTGAGTAGGAACACACCCACTAGGGTTGCTAACTTTTTGAAAAAAAATACAGTTCAAAAATGTGACTGTGAGAGGGGAAGGTGATGTTAAAGGAGCAGATTAGAAAGACATTGTTTTGGGACAGAGGGGCATAGGGAAAGAGGCAGAACTGAAAGTGGGGATTGTGTGAAGGGTGATAAATTTCGCCATAGTCAGGCTAATTTTTTTTTGCAAAATTGCATAAAAAATTTGCCATGCATCAACATTTTTCACCGTGCAGCAAAAAAAAAAGCTTATGTGTCAAATAGCAACGTTATTTTTAACTTCCCCCTTCCTTCCTCTGCAGCCAAGTACATCTGAGCCTTCCCACTGTCCATATAAGGAGGTGCAGAGGCATTTGGTGTCTTATTTAGCTAGAATAGGAGTTTGTGGAGCTGTCTGAGTCATTGCAAGTGGAAGTTTACTGCTTTCCCACTTTTGCTTGCCTGCTCACCTGTGAGACCCAAGACTCAGGACATGTTTGTCTGTCTGTCTGTTGATGTGTATCCCTTGTGGGTGCCCACTACTGCTGAGGGGTTTAGGTTAGTCTTTATTTATCCTTGGGATGGGAGGTAGGGGTGGAAGAGGGAGGGGGTGAGGGAGAGAGAGAGGGGGAGTGAGGGGGGGAAGGTTGTGGTGCTGGCCATGGGCATGCTACCCCACAGCAGTCTAGCCCACAGGTGATGTCATCTGCCAGCTCAGGGAAAACTCCATACTCCTTTTTGTTTGATCCAGAGGTGGACTTGGGTACAAACACCCAGGATCTTTTTGATGATCAGGCAGGAATTGGGGGGCATTCATGTCTGATGAGGAGGAGGTCATGTCACAGCCCACATCAGTAGGGGATATTAGGCAGGGTCCCCTAATGGCAGGGTAGCAAAGTTGCTGCTGTGGGGTCAGACACCAGCATGCTGGATGTGGGTATGGATGCCATATATGATGCAGGGTCTGGTCTGGTGGAGGATGATGAAAGGGACAGACCCTGGGAGGCGGCTCAGGAGGATAACATCAGCAGTTCAGGGGGGGAACTGTGTGTTGTTGATGATGATGATGAAGAGTTGGCCCACAGAGGCAGAAACCCCCACTGACCACTGCTAGGGGGGGCAGGCAACAGGGCAGCACTGTACATGGGTCCAGAGCCTCTGGGCATACAGGTAGGGACCAATTCCAGCCCTCCACAGCAGGCAAGGTGGTGGCACTTCAGCAATGTGGGTATTTTTCACTTGCCAGACTGATAACCAGTTGGTAGCAGTGTGCCAGCTCTGCCGGCACAAAGTTTGAAGGGGGCAGACAGGGTAACATATTGGAACATTGGCTTTAAGTTCCCATATGAAACGTCATTACAGGATGACATGGGAGGAGCACCAAAATGTCAGGGCACCGGGGGGCAGTGGTGCTTCCTGTCCAACTCCTCCCATTCCTCAGGAAAGAAGTGCTAGCTCCCCAGACCATGCAGCAAGGGAAGAGGATAATGCTGTCGGTAGCAGGGTGCACTGCACCATGGACATGTGGACAAGCAGGCATGAGCAGGGGAGGTACCTGACTACTACTACTGCATGGTTGGCAAATTTCTTCTGTTTGAGGCCTATCAAGGCTTCTAATAATTGTACCTGTACTACTGCTGCTGCTGCTACTACTGCTGCATAATTGCTTCTGTTTGAGGCCTATCAAGGCTAATAGTAATGTTGCTGCTACTGCCGCATGGTTGGTAAATTTCTTCTGGTTGGGGGTCTGACAATGCTGTCTGTCATTACTGTCTGTAATATTCAATTTTCATTTTGGTGGGGCCTAGTTGTCACTCAAATTGGGGCCCATTCTCTACTCACAGTGAAGAAAATGTAGAGACAGCTGCATTCATACCAATAATAATCTCCTAAAGAAATGTTGTTGTTACATGCCTAGTGGTAATGCAAATAAAGTCCTGTTGCCTCTAAGTGCTCTCTAGATACCTGCAATCATATTAACATTCTCCTACAATGTGTGCTTAAATTTAAAATCACATCTCTAAGGCTGTTGCTGTTGTCTGTGGCCTATTAAGAAATATTAGAGTACTTGCAAGTCCTGCTTCTGAGTGCTGCCTCTAAGTGCCCTCTCCAGAGACATCTTCAATTACACATATGGGGTCACTAAATTACTCTCATGATAGTGTTGCTTTATTGGTTATTGAAGGCTTGTGTTATATGTAAGGTGCAACCAAAAAACCCATAATGGATTTTTTGAGGGCTACTTAATTCATTAGCAGATTCATGAAATTCGGGAGTCGTAAAAAAATGGGCATCACCAGCATAAATACCCGATGCTCTGCCCTTACACATGTAAGAGTGCAGAAAGCAGAAAGGTGGCAGATTCATTACAATTACACGTAAATATATGGTTCATTCACATAAATTTATGGTTTATTCATTTTTGTCTGGGATACAATGCAGATACTATCTGTTCAGATTTAGTAGTTGTAGCTGTATTAGTAAACTACCAGTAATTATATACAGTATATGAACTACAGATGGTACTTTTTGGTTAAACCAGCAATATAGAGTAGTAGTAAAGACCATTACCAGTCGAGCATGTTTTTCAGAAACTGGCAAAAATGGGAGCCTTTGTTTTATTTTGAAAATACACTTGTAGCCTAGGAGACAGAAGGTTCGTTAACAATGTAGGGTACATGTGTAGCAGTAAACTGAAAGTAACATGCATGGGCATTGGTCTTCAATGCAATGCAAATCCAAGCCAATGCAAAGCAAAACATGGCAGTTGGCAGATTCATTTAACACAGTCAACAAAACTTGAAAGTAAGGGAAAATGTTTTATTGGCAACCCTAAACCTGAATAAATGTATCACAAACAAAACACCCATAGACTGTAATTTCATTTCACTCAAATACATTATGCCCCGAAAAAAGTCAGACGCATGTCAAAAATGTTTGGTCGTGCAATAAAATCGACGTGCGTCAAAACAGTTTCACAAATTTTCCGCTAATTTTTCAGACGTTTCATGGATGTTTTGCAAAGCGAAATGCAACAAATTAAAAAAAATCTAAAATTCGAATATCAAAATTTATCATGTACTGTCTCTTTATAAGTTTGACTTCGACTATTCGCCATCTAAAATCTGCCAAATTGCTGTTTTAGCCTATGGGGGACCTCCTAGAACCTATTTGGAGTTATTTGGTGGACTTGGGTGGAGATTTTTTTATAAAACACTTTGAATCGAATTCGATCAAATACAGCCTATTCAGTCGAAGTTAGAAAATTAGTTTTTTTTAAATATATTTTGGTTGGTCTTTTTTTATTCCAGTTTCGAGCACCTTGAAATTCGACCCTTGATAAATCTGCCCCTTAAAGAATAAGTAAACCTTTAAAATAAGTGAATATAAAACTGATGAGGGGGCTATTCTAAGCACTTTTGTCATTTACATTTTTGTTTAATTTTCTTTTTATTCCAAGATATTAAGGGATACATGTACTGTTAATATGAATGAATTGTGTTACAACAGCACCACCTGCTGGTCAGTTTCCCACCAGTCTGACCAGCAAGTAGTCAAGGAAGTTGTCAGGAGAAAGAAAGAGACTGATGTTCTTCTGCTTAGGAATAAAATTAGAAACCTTTCTCACATCTTTCCTAAGCAGAAGAACATCAGAGCAGCCTCTTTCTTTCTCCTGACAACTTCCTTGACTACTTGCTGGTCAGACTGGTGGGAAACTGACCAGCAGGTGGCGCTGTTGTAACACAATTCATTCATATTAACAGTACATGTATCCCTTAATATCTTGGAATTAAAAGAAAATAAATAATGAATGTATATTACAAAAGTGCTTAGAATAGCCCCCTCATCCGTTTTATATTTACTTGTATTAAAGGTTTACTTATCCTTTAAAGTCATGTGCAGATGACAACCACCCATGGAGCTTCTATATCCATTGCACTCTCTGGGGGAAATTTACTTACATGTGAAAATCCACCAGCGCTTGCTCCGCACACATCGCAACACTTCGCCAGGAGTAAATTCGCCTGGGCAACGCTAATTCACAAAGATCCAAAGTTGCACACAGGGTAACGAGCGCTTGCAAAGTTGCGATAATACGATCAGCATTTCGAAGGTATGCTAGCTTTGGCTTATTTGCATACAGTGTACAGTTAAAGTACAATGGATGTATATGTTGCACTAATACATTACACTACACAAGCCCAGGGAACCTTAATAAAATAAAGTTGTTATATTGCCCTACACATGAGCCCAGTTTATAGTTTATGTGCCATATGTTATCAAATGTAGGGGGGAAGGAGGGTACCCCCCAAAAAAAAATGTTGATCTTTTTCAGCCTATCACCCCATAAAAAGGAAAAGACGCCAGCGTTTTTTGGGACTTTTAGGAAGTCCTATCTACTCTATTGCACTTCTCCTGGTCTGATGTGGTGAAGGCAAGTCTGGCGCAAGAGATAACGTTCAGTAAAATTCACATCTTAGTGAATTTGCGTAGTTATGTCCATTCGTCAATGGGAAAATTTGCCTGGCATTAGAGTGCAAAGTAGCGCTAGAGTCTATGTCCTTCGCTAGCGAATTGAAGCCAGCGCCTGTTAGCCACTTCGCCCTTTAGTGAATTTCCCCCTCTGTATGTTACTGCACAACCCCTTCACACTCTCCTTTTCAGTCCCCTCCCTTGTGTCACGCTGCTGCGTCTCTCAAGTGAAAGTGAAATTCTATCTCGTTGTTGAATTCCAGAGCGGAAAGAAAAACAGCAGGCGGAGCGTGAGTAATAATTACTATTATAGTTATTTTTCCTAAAGTAACATAAACCTGCTCTTTATTGTCCTGTATAAATGCAGAGGATAAATCCCCCCGGTGTTTTGCTCCACTGCAGATATGGGAGGTAAGTTTATTTGATGATGGTGAGGTTTCCTGAGTGGTAATTCCAAATCTAATCTAAGGGTCGAATATCGAGGGTTAATTAACCCTCGATATTCGACTAGGAACTAAAATCGTTCGACTTCGAATATCGAAGTCGAACGATTTATCGCAAATCCTGCGATCGAACGATCAAAGGATTATTCCTTCGATCGAACGATTAAATCGAAGGATTTAATCAAAGGAATATCCTTCGATCAAAAAATCTCAGGCAAGCCTATGGGGACCTTCCCCATAGGCTAACATTGACTTCGGTAGCTTTTAGCTGCCGAAGTAGGGGGTCGAAGTTTTTCTTAAAGAGACAGTACTTCGACTATCGAATGGTCGATAGGGATGTAGCGAACTGCCGTTAATGTGCCGTTAATGTGTTCGCGAACACCGGCAAAAAAGCGAACAGTTCGCGAACTTCGAACGCTCGATAAAATCGTTCGATCGAACGATCGAAGGATTTTATTCGTACAATCGAAGGATTTTCGTTCGAATCGAACGATCGAAGCTATTCGATCGAATGATTTTAATTCAATCGAATGCTTATAATCGTTCGAACAAATGGAAATCGTTCGAACGAATGGAAATCGTTCGATTTTAGCGATCGAATGGTCGAATGGTCGAATGGTCGAACGAAATTTTACTTCGAATCGAACGCGAACACCAATTGGCGAACGTCGCGCGACGTTCGCGAACATTCGGCGGACGCGAACAGTCGAAGTTCGCGCGAACTAGTTCGCCGGCGAACGGTTCGCTACATCCCTAATGGTCGAATAGTCGAACGATTTTTAGTTCGAATCGTTCGATTCGAAGTTGAAGTAGTAGTCGAAGGTCGAAGTAGCCCATTCGATGGTCGAAGTAGCCCAAAAAACACTTCGAAAAAAGACACGAAATATAATAAGGAAATAATATAACCTAATACAAAATGAAACATAAGTAGCAACAATGTTTGCAACATTGACATACAATTTTTTTCTTTTAGATGGTGTGTGTAGCTCTACTGTGCTGAGACAAAGTAAGCAGTCCAATAAGAGACTAAAGAATTTTCTTTGCAACATATTCTTTTATTGTTTTTAATGATTTCTTCTGACACACATTGTACACACATATATTTAACCACATATGATTGTATATGTTCATATGAAATTCCTCACAAAATGGAAACCACAGAGATTACCATGAAAAGCAAAATGGTGAAATTGGTACAATGCTGACACCTAGAGATTAGATTTGGAATTAAAACACGTTATTCACTTATATGCATTGAGACACTCATTTGCCTTAATTGATTGGTAATGGAGACATCCTGACGCCCACTTTTGTTTGTATTTAAACACCCACATGATCACTTGCATTTATCCTTGATAAAGGCCCTAATGTGGGCCGAAACGTTGGACACTTGAGTGATGTTGAAATAAACCTTTTTGATTGAAGATTTGGAGTGCTGGTCCATTTTGAATTTATATATATATATATATATATATATATATATATATATATATATATATATATATATATATATATATATATATATATATATATATATATATATATATATATATATATATATATATATATATATATATATATATATATATATATATATATATATTGGAATTGTGAAGTTCAAGGACAATTGGACTGTTGCTTTCAATGAGGTCACAAAGGAAAATCTTCTCTTTGTCCTCATGCAAGGGCAGCCATGGTAACCAGTATAACATGACTTCTTCCACAGGACAAAAAAAGCTTAACTAAAGAAGTAGGTAGAAATGTTGCACATCATGTTTTATGCTTCTGTACCAGCCCAAGGCAACCACAGCCCTTTAGCAAGTAAAGATCTGTGTCTCCAAAGATGCCCCAGTAGCTCCTCATCTTCTTTTCTGCTGATTCACTGCACATGCTCTGTGCTGCTGTCACTTACTGAGCTTAGGGAGCCACTCACAATATACAGTACACATAGAATAGAAATGTCACAATATAAGGCTGATTAGTAATTAATACACATAATTACTACATGGCAGCACAGAAACCAGTGCAATTAGCATCAGAATTGAATAATCAGCAAACCTGTAGCATCAGCTTATATTACAGCCAGGGAAGCTCATTTTCTGCTGGATAATTAGTGACGAGCCCTGAGCTTAGCTTCTCAACAGCCAATCAGAGCCCACTGAGCATGTGAGTGTCACAGACACTTTCCAAGATGGTGACCCCCTGTGACAAGTTTGAAGTCCTGGATCATTGCTGCTATTGACAAGCTCAAACTTTAGCCTCGTGCAATAAGTTCCCCATATAAAATATGACATTTTTAGCCTAATTCATTTATAGGGTTTAGTTCTCCTTTAAAGGGCAATTCACTTTCATTAGCAAAACTGTTATAATACATAAAACATTGCTTAAAACTCCCAGAAATGTGTTTACATTTTCATAACCTGACAAATTTTGGAAAATGGACATGGACATGGTAATTAGGGGGTGTGGCCATAAAATGGGCATGGCCAACACATTTCTGCTGCACAGTGCGCCATAAGTAATATACATGGATCCCGCGCAATTTTAACCTTACAGCTGAACTAGAAACTTTACAGGTTCTTACCAAAGTGCCAATTTGCAGAAATCTTCTCGTTCTTCTACTTTCTCTAACCTTATTCAGATTCTGACTCTTCCTTCTTCCTGTCTTCCCTTTTCTTGTGCGCTTCTTAACACCCGCTCTTTAACTAACAAATCCATATTAATCCATGATCATTTTTGCTCTAATTCACTTAGTCATCTTGCAACAGAAACCTGGCTCTCACAGAATGATACCGCCATTGAGGCTGCACTCTCTCATGGCGGTCTATCTTTCTCTCACACACCCCCAACCATTGGACGCGGTGGGGGAGTCAGAATTCTCCTCTCACTGTCCGTCCAAACCTATTCCTATTCCTCCAGCCTTCTCATTTAACTCTTTTGAGGCACATGCCATAAACATCTTCCACCCTCTCTCTGTGCGTGTAGCTGTCATTTACAGACCCCCATCAGCCTCCTCCTCTGCTGCCTTCCTTTCTGACTTTGACACCTGCCTTTCTTTCTTCCTCTGCACTGACAGCCCTGCAATCATTCTTGGGGATTTCAACTTCCACATTGATGATGCTTCATAACCCCGGCCCTCTTGTTTTCTCCACCTAACCTCCTCCTTTGAGCTCCAGCAACACCCCTACTCATAAGGATGGCCACTTTTTGGATCTAGTGTTTACTAAAAAAAACTCTCTCTCTCTGGTTTTAACAGTGAATCCTTCCCCCTTTCCGATCACAATTTGGTCACATTTTCCATCTCTCACCTGCTTCTTCCCCCACTGTCTTAGTCCGGGATACACATGACATTGACCTTCCAGCCTTAGCTCAGTCTTTCAGGTCCAGTCTCATTTCCCTTAAGGAAACGTCTGATCCTGATATCCTGGTAAGTGAGTATAATCACATACTATCCTCAACCATTGGCTCATTTGCCCCTTTACAGGCTAAGCGTTCACGTGCTCTGAACCCACGACCCTGGCTGAATTCACAAACCAGATACTTATGCTCCTGTACGAGATCTGCTGAACGTATGTGGAAGAAATCCCGTCCGCAAGCAGACTTTATTCACTATAAATTTCTATTGTCCTGCCTCAATTCTGCCTTGTCAAAGGCCAAGCAAGAGTCCTACAGTACCCTTATAAACAATCACAAATCCAACCCACGGCACCTGTTTTCTCTATTCAATACTCTTCTCCATCCCTCATCAACAGTTTCAGTCAACCAGACACACTCTCCTCAGGACTTTGCTGATTTCTTTAAAGACAAAGTAGAGTCCATCCGCAATCAGATCCCTACCTCTACTAATGTAAACCAGCTCCTCCTTCCTAAGCCCCTTCTGCATGTCTTAATTCCTTCCCTCCAGTAACAGTGTCTGAAGTCTCAAAGCTTCTTTTGTCCTCCCCACTCACAACTTGCCCCCTTGACCCTATGCCGTCTTCTCTGCTCAAACACTGTATTGCAGAGCTTACCCCACCACTTACTCACAACTTCAATGCTTCTCTAGCTTCTGGAACCTTCCCTTCTCCTTTCAAACAGGCCTGTGTAAAGCCTATTCTTAAAAAGGCCACGCTTGACCCAGCCTGTCTATCAAATTACCGACCTGTCTCCCTTTTACCACTTGCCTCTAAACTCCTAGAGCTTATTGTGTTCTCCCGTATTACTAACTTTCTACACACCCATGATCTGTTGGACCCTCTGCAATCTGGTTTCCGGCCTGGTCACTCTACTGAGACTTTGTGCAGAGTTACAAATGATCTTCAGGTTGCCAAAGCCAAAGGTCACTTCTCCATCCTTCTCCTTCTTGACCTATCATCTGCATTTGATCCAGTTGATCACTCTCTCCTGAAGCAGATTCTCTATTCGCTTGGCATCCGTAACCAGGCTGCATCTTGGCTCTCTTCTTACCTTTCTGTCACGGCCGGCACCCGATACCAGAACAAATGCCAAGCACCCTGTTCTCGGCTCGGCTTCACCAGTAGTGTGACCACTGTTGGGCTTCGGGAGGAGGCGAGGCGAGATGTTCTGGCTGGCAAAGGGGCACAGCTGTTAGCAGAGTCTTTTGGGTCACGGTACAAATGGAGCAGGCAAGAGAATCGTCAGACAGGCTGGGTCGAGGCAGGCGGATATCAAGAATCGTCAGGCAGGCAAGGGTCAAACCGGGTTGTCAATCAAGGGGTTAAGCAGGAAGAGTTGTTGTAGGCAGGCAAGGGTCAGGATACAGAATGCAGAATAGTCAGGAACAGGCTGGGTCAAACACGGGTAATCAAACGGACTAGATACAGAACATATCAGACGCACAAGGCTCAGGAACCACTAGAAACAAGTTCTATCACGGGCACTGGCTGGGAGTAAGAATGGCCCTTAAATACCCCTGAATTTCGCGCCAAAACGTGCGCCAATGCGCGCTGGCGTAATCGCGCAAGCGCGCCTGTACCTTTAAGAGGCACGCAGGCGCGCCACGCACACCCTAGAGAACCAAGATGGTGCTGGCGCTGGAGGCCGGAACAGGAGCGCTGCAGCGTGGCGGCTGTCCATGCTGCCGCACCACTAGACCACCAAGTAATTTTATTACACTTTCTAACCGATCATTCACTGTCTCCTATAATAACAAAACCTCATTTCCAGTTCCACTTAATGTGGGGGTGCCGCTGTTGTTCTCCCTGTACACTCTGTCTTTGGGAGATCTCATCCATTCATTTGGCTTTAATTATCATCTGTATCATCATCATCATCATTTATTTATGCTGATGTACCCAAATATATTTATCCACTCCTTCATTAACAGCTGAAACAGAGGCTCAAATCTCTAACTGCCTCCTGGCTATCTCAAACTGGATGAACCAGCGCCACCTCAAACTCAACCTAAGCCTGGTCCTACTCACCTATTTACTATCTCTATTGATGGCTCATTAATCCTGTAAACTCAGCACGCTGTCTGGGGGGAGTCTAAAAGACTCCTCTCTCTCCTTCTCTGATCATATTAACAACGCTGTCAAAACCTGTCACTTTTTCTTACGCAATATTGTCAAAATCCGTCCCTTCCTTTCACCTGATACATCCAAGATGCTCATGCATGCTCTCATCGTATCCCGACTAGATTACTGTAACCTTCTACTAACTGGCCTCCCTAACTCCCATCTCTCCCCTCTACAGTCTGTATTAAACACTGCTGCCAGAATTATCCTCCTCTCATCCAAAATGGTACAGGTCCCTCCACTGCTCAAGTCCTTATCATGGCTTCCTATAAAACAAAGAATAACTTATAAACTCCTCCTCATAACCTTCAAAGCCCTTCATTCCTCTACACTTGACTACATCTCATCTCTTGTCTTTCTATATGTTCCTGGCCAAATCCTTCTCTGACAGCAAATGCTTGGTTGTACCCCCCACTACTACTGCTGTTTCCCGTATCAAACCCTTCTCTCTTGCGACTCCTTATATTTGGAATGCCATTCCTGAATCTCTCTGGAGAGAATCCTCCTTCAGTGTTTTTAAAACAAAACTCAAAGACCTCTGGGAGCACCTGGATAATACCTGAACTGACACTTATATAACAGTGTAACAAACTGTAACCCACAGCACCAGGCCCGGACTGGCAATCTGTGGGTTCTGGCAAATGCCAGAGGGGCTGCTATAAGGTGCCATAGAAAATCAGTATTTAGTGGGCTGGTGGGGCCTTTTTTGGGCTTCTTTGTGGGCTGATTGGGGCTCTGTATACCTGAAATGCCAGGGCCTATTTTAATTCTCAGTCCGGACCTGCACAGCACCTTAATACCCCTCTGAATTGTGTCTGTATGTTACCCTCCCATTTAGACTGTAAGCCCTACAGGGTAGGGTCCTCTAGCCTTTTGTTTCCTTGACACTGAGCACTTAATCTGTATTGTAATTATATTTTTTATATTTATGGGAATTTTTTATTGTTTTGCTGTACAGTGCTTTGCCCTCGAGGAGCGTTTTACAAATAAAAATATACATACATACATACAAGTAAATATTGCCCTTTTACATCTCTTGCCTTGAGCCCCCATTTCATGATGGTCTGTGTGTTAGGTGTATAGTTTTTATTTAAGTAATTCATTTTGTTTCATCTTCCCCACATGGTCTTGTATTTGTAGAAGTTTATTCTTTTGGTAAATCCTGATTTGTTAATTCCTCTGTGAGCGAATCTGCTCCTTTTTGATAATGTTCACTACTGAAAACTATTTGTGGTGTATATATTGTATTTATGTATTGGCTGTTAGGAATGGCTCTGACAGTGTGTGGATTATGACAGCTGGATGATATGAACAGTGTATTACAGTCTGTAGGTTTTATATACATTTTTATCAAGATCTTATAGTCACAGATCACATCACACACACACCCAGGAAGTTAAAGGGGTGGTTCACCCTTCAACACTTTCTCATTTCAGTTGGTTTAAAGGAGAAGGAAAGCCCCAGGGCGCAAAACCCCTCCCCCCTCCCCTCCATTGCCCCCTCCCTCCTCCCCCCTGGCCTACCCCTCCCCCTGGGCAAATGCCCCTAACTTGTTACTCACCCCTCTGCGCAGGTCCTGTCCATGGAGTTCGCAGTCACCATCTTCTTCCACGCGCGTCGTCTTCCTCCTCTGACCGGCGTTTTCTGGCGCATGCGCAGTAGGAACAGGTACCGGTACGGCTCTACTGCGCATGCGCTGAATGTCACGAAGTTTTCCGATTTCACTTCGTGACATTCGGCGCATGCGCAGTAGAGCCGTACCGGTAACTGTTCCTACTGCGCATGCGCCAGAAGACGCCTGTCAGAGGAGGAAGAAGACGCGCGTGGAAGAAGATGGTGACTGCGAACTCCATGGACAGGACCTGCGCAGAGGGGTGAGTAACAAGTTAGGGGCATTTGCCCAGGGGGAGGGGTAGGCCAGGGGGGAGGAGGGAGGGGGGGCAACGGAGGGGAGGGGGGGAGGGGTTTTGCGCCCTGGGGCTTTCCTTCTCCTTTAAGACAGTTTACCAGAAATGAAGACTTTTTCATATTACTTTGCTTTTCTCGAATTCCTGAGTTTCATTAAAGGCGGCTTTTAGAATTGATATAATAGTTGCTAATATTCCCCACAGATCCTACTGAGAAATGTATCAAGTAACAGAGCAAATTGTTACAAAATCTGCACCTGAATCATTGAGCTGCCAGATTAAAACACCATTCCACTTACAGAGCATTTGTTTTTAGATGGTGTCAGTGTCCCCCAGTTTAAAACTGGAAAGAGGCAGAAGGCCAATAATTCAAACTCTATAAATTGTAAATAATAAAGACTGAGTAAAAAGTTGCTTCTGTAACATACTAAAAGTTAATGTAGAGGTGAAACACTCCTTTAATGGAGAATAAAACAAATACGTTTAGAAATGCTGTGTTTTAAAAATTAAACTTAATGAACTGGCCTAAAAGTTCATCATCTCAGTAATGACCCAGACCTTAAAGGAGAACTAAAGCCTGACTAAAGAAGTAGGTAGAAATGTTGTACATGATGTTTTGTGCTTCTGTACCAGCCCAAGGCAACCACAGCCCTTTAGCAGTAAAGATCTGTGTCTCCAAAGATGCCCCAGTAGCTCCCCATCTTCTTTTCTGCTGATTCACTGCACATGCTCTGTGCTGCTGTCACTTACTGAGCTTAGGGAGCCACTCACAATATACAGTACACATAGAATAGAAATGTCACAATATAAGGCTGATTAGTAATTAATACACATAATTACTACATGGCAGCACAGAAACCAGTGCAATTAGCATCAGAATTGAATAATCAGCAAACCTGTAGCATCAGCTTATATTACAGCCAGGGAAGCTCATTTTCTGCTGGATAATTAGTGACGAGCCCTAAGCTTAGCTTCTCAACAGCCAATCAGAGCCCACAGCCCTACTTCTTTGTTGAGGTGTTGTTCTCCTTTAAAATGAAGTCTAGGTCAGATGGCCTTACGATGATTCAGCATTTCTTGGAAAAAACCCTCTTCCTGCATTATTCTTAAATTGTGAAAGTTACATTTGAAATCTAATCTTATAATTCTCAGCAGACAATACAAAATCCCATATAGTGTACAATTATGGAATGCATTATTCAGAAACATGTGTTGTGAAAAAATCCAGGATACCCAATATTGTTTCCCATAAAGTCTTCTATACCCAAAACATTTTTCATTTTTGACTAATATACTCTGTAATAATAAACCAGTACCTTGTAATATGATAACTAAGTTGCACTCATCCATATTGGATACAAAACAACCGACTTGTTTTTGTTTTTAAATGTGATTCAAAGGAAAGCTTTACCCCCCCAAAAATATAGGTCTCTATAAAAAGTTATTACATATGTAGCGCTATAGTAAATTGACAGTACTGTAGTCAGTTTTAGCTACTTACTTGTTGTGTGGAACCACAAATGAGACTCTCTTTACACAGGGGTAAACCCTCGCAATGGAGTGGAGGCAGGGTGTAGCGTAACTGTAACTGTGTGCCAATGCACAAGAATTGGGTGCCAGAGGTTCCTTTATGCTTAACCAAGAACAGTATTTATGAAACATAGCACATATCAACAATGGAGCTTAGAACACAGATAGTATAAAGGCAGCATATACTCACAGTACCAGTATAGGCTGAATCCCTGCAGGCCAGGGACTCATCAGCAGAGAGTTTGCAGCTTGTGAGGGGTATTGCCCAGTTTTCAGGATCTCTTTAGTTGGCATCTAGGGGAATTTCTATCATCCCTACTCTAGGTCAGTAATACCGTGGGATCTTAACCCCTCGAATACCCTTATCGAAGCCTTGAGCTCCTCAACTAAATAACCTCTCTATCACTCCTAGAGTGATCTATAAAAGAATATGCTATCACTTTACTAGGGCCACTGGTCCTATGATCACACTACCCATTCCCTTCCAGCCTGCTTGGGTGGGTTAAAGTAATGGATCCAGACCGCATGGTTCCCAAGACCTTTATACTACCGCACAGTGCCATCTGGTGTACACTGTGAGAACTACAGGGGTTACATAAGCACAAGGTCCCCATAAGGACCCACATAGGAGTCCATATTACTAGGGATGTGCCTGTCAATAATGTGTAAGGGTGTCTACATTTTCACATGCCTACACATAAAACAGCTCATATATAAAACCATGCTTCATGAAAATAAAACATATTCATAATAATATATTTTTCTTGTAGTATGTGCCATTGGGTAATCATAAATAGAAAATTGCTATTTTAAAAAATAAGGGCCGCCCCCTGGGATCATAGGATTCACAATGCATATAAACAAACATAAAAAACTATACTTGTTAGGTCACATGAGCCAATTAACAGAGTTGAGTTCCTGTTACAGTTAGAGCTGCAGTATTTCTGGTTAGGTGATCTCTTCCTGTTACAGTTAGAGCTGCAGTATTTCTGGTCAGGTGATCTCTTCCTGTTACAGTTAGAGCTGCAGTATTTCTGGTCAGGTGATCTCTTCCTGTTACAGTTAGAGCTGCAGTATTTCTGGTCAGGTGATCTCTTCCTGTTATAGTTAGAGCTGCAGTATTTCTGGTCAGCTGATCTCTTCCTGTTACAGTTAGAGCTACAGTATTTCTGGTCAGGTGATCTCTTCCTGTTACAGTTAGAGCTATAGTATTTCTGGTCAGGTGATCTCTTCCTGTTACAGTTAGAGCTGCAGTATTTCTGGTCAGGTGATCTCTTCCTGTTATAGTTAGAGCTGCAGTATTTCTGGTCAGGTGATCTCTTCCTGTTACAGTTAGAGCTGCAGTATTTCTGGTCAGGTGATCTCTTCCTGTTACAGTTAGAGCTGCAGTATTTCTGGTCAGGGGATCTCTTCCTGTTACAGTTAGAGCTGCAGTATTTCTGGTTAGGTGATCTCTTCCTGTTATAGTTAGAGCTGCAGTATTTCTGGTCAGGTGATCTCTTCCTGTTACAGTTGGAGCTGCAGTATTTCTGGTCAGGTGATCTCTTCCTGTTACAGTTAGAGCTGCAGTATTTCTGGTCAGGTGATCTCTTCCTGTTACAGTTAGAGCTGCAGTATTTCTGGTCAGGGGATCTCTTCCTGTTACAGTTAGAGCTGCAGTATTTCTGGTCAGGGGATCTCTTCCTGTTACAGTTAGAGCTGTAGTATTTCTGGTCAGGTGATCTGAGGCAGCACACAGACCATCACGAAATTGGGTTTCAAGGCAAGAGATGTAAGAGGGCAATATTTACTTAAATATATATTACCAGTTTGGTAAGATTTTTTAATATGCCACTTTTTCATTTCAGTGGTATATATTTCCTTTAAAGGCACCAGATCGCAAGCATTCCAGATAATACATCAAATAGCTGTACATAAACAGAATAGTAATGTTGGTATAACAAAGTGGAAAATGTAACTTTATAAAGGATAAAAATTCCAAATTCATGACTTGTGGGTGGAGTTAATCTTTTAACTCCTATGTCTCTTATGTCCAGCTTTAAACTATATGCACGGGAGACTAAAAAGTACATAATACTTAAACCAGTTCTATCATACCTTGTTTTGTAGATACAAATCAAAGAGAAGCATGACTGGGCAAGGAATAACCATTGTATTTCAAGTAATAGGCCTTTTAACAGCTCTTCGGACTACATCTGGAAGTAAGTTTAAATCATTCTTAACTTTTGTTGAGAACACACCTATATATGGTCAAAGAACCCCTCAGTGACTTCTAATATCCTTATCATTTACAGTAGGGGGTACATTATCCCTTATAATACATGAGTGATACTCAGAGTTCCCTGTATAACTCAGCCTGCAGCCTTGTGCCTTTATATGGTCACAGAACAACCCCTCAGTGACTTCTAATATCCTTATCATTTACAGTAGGGGGTACATTATCCCTTATAATACATGAGTGATACTCAGAGTTCCCTGTATAACTCAGCCTGCAGCCCTGTGCCTTTATATGGTCACAGAACAACCCCTCAGTGACTTCTAATATCCTTATCATTTACAGTAGGGGGTACATTATCCCTTATAATACATGAGTGATACTCAGAGTTCCCTGTATAACTCAGCCTGCAGCCTTGTGCCTTTATATGGTCACAGAACAACCCCTCAGTGACTTCTAATATCCTTATCATTTACAGTAGGGGGTACATTATCCCTTATAATACATGAGTGATACTCAGAGTTCCCTGTATAACTCAGCCTGCAGCCTTGTGCCTTTATATGATCACAGAACAACCCCTCAGTGACTTCTAATATCCTTATCATTTACAGTAGGGGGTACATTATCTCTCATAATACATTGGTAATATACAGGGTTACTAGTAAAAGTCAGCCATCTTATATCCAATATTTTACAGTAGGCAGTACTTTGTGCCATTTATCTATTTTGTATTTTTATCTTATCATTTGCTTTATATTGCAGAGAGTTTCACGGTTGTTGCTACTGGGTCATCAGTATCTGCCACCCTGGGCAACGATTCATATCTGTGCTGTCGTCTGGAACCTGAAATCAGTGCTAAGAGTATGACAATCACATTCCATGTGGGTGATTATAATATTTGTTTATATGAGAACGGAGAGGAAGATCTCAGTAATCAGAATGAGGAGTATAAGGACAGGGTCGAGTTACTGACAGGGAACATCACTGTAGGACAAGTCACTCTAAGAATAAAGAATGTTCAGCAGTCAGACACAGGGAACTACACCTGCACATTTGATTCTGATGATTTTTCCAGCAACGCAACAATGGAACTACATGTAAATAGTAAGTTATCTGAATTTCTGCTGCATTTTCTTTCCAGTCTTTGAAAAATAGACATAAAACTGAGGAAAAAATACCTTTTTTTATGATGACATTGTGGGTACAAATCAAGTCTTTTCTGGACATTAGTAAAGACGTTAGTCTGACATTAGTCAGACTGGGTTACTGGGGCCCCCTGGGCCTGCCGTTGTAAAAGTAATTCAAAGTCATTTTTTGGATACTTCGACCATCGAATAGGATACTACGACTTTGAATTTACTTCCAAGTACTGTCTCTTTAAAAAAACTTCGACTTCAATACTGCGCCAAGTTAAACCTGCTGGAGTGCTATTCTATGCCAAATTTGCTGGAAAAACTTCGAATTCGACATTCAAATTCGAAGTTTTTTAATTCGATGGTCGAATTTCGAAGTTTTTTGTACTTCGAAATTCGACCCTTGATAAATCTGCTCTTAGTATGATGTAGTGAGGGATATTCTGAGACAATTTGCAATTGGTTTTAATTTTTTATTATTTGTGGTTTTGGAGTTATTTAACTTTTTATTCAGCAGCTCTCCAGTTTTCAGTTCCAACAAGTTACCCTAGCAACTATGCATTGATTTAAATAAGAGACTGGAATATGAATAGAAGAGGGCCCAAATGGAAATATGAGCAATAAAAAGTAGCAATAACAGTAAGGGGCAGATTTATCCAGGGTCGATTTGAAAATTCGAAGTTAAGAAATTAGAATTTTGAGCTATTTTTGTGTACTTCCACTAGGGAATAGTCCAAATTCAATTAAAATTTGAAGAAAATTTGAATATTTAATGTATCATTTACTGTCTCTTTAAAAATTCAACTTCAACCATTCGCCATCTAAAACCTGCCAAATTGCTGTTTTAGCCTATGGGGGACGTCCTAGTACCTATTTGGAGTAGGGATGCACCGAATCCACTTTTTTGGATTCAGCCGAACCCCCGAATCCTTCACGAAGGATTCGGCCGAATACCGAACCGAATCCGAACCCTAATTTGCATATGCAAATTAGGGGTGGGAAGGGGAGAACATTTTTTACTTCCTTGTTTTCTGACAAAAAGTCACGCAATTTCCCTCCCTGCCCCTAATTTGCATATGCAAATTAGGATTCGGATTCGGTTTGGCCGGGCAGAAGGATTCGGCCGAATCCGAATCCTGCTGAAAAAGGCCGAATCCTGGCCAAATCCCGAACCGAATCCTGGATTCGGTGCATCCCTAATTTGGAGTCAATTGGTGGACTTTGAAAATTCAACGTTTAATTCGAATTCGATCAAATACAGACCTATTCGATCGAAAATGGACCTATGTGAATGGAAAAAACTTTGACTTAACTTTGAATCAACTTTTTTTTGGGAAAAACTTTGAACCAAATGTGCAATTCCTTTGATTCGACCAATTTGAATTCAGACCTATTCGATCAAAAACTCTTGGAAAGAGTCAGAAGAAGAAGACAAATAAAAAAACGACAAAAAAAATAAATAATGAAGACCAATTAAAAAGTTGCTTAGAATCAACCATTCTTTAACATACTAAAAGTGAACTTAAAGGTGAGCCACCCCTTTAAAGAAACCACCAGTCTTTTAGATAAAGGAAATTTCTTCAGAGAAAATGTATTACATGTATGTCGGGACCAGCAATAAAAAAAGAATTGCTGATCCTGAATACAATTTTAAGATTTATATTTGTACCATTTCACAAAATCCAAAATTAACATTTTTTTTTTTTTAAATCATTGAATAAATGGTAACGTGTTATATTCTGATTGTTATATTTGTATATGATCATCAGTAACGGCTAGGTGCCCAGCGCGTTAGACAAAAAGCCTGGATAGCCCACAATTGTGGTGGTGTTCTGGCTATTATTCTGATTAAGATCTGATACAAAGTGTTCCAAACTAGTGACATCACCTGCCC
Organism: Xenopus petersii; assembly: GCA_038501925.1. Taxonomy (NCBI): domain Eukaryota; kingdom Metazoa; phylum Chordata; class Amphibia; order Anura; family Pipidae; genus Xenopus; species Xenopus petersii. The sequence goes on along the minus strand of CM076686.1, from coordinate 4,849,110 downwards.
AGATCATTAAGACATCATCCACATGTACTAGCCCATGATTAAGTACCATTCAGGTACAAAACATGTAGGGCTCATGAAGATGTACTTATACTTTTAAAATTGTGTTTAATAACAAATAATGTTTTAACTTATATATATCCTTGGTCCTATGGGTTCTTTTGAGTGCCAGATAGCCCTATTTCTACATGTTGCCTACTCCATGGATGTCCCCCTAATTTCATATAGTGTAGTCCATCGAAAACAAATGATTATTCCTTAAAACAACCTCCAAAAGTTCTGAAACAAAATCAGAGTGTTGTTGAAAACGTTTCCCTCTAGACTCTAGAAAAAACCTACATGCCTCCAACCCCACCTCATGAGTTATAGAGGAATATAACCCTTCCACATGTAGTGTGACTAAAATGGTCTCACAAAAGAGAGGGAAGTGTATCCAGGAAAGGACGGAGACAGCAGTCCACATAATGGCTCACTTTTTCTGTTTCACTACCTATTCTGGACACAATCGGGCGCCCGGGTGGTACTCAGAGTTCCCTGTATAACTCAGCCTGCAGCCTTGTGCCTTTATATGGTCACAGAACAACCCCTCAGTGACTTCTAATATCCTTATCATTTACAGTAGGGGGTACATTATCCCTTATAATACATGAGTGATACTCAGAGGTCCCTGTATAACTCAGCCTGCAGCCTTGTGTCTTTATATGGTAACAGAACAACCCCGCAGTGACTTCTAATATCCTTATCATTTACAGTAGGGGGTACATTATCCCTTATAATACATGAGTGATACTCAGAGTTCCCTGTATAACTCAGCCTGCAGCCTTGTGCCTTTATATGGTCACAGAACAACCCCTCAGTGACTTCTAATATCCTTATCATTTACAGTAGGGGGTACATTATCCCTTATAATACATGAGTGATACTCAGAGTTCCCTGTATAACTCAGCCTTGTGTCTTTATATGGTCACAGAACAACCCCTCAGTGACTTCTAATATCCTTATCATTTACAGTAGGGGGTACATTATCCCTTATAATACATGAGTGATACTCAGAGTTCCCTGTATAACTCAGCCTGCAGCCTTATGCCTATATATGGATATAATGAGAGTCTATTATTCCAGCGATCTATTTTATCTAATAATTGTCTTTATTTTGCAGAGAGATTTAACGTTAATGTCGTTAAGACACCAGTTATTGTCTCAACGGGTGATGCTGCAAATCTGAGCTGTCAAGTATCAACTGCAGAGAGTGCTGAACATATGACAATCAAGTTTCATCGAGGAGACCCAAAATCCTATGTGTATGTGTATAATAAGAGATTGGATGACTCTGGTACTCAGAATGAGACGTATAAGGACAGGACAGAGTTTCCGACAGAGAACATCACACGGGGACAAGTCACTCTAAGGATAAAGAATGTTCAGTTGTCAGATACAGGGAACTACACCTGCACATTTATTTCTAAGGATCACAACAGCAAAACAACGGTGGAACTAAAGGTCACTGGTTAGTAATTTGTATTGCTATCGTTTTTTGTTTCCTCGCTGTGTTTGTAATGATACACATCAGGGGCCTATATACTGCCAATAGATTTAGTTGGCAAAACAAAATCAAACAAAAACGCAAGTTTCCCCTGTAGGCTACGGGATAGATCACACAGAGTGGGGTAAATGGAGCATTGCCAGTGGAGCACCACAGAGGTCTGTTCTTTGACCTTTGATTTTTAACTTCTTTATTAATGATGATGGTCATTGAAAGTGAGTGTGTGTGTGGGGGGGGGGTGATGTTACTCCAGCTAGTGATACTAAATTGTGAAAAGCATAAGTTGGGCAGCAAACGGGTGAATGATGTTCAATGTTACTTCATTTTCCCCCAATGTGCATCTTTGTATTCTACACTTCTGCTCCCTTTTCTCCACCCACCTCATTATCCTCAGGTGGGTCTAGTTAAGTAGTCATGCCCCTTTATAAACTTGTTGCACATAACTCCAGGTTGCTTGGTCACTGAGCTCCGGAGTCTTGTTCCTGAGTCCTTGTCTTGTTCCTGAGTCCTTGTCAGCCATGGGGCAGCCATTCAAGCACAGGATACACAGTAGATAACAGATAAGTACTACTATAGTTTATATAAACAAGCTGCTGTGTAGCCATGGGGGCAGCCATTCAAGCACAGGATACACAGTAGATAACAGATAAGTACTACTATAGTTTCTATAAGCAAGCTGCTGTGTAGCCATGGGGGCAGCCATTCAAGCACAGGATACACAGTAGATAACAGATAAGTACTACTATAGTTTATATAAACAAGCTGCTGTGTAGCCATGGGGGCAGCCATTCAAGCACAGGATACACAGTAGATAACAGATAAGTACTACTATAGTTTCTATAAGCAAGCTGCTGTGTAGCCATGGGGGCAGCCATTCAAGCACAGGATACACAGTAGATAACAGATAAGTACTACTATAGTTTATATAAACAAGCTGCTGTGTAGCCATGGGGGCAGCCATTCAAGCACAGGATACACAGTAGATAACAGATAAGTACTACTATAGTTTATATAAACAAGCTGCTGTGTAGCCATGGGGGCAGCCATTCAAGCACAGGATACACAGTATATAACAGATAAGTACTACTATAGTTTATATAAACAAGCTGCTGTGTAGCCATGGGGGCAGCCATTCAAGCACAGGATACACAGTAGATAACAGATAAGTACTACTATAGTTTATATAAACAAGCTGCTGTGTAGCCATGGGGGCAGCCATTCAAGCACAGGATACACAGTAGATAACAGATAAGTACTACTATAGTTTATATAAACAAGCTGCTGTGTAGCCATGGGGGCAGCCATTCAAGCACAGGATACACAGTAGATAACAGATAAGTACTACTATAGTTCATATAAACAAGATGCTGTGTAGCCATGGGGGCAGCCATTCAAGCACAGGATACACAGTAGATAACAGATAAGTACTACTATAGTTTATATAAACAAGCTGCTGTGTAGCCATGGGGGCAGCCATTCAAGCACAGGATACACAGTAGATAACAGATAAGTACTACTATAGTTTATATAAACAAGCTGCTGTGTAGCCATGGGGGCAGCCATTCAAGCACAGGATACACAGTAGATAACCAAAATGTTTTGAAGAATCCCATTGTATACTACAGAGCTTATCTGTTATCTGTAGTATGTCCTGTGCCGTTTCCCCTTTTTTCTTTACCCATAAAGAGAATCACGTACCAGAGGCCTCCCCTTCAGACTAGAAGAAAAGAAGTTTCATTTAAAGGAACAGAGTAGGGGGTTCATCACAGTCAGGACAGTGAGGTTGGGGAATGCACTGCCGGGTGATGTTGTGATGCTGATTCAGTTAATGACTATAAGAGGGACTTGGATGAATTCTTGGACAGACATAATACAAAGGCTATTGTGATACTAAACTCTATAGTTAGTATAGATATGGGTATATAGAATTTATGTGACAGTAGGGAGGGGTGTGTGTATGGGGCTGGGTTTTCATTTGGAGGGGTTGAACTTAATGGACTTTGTCTTTTTTCAACCCAATTTAACTATTGATGGTATTTTTAGTAGTACCATTTTGACCTCATGTAAGACAAAACTCAGTAAAGGAAAACCTATAGTAATAGTCAGGCAATTTATTCTTACATAATACAACATAACAGTTTTGTCTGGGTAAGCTGTTGGAGTAACACACAGAATGTCAGCCAAGGACTTACCAAAGACCCTCCTCTTGGTCCAGGCATTATATAGCTATCAGAAGGCTTTTACAATAATTATGACAAGGGTTTCACGGAAATACCATACATAGTCTGTCTCCTCCTTGTACAATTAATGTCTAAATGATTTACTTAGTCTTACATGTTATCAAAGGAATGTTGTAACATACTGTGCCTAGCTCCAACGGTCCACAGCCTCGCAATCAGCTATCGGCTAACCAAGGCCATTGTGGTATTTCCAGTAATCTGAGCCGCACTTCAGCAGTAAGGGGCCCCAACAGACAGACTGGCGTTATGCTGACACTCTGGAATTTAAGTAACAGAGTGATGATCTTTTGTTTGTATGGCCTAGTATTAGCTATATGATTGACCATTGTCCACAGTAGACCATTAGCCCTTATATAGTCCATCCTGCCTTGGGCCCTATAGCATTATGGCGTCATAGAGGGTGGGGGTGACAAATATCAACCCTCTGACACTAGCCATTCGTCCGTCTTAGGAATTGGACCGTTCCAGATATTTTTATATTTACACTATGTAGCTATGTAACTGTATAACTACTGTATATGCCACAATTACAGCATCTCAGACACATGATTTTAGATATTACTATAAATATTCACTCGTTCAGTCCCTCCCTTACCTTGCACACATGTTAGACTCGCTTGAGGGGAAATGTAATAAACTTAGCAATGAGCAAAACGTTGTGACGAAAAATTCGCCTGTCACTATGTAATATTCTTCGTTAGGCTTTTTTTTGTTGCATTGCGAATCCTAATTGCGCATTGCGAACCTTTAACACCTGCTCTGGAGCCTCGTTAAATAAGTTGCTGCTAAAAAGGGTTTGCGATTGCAAAATTTAATTACATACGCTGCAGACATTGCAAAAGCAGTTTGGTCGCAATGTTTGTTGAGGTCTTTAATCAGTCAAAAATAGTGCAAAAATGGTCGCTAACGTTCACAAGCGTCTTTGCGAATGTTGTTTGCACTAACGAAGCATATTACATTCCCCCAATAGACTGTAAGCTCAAAAGGTTATGTACTTTGTGTACTGTATTTCTTATGGTACTTGTACTCCCTGCGTGTGCTTTTATATATTGTAATTTTATCTGTTGTACAGAGCTGCGGCTTTTTCTACTGCACTATACAAATAAAAGATATACACACATACAATAGCCCAAAGAACAAACAGTAAAATAAACAATAACAAACAGAAGGGAAAAAAAACATAGAAAGCCTTTACTTAACTCCTAGGTATAGAATTTTCTGGTTCTGTGGGCAAGGGAAACAAATGAACTCCCAACTAATTAGGTCCTCCAAAGTAAGTCCAAATATTAATCAGAAGAGCTTATTATTAATTACAATTTGCTGGGGCATCACTCCCCTCATCCACTGGAATGCAAGGGGGTGTGGCCTAGCAGGACACGTGGCTCCTCCTACTGATAGACCAGAAATATTAATGCTGGGCCAAAACCTAGTCATGTATGGACTCATTTAACAAGTAATATTATACTGAACCCATTTCCAGTTTGTTATAGAGTTGATACAACAGGTATGGATTCTATGAGGGTAAATATCATTGAGCATTTGCTGTAGTGTGAACCTACATCACCTATGAGGGGTCTTGATGTGAATAAGTCATGGGCTTTCACTCCCCGTAAATGGTAGGGCTTTTATCAAAAGAACAACTCTTCTCGCACTCCCTGGCCTTCGTGTTGATTGCCCGGTGCACGGTGACGGGGGGATCGGCACCCTCCTAATTCCAATTGGTAAGAAATCACTGGCACTCAAAGGGCAGGTGCAAGCAGGGACGAGCCCTTGCGTTTATTCACAGAAAAAGCAACGTTTCGGGGTCAGACCCCTTTATCAAGCATAACATTTTGTTGTGAGAAAAAGCTATTTAACACCCACATCAGTGACCTCATAACCTCGTCATCCGTATTAGCATAATTAATGCAAAATTTAACCCCATAATTGACAATTAAAAAGCAGGTGATTTATACAATAATTGGCATAAAAAAGTGAACTCCCATAAAATGTTACTTAGAAAATATACATAGAACAAAGAAATCTCTGTTTAACCCAAAGTGAAAAAATCCCTTAAAAATTCATTTATTAGCTGGATAAAAACAATTGTAGAAAACTCGATAGGAAAAAGTCCAAAAAAGTCCAAAAAGAACTTTATCAAAAATTCTTGTAATAATGTCCAAAGGAATCATTCACAGAGCAGCCCCGAATGTCCAACTTGCTGCAACAGTGTATCCAAGGGAGCTCAACGTAGCAACATATGTTTCTTACATGCTAATGCATTTCACAGACTCAGGGAAAAATACTCGAGTATTTTTCCCTGAGTCTGTGAAATGCATTAGCATGTAAGAAATATATGTTGCTATGCTGAGCTTCCTTGGATACACTGTTGCAGCAAGTTGATATTTTTCCCTGAGTATTTTTCCCTGAGTCTGTGAAATGCATTAGCATGTAAGAAACATATGTTGCTACGTTGAGCTCCCTTGGATACACTGTTGCAGCAAGTTGGACATTCGGGGCTGCTCTGTGAATGATTCCTTTGGACATTATTACAAGAATTTTTGATAAAGTTCTTTTTGGACTTTTTTGGACTTTTTCCTATCGAGTTTTCTACAATTGTTTTTATCCAGCTAATAAATGAATTTTTAAGGGATTTTTTCACTTTGGGTTAAACAGAGATTTCTTTGTTCTATGTATATTTTCTAAGTAACATTTTATGGGAGTTCACTTTTTTATGCCAATTATTGTATAAATCACCTGCTTTTTAATTGTCAATTATGGGGTTAAATTTTGCATTAATTATGCTAATACGGATGACGAGGTTATGAGGTCACTGATGTGGGTGTTAAATAGCTTTTTCTCACAACAAAATGTTATGCTTGATAAAGGGGTCTGACCCCGAAACGTTGCTTTTTCTGTGAATAAACACAAGGGCTCGTACCTGCTTGCACCTGCCCTTTGAGGGCTTTTATCAGCCATCAGGCCCGGGCCTAGGGCTCTGAAATTCTAGGGACGGCATGCCGCCGAGGGAACACAGCGTTTCCCAGCGCTACGGCGTGGGGGGGAGGTGGGTGGGTGCGATCGGCAGGGACTATGACCGTGAGGCCTCGGGGTGCCACAGCTAGAAATCCGGCTCTGTCAGTCAGGGCTTACAGCAGAGCACCACAGTCTGTGATCCTTATACACATGGCTGATTCCAGACCTTAGTCAACAGCGTTCTGTCCGGTATCTGTTTCTGGTACTGGCAGAATATTTGTGGAATGGCTTCTCTACTTTAACCCTTGGGCTATGGGCACACAGGCTATTTTCAGCAGCTGTTGTCCGCCTGCGTATGTGGGCTAACCTAAGTCTGTGTGTGACATTATGTTATCATGCCTTTCGCACAAAGGCTGGTCTGATTCAAATTGATGGAGCCGGGACACTGAGCAGATCTGCTCCACTCAGCCTACAAAATTACTCCGGGTGAAAACAGCCACTGACAACAGCCTGTGTGTCTAAATCAAAAATCTAAAGGTTTTTGGCACTACACTTTATAATTGTAATTATAATCCGAAATATTTTTTCAAATAATTTACTTTTTTTTTACATTTTAGCTCCAGGTGGCACCAGCATAATAATGATCATTTTCATCCCTTTTCTGCTTTTTGTGGGTATTGTGTTGCTGGTCATTGCTTACAGTAAGTATAATCAACAAACAACAACAACACATACTGATGCTTTTCCCAGATCAGGACCAAATATTTTTTGTTCTCATGACATCATTGAGTTGTACAGGTCTTTTCCCCACTATCAGAAATAACAACCCCCGGTGACGCTGGTTCGTTGCTCCATACTTTTTGGTCCTGTCCTAAATTACATACATTGTGGGGTGATATTGAGACCTTACTAACCAAGCTAACCACTTCTGTCTTGCCCAGAGACCCTTTAACCTACCTTCTGGGTCTGCCATTCCCCCGACTGCCCAAACACTCCCAGATCTTAATCAATCAGATTTTAACTGCTACAAGATTAGCTATAGCAGCTAAATGGAAATCCACAGACCCCCCAACCTTAACTGAAGTGATAGCTAGGGTTAATAGTAACCGCTCCTTTGAGGAACGAATTGCTTTTCTTCAGAACAAATCACCTCAATTCTTAAAGGTCTGGTCTGTTTGGGTACTTGGGGGTCTGGCTGATTGAAACAAACATGCTTGTACGTTAATTGGTTTCAGGTTGCTCCCACTGTCATATACATTTGTGCTTCATTGCTGCTGTCTCGCAAACCGCTCACGACCCAAGGCTGACTGTTCTGTTCTGGTTTGTTTTATTATTTTATTCCCTCCTCTCCCTCTATTACCCCCTCATTTCTCCCCTTTTCTTTTCCTCTCTTCCCCCTACTTTCTCTTCTGCCCCCCTCTTCTCTTCTTCCCCTCTTTAATTATCCATTGATCCTGAAGGAGCCTCATGGACCCTGTGCTAGTTCAACACTGTTAGTGATGACTTGTGTTATTTTGTATGGCTCATGATTCTGTATGATTCCTTTTTGCTAATAAAAAATATAAGTTACAAAAAAAAAAGAAATAACAACCCCCTGGTAAATGAATACAATTTCCCACTACAACTTACCTTCTCTGTCCTTTCTTCTCCCGGGCAACTCTCTTTCCCATGGTCTGGCAGGAGGGTGGGACTTTGTTGCCTACTGAAAGGATTGACCACACTAAGGGGTAAATTTATCAAAGAATGAAGTTCCGCCACTAGAGTGAAATTCCGCAGCTCTCAACACATTTCTATGGGATTTTAAAAGGCGTATTTATCAATGGGTGAAAGTGAAAGTTCACCCTTTGATAAATATGCCTATAAAAAATCCCATAGAAATGAATGGAAAGTGGTGGAATTTCACTCTAGTGGCGGAACTTCAGTATTAACGTCACTCTTTGATAAATATTTCCCTTAGGGGGTAATTTATCAAGGTCTGAATATCCGAACCTCAAATAATTTGTAGTTTTCGAATGTAAAAATAAAAACGACTAATTTTTCGAGATTTATTAAACTCCAATGGTCTAAAAACTCAGAATCCAAAAACCCAGCATCTCAAACCTTTCGGGGTCCTGTATACACCAATGGGGAAGGTCCCAGTGTGTGCACTGCTGTCCGTACCGATATCCGATGAGCTCTGGACATTTCGCGGAGTAAGCCCAAAAAGTCCAAAAAATCCGTAGTATTTGTGGAAATGTACGAAAAATGTGTTTTCGGGGAAAGCTTTTTTTTTTTTTTTCTGGGAGTTTTTTCTGACCATATTTTTTGGGCTTTTTTCTTCATAAATAAGGTCCACTTGGGAATTCGGAGTTGTTTGGATATTAGAAATACCGAGATAAATGCGGACCTTGATAAAGGTACCCTTAGGAGCAAATTTACAAAGGGTCGAATATCGAGGGTTAATTAACCCTCGATATTCGACGTCGAAGTTAAATCCTTCGAATATCGAAGTCGAAGGATTTAGTGCTATTCCTTCGATCGAATGATCGAATGATTAAATCCTTCGAATCGAACAATTCAAAGGATTTTAATCCAACGATCGAAGGATTATCCTTCGACCAAAAAAAGATAGGCAAGCCTATGGGGACCTTCCCCATAGGCTAACATTGGCCTTGGTAGGTTTTAGGTGGCGAACTAGGGGGTCGAAGTTTATTTTAAAGAGACAGTACTTTGACTATCGAATGGTCGAATAGTCGAAAGATTTTTAGTTCGATTCGTAGTCGAAGGTCGAAGTAGCCCATTCGATGGTCGAAGTAGCCATATTCGACCATTCGAAATTCGTAGGATTTTTCCGCTATTCCTTCACTCGAGCTAAGTAAATGGGCCCCTTAGTATTTGTGTATTGAATATGTATCTCTCCACCCGCCTCAGGGCATATTCAGGTACATTATGACTGGAAAAATATAGGTGCAATATAACTATTTCCATGTAATACAGTCTGGGGTATTAACCAACCAATAAATATCCAGCTGAGTGTTTAGCCCATCCTGTGTATAAACCTGCATGTGTTTCATAGGAACATCTATTTTCCTCTCATGCAATTAATATTTCTTTTCTTTCTTCTTTCTCTCTTAAAGGAAAACTATACCCCCAAACAATGTAGGTCTCTATTAAAAGATACTGAGTAAAACAGCTCATGTGTAAAACCCTGCTTCATGTAAATAAACCATTATCATAATAATATACTTTTTTAGTAGTATGTGCCATTGGGTAATCATAAATAGAAAATTGCCATTTTAAAAAATAAGGGCCGCCCCCTGAGATCGTAAGATTCACTGTGCTCACATACAAACCACATGTAAGGTCACATGAGCCAATTAACAGACAGAGTTCTGCCTTTTGCTTCCTCACTTCTTCCTGTTACAGTTAGTGTTGTAGTATTTCTGGTCAGGTGATCTCTGAGGCAGCACAGATAGAGTCACGAAATGGTGGTTCAAGGCAAGAGATGTAAAAGGGCAATATTTATGTAAATATATATTCCAGTTTGGTAAGATTCTTTAATATGTCATTCAATTTGATATAAACTATCTGTTGCTTAAGTATTCATTTTGGGGGTATAGTTTTCCTTTAACAGAAACATCTAAAGGTCTAGGTAAGTACCTCTTTTGATCTGAACTCATGTTATGTAAAAGGCATGATTACAGGTAAAAGCATATAAGGAAAGTATATCCCTCCCAGAATCTTCTGTGAAACTGCAAAGAGGGTTGGGAAAATGGGTACCTGGTCAGGTGTGTGGGTTGATTAACCTGTTGCTACAAAACTTGTTCCATATAATACAGTCTGGGGTATTAACCAACCAATAAATATCCAACTGAGCTCTTAGCCCATCCTGTGTATAAAGCTGCATGTGTTTCATAGGAACATCTATTTCCTCTCGTACAATTAATATTTCTTTTCTTTCTTCTTTCTCTCTTAACAGGAATAAATAGAAGAGAAGCAGGTAAGTGCCCATTATGATTCCAACACAATTCATTTAAAGTGGACCTGTTGCCCAGACATAAAAAGCTGCATGATAAAGGGCGAGCAGCCCGAAACATGTTGTGAAAAATAAATCACTTAGCAGTAAATCTGCTCTGCGTGCTTTCTCTCAGTTCCTCTGATTTAATGAAATCCAAATTCAATTTTTTATTAAAGCATTCATAGCTGTTTTAAACTCTTTTAAAAATCTCAAATATTGTCTGCCCCTCCTCTATGCCTTAGGCAATTACTTTCACTTACCATTCAGCACTTCCTACATGTCACTGCTCTCCCCACATTCCCCAGTTCTCTTCACCATTTAATTGTATAACCAGGACATGGGGATGGACATCAGGTCCCCCATTCTGGTGCACAAACAAGATTCTGAGATGATACAAGACTTGTCTTAATAACAGTGTCCACAAAATGGCTCCTGCCTGCTTGTTATAATTATATATTCCCAGACTGAAGGAAACAAGAATAAAATAAGTTATATTGTGTAATTAAAGTTCATTTTGCTTGACTAATGTGATAAAATATGGATTTGGATTTTTTTTAGCTATGAGGTCCCCTTTAAGAGACTGCACTTACCACTCAAACTCATTCTTAAAGGGGCTGTTCACCTTTAAATGAAATTTGTTCCAGAAAGAAAGGAACTGCAAAGAAGAGCTAACGAGTAGGGATGGGCGAATTTGACCCGTTTCGCCCAAAATTCGCCGCCGGCGAAATCTCGCAGACGGCCATTAAAGTCTATAGGCGTCAAAAAAATGTTGTTGCACGGCGAAACTGTTTTGACGCGCGTCTTTTTTTTTACGCACGCCGCCATACAAGTCTATGGGCGTCATTTTTTCGGCAAAACAAGTCGAAAAAATTCGCCCATCACTACTAACGAGGTCGCACAGCCTTGTTAATAAATATAATTAGATTGTGTGTGTGTAACTTGGAAACCATAAAAGGAATAATTAATGCCTTATGCCTTAAATTTTTTTTAAATTCATTCAAAAAACTGTAAATTCATTGTGTCCACACTTTGATAAGTTGTCATTATTGTATCTTGTTTTAAACAATTAAGAGTAATAATTTAATAAAGTGCAATGGTGCAAGGAGTGCTAATTACTCGAGCAACAGTTCACATTCCACTAGTCTGTAGAAGAAGGAATCACTTAATAATTAATGTATCACTCAATAAAAATAATTTAATAGGTCATTTAAAATCGAAAGAGGGAATTTAATGAAATATAAAAACACTTAAAATTATGACGTATCCCGATCTGGTATGATTGTTGTAAGGATTGCAGGATATGTGAGTAATGAAAATACGGGGGTTTAGAGGAAGACAAGGTGCTCCAGAATTAAATGTAAAATAACTCACCATACAGTGAAAGTGGTCCGGGTGCACCAGACCCCCAGCTGTAGGGAGCGGTACAGCAGAAGATAAGGAAGCAGAGCTGACCGCCACTCAAACGGATCCACAGGACCAGAGATATTCAGTTAAAAAATATTATTTTGATTAATAGAAAAATTAAAAATATATCTGCATCTCCATCCACCCTACGCGTTTCACACCTTTTGGGGTGCTTAGTCATGGGCTCAAATGACAATCACATGATGTTTTTTCTTTCAATTTTCTGTCGGTTGTGTTATGTATAAATGCTCACATCCTGCGATTGTCATTTGAGCCCATGACTAAGCACCCCAAAAGGTGTGAAACGCGTAGGGTGGATGGAGATGCAGATATATTTTTAATTTTTCTACTAATCAAAATAATATTTTTTAACTGAATATCTCTGGTCCTGTGGATCCGTTTGAGTGCCGGTCAGCTCTGCTTCCTTATCTTCTAATGAAAATACTGGTCCCACTTAGAACATTCCATCAGCCTATATGCCCTCTGATAGTGGTATGAGTTGGGGTGGGGAGTAAATATAGTATAGTAAAAGGAATTAGGTAGCTCCCATTGTGGGAAAAACAACAGACAAACCAACACCTTGTATGCTGGACCTTGAAGTATTCCAAAATGGTGTGCAAGGAGAGTAAACTGACACTTTGTCCTCTCAGAGGCACCTAAATAAGTGTGGCCTATTCCCTATCACTGGTGCAAATACAACACCAAAAACTGGAAGCGGGCAAAGCCCAAAAATTAAGCCTGTACGAGTGCTGGTAACAACATCACCAGTCTATCCAACGCTACCTCTGATATTAGAAGGAAACTGCTGCCACCATTCAGCCCACCCTCCAGAGTGCCTCCTCCCCACCCTTAAAACGCTCGATAGAGCAAACGCCTGACGTACGTTTCGCCTGTATAGGCTTTCTCAAAGGCAAAATGGCGCCCAGATCTCGCAATATTTACATCCTCTCGCTTACGCCCATTGGTTGTCAGTAGTCATGTGATCATTAAGTAATTCTCTGGTTTCTTCAGCGTCCTAGTGCTGAATTCTGCTGTAGTTTAAATGGTAAGGAATGCGCAATAACTGCAACTCCACTGTGCACCCACTGGATCAGAGTATCATGCACAAAAAAACAATAATATTGCCAATCCAAAATTATACATTTTTTGGTGTATTTATTTTATAACTTCTTGCGGTATCAAAGCATACTACTAAACTGGTCAATGTGTTATAATGTATTTAGCATATAGAGAGATGTGTTAATTCATACAGATGGAGGGGATGACTTGTCCAATTCTAGCAGAATATATCTAAGCAGATATTGTATTATCATTTTAGATCAAATATTATTGACCAATGAAAGTGTGTATAGGGAATAGGCCATATGTACTAAGGTGCCTCTGAGAGGACTTGGGCGCAAATTCACTAAGCGCCGAACGCTAGTGTTAATTCGCTAGCGTTTGGCATTTTCGTTACTGCGCAAATTCACTAACGAACGCTGGCGTAGTTTCGCTAGTGTTACTTCGCACCCTTACGCCAGGCGAATTTTCGCTAGCGGCGTAACTACGCAAATTCACTAACTTGCGCAGTGTACTGAACGCTACCTTTTACGCTAGACTTCCTTCGCCACCTCAGACCTGGCGAAGCGCAATAGAGTAGATAGGGATTGTTTCAAAAAAAGTCAAATTTTTTTCTAAGTCCCAAAAAAAACGCTGGCGTGTTTTCTACATGATGGGTGATAGGCTGAAAAAGATCGAAAATATTTTTGGGGCTCCCCTCCTTCCCCCCTACATTTCCTGACTCATGGCAACTTACCTAGACAGTGGGCACATGTGTAGGGCAAAATAACATTTTTATTTGATGATTTGAAGGTTTTCTAGGCATTTGTAGTGCAGATACGTATTCCTCCATTGAAATTTGAATTTCGCGCCGTATGCAAATGAACCATTGCTAGTGAAACTTCGCTTTACATAGCGAATCAACACTAGCGCAAATTCGTAATCTTACGCTACCCCTGTGCGCAACTTTGGATTTTAGTGAATTTGCGGAGCGCTGGCGAAACTATGCCTGGTGAAGTGCGGCGAAGTTGCGCCTGGCGGAACTTCGCATCTTAGTGAATTTGCCCCAAAGTGTCAGTTTACTCTCCTTGCACACCATTTTGGAATTAACACTTGTGAGATACTTCAAGGTCCAGCATACAAGGTGTTGGTTTGTCCGTTGTTTTTCCCACAATGGGATCCACCTAATTTCTTTTACTATAGACTCCGTCCTGCTCCCCACCCCAACTCATACCACTATCAGAGGGCATATAGGCTGATGGAATGATCTAGGTGGGACCAGTATTTTCATTACTTACATATTCTGCAATCCTTACAACTTGTAAGAAGGTGATTTGGGTTGTGTGCATGAAAATGTGTATTGTATGTGTAAAGTGAATGTGAGTGTTGTACAAAATGTTGAAATGTTTGAAAGTGTTAAATGTAAGTGATTGGAAGTGTTAAATGTTTTGGAGACTGTAATGTGTAAAATGCACCACAAGGTGGCAGTGTTGTCATGCGAATGAATGGTAAAGATTTCATGCGGTGAACTGGGGAAAGGCACATGCACTGCAGTGAGGACAGTACATGACTGGGAAATGTTAAAAGCACATGTACAGTGAATGTTAAGGGGGTGGTTAATTAGGGATAGTATTTAAAGGGTGAAACACAGTAATGGGTGTTCAGTGGATGCTTCTGAAGAAAAGTAGATAGTGACAGGCTACTGTAAAAGTACTAGGTACTATAGATAGTGAGTGGACCACTAGAATGGGTAGCTAAGACCCCAATGAGGAGTAAGTGGCTTAGGAGCCAAGGCTTTGCCAGTGAGGGCCGGAGTGTTAGGGGGAACACAAACATCCTGAAGGAGGGGCGCAAGAGAAATTCCTATCTGGAGTAGGCCAGAGGGACATAGGACGTATGACGGACTGGTAGGACCAGAAGGTGGAAAATTCCTATCCTAAAAGGTCAGCGGTGCACTGCTGTGGTGTCAGCCCGACTGAAGTAGGAAGGTGGTAAGTCGCCTTGGAAAAGGGTGTTCCTGTGTCTCCAGTGATTTCATGTGAGGGGTTGGTAAAAGGAAGTTATTGCTCTGCAAGGAAGGGAGTAAGTGAAACCCATACCTCCCAACTGTCCCTTTTTCAGAGGGACAGTCCCTCTTTTGACAGCTCAACCCGCAGTCCCTCATTTGTACTGGAAAGTCCCTCTTTTCTCTGCACTGAACAGCCAGAAAAAGAAACAAAGTTTCTCACTTAATTGGCTTTTAGCAGAGAGCCCAGAACAGCTAACAGGTGCAAATAAGATACTTTGTATCAATTTTGAGACACAAAACACAGTTTAGATAAGGAGAAATATTTCATAACCTGCCAAATTTTGTAAAACGAACATGGTATTTAGGGGGTGTGTCCACAGAAAGGGGCGTGGTCAAAAAATGACTGCGCTACGTGCAGGAAAAAAATTTTTGTCCCTCTTTTTACTTCCAAAATGTTGGGAGGTATGGAAACCCATGGGACTGTGTATGGACTGTACAAAGTTAATGGATACTGGAAAGCATTACCAATAAAAGTTCTTCATTTTTGTGATTGCACCATCGTGTGGATATCCATCATTACAGTGAAGTTTGGTTGCATTAACCCTTTACTCCCCTTACAAACTGATACCAGATCGGGATACATCATATTTTTAAGTGTTTTTATATTTCATGAATTCCCTCTTTTGATTTTAAATGGACTATTTAAATGTTATGTTTTATTGAGTGATTCCTTCTTCTACAGACTAGTGGAATGTGAACTGTTGCTCGAGTAATTAGCAGCCCTTACACTATTGCACTTTTTAACTCTTAATTGTTTATCACAAGATATAATAATGACAACACATCAAAGTGTGGACACAATGAATTTATTTTGAATGAATTTATTTGCACTTTTTTAAGGCATTAATCATTCCTTTTATGGTTTCCAGGTTACTGGAAAATGAGAAATTAAGAATCTCTTCTATCGCACTCTGTAAATGACCTCTTATTAATATTTGATAAATGAATTATTGGAGTGAACTAAATAAAGTAAATTAATTGAGATTTTTATTCAGTGTACATTTGTACAGTACCATTTTTTATATTTCAGTAATTTTATTGGTTACAACAAAAAGAAATGCAGTGCAATACAGGTATGACATTGATCAGAAAGTACAGGAAGCATACAGGGAATAGCGATGAGATGGGGCGATAATTTTTACATTCAAATAGATCCGTATTTGGCTTCGGAATAGCCGACATTTTGGCCTTCAAGGTGTCTGGATTAAATGTCCCCCCCTTTTTCAAGGAATTCAACATAGTAGTCAAATCGGGTCATAGTTCCCTAGAAAATTTCTTATAGTAGACATTAGATAACCCGTCTAATCCTGGAGTTTTGCCTGCGGATAAAGATTTAATTGCTAAGGACACCTCCTCCATAGTAATATCCCGGTCAACCAATTGAGCCTGATCTATAGTCAATTGGGGAAGGTTTAAAGTAGAGAAAAATTCTTCTAATGTCCTGGTAGGCACTGTAGGCTGTTTGGAGTAAAGGGTTTGATAAAAGTGGGCAAATTCGTTAGCTATGGTAATTGGGTTACCCGACAATGGGCCCTGGGCCGTTCTAATCCTATGAATTACAGGAGGTTTATTTTGTTTGTTTAATTCCCTAGCTAACATCCTACCCGGTTTATCTAAATTACAGTAAAAGTTATGTCTTGCCCAACGTAAGTTTTTCTCTGCATATGAGGTTAATAAGAAGTCCAGTTCCCTTCGTAATTGGCTGATTTGGGTGGAATAATCAACTTCTGGGGATTCGTTTTGTATCGAAACTAAATGATCAAGCTGGTGAGTTAAAGAGTTAACAGCAGTCACTCTAGCCTTCTTGATCCGAGAACCTTGTTGTATAAAGGTACCCCTAATCACTGGTTTGTGAGCTTCACAAAGAGTAACCTCAGTGGCCACTGAATGAACGTTTTCTTTAAAATAATTAGTCAGAGATTCCCTAATGTCTTTCACCACCGCCGGCATACTCAAAAGGGACTCATTGAGCCTCCAGACTCTAACACTGGAACTGTCTAATATTGTGGAAAAAGTAAGGCTTACTGGGCAATGGTCAGACCAACTAATATTATGCAGAGAGATGGTAAAAGGGCCGGAGTCAGAAAGATGTGATCAATGCGAGTAGGCAATTTATGTGGGGCAGAATAATGGGAAAATTGCCTTGTATCTGGATTACAGTCCCCCCATGCATCAATAAGACCATAAGATTCCAGTAGCTTCTTAAAAGCAATGGAATCTTTGCTGGGTTGGATAGTACTTGGGGATCTAGAAATAAATAACCGGTCCAAATGTTGGTCCCATACTAAATTGGAATCTCCCGAAATGATCATTTGTTGGTGTTGAGAACAAAGATCAAATAAGGCCGACAGAAATTGAAGCTGGTCAGTATTCGGTGTATAATAGGTCACCACAGTAAAGGGTCTATCCTCTATATGAACTAAAGTAATAATATAGCAGCCATCAGGGTCAATAATTGTCTTATTCACCGAAACAGTTAAGCGAGAGTGGAAACACAACGCAACTCCTTTTGTTTTAGTGGGACTGGTAGCTAACAAAACATTAGGGAATCTCTTATGCAAATACTTTGTGTAGGATGAATGCGAAAAATGAGTCTCCTGTAGACAGACTATGTCTACTTTCTGGGAGGAGAAATAAGAAAAAGCTTTGGACCTTTTCATTGGGGAGTTAAATCCCTGGACATTTAAACTCAATACTTTAAGTGCCATTGGACACCTCCATGTAAGTAGCTAACAGGATCGCCTGAAGCGTAAGCCTCTAGGACATGCACCAGACCCATTAAAAATACACATTCTCCAGTAAACAGTAAAGGACTACCATACTCCTGAATAGGTATTAAGCTGCTGAACAAAGGTACTAAGGTTTTGTCAAAACAATATAAAATACACAACTGAACAAAAAACAACAATGCAACTAAATTTCCCTGATGGCGTCCAGGGAAAAATGAGTCTTCCTTAGCCGACCCGCCAGGGTCCGTCACACTAGGCCTTGAAGGACTCACTTCCAAGGGGAGGAAGGCAGAACCAGCCTGCAGATATGAGAAATATGCTGATCTCGATCCATGGGAGCCGCTAGGATAAGAAATCTCATCTCTGAGTTAGTCAAAAATAAACGTAAATCCAACTGTAAAGACCATATAAAAGCATGGTAAAATGAGAACTAAGCGTTCCAACCAGACCTGTAGCAAAGAGATAGAGATATGGGGAAACCACATCTGTTGAGTCAAGCCCACGAAGACTCCAATCGGTTAGGAGATAAAAATCCCAATCTTCAGGTCAGAGATGAACGTGACCTCTGCGAATGGGAACGAACTCTGTCCCATAAAGTGGTAAGCTTCCTCCGTTGAGAACCGCTAGCTGGCAGGAGGTCTTGCAGAGGTTTATCTTGAAAGCCTAATTTGACCAGGGTTTCCAAGCCATCTTCTGGAGAAGTGATTGTGTACTGCTTGTTATTAAAAGTAAACGCTAGGCGGAAAGGAAAAAGCCATCGATAAACAATCTTACGTTCTTGAAGAACTTTGGTAATAGGCCCCAAGTTGCGACATTTTTGAAGGGTAGAAGGCGATAGATCCATATAAACCTGGTACGGAGCCGTGCGGAATTCCAATTTTCCAGCCTTTCTAGCCGCAGCGACCTGTGTATGGTGAAAATGCAAGTGTAATATGACATCCCGCTGTGGGTCATCAGGTCTCCTAGGTCTCAAGGCACGGTGGACCCTATCCATCTCAAGCTGAGTTGCGGGCATGTCCGGGAGAAGCCCTTGAAGGAGCTCTGTAACCGCTTGTTGCAGGTCTACTATAGTCTCCGGAAGGCCTCTAATACGCACGTTGTTGCGTCGCGATCTATTGTCGCATCTTCAATCCGATCAAAAGACTCCTTGAGTTGGGTTTGAAGAGAAATAATGTCCTGCTCATGGGAGTCGATTACAGTAATAATGTCATCAATCTTAGCTTCTGCATCATTGATACGTTGGCCGAGCTCAGCCACTTGTTTAGCAAGATCCGCAGAAATCCTATTAGCAGTAGCGTCTAATTCCCGTTGTAGTATTACTTTAAATTTCCCCAGTAATATTTCGTCAGACGGTAAGGAGATCTCACCTGGATCTGAGGTATTAGATGCCTGACTCCCAAAGAGGCTACTCGAGATGCCATCAGGGATGTTCCTGGAGATGACGCAGTTACCCGCGGCCTCGGGAAAAATTCTGTAACAGGGCGAGCTCCGCTACCGGAGAAGGAATGCTCTTATTCTTATGTCTGCTCGATCTCCGACTTCTCTGGCTGGCCATACGTGTGGACAAAGGAATCCCCTGGTCACTACTCCTGCAGTAGAGTCTCACAGGATCGATAGCCGTGTCCAAAAGCCCTCAAACTGCATGGCTGGTGCGGAGCCGACCTAAAAGACAGCCATCTTGGTCAGCGCGCCACGCCCCCTCCATACATTACCATTTTTTAATGATCATTGTGCACAGAAATATTGCTGCTAACAATGATTGATGAATTGATATGAATTAAATACAATGAATTGATGGACATTCATCAACCATTCATCGATTGATTTATATGAAATTAACAAAATGAACTGATACATATTCATTAATCATTTATGGAATGAATTGATGAACACTCGTTAATTAATTATCAATGAATTTATATGGAATTAACAGAAGGAATGACACGAACTGTGATGAAGTGGTTTTGCACACTGGATTTTAATGTTTTTGTACACTGAATAAAAATCTTAATTAATTGACTTTATTTAGTTCACTCCAATAATTCATTAATTAATTTATCAAATATTAATATGAGGTCATTTACAGAGTGCGATAGAAGAGAGTATTAATTTCTCATTTCCATTAATCTAACCAATCTCACGCACCACCTGAATAGTAAGGCATTGTAAACCTCTAATCATATTTAGTTGAGTGCACTGCCACACTTCGTATTAATGGTTTCCAAGTTACACACACAATCTAATTATATTTATTAACAAGGCTGTGCGACCTCGTTAGCTCTTCTTTGCAGTTCCTTTCTTTCTGGTACAAATTCATGTTAATTTTTAAGAGCTGTCGACACGTCTAAGGGGCAAATTCACTAAGATGCGAAGCGCTGAACGCTAGCGTCAATTCGCTAACGTTTGGCATTTTCGGTACTTCGCAAATTCACTAACGAACGCTGGCATAAATTCACTAGTGTTACTTCGCACCCTTACGCCAGGCGAATTTTCGCTAGCGATGTAACTACGCAAATTCACTAACTTGTGCAGTGTACTGAACGCTACCTTTTACGCTAGACTTCCTTTGCCACCTCAGACCTGGCGAAGCGCAATAGAGTAGATAGGGATTGTTTCAAAAAAAGTCTAATTTTAACGAAGTCCCAAAAAACGCTGGCGTGTTTTCTACATGATGGGTGATAGGCTGAAAAAGATCGAAAATATTTTTGGGGCTCCCCTCCTTCCCCCCTACATTTCCTGACTCATGGCAACTTACCTAGACAGTGGGCACATGTGTAGGGCAAAATAACATTTTTATTTGCTGATTTGAAGGTTTTCTAGGCATTTGTAGTGCTGATACCTGTTCCTCCATTGAAATTTGAATTTTGCGCCGTATGCAAATTAGCCTTCGCTAGCGTAACTTCGCTTTACATAGCGAATCAACGCTAGCGCAACTTCGCAACCTTACGCTACCCCTGTGCGCAACTTCGGATTTTAGTGAATTTGCCCCTAAGATTAAAGGACTTCTAAACAGTGGTGATGGGTGGGTAGAAGGTGCGGAAAAAGCAAGAAACCCAATTTGTAATTCACCTTTAAATGAACTGTTAGGGGCACATTTACTATTGGTCGAATATCGAGGGTTAATTAACCCTCGATATTCGAAGGTCGAAGGATTTAGTACAATCGAACGATCAAATTAAAAATCATTCGATCGAACGATCAAATCCTTTGAATCGAACGATTCGAAAGATTTTAATCCATTGATCAAACGATTTTCCTTCGATCAAAAAAAGCAAGGAAAGTTTATGGGGACCTTCCCCATAGGCTAACATGGGTGCTCGGTAGGTTTTAGGTGGCGAAGTAAGTAGTCAAAGTTTTTTTTTAAAGAGACAGTACTTTGACTATTGAATGGTCGAATAGTCGAACGATTTCGAATCGTTTGATTCGAAGGTCGAAGTAGCCAATTCGATGGTCGAAGTAGTCAAAAAAAACGTATTTATATACTTACTTTTTTATTCTAATCCTTCATTCGAGCTTAGTATATGTGCCCCTTAGTATGACGCAGAGAGTGATTTTCTGAGACAATTTGCAATTGGTTTAATTGACAGCACTATATAAATAAATGATGATGATGATGATGAATTGGTTTTCCTTTTTTTATAATTTGTGGTTTTTGAGATATTTAGCAGCTCTCCAGTTTGCAGTTTCAGCCATCTGGTTGCTAGGGTCCAAATTCCCCCAGCAACCATGCACTGATTTGAATAAGAGACTGGAATACGAATAGGAGAGGCCTGAATAGAAAGATGAGACATAAAAAGTAACAATAACAATACGTTTGTAGCCTCACAGAGTATTTGTTTTTAGATGGGTCAGTGGCCCCCATTTGAAAGCTGGCAAACAATTAAAAAACTATATTAAAAAAAAAATGAAGAGCAATTGAAAAGTTGCTCAGAATTGGACACCTCTTTAAGCATAGTCTTTAACAGCTGTGATGCCCATTTTGTTATAGCTTAATCAATGTAAATATATTTGTATTTAATAACAAAATACTATATACAATACACAGTATATACAGTAGATGCACATTCTTACACTCACGTGGACCATGTACCTAGAGTAACACAGGCTATACAACTAACCATTAACCACTTTCTAAGTATATAAATTCCGGCGCAGAAGCCCGAAGTGCCAGGTCCCGTGACCCGAAGATTTTGTGCAGGGGTCGGGCTGAACCCGCCCGACCCGTGGGTAATCCTGCAGGACTTGTGGGCCTCGGGTCGGCCCGCACATCACTAACAGGTGGCTCTGTTGTTACAAAATTCATTATATCAGAACTTTTTAACTGTCTAAAATGTTTTTTTTTTGTCGTTGAGACAAAAAATTAATGAATGTAAATTAGAGAAGTGCTTAGAAGACTGTTCTGAGTAATTTTACCTTATTTTCTTTTTAGGGTTTACATATCCTTTACAATACATGGATTCACATTAATGAGGCATTCCAAACCAAAATTTAGGAGACCGTAGAGTGTCACTAAGTCTAAATGAATAAACACACCTTGAATATACTGTAAGGATTGCCATTGAGACCACAGGCACATTTGTAGTTTATATACAATTTATGGTCCAATATAAGAGAATTCACTCTGACCCACAAACAACTGGTTTCCTTCTGTGTATTCTTGTGTTTGCATTCCTGAGTTACTCTAATGAACTGACTTGTTTGCTTCAACAAATACACTGCCCCTCTCTATAACTAGGAATGCACTGAATGCACTATTTTGGATTCGGCCGAACCCCTGAATCCTTTGCGAATACCGAACTGAATCCAAATCCTAATTTGCATGTGCAAATTAGGGGTGGAAAGGGGAAAACATTTTTTACTTCCTTGTTTTGTGACAAAAAGTCACACAATTTCCCTCCCCACCCCTAATTTGCATATGCAAATCAGGATTCGGTTTCGGTTTGGCCGGGCAGACAGATTCAACCAAATCCGAATCCAGTTGAAAAAGGCCAAATCCTGAACCGAATCCTGGATTTGATGCATTCCTATCTATAACAAGTAACTCTGTAAGGTGTTTTGTTATTAATCAAGATATTCAGTAAGGGGTAAGTCTTTCTAATTCATTTCTCTTCTTCTGTTCCAGTTGCTGTACAAGAAATACCTCTCAATGTCAACTCCTGTGAATAACAACTCAAATCCAGGGGAAAATGATGCTTTAAAAAACAACTAATAAAATGCTCACTAGTGGAGAATGTACTATTATATAGTGAATAAAGTACCCCCTCTATATATAAGGATATTATAAGTTACAGAGGAGTTTCATGACCATATAAAAGTACGAGGCCGAAGGCGGAGTGTTATTATACAGGTCATGGAACTCCGAGGTAACTTCTAATATCCTTATATTTTACAACTGGGGTTACTTTATTTATTATAATACACAAGTTTCAGTGAGTCATGTGACAGAAATGACATCAGAACTCACCGTTTATAACTGATGACATCAGAACTCACTGTTTATAAGGATATAATTTACAAGATATTCATGGCTTTTGTGTATTATATATGAATATAACAGATTTAAGTAGGATGTCTGCTCACCAAGAGGGGTTATTCATTATATAAGTCCAAATGGAAAAAACTCGAAAAATTTGAGTTTTTGTCACTAGAAAGCACACATTTTTAGAGAAAAAGAAAACTCAAATTTTTTGAGATTTATTATTAGGGATGCACCGAATCTAGGATTCGGTTCGGGATTCGGCCAGGATTCGGCCTTTTTCAGCAGGATTCGGATTCAGCCGAATCCTTCTGCCCGGCCGAACCGAATCCGAATTTGCATATGTAAATTAGGGACGGGGAGGAAAATCACGTGACTTTTTGTCACAAAACAAGGAAGTAAAAAATGTTTTCCCCTTCCCATCCCTAATTTGAAAATCTGAAAAATATGGGGCTTTTGAGTGATTTTACGAAAATGTTTAGTGTTTCAGCTTAAAACCCACAAAACGTGTGTATTTTTTGCAAAGAAAAAATTTTTTTTCACTTTTTTCAATGATAAATAAGGTCAAATCATGGATTCTAGTTTGGTCAGACTTTTTTTTTTTATTAAAAAAATTCGATATATGCGAATTTTGATAAATAACCCTAATCACCAATGTCAGATATACTAGGGGGTTGGAAATGTGGGGTGCTCACAGGATAGTCAGTCAAATAAGTAGGAAAGAGAAAAGAAAGCCTAATACTGGCACACCCAAATTCTCCTGAACCCCTCATTTTTCACATAAAGGGGGTGTTCACCTTCCAAACACTTTTTTTCAGTTAAATTGTTTTCAGATTATTCCCTAATTTTCATTTTCTATTCTTAACCGTTTTTTCCAAAATCTAAGTTTAACGTTTAATGTCTCTGGGGTTTGAGTTTGGCAAATGTCAGGAAGGCTATTAAAGAGGTCGTTCACCTTTAAGGTACATTTTTAGTATGTTATAGAATGGACAATGCTAGGCAACTTTTCAATTGGTCTTCATTATTTATTTTTTATAGTTTCATAGTCATTTGCCTTTTTCTTCTGCCTCTTTGCAGCTTTAACATGGGAGTCACTGACTCCTTCTACAAAAGCAAATGCTCTTTACAGCCATAAATGTATTGTTATTGTTACTTTTTATTACTCCTCTTTCTAATCAGGCCTCTCCTATTCATATTCCAGTCTCTTATTCAAATCAATGCATGGTTGCTAGGGGAATTTGGACCCTAGCAACCAGATGGCTGAAATTACAAACTGGAGAGCTGCTGAATAAAAAGCTAAATAACTCAAAAAACACAAATAATAAAAAATGAAAACCAATTGCAAATTGTCTCAGAATATGACTCTCTACATAAAGTTATCTAAAACGTAAACAACCCCTTTAACATCTCCAAATGGCTCAACGGATCTCTCTCTGTAAGAGACTTACCTATGCGGCGGGGTCGCCCACCGCACCATCGGCGGGGATGCCCGCCGCATGGTTCTCGAGCCGGCACTGGCGCCATCTTGGAATCGAGGGCGCGCGCGGCACCCGTGCGTGCCTCTTAAAGGCGCAGGCACGCCGACGCATTTGCGCCAGCACGTTTTGACGCCCGTTTGGCGCAAAATTTGTACCTATTTAAGGCCCATTCTGTTTCCCAGCCGGTGCCCGTGATAGAACTTGTTTCTAGTGGTTTCCTGAGCCTTGTGCATCTGATCTGAATCTCGTCTGTCTGATTATCCGTGTTTGACCCAGCCTGTATCCTGACTATTCTGAACTCTGTATCCTGACCCTCGCCTGCCTACGACAACTCTTCCTGCTTAACCCCTTGATTGACAACCCGGTTTGACCCTTGCCTGCCTGATGATTCTGATATCCGCCTCCTCGACCCAGCCTGTCTGACCATCCTTCTGCCTAATCCTTTTGTACCGTGACCTTCGGCCCAAAAGACTCTGCTAACAGCCGTGCCCCTCTGCCAGCCAGAACATCTCGCCTTGTACCCCTCGTTAAGTCCAGGTGGCACCCAAGTAAGCTGAGGGCTCCTCCCGAAGCCCAACGGTGGTCACACTACTGGTGAAGCCGAGCCGAGACCAGGGTGCTTGGCATTTGTTCTGGTATTGGGTGCCGGCCGTGACACTGTCATTGAATTGTACATGAACTCGGCAGGTTTTAGGTGATGAATATTCAAATTAAAACAGTTTCCAAACTTTCCATGGTCGAGGTGTGATACATCTCACATTCTAATTTCACATTCAAATATGGGGATTGCAATTTGAATGTGTGAATTTTGACACAAGAACATTTTGAATTCAAATTGATAAATCTGCCCCTTAGTTGATCCATTTCTCAGCAGCATCTCTGGAGTATTAGCAACTATTGTATCATGTCTAACAGCTGCCTGTAATGAAACTCGGGGATTCTGCTCCGCAGGGACAAAGATAAGAAATGTATCAACTATGGGGCCCATTTACTTAGTTTGAGTGAAGGAATAGAGGAAAAAAAGTTTGAATTTCGAATGGTCGAATATGGCTACTTCGACCATCGAATGGGCTACTTCGACCTTCGACTACGACCGAACGATTCGAACTAAAAATCGTTTGACTATACGACCATTCGATAGTCGAAGTACTGTCTCTTTGAATAATACTTCGACCCCCTTGTTCGCCACCTAAAACCTACCGAGGCCAATGTTAGCCTATGGGGAAGGTCCATAGGCTTCCTAACAATTTTCTGATCGAAGGATAATCCTTTGATTGATGGATTAAAATCCTTTGAATCGTTCGGTTCGAAGGATTTAATTGTTCGATCGAACGATTATTCCTTTGATCGTAGGAATAGCGCTAAATCCTTCGACTTCGAAGTCGAAGGATTTCAATTCGGCAGTCGAATATCGAGGGTTAATTAACCCTCGATATTCGACCCTAGGTAAATGTGCCCCTAAATGTATCAATTTAGTTCAGTTAAAGAGTCGGCGACCCTCCTCCCAGAGCTGCTTTAGAAGGTGAAAAATGAAACTTTCAACTTCAATATTAGAAAAACCACCTAGAAAATAGAAAGTCATTGGAAAAAGTTTTTTATTTCTGGGGAACTGTTAAAAACCAACTGAACTGCAAAATGTGTTTGTAGGTGAACAACCCCTTTAATCACAGATACCCCCTTGTTGCGAAGTGTAACGAGTCTCCTTTCATGAGTGTCTCCTACATGAAACGTTTCAGCTATAGAATAAATATTTGTTCCCTAAACTCTGGGAATAAGACATTTCCCATATATTTCAGCTGTTTATCTCTCCCTCTGGTCCCCTATATTTCCAGCAGTGGTTGGGTCAGTTTCCTCTATAGTTACACTCCTACTTTTCAGTGCAATGATGGGTGAGTTTGTATCATAGACGAACATCCACATCCAAGTTTAACCTTTTCTTTTACTGAAACCTACCTACCTGCCAGTTTATCATTTGTGTAGAACACAAGGGTTGTGGCTAGAAATGGAAGTACTGCCCATGTGTTTTCATGGTGGGTCACATATAAATACTTGCACAGAGTCTCAAAGCTTCTGCCCAGCAAGAGGTGCCATCATTAAGACTTAGCATCGGAGATCTCCACAAAGAAACAGTAAAACATGTATATATTTATTACAGTATTGTAAAGGGATCTTACAGTGTTGACAATATAGTAAGTCATGTATTAAGGAGCAGCATCAAACCCTAGAAACGAATGGAGATTCCATATTTGGAACAATAATAGGCAACAATTACTTGGCTGTTGTCCCAAGGTGGAGTTGTTCATGACTTCTGCTCTTTCCTACTTATGTTACAATAATACTTTATATGTGTAGCAGTTTTTTTTATGGGGGGGGTAGACTGGATAGTCCTAAATATGTAATTTTCTGCTCTTCTGTTCATATCAAATTAATTGCCTGAGACTGGGGTTATGTGAGTCACTATGTCTGATAAAATATTCTATTACCGCACACCTCCTTCCACTTTCCTGCGTGGTGGTGCTGGTCTTCCGTTGACCAAGCCCGGTCTCCTTACTGCTTTACAATTTCAAAAAATGTTGCAGTCGGGGATTGTGCCCCTTTTATTAATGCCACCAACAATCAACGTTTCGGGGGGAACACAGCCTCCCTTCTTCAGGATAAATTCACAAAGTGCGCAGTGCTATATTTTTATACCCTTAACTCCTCCCATCTCATCTGTGTAACATCTCATTAGTGCCATTTATGCAATTAACTCTTTAAGTTCATTCAAGTCCAATGCATATGAGTGTACATCATGTTTTAAATGTGTTACAAATAAACAAATATCTCTTCATTTAATAAAAAAACATTTTTTTACTCACTGCCCCTGGTTGCGTTTACTTTAGTTCAAATATTTGGAATATAACACCTCTCATGTGTAATAGGGCTATCATGATACTTCATCTGTGAAGGAAAAAGGGTGATTATATAAATTATTAAATAGTGTATAAATATCTAAAACCCACAAAACCACATATATTACAAAAAGCATGTCAAATTAAAATCTTCATTGAGGCCTTTAGGCGAAAGTGTTTTCAAACACCAGATCCAATATGCTTCTCTCCTCAATAGCGATTTTTTAAAATCAACACCTGCATTTTTATACATAACTTCTAAAATCTGCCATCTTATTTGGGATACATTATGTTTCGCATTATAGAAATGTCTGGCCAGTAGGGTTTCTCTCTTGTATTTCTCTTTACTTTTTTTATCTTTAGTGTCAGTTCCCTCATCCGGTTTATAATTTCTAATCACGCTTTTGTGTTCATTCAAACGTATTTTAACCGCTCTTGAAGTTTGGCCCACGTAACCTAGGCCACATGGGCATTTTAACAAATAGATTACCCCTTCCGTATTACATGTTGCCATATGTTTTAATCAGATTCCATATCCTTGGCTCGGATGGGTACATTTGTCACCTTTAATGATGCCACTACAGTGGCCACAATCATGACACGGAAGGGTACCCCTTTTGTTAAACATCACACCTTCTGTTTTCTTTGGCTTAAAGTCTGATCTTATTATTCCATCCGCCACACTTCTGCCCCTTTTAAAACTGAAAAGTGTTTTTTTAGTGAATAATTTACCATATATTTGATCTTTTTGTAGTATATGCCAATGCTGCAATATACTTTATTTTATTAAATTGGAATGTGGGCCAAACGTGGTTACACATACACACTCCTTTTCCTTCTTTTTCGAGTCTTTCTTTGTTAACAAGTTTTCTCTTTCTATTCCCATTACCTCATTTTTAACCTGATTAAGTTCACCTCTATTATAACCTCTTTCACAAAATTGTTTTACAATCACTTGTGCCTGTTTCTCGTATAACTCATCTGTTGAGGTAATTCTTTTAGCCCTGATGAATTGGCTTTTAGGTAATCCTTTGCTGACCCCTGTTGGATGAAAGCTGTCTTTCCTTAATAGATTGTTCCTATCTGTTGGCTTTCTATATAAGTCTGTGACAAAATCACCATCCTTTAATGTTACTTGTACATCCAAGAAATTGACGGTTTGTGGACCTTTGCTCATTGTAAATTTTATTGTGTCATGTACACTGTTGATATATACAAAAAAGTTTTCTAACTGGTCTTCAGTGCCAGTCCAAACTATAAACATATCGTCCACAAACTGTCGCCACATCCCTATAAATTTCCCATATTCAGGATGTTCCAGGATGTATTTGTGCTAACATGGCCCCTGCATATGCGAACATTTATATGCATTGGTTCGAGCACAAATACATCCTGGAACATCCTGAATATGGGAAATTTATAGGGATGTGGCGACGGTTTGTGGACGATATGTTTATAGTTTGGACTGGCACTGAAGACCAGTTAGAAAACTTTTTTGTATATATCAACAGTGTACATGACACAATAAAATTTACAATGAGCAAAGGTCCACAAACCGTCAATTTCTTGGATGTACAAGTAACATTAAAGGATGGTGATTTTGTCACAGACTTATATAGAAAGCCAACAGATAGGAACAATCTATTAAGGAAAGACAGCTTTCATCCAACAGGGGTCAGCAAAGGATTACCTAAAAGCCAATTCATCAGGGCTAAAAGAATCCCTAGATAATATAGAGGGGGAAATGGTGCCTTTGCAAAGCATTTCTAGTAAGTGTTTTTATAAACATATAGTTACATTTGATATTGGCTTCGTTCATGTTTTTTCAATAAAAAAATCGCAAAAGGTGTGATCTTTGACTCCTTATATAGCACATTAATGGAGTAACATCAATGTGCTGAGCTACAGACAGGTTCTATATAAAGACTTGTACATGTTCAGCATTAGTGAATGTCCTGGGATAGATAGAGAGGTAAGTCTTGCTGGGCCTTATCTCAATCCTGCCATGTGCTGACACCAGATAAGGAATAGATGTACCCGAATTTACTCAGTGTTACATACAACTCATACACAAGTAGAACAATAACAACAACAGTGACTGGGACCAGGAAGGCTGAACATCTAGAGACTGTGGGGCAAATTCACTAAGATGCGAAGCGCCGAACGCTAGCGTCAATTCGCTAGCGTTTGGCATTTTCGGTACTTTGCAAATTCACTAACGAACGCTGGCGTAAATTCGCTAGTGTTACTTCGCACACTTACACCAGACGAATTTTCGCTAGCGTTGTAACTACGCAAATTCACTAACTTGCGCAGTGTACTGAACGCTACATTTTACGATAGACTTCCTTCACCATCTCAGACCAGGCGAAGCGCAATAGAGTAGATAGGGATTGTTTCCAAAAACGTCAAATTTTTTTCTAAGTCCCAAAAAACACTGGCGTGTTTTCTACATGATGGGTGATAGGCTGAAAAAGATCGAAAATATTTTTGGGGCTCCCCTCCTTCCCCCCTACATTTCCTGACTCATGGCAACTTACCTAGACAGTGGGCACATGTGTAGGGCAAAATAAAATTTATATTTGCTGATTTGAAGGTTTTCTAGGCATTTGTAGTGCTGATACGTGTTCCTCCATTGAAATTTGAATTTGGCGCCGTATGCAAATTAGCCTTCGATAGCGTAACTTCGCTTTATATAGCGAATCAACGCTGGCGCAACTTCGCAACCTTACGCTACCCCTGTGCGCAACTTCGGATTTTAGTGAATTTGCGGAGCGCTGGCGAAAATACGCCTGGCGAAGTGCGGCAAAGTTGCGCCTGGCGCAACTTCGCATCTTAGTGAATTTGCCCCAATTAATGGGTTTAGAGTAGGGCAGTTACAGCAGCAACAGGAGGGGCAACTTCATATTAATCCCTTTGGTTATCAAATGAAATGTCAGACAGACAGGTGTCCAAATATCATATGGACATAGTTTATATTTAACATACAGAAGTAAGGCTGAGGGCTGGATTAAAGTAGGAAAGATATGACAATTCAACATTTTACATTAGAATACAGTTCAGGATGATATCTCATTCATGCAATAAACATTTGTGAATTCATAGACCACTGACAGGTGTGGTGCCCCCCCCCCCCCCCCACTGTGATATTTGTAACCCTTTCTCTCAGCTGGGTGGAGGAATTTTTTTTCGGAAGCTGAACTGTAATTCTCAAAAATGCAGTATGATATAAAATGACTGGGTGACAATTATTTTTAGGCAAATAGAAGATTTATTGACCAGTGCAAAAGTTCTTTCCCGAGTACAACAATACAAAATAAATAGTACGGCAAATACTTACACAGTGTTTATTGGCTGAAACTATCCCCCCCCACACACAGGTCCGGACTGAGAATTAAAATAGGCCCTGGCATTTCAGGTACACAGAGGCCCAAACAGCCCCCACCAGCCCACCAAATAGTGACTTTCTATGGGACCTTATAGCAGCCCCTCTGGCATTTGCCAGAACCCACAGATTGCCAGTCCGGGCCTGCACACACAGGAGCCAGAACATGCTCACACCTCCTTATAATGTGTCTCTGCCAGTAGAAGCCTCTCAGGGAGTTACAATAGTCTGAAGCTGAGCCTCTATCCAAACTGTGTGGTCCTTACACTTGGGCGTCACCTTGGAGAATCCACACTACTCCCATTATAAGCTGTCCTGTCTTACTCACAACTCCTACATATGTGCTCTCCTATTCACCACCTACACCTTCATTCATTAGGGCCCCTTTCCCCCATATGAGTTGGTTTCCTTAGGGCACTGACTTGATACTGCTGCTATTTTCCTCCTACATCTTCTCCCAATAACAGGTGGAGACCATATCATTTATGCACAGGATCTACAATAACAAGATCCTTGGGGCATAGGTAAGAGAAC
The DNA here is from genome assembly GCA_038501925.1 of Xenopus petersii. Classification (NCBI taxonomy): domain Eukaryota; kingdom Metazoa; phylum Chordata; class Amphibia; order Anura; family Pipidae; genus Xenopus; species Xenopus petersii. The sequence goes on along the minus strand of CM076686.1, from coordinate 4,817,375 downwards.
TGAGACTTCATGATCCAGGATAGGAGTTAGCCAATTGGGTCCCCTTAATGCCCAACACAAGATATGTCTACATCCATCTGCTGTAGGCCATGTCTTCCAGGATAGACACAATCATAGTATATATAGTCTGCTACCTGTAGTTGCATTAGACAGGGGTCATAACAACCACTACCCACATGTGGATACATACTATTAAAGGAATGTTACATGATTACATAATGCCTTATTTATAATAAAATTCCATTCTCTTTCATTCACTAAAGGTGGCCATACACGGGCAGATTAAAACTGCCAAAATCGGTCCTTTTTTTCATTAAAGGGAAAGATCATTTAGCGACCTCACCAAACGAGTGGCTCATCATCTATGGCCACCTTAATGCTGAGTTATTATAAAGCTTTCAAAAACCCACTACAAAACCCAGTAGAAAGGGTTGCCTGAGTGTTTAAAGTGTTGCCTCTAGCAACATGTGGTTATTAGAAGCATCCTCGATCTTTTTTAAGCGTGCCTGCCATAAATCAAGACAGAACCGCTGGATTTTGCCAGGAAGGAAGTGAATACAGTCACATGATTACCAGGAAGTGAACTAATCCTTGCATAGTAGATAGGGATGTAGCAAACCGCCGCCGATGTGTTCGCGAACGCCGTTCGCGAACACCGGCAAAAAATGCGGACAGTTCGCGAACAGTTCGCGAACTTCGAACATCCGAAAATCGTTCGATTCGAACGATCGAAGGATTTTAATCGTTTGATCGAAGGATTTTCGTTCGACTCGAACGATCGAAGCCATTCGATCGAATGATTTCATTCGATCCAATGGCTTCGATCGTTCGATTCGAACGAAAATCCTTCGATTTTAGCGGTCGAAGGAATCGAATGGTCGAATGGTCGAACGATTTTTGTTCGAATCGAACGCGAACTCGTATTGGCGAACGTCGCGCGACGTTCGCGAACATTCGGCGGACGCGAACAGTCGAAGTTCGCGCGAACTAGTTCGCCGGCGAACTGTTCGCTACATCCCTAATAGTAGACTATCGCATTATTTTATAGGACTATAGGAATGCAATTTTTAATATTGATTTACAGCATCAAAAACTAAAGTTGAGGCTAGGGATATTTATTTTAAAATGAATAAAGCAACAAGTTCTGAATAAATCCAAGCGAACACAGAGTCCACCGGCCAAAGGTATTTTTATTTGAGGATTCTGCATGTTCATCTCTTCTTCACCGAGGCATAAACACAATTCTCATCCAAAAAAAAAAAAACCAGCATGAAACATAATGAAGACCAATTGAAAAGTTGCTTAAAATAGGCCATTCTATAACATACTAAAACTGAACTTAAAGGTGAACCACCCCTTTAATATTAAAGGGGTTGTTAACATTTCAAGTAACTTTTAGTATGACATTGACATTCTAAGACAATTTGCAATTTGTTTCAGTTTTTTTTTTAATGGATTTTCTGTTATTTGGCTTTTTGTTTAGCAGTTTGGAATTTCAGAAGCTATCTGGTTGCTAGGGTCTTGTTTACCTTTGTAATATGTATAGGAGAGGAACTGAATATAAAGGGAGAACCTGGGCACTGCAGAGTTACACCCAAAGCACGGTACTGGCAAGGGTTAATCACAAGTGAATTTAAACCAAGCAAGGAATCAGGGGAGGCAGTGTAACAGGAACAGGCAAGAATGAATAAGAATAAATAAGAATGTATAAGAATGAATAATTAGGCTAAGGCATTTTCAGGGACTGTAGTAAAACAGAGGCAGCTTGGGTAATGACAGAGGGAACTAAAATGTTAAAAGTGACATCATGACGTGATAATATGATTGTGGTGTCAGTACCAATGTCTATACTATAAGAGGTAAGAGTGCACACAGGTCTCCCACCAGCAGTACCCCTTTCCCTCCAGCAGGGGCTTCCATGGATTCCCAGGAAGCTTTATGTGAAAAAGAGGAGCAGGAATGTCCTTTGCTGAAACCCAAAACATCTCTTCAGGATGAAAACATCTCCAATGAACAAGGTATTCCTTATGAACTTATGGGAGTCCACTATTGAATTCCTGATGGCCTTCAACAGAAAAAGGAAGAAGCGGAAAGGAGTCATAGAAAAAGGCATTATTAAAGGAGAAGGAAAGTCAAAAATAAAATGTATCTCTAATTATTGCCAAAGAAACGTACAGTATGTATCTGTGACAGCAAACATTCCCTTATTACTTTTTACAGTAGTAATTTTGCTGCAATCGATTTTGAAATAAGTAAGAACATGTATAAAAGTCCTACCCTGTCAACAGTCCAGAAATGGATGTGAATAAGGCATAGGCATGCGCAGTAGGTATTATCAGTGCCCTGTGCAGACAAATCCTTGGAGCTCCCTGCTTACTGCTGAAGCTGCGGTCACATGATTTACACTCACGTCATTGTCGACCTCTCTGCTCCCGCCCCATTCGCTAACTGTCCAATAGCGATCGTGCTTCCCCATTGCTAAGCAACTAAGGGAAGCTTTGAAGCTCCTCTGCTCGCTCTGGTTATCATTTTGGCACCTCGCTTGCATACAGATGCGAGTATGCTGATGTCATGGGGTCACGAAGGCGGCGCAGGCGCACTAAGGATCAAGCGCAGGCTATATTAAAACGGCAGCGCCAAACAGTTACAAGTGCAGTAACTTCTAAATGGTAGTGCACAGATGCAGGAGTGATATGCGACTTCTGACTATGGCGTTTCAGGAGGGAGCCTGGTGGGGAACGCTATGAAGTATGATTCATTTTTTTACTTTCCTTCTCCTTTAAGGGTTTTAATAAGGAGACATGGAAGGAGTTGGTCATTTCCATGCTATAAGGGAAGGTCCAACTTCACACACACAGGATTAATAAGTTCCTTGTTCCTAAAAGGACCAATACAACAAGGACCCAACTTAGGAGAGAGCACTTGACGTTGGATATTTTTTGTACAGAGGAAAATAGATTCCCTAAACTGGAAGGCAGGAGCAGGTCTGCAGTGCTTATCAACTACTGCCTTCTGGTGGTTAGATGATTTTACCAGGTACCCTGGCTTGATGGGCATGCGCCAGATTGTCTTGAAATATTCTGCTGCGGGTGCCACTAATTTGGAGAATTGAGACCATACATACCGTACAGAAAAATAGTTAGATAGAAACACAAGGACTCATGACACGAGTGATTATGGGCAAACTCTGCCCAGTGAAGAAGCTCAGACCAGTTATAATGGTTTTGGCTAAAACAGCGATTGATTGTTCCTTTCAATCTGGCCATTGAAGAAAAGTTCAAAGTGATACCCAACAACTTACAAAAGGCATGTCAGAACTGGGATTTAAACTGAACCCCCCAATCAGACACAATGTAGGAGGGAAAACCATGTACTGTAGCCAGAACATTTCCTTGACAAAAATCTTGGCCAACAGATCAGCAGATGGGAGATTTTTTAGAGGAAAAAAATCTTAGAAAAACTATCCATAACCACAAGGATGGTGGTGAAAATGCAGATTTGAGTTAATCTGCAATAAAGCCCATAGAAATATCAGCTCAAGGGCTGAACCTGGCAGTGGCTGAAGTAACACAAGGAAGGAAGCAAGGAATATTCTCTTGGGCACAAATAGTACAAACTTTGAAACATTCTGGGCAAAAGAAAGCCACCAAAAGTACCTGGAAATAAGTTCACTTGTCTTCTTAATACTATGATGGCCAGCAATCTTGTAAGAATGACCTCACACAAAGACTTGAGTGACGTTATTCTGAGGGATGAAGACCTTTTTTGATGGACACTTGGAGGAGGCATGGTAGAAGGCAAAGTCAGAGACATAATACCAATAACCTGCTCAGCAGGAATAATGGGGCAGGGAGGCACTGCAGAAAACTCTTCAGAAGCCAGAGACAGAGAAAAGGTATCTCCTTTCACATTCTTAAGAGTCAGGTCTGTAGGAAATGGCAAAACTGAATCTAGAGAAGAAAATTGCCCTTGGGATTCAGTCTTTTGGGAGATTGACTTTACTCCATATTCTTGTGGTCAGTGTGGATGGTGACAGGTTCCACAGACCACCTTACAGCCCACAGATTACCATGAAAATATCAGAATTTCTCTCTGCAAAAGAAGAAGAAGTTTCACAGAGAAGAACGAACACCGGTGTAGAGGACCTTGGGATAGCACCTACCCCAGAGTCGGAGGCATCCACTTCAAGAATAAAAATGTGCAAAGTGTCGGGGTGGACTAATACAGGTGCTGAATATTTTAAAGACTTAAAGGCATTTTGTGCTTCAGGTGACTAGGAAACTTTAGCATTTTTTGCTGGATCTGGAATGGGAACGACAATCTGTGAAAAACCTTTAATGAAACTTTGGTAGAAGTTGGAAAACCCCAAAATGCTGAATGGCTTTTAGACCTATGGGAACAGGCATGTCCAGTACAGAAAATACTTTGTCAGTATCTATCTCAAGGCCAGAAGAAGAAATGATATAACCAGGAAAACTAATCTTGTGTTTGTCGAAAACTCAAACTTGGCATTCAGGTTATTCTCCCTCAGATGCTGCAGAACCAACATGACTTGGGAAATATGTTCAGACAAAGATAATCTAAATAGACCACTACAGAGGACTGGAGCACATCACTAAAGAGATCCTGAAAAATTGCTGGGGCATTAAACAAGCCAAAAAACATCACCCAGTATTTGTCATGTCCAACCCTGGTATTGAAAGGAGTCTTCCACTCATCTCCCTGGTGGATGTAAATAAGGTTATATAAGACTTTAGACTTTCAGTCTATCAAAGAGTTCAGGAATCAAATGAGGGTGTAGCGAGTCCTCACAGTAATCTTGCTCAGGCCATAATAATCTATGCAGGGTCTTAAACTCTACATCCTTCATTGTACAAACAGGAAACCAGCTCCAGCAAGATAAGTAGACTTTCTAATGAAACTTTCAATGCATTCTTTTGTAGCCTGGGTTTCAGGAGCAGACAATGGGTGTGTTCTACTGCTGGGGGGCATGGTTCCAGGTACACGATCAATAGAATAGACATGTGACCTATGAGGAGGAAGAATTTTAGCATTTGAAGATATCCATGATGGACTCATAACACTCAGGTAGGATGACTGAAGCAGCAGGGCACTTGATGATTAGGAAGGTAATTTCTGCGGGATGAAGCCAACCCACATGTAGATGAATGGGGAGAAAAGGAGATCTCACATAGGAAGAGGTTCTTTACTGTAAGGACAGTCAGGTTATGGGATTCCCTACCAAGAGATGGGGAATAAGTGATTCATTGGTGGGGAGGAAAGGAGATCTCAGCATCAGCATAGGAAGGGGTTCTTTACTGTAAGGACAGTCAGGTTATGGGATTCCCTACCAAGAGATGGGGAATAAGTGATTCATTGGTGGGGAGGAAAGGAGATCTCAGCATCAGCATAGGAAGGGGTTCTTTACTGTAAGGACAGTCAGGTTATGGGATTCCCTACCAAGAGATGGGGAATAAGTGATTCATTGGTGGGGAGGAAAGGAGATCTCACCATCAGCATAGGAAGGGGTTCTTTACTGTAAGGACAGTCAGGTTATGGGATTCCCTACCAAGAGAGGGGAATGAGTGATTCATTGGTGGGGAGGAAAGGAGAACTCACCATCAGCATAGGAAGGGGTTCTTTACTGTAAGGACAGTCAGGTTATGGGATTCCCTACCAAGAGAGGGGGAATGAGTGATTCATTGGTGGGGAGGAAAGGAGATCTCACCATCAGCATAGGAAGGAGTTCTTTACTGTAAGGACAGTCAGGTTATGGGATTCCCTACCAAGAGAGGGGGAATGAGTGATTCATTGGTGGGGAGGAAAGCAGTGTCGGACTGGCCCACAGGGATACCAGGAAAAGTCCTGGTGGGCCCAGGTGTCAGTGGCCCCTCATGCTGATAAACATTTGGCATATTTCATGACCATTCCCTATTTCTATGAGAAAAAGAGGCTAAATAGATGGAATAGATTATAGTATGTAAAGAAATGAGATTAGGAGAATAGAGGTTGAGTGAGGAAAAGAAGAATAATAATAGTACTGAGAGTGGGTCCCTGGTCTAAGGTTTTTGGTTGGGCCCCTGGTGTCCCAGTCTGACATTGGAGGAAAGGAGATAGATATCACCACTAGTATAGTAAGGGGTTCTTTACTGTAAGGACAATCAGGTTAGGGGATTGCCTACCAAGAGAGGAAATGGAGGAAATAGATGTTAACGATTTAATCAATATGGTTAAAAATGGAATGGATACTTTTCTATAATTGCCAACTTGCATTTGTTGAAATATAATAAAAGATTTGACTCTTGAGGTTGCCTTTTTATAAATCAACACTGAGATATAAACTTAAGGTATAGGTGATGGGCTTGTGCCCTATATATTATATGTCCTGTATCACATTGAGATAATGATAAAGAATAAATCCTACCTGTTTATAAGCAGCTGGTGTATTCCTTGTATCACTTCCCTTCACTGCAGCATAAATAACATTATCTCCATCCTAAACAAAGAAACTCAGGTCAATGTATATCTTATACTTGAAGGAAGGGGGGAAACAATCTTTGTAAACCCATTTACGTCTCTGCTCTCTGTGGCTCCCTTAGGCAATTGCATTTTTGTCCCACTATAATTCCTGTTTTCTGCTTCTTAGTCCCCACGTCCCATCACTCACATTAACAACTTTATAAGTAGAAAACCACTGAGTGACACAAACACAACGCTCCCCTACACTGCAGCTCCTCACAGCACAATGCACCATACTGTATATTCCAGATGAAATTATATATGGAAAGACAAGAAGACGTTTAGGGGCACATTTACTTAGCTCGAGTGAAGGAATAGAATAAAAAAAACGTGGAATTTCGAACGTTTTTATGGCTACTTCGACCATCAAATTGGCTACTTTGACCTTCGACTACGACTTCGAATCGAACGACTATTCGACCATTCGATAGTTGAAGTACTGTCTCTTTAAAAAAGCTTTGACCCCCTACTTCGCCAAGTAAAACCTACCGAACCTCAATGTTAGCCCATGGGGAAGGTCCCCATAGGCTTTCTAACAAATTTTTGGTCTAAGGAAAATCGATGGATTAAAATGCTTCGAATCGTTCGATTCGAAGGATTTAATCGTTTTTTCCTTCGATCGTTCGATCGAACGAATTGCGGTAAATCCTTCAACTTCGATATTCAAAGTCGAAGGATGTAACTTCGACAGTCGAATATCGATGGGTTAATTAACCCTCGATATTTGACCCTAAGTAAATGTGCCCCCTAATGGTGACTGTGACACTCACATTATTATTCTGAGCAGCTGAATCACCTGTAAAAGAGAAATTCAACTATAACAACTATAAAAAAGTATTTCTATAACTAGAAGAGATAATTCAGTTCAAATGACAAACATAAAATACATCAAACACAGATAACAGACAAGTGCACGGCTTGTGACTCACCTTTAGGCTGACGATTAAAGTTAATGGACATATAACACACGTCCTCGTCTAAGTTGGTTTCTCCTGTAAATGAAATAAATGAGAATTTGTATCATGAGACAGCAAACTCCTCCTTAAGTCTTTGTATTCAATTTACTAAAGGATAGATCATACAAAGACTTATTTTTGTGTTACTTTACTTGCTGACATTTAAAGGATAAGTAAACCTTTAAAATAAGTGAATGTAAAACTGATGAGAGGACTATTCTAAGCACTTTTGCAATTTACATTAGTTATTTATTTTCTTTTAATTCCAAGATATTAAGGGATACATGTGCTGTTAATATGAATGAATTTTGTTACAACAGCGCCACCTGCTGGTCAGTTTCCCACCAGTCTGACCAGCAAGTAGTCAAGGAAGTTGTCAGGAGAAAGAAAGAGGCTGATGTTCTTCTGCTTAGGAAAGATGTGAGAAAGGTTTCTGATAATGTAATTAAAATAGGGGGTTTAACCTGTGCTATTTAGCCACCCTTGCTACACATCAGCTTGTATAGTTTTACCAGTGTAGGGTAATAGTAAATTACTTTAAAGGACAAGGAAAGGCAAAAAAATAAAATCCCATTTTTACTTTCTTTAATGAAAAAGAAACCTATCAAAAATATACTTTAATTAAAAAATGTGTACCGTTTTTATAAGAAACCTGACTGTATGCAGTGAAATTCTCCCTTCATTTACTGCTGTGGATAGGAATTGTCAGACGGTCCCTAACTGCTCTGCAGGGAAACAATCATACTTATGAACAGCAGGGGGAGCCCTCGCCTTACTTCCCAGCCATGCAGAACTCAAGCAGCTTTGTTTATGACGAACCTTAAGCAGCCCAGACCACACTGAGCATGTGCACAGTCTTAGTCTTGCAAAGATGTATAACAAAGTTACAAGATGACAGCCCCCTGAGGCCAACTTTGAAAGCATAAATCATTTGTTTGATTAGGCTTGTGGTGCAGTAAGTTCATGCTTATGTTTAGTATACAAAATACAGCATTTCTAGCCTTATTCTATTTTAGACTTTCCTTGTCCTTTAAAAGACTTTTTATTTTTAGGTGTTCATTTAAGATATAATTCAGTCTAACATCTTGGCATGGGATTAAGTTAATAAAACAGATAATCAACAAATTAGTAAAATAAAACATTATGCTGTAAATCCCCCCTACAAAAACCTTTTCCCCTTATCGTCCCTTGAGGATCTGGATATAGTAAAGTACAGGTTTATTAAATAATGTCAACAGCTGGAGATATGACATTGTATCCATTTCAATTATTAAAGGAGAAATAAACCCTACAAATGAATGTGGCTAAAAATGTCCTATTTTATATAGTGAACTTATTGCACGAGGCTAAAGTTTGAGCTTGTCAATAGCAGCAATGATCCAGGACTTCAAACTTGTCACAGGGGGTCACGATCTTGGAAAGTGTCTGTGACACTCACATGCTCAGTGGGCTCTGATTGGCTGTTGAGAAGCTAAGCTTAGGGCTCGTCACTAATTATCCAGCAGAAAATGAGCTTCCCTGGCTGTAATATAAGCTGATGCTACAGGTTTGCTGATTATTCAATTCTGATGCTAATTGCACTGGTTTCTGTGCTGCCATGTAGTAATTATGTGTATTAATTACTAATCAGCCTTATATTGTGACATTTCTATTCTATGTGTACTGTATATTGTGAGTGGGTCCCTAAGCTCAGTAAGTGTCAGCAGCACAGAGCATCAGCAGAAAAGAAGACGGGGAGCTACTGGGGCATCTTTGGAGACACAGATCTTTACTGCTAAAGGGCTGTGGTTGCCTTGGGCTGGTACAGAAGCACAAAACATCATGTACAACATTTCTACCTACTTCTTTTGTTAAGCTTTAGTTCTCCTTTAAGGTAGCTGCAGAATGAGGTAAAGATTTTGCCAACCTTTATCTAGGATTGTCTCCATTAGGGTTTTGGCAAGATAAAAGTTGGGCCTGATTTACAGTTGGGAGGGAGAGAATTTCCCCTGACAGTTTAGCATTTGGCCTGGGAGTGTCAGGGTTCCATAACCAACATGTGCTCAGTTTCTTTTGGCTCCCCCTTGGTGGTGGAGGTGTGCTGATGAGCCTGGGGTGGAAGCAGGGCTCAGTATGTGAAGATAATGTTATAAAGATATGTAATAGTTCACACAAGGAATGAGAAGCAGGGTTAAGTTAGTTAATACAGCAACCAACGACTCCAACAAGGAGGCCAGTTGGGTTAGTACCCTGCATTGGCAATGCCACCTCTAAAGGGACACAAGGGGTCAGGAATAAGAGATTATGGGGCAAGTGTGGCAACTGAAAGCACGGCTTAATGCTTGGGATTGTTTCACCTAGGCAGTGAGTACAACCTATGGGTGCTGTGAGCACTTCAGTTATGATTGTTACATTACTATCCGTAGGAAGAAAATATTTTAATAAGAGCCAGTCAATAAAGACTTATCTCTATGCACTTTTTTAACATGAGCCTAGCTGAATAAGCTTATTTTAAAAAGGGGGTATATTTTATTATATAAGAACCATTGACACCAAGTTATTTGAGAGTAGGGATGCACCGAATCCAAGATTCAGTTCGGCTTTTTTCAGCAGGATTCGGATTCGGTGGAATCCATCTGCCCGGCCAAATCAAATCCAAATCCTAATTTGCATATGCAAATTAGGGGCAGGGCAGAAATCACGTGACTTTTTGCAACAAAACAAGGAAGTAAAAACTGTTTTCCCCTTCCCACCCCTAAATTGCATATACAAATTTGGATTTGGTTCGGTATTCAGCCGAATCTTTTGCAAAGCATCCGGGGGTTCGGCCGAATCCAAAATAGTGGATTCGGTGCATCCCTATTTGAGAAATTAAGTTATAGAGGGTGAATACAGTATCATTAACTCTTCCTCCAACAGTATAGTGAGGTCCGACCTGAGAGGAAAGACTTGCATAAAATGCTTGATCTACCCGGAGTTGCTACTGCCCAATTAGGCCAAGTCAGTGTTGGAGAGCAAGAGGTAACCGATTTCTTAAAGGGATTCTGTCATGATTTTTATGATGTAGTTTTTATTTCTAAATGACACTGTTTACACTGCAAATAATTCACTGTACAATATAAAATGTCATTTCTGAGCCAGCAAGTGTATTTAGTTGTAATATTGGTGTGTAGTTGCATCTCAGGTCATTTTGTCTGGTCATGTGATTTCAGAAAGAGCCAGCACTTTAGGGTGGAACTGCTTTCTGGCAGGCTGTTGTTTCTCCTACTCAATGTAACTGAATGTGTCTCAGTGGGACCTGGATTTTACTATTGAGTGTCGTTTTTAGATCTACCAGGCAGCTGTTATCTTGTGTTAGGGAGCTGCTATCTGGTTACCTTCCCATTGTTCTTTTGTTTGGCTGCTGGGGGAGGGAGGGGGTCGTTTCACTCCAACTTGCAGTACAGCAGTAAAGAGTGACTGAAGTTTATCAGAGCACCAGTCATGTGACTGGGGGCAGCTGGGAAACTGACAATATGTCTAGCCCATGTCAGATTTCAAAATTGAATATAAAAAAATCTGTTTGCTCTTTTGAAAAATGGATTTCAGTGCAGAATTCTGCTGGAGCAGCACTATAACCATATTAACTGATGTGTTTTGAAAAAAACATGTTTTCCCATGACAGTATCCCTTTAACTACTATTGCTGTGACTAACATCTTTATTTATAATTATATTTAATATCCACGTAAATAAGACTGTGACAATGTAACCGTAGTGGAAGAGTCACTGGAACTGCTATAAAGTCACATGTTCATGTTTTCTGTTAGTTTCTTTATAGGGTTTATATAAAAAGATTCTTTGAAAACCACATTGATTGTTAAGGTGGCGACAGACAGGTTCTATATGAACACATGCACATACAACTGCAGGCTCATTTTAGTGGTTTTAGAGGTTTTTGAAACCACGAGTAAACTCACTTTCTGTAAAATCACAAATGTCATGAAATTTTTTAAAAGGTAAAAGATCTGAATTTAAAAAGCACGGATGAAAAAAAGAGCTTAAAGATCAAAAAAACCCAAAAATAGAAATACCTCTAAAACTTCCAAAAATGCAAGTTTTTTAGACAATTCCAAGCAGAAAAAAATTGTGAAAACCTATAAGAGCCCAAATTGATTAAAAATGGTCCAATCAATCGTAGACTTCTATAGAACCTCAACAACTTTTACCTGGTGAGTTTTTATATTGTGGTTTTTATACTTAGGGGGTTATTTATTATTTAACGTCCAGTTTTAGAGGTTTATGGGGGTTTTTTTATACCTCAAATGAAGTCACAATTTGGATGTGTTCTGATTTAAGAAAAAACTCAAATTGAAAAATGCGAATAACTATTGAATTTGCAGATTCAAGTTATTTCCATGTTCGGAGTATAGCACCTCTATGCTGACGATACTCAGATCTATCTCTCATCTCCTGATCTCAACCCAGAACTCCTAACTCGCGTCTCCTCCTGCCTGTCCGCTATCTCTACCTGGATGTCGCAACGCTACCTTAAATTAAACCTCTCTAAAACTGAAATGGTTCTCTTTCCTCCAACTAACACCAGTAACATCCCCGAAGTATCCATCATAGTTAACAATTCCACTATCACCCCCTCTCCCCAGGCCCGGTGCCTTGGGGTTATCCTAGATTCTGCCCAGTCATTCACTCCTCATATCCAGTCACTTATTAAATCATGTCACTTCCACCTAAGGAACATATCCAAAATACGATCATTTATCACCCAAGACGCTGCCAAAATTCTTATTCACTCTCTCATCATATCGCGTCTAGACTACTGTAACTCTCTTTTAATTGGCCTCCCCCTCCAGAGACTGTCACCTCTCCAGTCCATAATGAACACTGCTGCGAGGCTCATACACCTCAGCAACCGCTCCTCCTCTGCCTCGCCATTCTGTCAATCCCTGCACTGGCTTCCGTTACCTTTCAGAATCAAATTCAAATTAATGACACTGACTTTCAAAGCACTTCATAACTCTGCCCCACCCTACATCTCTGAACTCATCTCTTTATACTCACCCAACCGCTTACTACGCTCCTCTACTGACCTGCTACTCAACTCTTCTCTCATTACCTCCTCACATGCTCGCATTCAAGACTTTGCAAGGGCTGCACCCCTCCTCTGGAACTCTCTCCCACGGTCTGTCCGACTTTCTCCCAACCATTCTCTTTTCAAGAAATCTCTGAAAACGCACTTCTTTCGAGAAGCCTCCCCTCACTCTGCTTAACTACCAAACGCAACACCACATACAGTACCACATTTCTCACCCACTTACTTCGATCTTGCCCACTCCCACACCTTGTGTATTGCTCCCTTCCCTTTAGACTGTATGCCTATGCATAGGGCCTTCCTCACCTTTTTGTACCTGTATTGATTGTGATGTTTGTTACTCCATATATTCTATGTATGTTATTCATGTGATGTAGTTGTATAATCACATTTACTTTACAGTGCTGCGCAATATGTTGGCGCTATATAAATACATGTTAATAATAATAATAATAATAATAATAGTAAATCTCGAAAAATTTGAAAAAATTTGTTTTTTTTAACCTGAAAATTTGAGTTTTGACTGAAAAATACACTCGAAAACATTTTGGGTAAGAACAACGCCACCTTTAATAAATAACCCCCTAAATCTCAAATTTTTTAAGTTTTTAAGAAACATAGAAAAACCACACATTTTTTGAGACTTGTGAAAAAAAATCAAGTGTTAGTAAATAGGCCCCATAAAGATTTGTCATGCTAGCCATAGCTGCATCACATGTCCAATTTCAACCTTTTAGATTTTTTTTTTTATCTGCCTAACTGCCAGTTGATCCAGAAAAAATAAACCCATCTGAAACCTCTCCAATTTGCCTCAGAGGAGGAAAACATCCCTCCTGACTCCAAAATGACAATGGGACCAGTCCCTGGATCAACTTGTACTATGAGCTATCTCCCATATCCCTGTATTCCCTCACTTGCTAAACACCATCCAACCCCTTCTTAAAACAGTGTTTCATTACCCTAAAAGTTTGACTTCCCAGTCAGTGTTTATTGCTTGTAGAAGATGCTGATATATGTTATAGTCAATTTTGTTGTGCAACCTGTATTTTTAATGCTCTAGGTTTATTTTGCTAACGGTCTATTTCAATACTGTATACTCCATTTATTGTGGACAATTCCTTTACTGATATTGTTTTTCCTATTATGGGGGGGATAGGTTAGACCATGGGTTGGTTCTCAGTAATTAGTGGCTCCTCCTGGGCTCATAGTGCAGACTGTTAGGGGCAGATTCACTAAGGGTCGAATTTCGAAGTTAAAAATACTTCGAAATTCGACCCTCGAATTGAAATCCTTCGACTTCGAATATCGAAGTCGAAGGATTTAGCGCTAAACATTCGATCGAACGATCGAAGGATTTTTCGTTCGATCGAACGATTCAAACGATTTTAATCAAACGATCGAAGGAAAATCCTTCGATCAAAAAAAGCTTAGCAAGCCTATGGGGACCTTCCCCATAGGCTAACATTGACTTCGGTAGGTTTTAAATGCCGAACTAGGGGGTCGAAGTTTTTTTTAAAGGGTAAGTACTTCGACTATCGAATGGTCGAATAGTCGAACGATTTTTACTTCGAATCGTTCGATTTCGTTCGACTTCGATCAAATTCGAACGAATTTAACCAATTCGATGGTCGAAGTACCCAAAAAAAACTTCGAAATTCGAAGTTTTTTTCATTCGAATTCTTCACTCGAAGTTAGTGAATCTGCCCCTTTAACATTTGTTTGATGCCCAGCAATGTCCATCAGCATCTAAGCAGCCCCTTAAATATTGCTGCTCAGCAAACTCCTCCCACAAATATCCTCATTGCAAACATGGCAGCTACTTACTGTCAAGGGGGACAAAGTGGGGCACATAAATATTTTCTCATGCTGTTTGAATCTATGGAAGGTTTCATGTAACATGAGGCAAAGTACAATTTGCCTGTGAACAGGCCCGGACTGGCAATCTGTGGGTTCTGGCAAATGCCAGAGGGGCTGCTGTATGGTTCCATAGAAAGTTACCATATAGTGGGCTGGTAGGGGGCTGTTTGGGCCTCTGTGTACTTGGAATGGCAGGGCCTATTTTGACTCCCAGTCCAGGCCTGTGAAGGACCATCACAAAAACTCCCATTTGGTTTAACATGACCCCACTGTTCTTGGGGATCTTTGCCACTTTGACTGTTAAGATAAGAATGTTTTGTAGGCTGTGTCCTTAGAACACAAGTCCTGTCTCACTCCCAACCCATGCTTTATGCACACAACTTCTTCCAAAATGTTGTATGTAGTCTACAACTCAGGATAAGTTATTGTATTGTTTTGATTTTGCCAAAGGCAATGTGTCTGAAGCCTCATTTCTACACTATTAAATGCAATGCTTATACAATATAAAATGCAAAGCTGAAATATAATTAAAGAGTGCTGTTACATTGTTGCTATGTAGATGTGTAATGTGAGATGATATAGAAGAACCATAAGAAGCCTTTGGGGAGAGTTATGGTCTCCTTGCAAAGCACATATAGTCAGCCGCTTCATACAAGTCATTTATTTACATTATGCAATTTTTTTTTTGTAATATCTGTTATAAAAAGAGGAAACATTGCTGCCGGGTTCCTTGCAAAGCACATTGATAAAGAGTTTAAACTCATGGATATTGAGATTTGCACATGGTCAGCATTAGCAGATGTACCAGAATAGATATATATTGCTTACCATAGCCGGATCCTCACGTTAGTTTATAAAGTTTGATACCAGAAGTATTGAAGATAAGGTGTAACAGGCTCCAGTGTCACATGATAAACTAAAACCATAGATATGAAGAAAGATGAAGAACAGTGACCAGGAAAGATGAACAGCCGGAGACCAATAAGGGTAGATTCCTTCCCCAAAGCCAGTCACTATCATGATTATATAAGATGTTATGGCTAGTGATGGGCGAATTTATTCGCCAGACGCGAATTTGCGGCGAATTTGCGCGATTCGCCGTCGGCGAATAAATTCGCGAAACGGCCGCGAAAATTCGCGGAAAAAATTCGCCGGCGTCAAAAAAAATTTTCCGAAAAAACGGACGCCGGCGCCAAAAACGGGCGCCGGCGTCAAAAACGGCGCCGGCGTCAAAAACGAGACGCCAGCGCCGTTTCGTGAATTTTTCGCCATTTCGCGCGAAATTCGTGAATTTTTCGGCGAAGCGAAACTGCACAAATTCGCCCATCACTAGTTATGGCAGTGGAAGATATTCTTATCTATGTGTAAAATTAACTTGTTATTAATTGCTCAGTTAAACTGTAATCATTGTGACTTTCTTTGTGTTTTTATGGAATTAAAGTGAACTGTTTCCTCCAACTCTCCTGTTTATCATTGCTGTAAGTTGCCCTTCCTACTGTTTATATTGATTTAAAACACACTAGATGACCAAAATTATACCTTCTAATTATAGGAATTGGATTTTTAAGCCATAGCCATCATTTCCAAAACAGTTGCACCTACATCATACAATGCCATCCCTGACAATTCTGTGCTTCCTATTTTGTGGACACAATTTCAGGGGGGGGGGGCTGCAAATTGACCCATGCACAGAGCCAGGTCCATACAGAATGGGGTTGTTGGGTTGGGAAGAACCAGATGGCAAAGAGCTCTGATATCAACCCAACTGAACCCCTGTGATATGAATTGAAACCCCAACTGTGAGGCCAATCCCCAACATCAGTGCCCAACCTTGTTAATGTTTTTTGTGATTGAGTAGAAGAAAGTGTCACTAACAATATTCCACCATCTGGTGGGACCTTCTCAGAAGAGCAGGGGCTGTTATAGCAGCAAAGGGAGGGGCAACTTCATATTAAAGCCTTTGGTTAGTGAATGAGATGTCAGTCAGGCAGGTTTCCAAATACCATTGGGTATAAACCAGTAGATGCTGTTGAGCAACAGTCTGAGGGCTGAATTAATTAGGAGATACAATACTGTACATTATACTACAGTTCACTTCTTATAGAATGATATCTTCTTCTTGTAATAAATACATGGCAGCAGTGATGGGCGAATAAATTCATCAGGAACGAACCTCGCAGTGAATTTCCACATTTCGCCGCCAGCAAAAAAAAATTGTGTCTCATGTCAGATTAATCGCACGCATAAAAATTGATTTTAATGCATTTGGACAAAATGGACGCGCATATAAAAATTGTCGTGGGGATGCGTGTCAAAATTATTTTGATGTACCTTTGACTTCAATGCTTTTTGCAAATTTTTTGCCATTTCGCGAATTTTGCTGTAAATTCGGGACAAATTTGCCCATCACTACCTGGCAGTTTATAGACCAGTATTAGGTTTGGTGCTCCCCTAGCTGTGGCTTCATGGAAAGCTGAGTGGGTAACACAAGACTGATTCAAAAATAAGGAACAGATACTACATGTAACTTTTTGGTTGCTTCTAGGCAGAACACTTATACATTTGCAACCCTTTTTCTCAGCTGGGTCCTCACAAATGAGTGGAGGAAGGTCTTAAAAAAAGCTGAACTGCAACGATGCAGCATGGTATAAAACGACTGGGCGCCAGAAAGAGGACTTATTGACCACTGCAAAGGTTCTTCCCTGTTTGCAACAACAAATGGAGCAAAGAAATACAATAAATGATGAAGTCAAAGGTTACACATTGTACATTGGCTGCAACTACCCCACACAGGAGCTAGAAAATGTGAAGGATTATTAGTCTCACCTCTCACACCTCCATATAAAGTGTCTCTGCCAGTAGAAGCTTCTCAGGGAAGCCCAATAGCCCAAGTCCCTTCCAAACTGTGTGGCACTTTCCACACTCCTCTCCTCATTCTAAGCAGCCCTGTCTTACTCACAAGTCCTACATATGTGCTATAATAGTAACTCCTATCCACTAGCTATACCTCAATCCTGGGGTCCTTATTCCCTGACTTGTTGGTTGGTTTGTTTCCTTAGGACACTGATTTGATACTGCTGGAGGCTTCCTAGCACAACCTCCCCCAATAACAAGTGGAGTCCAAAGAGAAAGATCCATGTTTTGTCTCCCATTATATACATTATGGTCAGGATCTACAATCACAAGATCCCCAGCCCAATTGGGGCATAGGTAAGAGAACAGACATCCTGATTCAGGGTCCCCTACATGCCCATTACAAGATATTTCTAAATCCATCTGCTGCAGGTCATGTCTTCCAGGATAGACACATTCATAGTATATAGTCTCCTATGGACTTACCTGTAGCATGAGGGGGGTCATCACAACCATTGTCCACCATTAACAGATACACATGGATACATAACATTAAAAGGATTGTGTCACATATATATTTTATTATATAATTTCATTCTTTTTCATTCAGTAATGCCGAGTTATTAGAAGAACAATTTTAACTAAAGATTTAAAAAAAAAAAAACGTTCTGAGACTGGACAAGTCCATGAGTACAAAAGGTGTTGTGAATTGGGCATTTTGCATGTTCATCTCTTCTTCACCGAGGCATAAACACAATTCTCATCCTGAACCAAACAAAAATTTAAATTAAATGATTTTAAAGGACAAACACTCATTTCCTGGGGAGAGATTTTTTTTACCAGAAAAAGTGGCAATTGTGCCTTATTCTTTCCATTCAATGTTGGTGCATTTAATTAACCTATGATGGTATTTTGAGACCTCCTTGGTCTTCATGATGGCCTTCCAGAAACAAACATACAATATTCATATCAAGATCATGTGGCACATCAAATATAGTCAAGGGGGTGAATACTTATTTAAACCAATGTCACATGGCCCAGCTGGTGAGAGATTAGAAAATGTTCTCCAAGTGCCAATACATGTGAGAGGTTTTTGACAAAGTTTAAGTACCTCCACGGTCGAGGGCGTAACTACAGAGGAAGGAGATCCTTCTGAGGTCCTAATTCATATAAAATTTAAATAAATATTGGTAAAACTGGTCAACCTGGGGGCCTGAAAAATAATCTGTTGTGTGGCCCAGTAATATCTAGTTCAGCCACTGTCCACAATCATGTCACACAACGATAGGTTTAGACCTCAGCACAAAATCCTCTTTGTGGTAGACATGACCTGGTGGTAGCAACACTAAGGATTTGACTTATAATATAAAAAGGAAGTTCAGTCTATATTCATAAATTATGAAGAAAAAAATAATACCTGGGGGATAGTTCTGAGTTCTGGATTATTTTTGTTTCCTCCTGGAATTTTTAATGCAGCATAGACAACCGAGTTTTCTCTCTGAACCTGAAATAAACACTTAGCATTACCTATGGCATCAGTTGATTCCCTACCAAGAGAGGGGGAATGAGTGATTCATTGGTGGGGAGGAAAGGAGATCTCACCATCAGCATAGGAAGGGGTTCTTTACTGTAAGGACAGTCAGGTTATGGGATTCCCTACCAAGAGAGGGGAATGAGTGATTCATTGGTGGGGAGGAAAGGAGATTTCACCATCAGCATAGGAAGGGGTTCTTTACTGTAAGGGCAGTCAGGTTATGGGATTCCCTACCAAGAGAGGGGAATGAGTGATTCATTGGTGGGGAGGAAAGGAGATCTCACCATCAGCATAGGAAGGGGTTCTTTACTGTAAGGACAGTCAGGTTATGGGATTCCCTACCAAGAGAGGGGGAATGAGTGATTCATTGGTGGGGAGGAAAGGAGATCTCACCATCAGCATAGGAAGGGGTTCTTTACTGTAAGGACAGTCAGGTTATGGGATTCCCTACCTTGGAGCAAATTTACTAACCTCCAAAAATTCACCAGTGACGGCTTTGCTCACAGCCGAACACTTCGCCAGGCGTAGATTGACCAGGACAACACTAATTCACTAAAATCTGAAGTTGCGTCCAGGGTGCTGAATGCTGGCGAAGTTGTGCTAGTGTTACTGCAGAGTTAGTTGCGCTAGCATTGCGTAATTTGCATACAGCGGGAGGTTAAAGTTGAATGGACGTAGATGTTGCAGCAAATACATTACATTACACAAGCCCAGGGAACCTTAATAAAATAAAGTTGTTATATTGCCCTACACATGAGCCCAGTGTATAGTTTATGTGCCATATGTTAGGAAATGTAGGGGGGGAGCCGGGTATCCCAGAAAAAAATTACGCTCTTTTGCAGCCTATCACCCTGAAAAAAGAAAAGACTTCAGCGTTTTTTGGGACTTAGAAAAATGTTCAACTATTTTTTGAGGAACTCCTATCTACTCTATTGCACTTCGTCTGGTCTGAGGTGGTGTAGGCAAGTCTGGCGCAAGAGGTAACATTCAGTAAAATCCGCATCTTAGTGAATTTGCGCAGTTACGTCCATTCACCAGAGCGCAAATTCGCCAGGCGTTAAGGAGCAAAGTAGCGCTAGAGTCTCCTTCGCTAGTGAAGTTACGCCAGTGTCTGTTCCGAAATGACGTCACGTTGAAGAAATTTTCCCCCCAAGAGAATGAATGATTGAAACTGAGAGAAAAGGTGTTAGTAAATTATTGATAGGGATATAAATGGAATGGAGATATGTCTCGCATTGCCGAGAACAACTTTCATTTGTAGAAACTGTCATCAAATAATACATTTTCATCTCCTGGGATGTATTATGGGCTCATGACCTGCTGTAGGTGCGTCTGATATATTATATATCCTGTATCACATCCAGTGAGATAATGAGAAACAAATCCTACCTGTTTATAAGCAGCTGGTGTATTCCTTGTATCACTTCCCTTCACTGCAGCATAAATAACATTATCTCCATCCTAAACAAAGAAACAAATGTCACTACAGAATAATGTTTTTTTAATAACGTGTCAGCAAATATCCAGAAGGAAAGGGGGACAAACAGAGCTCACACTTTTTTTTTCCTACAGCGACAGTCTTTGTTATCTGTGGCTCCCTGAACAACTGAATCTTCTCCCAGTACTTGTTCTATTCCTATTCTAATCAATAAATCTGGTTCATTTTCAAATTCATACACAGGTGATACACAGAGTTCCCTGTATAACTCAGCCTGCAGCCTTGTGTCTTTATATGGTCACAGAACAACCCCTCAGTGACTTCTAATATCCTTATCATTTACAGTAGGGGGTACATTATCCCTTATAATACATGAGTGATACTCAGAGTTCCCTGTATAACTCAGCCTGCAGCCTTGTGCCTTTATATGGTCACAGAACAACCCCTCAGTGACTTCTAATATCCTTATCATTTACAGTAGGGGGTACATTATCCCTTATAATACATGAGTGATACTCAGAGTTCCCTGTATAACTCAGCCTGCAGCCTTGTGCCTTTATATGGTCACAGAACAACCCCTCAGTGACTTCTAATATCCTTATCATTTACAGTAGGGGGTACATTATCCCTTATAATACATGAGTGATACTCAGAGTTCCCTGTATAACTCAGCCTGCAGCCTTGTGCCTTTATATGGTCACAGAACAACCCCTCAGTGACTTCTAATATCCTTATCATTTACAGTAGGGGGTACATTATCCCTTATAATACATGAGTGATACTCAGAGTTCCCTGTATAACTCAGCCTGCAGCCTTGTGCCTTTATATGGTCACAGAACAACCCCTCAGTGACTTCTAATATCCTTATCATTTACAGTAGGGGGTACATTATCCCTTATAATACATGAGTGATACTCAGAGTTCCCTGTATAACTCAGCCTGCAGCCTTGTGCCTTTATATGGTCACAGAACAACCCCTCAGTGACTTCTAATATCCTTATCATTTACAGTAGGGGGTACATTATCCCTTATAATACATGAGTGATACTCAGAGTTCCCTGTATAACTCAGCCTGCAGCCTTGTGCCTTTATATGGTCACAGAACAACCCCTCAGTGACTTCTAATATCCTTATCATTTACAGTAGGGGGTACATTATCCCTTATAATACATGAGTGATACTCAGAGTTCCCTGTATAACTCAGCCTGCAGCCTTGTGTCTTTATATGGTCACAGAACAACCCCTCAGTGACTTCTAATATCCTTATCATTTACAGTAGGGGGTACATTATTCCTTATAATACATGAGTGATACTCAGAGTTCCCTGTATAACTCAGCCTGCAGCCTTGTGCCTTTATATGGTCACAGAACAACCCCTCAGTGACTTCTAATATCCTTATCATTTACAGTAGGAGGTACATTATCCCTTATAATACATGATACTGTATATCCCTGTGTTATCTTTTATAATACATGAATGATATACAGAGTTGCCTGACCTGTAGGCATTTACAGTATATTGATTAGATCAGATAGCGCCGGATTTGCTGGGCAGGTGCCCCTAGGCAGTGCAGTCTGCAAGGTCCTAGCGCTCACCCGCAATACCTCACGCAGGGGCAACAGCGCCAGCGTGCAAGCGCTGGAGCACTGGGGAGCAGCGCGTCCTCAGTGCTTCCCATAGAGCGGCTGGGCGACATGCCGCCCCCAAAAATGTGCCGCCCTAGGCCTATGTGGCCTCGCCACAAATCCAGGCCTGAGATCAAACTGTTTCTGGTTATAAAATACTTAATCCCCTATTTTACAAAAAGTTGTAACATACTGTAGTTGAAGTTATACTTAGAAATGACACTCACATCATTATTCTGAGATGTTGAATGAGCTGTAAAAGAGAGAGGAATATTAAATATCATTTCTGTAAGTAAAATTTTATATATATATATATATATATATATATATATATATATATATATATATATATATATATATATATATATATATATGTCATAAATCATGTATATGTCATTAATCATACAGAGTATGTGGGATTTGATGTAAGAGTTCATGTTAATAAGAATAACAGGAGCAAATATGCTGCATGTCATCTAAACGGTGCATTAATACAGGTAATTCAGTTGAAATACAGAATATCTCAATACAGACAAGTGCACAGCTTGTGACTCACCTTTAGGCTGACGATTAAAGTCAATGGACATATAACACACGTCCTCGTCTAAGTTGGTTTCTCCTGGGAATGAGAAATAAATGAGAATTTTCCCATGTTATTTAAAATGCAGTAAAACCTTCCTAAAGTGTCAAAAAGGAAACGTTGTCCCACAAATAGGGGGACCATAATATACAGATCAGATATTTTCCAGCTCATTTGAATTTTAAAAACAAAAGGGACAATATATTTTGCTAGGTTTTATAGTAAATACATGTGTTTCGTGTTTCTAATGTTAAAAGATGGAACGTGTAGGAATCTGCTGTTTTCCAGAACTTCTCATAAAAGTCCAATGATATTTACATCTACTGGTTATAGAGAATATCTGTCCCTAGAGCTACACAGGGAGGCACATTTATCAAGGGTCGAATTTCGAATTCATGCGAGTTTTTTTTAAAACTCCCATAAATTCAAAATTCGCCCAATCTAACTTTATTATTAAAACTGAATTTTTTAAACTCGGAACGAATTTAAACAACCCGAAAATGCGAATCGGATTCAATCAAACTCAATTCGAGTTTTTTCTCCCTGAAAAAATCTTGAATTTCAGGAAGGTTGCAAACATCCCCAAATTGATCCCTGCGCTTCTCCTATTGACTTAAACAGCAATTCGGCAGGTTTTAGGTGGTGAATAGTCGAATTCTAATTTTTAAAGGGCCAGAGTATAATAAATCTCAAAAATCTAATTCTTTTTTTTTTTTTAAAAAAAAAAAAAAAAAATTTGGATAACTCCCTAGTCAAATTTGAGAATTTTGACCTTAAAAAAAAAATTCAAATTAAAATTTTCAATTTGACCCTTGATAAATCTGCCCCTTGGTTTTATCCTGGGGAGAATTTTGCATTTTAACAGTTCGGCGACGATAACCTGCACAATATAGTAACCAGTGATGAGAAGGAAAGGTTTGGACCCACATCATTAGAGGATTATCTGTTTATCTAAATCCGTAGGAACCAGAACAAACACATGCAAGGAAGAGTATGGGATCATTTACATAAATAATGGGTGGTCCCCAGAACCCATGTCACCACCAATGAAGCTGAATTCTAGTTCTTGCTCTGCAAAAAAGGGATTGGGGATGATCCAGAGCCCCCTTACAGTGCCGTCTACTACTCCTGCTGTGTAACGTAGTACAATAAAAATATTTATTGAAAAATATCAAAGAATGGCAGGGGGGGTCTGATCAGGAGGAGCCCCTCTAAATCCGTTTCTTCCACCCTGTAAATGGTAATGACAAGACTGGGGTACTGGGAATTAGCAGGGAGGACTAATGTCCTTCTGATACACCTTGGTCACTCAGATAAATACTAAGGGGCAAATTCACTAAGATTCGTAGTTGCGCCAGCGTCCGCTTCGCCACACTTCGCCAGGCGTATTTTCGCCAGCGCTACGCAAATTCACTAAAATCCAAAGTTGCACTCAGGGGAAGCGTAAGGTTGCGAAATTGCTTATCCTTAATTCGCCAAGCAAAGCAAAGTTACGCTAGCGATGATTCATTTGCATACGGCGCAAAATTGAAGTTACAATGGAGGTATATGTACATACCTCACAACATTTTGGAAGTAAAAAGAGGGACAAAAAATTTTTTTACGCATTTAGCGAAGCGTTTTTTTGACCACACCCCTTTCTGTGGCCACACCCCCTAATTACCATGTTTGTTTTACAAAATTTGAAAATATTTCTCCTTATCTAAACTGTGTTTTTGTGTCTCAAAATTGTTACAAAGTATCTTATTTGCACCTGTTAGCTGTTCTGGGCTCTCTGCTAAAAGCCAATTAAGTGAGAAACTTTGTTTCTTTTTCTGGCTGTTCAGTGCAGAGAAAAGAGGGACTTTCCAGTACAAATGAGGGACTGCGGGTTGAGCTGTCAAAAGAGGGACTGTCCCTCCTAAAAAGGGACAGTTGGGAGGTATGATATGTAGCAGCACTACAAATGGCTGGGAAACCTTCAAAACATCAAATAAAATGTTTATTTTGCCCTACACATGTGCCCACTGTATAGTTAAGGTGCCATGAGTTAGGAAATGTAGGGGGGAAGGAGGGTAACCCCAAATCATTTTTCGATCTTTTTCAGCCTATCACCCATAAAAAAAGAACTCAGAAGACTTAGAAAAGTTTTTAACTTTTTTTGAAGCAAGCCCTATCTACTCTATTGCACTTCGCCTTGTCTGAGGTGGCGAAGTAACACTAGCGAATTTACGCCAACTCCCAAATACTCTGTGTTTTTACGTCGGCTGCTCTGTCTCCGATGTTGTTTCTTTTTGGACGTGAGGATAAGGAGAGCGATGATGAGAAGAGAAATCAGCACAGCCAGTGCTACTGTAATAACTGTAATCAGCATTAATGTAGTGTTATCTGTAATGAGAAAAAAATATGTTACCCAGTGCCCATAATGAGCAATAACAATGATAATGGATTTATATTTCTATATGTACATCAAGGTAATGGGCAGCTGGAGTTCCTTAAAAGGTTTATTTATTTATGCAAAAATAACAAATAAAAAAAATAAATACAAAAAGTATTGCAGAAGTGATACCTATATTGGCTAACAATGTATGCAGCAACTAGAGTATGTCGGTTCTGACCCACCCCTATAATACAAGCTGGATAAGAACTAACACAGGATTCTGGTATTATGTGGAGCCTCAGCTGTCCAGCTAACTGGTCTGTCCCTATCTATTACCATCTACAGTGAGCTCCACTGATCTCCGCAGGTCTGAGTTGGAGTACTTTTTTATTTTGGCTTTAAACACCCTCAGGGTTTAATAAATTCTGGAAAAATGTGGGTTTTTTTCCCCATGAAAAAATTATGTTTTTCCCCTAATAAGAGAAGGTCAATTTTACATTCACTTATTTAAGAGGTTTATTTATCCTTTAAAATTAAACTTTTAGTACTATGTAGAGTGGGATATTCTCAGGGCCTTGTTTTATATCATTCGTGGTTTTTGAATTATTTAGCTCCTTGCTTAATTCTCCGGTTCAGAATCTAGTTGCTAGGGTCAGAGTTAACATGGCAACCAGGCAGCAGTTTCATTTAGAGACTGGAAATATGAATAGAAAGAGGAGTACTAAAAAGTAACAATAACCATAGTTTTTTGACTGCCATTTGAAAGCTGGAAGATGGCAAATAATTTAAAATCTATACAAAATAAAAAAATGAACACAAGTTGCTAGGAATTTGTTATTCTATAAAATAATAAATAATAGCAGTACAGTAATAGTAGTATTTATCTTTTATCTACTGTGTATCCTGTGCTTGAATGGCTGCCCCCATGGCTACACAGCAGCTTGTTTATATAAACTAGAGTAGTACTTATCTGTTATCTACTGTGAATCCTGTGCTTGAATGGCTGTTCCTATGGCTACACAGTAGCTTATTTATATAAACTATAGTAGTACTTATCTGTTATCTACTGTGTATCCTGTGCTTGAATGGCTGCCCCCATGGCTACACAGCAGCTTGTTTATATAAACTAGAGTAGTACTTATCTGTTATCTACTGTGAATCCTGTGCTTGAATGGCTGTTCCTATGGCTACACAGTAGCTTATTTATATAAACTATAGTAGTACTTATCTGTTATCTACTGTGTATCCTGTGCTTGAATGGCTGCCCCCATGGCTACACAGCAGCTTGTTTATATAAACTAGAGTAGTACTTATCTGTTATCTACTGTGAATCCTGTGCTTGAATGGCTGTTCCTATGGCTACACAGCAGCTTATTTATATAAACTATAGTAGTACTTATCTGTTATCTACGGTGTATCCTGTGCTTGAATGGCTGCACAGCAGCTTGTTTATATAAACTATAGTAGTACTTATCTGTTATCTACTGTGTATCCTGTGCTTGAATGGCTGCCCCCATGGCTACACAGCAGCTTGTTGCTATAAACTATAGTAGTACTTATCTGTTATCTACTGTGTATCCTGTGCTTGAATGGCTGCCCCCATGGCTACACAGCAACTTGTTTATATAAACTATAGTAGTACTTATCTGCTATCTACTGTGTATCCTTTGCTTGAATGGCTGCCCCCATGGCTACACAACAGCTTGTTTATATAAACTATAGTAGTACTTATCTGTTATCTACTGTGAATCCTGTGCTTGAATGGCTGCTCCTATGGCTACACAGTAGCTTGTTTATATAAACTATAGTAGTACTTATCTGTTATCTACTGTGTATCCTGTGCTTGAATGGCTGCCCCCATGGCTACACAGCAGCTTGTTTATATAAAATATAGTAGTACTTATCTGTTATCTTCTGTGTATCCTTTGCTTGAATGGCTGCCCCCATGGCTACACAACAGCTTGTTTATATAAACTATAGTAGTACTTATCTGTTATCTACTGTGTATCCTGTGCTTGAATGGCTGCCCCCATGGCTACACAGCAGCTTGTTTATATAAACTATAGTAGTACTTATCTGTTATCCACTGTGTATCCTGTGCTTGAATGGCTGCCCCCATGGCTACACAGCAGCTTGTTTATATAAACTATAGTAGTACTTATCTGTTATCCACTGTGTATCCTGTGCTTGAATGGCTGCCCCCATCTATGAGCTTTCATTATAGACTGGCAGCTGGGTGAATTGGGATCATTTCATCAAAATCAAGACAAGTTCATGAATATACACACTTTTTTTACACAGACCCTTCCATATGATAGAAGCAATTAGTTGTAGTACTTATACCTAAATTGTTATTACCTGACTTGTTTATATTAGAGATATTTAACTCGCTGCTCCTCTTCCTCACACTGCCGGTTCTAGTTTGTACCTCACAGGTATAATTCCCAGAATCCTTTGCTGCAGCTGAGGGGACTCTGTATTCTTTAGATGAACTCAAACTTTGCAACACTGTCCCATTGATATAGAAAGCAAACTGCAGCTCTGTAGTATTTCTGGGATTTGTGTCACATGTTATGTTCATGTGATCTCCTTCTGTCACCGGATATGGGGTCACTTTTATTTGTGGGGTACTGAACAGATCTGGGAAGAAAAATAAACATCATTACCATTGACTGAAATTAAAACTGAGTGAGCAACGTATTTTTTTATATTTATTCATTATTTTTCACTTTTGATAAGAATGCAAAATATAACAACACAAAAAGAACAAATTTAAAGGGGTTGTTCACCTTTAAATTAACTGTCAGTATGACGTAGAGAGGGATATTCTGAGACAATTTGCAATTGGTTTTCATTTTTTATTATTTGTGGTTTTTGACTTTTTATTCAGCAGCTCTCCAGTTTGTCATTTCAGCCATCTGGTTGCTAGGGTCCAAATTCCCCTAGCAACCATGCATTGATTTGAATAAGAGACTGGAATATGAATAGGAGAGACCTGAATAGAAGGATGAGTAATAAAAAGTAGCAATAATAATCTTGGGCCTTATTTATCACAATCTGAATTTATTTTACCATTATAATCAAAAAAGTCTGACCAAACTAAAATCGGCGATTAAAAAATGAAAATTTTATCGAAACGGGTACAAACACGGAATTAATCGAGAGAAAATCTGAATTGTATGATTTTTTTGGACTTTTCTCCCAAATTGCTATTTTTTTTCTGTTTTTTTCTGAAAAGCCTGCATTTTTCCGATTTATGACGAAAAGTAGAAAATAGTCGGATTTTCAGGCGAATTCCAGCGCAGACCACAGAAACTTTCAGATAGGATCGGAATCTCTCCCATTGACTGATATACAAACTCGGCAGAGATGCTGGATTTTTAAATTTAGACTTTTTCCATCCTCGGGGTATAATAAATCTAGAAAAATGTGAGGGTTTTTTTCCACCAACATTTTGGATTTTTTAGTAAAAAAAAATGTTGCCATTTGGACTTTAATACATAACCCCCTAAATGTGCAGCATTTTTAAAATGGGGTCAGTGACCCTCATTTGAAACTTGTAAACAGTCAAGAAAAAGAAAAAACATACCTCCCAACATTTTTGAAATAGAAAGAAGAGCAAAAAGATTTGCCGCATGGAGTGCAGCAGATATTTTTGACCACGCCCATTTGTTAGCCACACCCCCTAATTACCATGGTCATTTTACAAAATTTGGCAGGTTATGAAAGTATGAACACATTTCTGTGGTTTTTATGTGTTATTACAGTTCTGTTAATGAAGGTGAATTACCCTGCAAGTCAGAGTTGCTTCTCTGAAATTGTTACAATAACTTATTTGCTTATCTTAAATAGTTACAAAAGTATCTAAGTGCACCTGCTGGCCTTTCTGGGCTCTCTGCTGAAAGCCAATTAGTTAGAAACATTGTATCTTTTTATGTTCAGTGCAGGAGAAAGTCTGGACCAATCTGGGCTGTCAAAATCGGGACTGTCCCACGAAAAAAATTTTCTAATTAAATGTGTCCAATATGCCAGGAAGCCCCATCAGACACACCAAGCAAAGGCCAACAACAGGTTTTATATTCATATGCAAGTCAGCAATGGGGCAATCTGAAATAGTTTTATGGTATCTCTGTCCCTATGTACAGACTATGAGCAAACTTAAGGGACTGTTCCTGCTGAATTGTGCTTAGTATAGGGAATACCTATGGTGCCATAGTTTTATGGGATCTCTCTGTACAGACTATGAGCAAACTTAGGGACTGTTCCTGCTGAATTGTGCTTAGTACAGAGGAATACCTATACTGCCATAGTTTTATGGGATCTCTCTGTACAGACTATGAGCAAACTTAGGGGACTGTTCCTGCTGAATTGTGCTTAGTATAGGGAATACCTATGGTGCCATAGTTTTATGGGATCTCTCTGTACAGACTATGAGCAAACTTAGGGACTGTTCCTGCTGAATTGTGCTTAGTACAGGGAATACCTATGCTGCCATAGTTTTATGGGATCTCTCTCTGTACAGACTATGAACAAACTTAGGGGACTGTTCCTGCTGAATTGTGCTTAGTACAGGGAATACCTATGCTGCCATAGTTTTATGGGATCTCTCTCTGTACAGACTATGAACAAACTTAGGGGACTGTTCCTGCTGAATTGTGCTTAGTACAGGGGATACCTATGCTGCCATAGTTTTTTGGGATCTCTCTCTGTACAGACTATGAACAAACTTAGGGACTGTTCCTGCTGAATTGTGCTTAGTACAGGGAATGCCTATGCTGCCATAGTTTATGGGATCTCTCTGTACAGGCTATGAGCAAACTTAGGGGCTGTTCCTGCTGAATTGTGCTTAGTACAGGGAATACCTATGCTGCCATAGTTTTATGGGATCTCTCTGTACAGACTATGAGCAAACTTAGTGGACTGTTCCTGCTGAATTGTGCTTAGTACAGGGAATACCTATACTGACATAGTTTTATGGGATCTCTCTGTACAGACTATGAGCAAACTTAGTGGACTGTTCCTGCTGAATTGTGCTTAGTACAGGGAATACCTATACTGACATAGTTTTATGGGATCTCTCTGTACAGACTATGAGCAAACTTAGAGACTGTTCCTGCTGAATTGCTCAGTACAGGGAATACCTATGCTGCAATAGTTTTATGGGATCTTTACTGTATGTACAGGCTATGAGCAAACATAGGGGTTAATTAGTTAAAACTAATACTAAAATGAATATGTATTTTGTCCTCAGTAATAATAATAAAAAGAAATATAGCAACCACGTACAGACTTAGCGCTTAAATATTGTATCCGACAATTGCAGCAGAAGATATTTGTAATATTCCCTACATAGGAGAAATATCTCTAGCCCATTTAAGAGGCCTAAGGGGTCATTTACTAAGGAATTACAAATAGTTTTTTAGGGCTATTACAGACAAGTGCCCTGTATCTAAGGCATGAATAAGATCTTACAATGTTGATACTATACATGAACATAAATCAATACAATGACATATAAAATAAACATAATCTGATTATTTCTGATATACTGTAGCCTAGAGCTCTAGTTTCAGCTATTTTATACTCACCCTGTATGTGGATATGTGTCTCACTGCTATTCTTCTTTACACTGCCGGATGCAGTTTGTACAACACAATAATATTTCCCAGAATTATTCATCTGAGCCAAGGAAACTGTGTAATAACTGGAAGAATCAAACCCCTGCACTTGTGTCTTATTGATATAGAAAGCAAACTGCAGCTTTGTAGTATTTCTGGGATCTGTGTCACATGTTATGGTCATGTGATCTCCTTCTGTCACCGGATCTGGGGTCACTTTTATTTGTGGGGGACTGAACAGCTCTGGAAATAAAATTGATCCAGTTAAAACATAGTTGAAGTTTAATATAGCAGTAAAGACAATGATAGAGACCCATACAAGTTACTAATCCCTCTAGTTGCCAGACAGAAGCCTCTGTATCTAAGTTCTCTTATTCACATATCTTTGTTATTGGCCTGTAGGTTAGTCACCACTTCTGGTTCTTCTTTTTGGCCTCCATCTTCTGACCCAGGTGCATGAGTCTGAAAAGCCTGGGGTCGACAAGGTCCAGTAAAGAGTTCTGCCCTAGAGGAACAACCCTACTAGAGAAAGTTGTGGCAGTTTGGTCAAATATAAGATTAGCTTTATCAGAGTATGTTCCAGGAACCTAAACTTGTTAGACATATGTAGGAAGAGCATCCTTGAGCTCCACCGAAGGACTGATAGCTGGAGGTACTTAGGTATCACTGGATTAAGTGTTGAATGGATCCAGGCTTAGTATATTACCCCCAAAATTTATACTGGGCAGAATCTCTACCACTAGCTGGTAACCTACAATAAATTACAGGTGCATCTTAATTTACCAAGCGTCTCCACGTAGGTGTCAAAATGCTAAGATAAATTGCACTCACATATAGGAGAATATAGTCCCCCAATTGACTAACAGTTCACATAGAATCCCTCTTCTGAGATATTTTAAGGGGCACTTATTTAAGTGAAAATTCTATTTTTGCATTCAAATTTTTGAGGTTTTTTTATGGCGAAAACTGTGAAATTCCACTAGGGAATTGTTGTTAAAATTCAATTCGAGTTTTTTTAAAAATTTGTATTTGATTGAGATTTATCATACACTGGCCCTTTAAGAACTCAAACTCGACTATTCACCACCTTAAACCGGCCAAATTGCTATTTTAGCCTATGGAGAACGTCCTAGGATCAATTTGGAGTTGATCGCAGCCTTCCAGACATTCAGAGAAAAAAACTCGAATCTAATTCGGTTCGAAATTTCGGGTCGATCCTATTCACCCGAGTTTGCAAAATTTGATTTTTTTAAATAAATTGCAATTGGTCGAATTTCAAGTTCATGGAAGATTTAAATATCTCCCATGAACTCGAAATTTGACCCTTGATAAATCTGCCCTTAACTGTTATCACGATAAACGAACAACAATGCACATACCCGGACCTCCACATACTGTATCTATATGTATTGCTAATATTCAACTATCTTTGTCTACAATCCTTCATTTATGAGAAGGATAGATGGGATAACAACCTAAACCCCAGTTTCACATTTTTACAGGGTAAAAGAAGAGTAAAGAGTCAAGATCTTGTTTAAACAGGGGCCTCAATACTCCAGAGGTTTCTCATCACTTTATAAATAGCCCAGTATAACGATATAGGGAATAATATCCATGAAGGTAGTCACCAAGGAGTTCCATGAAGCTGCTCTTTTTACAACTGATGTTGATAAGGATCTTACAGGCTACTTATGTTGTATGTGTATTATATAGTGAATCAATGACAACACGCCGTGAAATTAAAAACACCTAACAATGGGCCCTGACTGTTGTTACCCTCATAAAGGCCAAAACTCACACCATGGGGGCCCATGCAGTGGAGATATTGAGGTAACCAATGGAACATGGTAACAAAGTACCGAATACATTAGAGGTGGGCGAGTCAGTAGTAGGCATCAGATTAAGGCAATGCACAAGTGCTCCCTTGTCCTAGGGGTTAGCGTTAGACCCGTGACCAGACATTTGAAAGACATGCTTGACAACAACTACATCCATAACCGGTGTTATGGCAGTATTCCCCCTTGGTACCTACACTTAGGCCTACCTTTAACTGGGGTAAGTACCGTATGACCCCAACGGGCCTCTACACGGCGTCAGTTTGGTCGTATAACGAATGCAATTGCCGTTCGTCCCTGCCCACTTGCATGTACATATGATAGTACGATACTATCGTTTTTTTAAAGGGCGCCCTATTCCCGCCGAGAGTGTGTAGAGTGCCCTGTCCGACTTTCAACAACAGAAACCACTTACATGTGTCCTAAACCAGAAAGGTGTACAAACAGTAGTGTGTCAACCGCGAAATGAGACAAGCTATTTATAAGATAGAAGGTCTGCCTCCAAACCTATAGGAAAATGATATGCAGATATAAAAGAACGTTCAGAGACATTTAGAGTCCAATACTAAGAGTGGTCACCCAATATGGCCAATAGAAAGAGTCAATAGTGCCAATGGATCACAGTACAGTTCATGTCCATACTAGTCCTAAATGAAACAACCAAGTGGTAATGACTCGTTGAGGCCCCTAGGTGTGAGGTTATCTAATTTGAAGATCCATCACGATTCTCTGTGTAACAGTGCACTGTCCCTATCCCGACCCCTACTCAGGGGTGGCTGCTGGTCGATCGCCATACATTTAAACGTGGGAAGACCATGTCCATGAGTTAGAAAGTGCCTAGCTACTGGTTGAGTGGCTTTGCCTTCCTTCAGGGCTTTGCTGATAGCAGAGTGATGATTGCTGATCCTTTCTCTTAGGGGCCGATTCACTAAGGGTCGAATATCGAGGGTTAATTAACCCTCGATATTCGACTAGGAATTGAAATCCTTCGACTTCGAATATCTATTTTATTCGAATAATTTATTCGAATAATTTAGCGCATAAAATTTGATCGAACGATCGAAGGATTATTCATTTGATCGAACGATTAAATCCTTTGAATCGAACGATTCGAAGGATTTTAATCCAACGATCGAATGAATATCCTTCGATCAAAAAAACTTAGGCAAGCCTATGGGGACCTTCCCCATAGGCTAACATTGACTTCGGTAGCTTTTATCTGCCGAACTAGGGGGTCGAAGTTTTTTTTTAAAGAGACAGTACTTTGACTATCGAATGGTCGAATAGTTGAACGATTTTTACTTCGAATCCTTCGATAGTCGTAGTCGAAGGTCGAAGTAGCCCATTCGATGGTCGAAGAAGCCCAAAAAAAACTTCAAAATTCGAAGTTTTTTAACTTCACTCGAAGTTAGTGAATTGGCCCCTTAATGTGGTAGTGTTCTTTTTCCGACATAGTATAATCCACAAGGACAGATGATTATATAAACCACAAAGGTGGAAGTACAGGTAAGTCTGTGTGTGATCCTCAGTCACTTGCCCGTATAGGGATGGGGGAAGTCTGGCCCACTCAGTAAGCAGCGACAGGTGGTACAGTCCGGACACCTGTAGCAACCTAATTTTTTTGTGTGTGGACAACCAATCCGTATGTGCAACCTTAAAATCAGTGATCATCAAAATATCCTTAAAGGGATCCTGTC
The DNA here is from genome assembly GCA_038501925.1 of Xenopus petersii. Taxonomy (NCBI): domain Eukaryota; kingdom Metazoa; phylum Chordata; class Amphibia; order Anura; family Pipidae; genus Xenopus; species Xenopus petersii. Next base: position 4,783,436 of record CM076686.1, on the reverse strand, counting down.
ATCAGAAAACATGTTTTTTTTTAACATTAGTTAATAGTGCTACTCCAGCAGAATTCTGCACTGAATTCCATTTCTCAAAAGAGCAAACAGATTTTTTTATATTCAATTTTGAAATCTGACAAAATTTCAAAATTGAAATTTTGGGTCATGTGACTTATGCCTGCAGGTTAGGAGAGAAATGCTTTCTGGCAGGCTGCTGTTTTTCCTTCTCAATGTAACTGAATGTGTCTCAGTGGGACCTGGATTTTACTATTGAGTGCTGTTCTTAGATCTACCAGGCAGCTGTTATCTTGTGTTAGGGAGCTGCTATCTGGTTATCTTCCCATTGTTCTTTTGTTTCGCTGCTGAGGGGGGGAAGGGAGGGGGTGATATCACTCCAACTTGCAGTACAGCAGTAAAGAGTGATTGAAGTTTATCAGAGCACAAGTCACATGACCAGGGACAGCTGGGAAATTGACAATATGTCTAGCCCCATGTCAGATTTCAAAATTGAATATAAAAAAATCAGTTTGCTCTTTTGAGAAATGGATTTCAGCGCAGAATTCTGCTGGAGCAGCACTATTAACTGATTCATTTTGAAAAAAATTTTTTTTCCCATGACAGTATCCCTTTAAGGTTTTTGTTACGTCTGTAACCCATCATTGGAGTAGGTGCCTGAAAAAGGGACAAGGAGTCGTCCATAGAGATCATAGGCCAATTTGATTTAACTTTCTTAGCAAAAGTGTCAGCCGCGATGCATATGTGGTAGTGAAGATTAGTGGCATGCCCTTTAGGCTTATTGTTTTCTTTGCTCAAGAGGGAGGCGTGTGTATGTTGCATGGCTTTTTTCAATTGTGTATCCAGAAGACTCCGCTTGTAGCCCCTCTCCAGGAATTTATCATACATAATATGAAGTTGAGTACGGGCAGACTGGTGGTCCGTGTTGTTCCTGATGACTCTCAGAAATTGGGAATATGGGATACCCTTCACCGTGGCCGAGGGGTGGTTACTGGATGCATGGAGCAAGGAGTTTTCCATCAGTTGATTTGTGAAATAATCTGGTGCCCAGGCCCCCCTCCTGTTTGTATATGTGTAAGTCCAAAAAGTCCATTTCCGGTTCATGAAAGCACATTGTTAATTTGATGGGGGTATCCAGGGCATTCATGAAAGTCCTCCAAAGCTTGTACACTATCGTTCCAAATAAAGAACAAATCGTCAATATAACGAAAATAGCACAGAATGGAAGTCCCTAGTGATGGTGAAATATTCGCTGTTTCAAAGCTCAACATAAATAAATTGGCATATGATGGCGCCAGAGCACTGCCCATTGCGGCGGTCCCGGAGACCTGTAGAAAAAAAAAGTTTTCAAAGCGGAAGAAGTTTCTGGTTAGTGTAAGATCCAGCAGATGTAATAGAAATTCACTGGGAATGCTGGCATCTGGGGTAGTGAGCAGTGCCCGTCTGCAGGCATCCAGGCCTTGGTCATGTGGAATCACTGTGTATAAACTCTTGACATCCATAGTGACTAAGAGGCAGAGTGCAGGGATGGCCGCTAGATAGTAAAGTTTTTTAATCACATGAGTGGAGTCCTGTGTGAAGGACGGCATAGACCTTACATGGGATTGCAGGAAAGAGTCAATGAAAGTAGAAACTGGTTGATATAGCGAGCCCACTGCCAAGATGATACTGTAGGTCTGCCAGGGGGAGCTGATTGGGATTTATGTATCTTAGGCAGCGTATAAATGATAGGAGTCCGGGGATATTCTGTCATCATAAAGTGTAGAGTGTTGGTGTCGATCCATCCCGCACTGTGTGCCGTGTTCAGACAGTCATCCAGCTCCCGTTTGAATTTAAAAGTAGGATCACCAGACGGTTGTTTGTATGTGGAGAGGTCCGACAATGGCCAGAGGATCTCCTCACGATAGAATTTATAATCAAGTAACACAATTGCCCCCCCCTTTTGTCAGCGGGTCTGATTACCAAATCCTTGTGAGTCGTAAGAGTCCCAATAGCCTCCCTTTCTATGCGGGATAGGTTGGGGCATCCATGGTTGTGATGAGTAATATTGGTGGCTTCATTGTTCAAAACTTTTAGTTTAGTTTTTTTAGTCCGAATGGTAGCAGGTGCTGCCTAAAATACATAAATACCAATCAGCTCCCCCTGGTGGAGGCAGACCTTCTATCTTATATATAGCTTGTCCCATTTCCCGGTTGACACTACTGTTTGTACACCATTCCGATTTAAGACACATGTAAGTGGTTCCTGTTGTTGAAAGTCGGACAGGGCACTCTACACACTCTCAGCGGGAATAGGGCGCCCTTTAAAAAAACGATAGTATCGTACTATCATATGTACATGCATGTGGGCAGGGACGAACGGCAATTACATTCGTTATATGACCCCTTTGACCTAACTGACGCCGTGTAGAGGCCCGTTGGGGTCACACGGGTACTCACCCCAGTTAAAGGTAGGCCTAAGTGTAGGTACCGGGGGAATACTGCCATAACACCGGTTATGGACATAGTTGTTGTCAAGCATGTCTTTCAAATGTCTGGTCACGGGTCTAACGCTAAGCCCTAGGACAAGGGAGCACTTATGCATTACCTTAATCTGATGTCTACTACTGACTCGCCCACCTCTAATGTATTCGGTACTTTGTTACCATGTTCCATTGGTTACCTCAATATCCCCACTGCATGGGCCCCCATGGTGTGAGTTTTGGCTCAACATTCAGGGCTCATTGTTAGAACCAGAAGGTGTTTTTAATTTCACGGCGTGTTGTCATTGATGATGTCATCATTGTGGGTGGGCTCTTTGATCACTTAGCCTCTCTTTGGCTATATATTGTGAACACTTTCACTGCACTGTGTTTCCTTGAAAAAGGTCCTTGTGTGGGACCGAAACGTTGGATCAATAAACATTTTCTTTTTTATCTTCATTTGTTGACCTGAAAAATCCTGCGAGTGCCATCACCCTATACCTTTTATGAACATTCAAATGCAGGTGCACCCAAGGTCTCGTCCATTTTTTCGGGGTGTGCGGCCCTTACATGCTGATATATATATATATATTAAAGGAATTACACTACCAAAGAAAATATCATGTGATAGATCAATGTAATGAATTGAAATAAATCAAATAAAAAATGTATATTGACTTATAACGATATTTTATTTTTCTTACACTTGGCAGTTGCAGACAGGCAGTTTCAGTTGGATCTGTTCCATACTCACCCTGGATCTGGATTTGTGTCACATTGCTCCTCTTCCTCACACTGCCGGTTGGAGTTTGTACCTCACAGGTATAATTCCCAGAATCCTCCAGCTGAGCTGAGGGGACTCCATATTGTTTGGATGAATTGAATCCCTGCACATTGTGCCCATTTCTGTAGAAAACAAACTGTAGCTCTGTAGTCTCTCTGTGTGGGCTGAGCTTTGTGTCACATGTTATGGTCATGTGATCTCCTTCTGTCACCTGATCTGAGCTCACTTTTATTTGTGGGGGACTGAACAACTCTAGAAAAGAAAATAATTTAGTTGAGACATGCAACGTGCTTCTGCACTACTGTATTACATGTAGGAGAAAGAAGAAAGGGAACATAGAATCTCACTACTCCAGTGGAGGCCTCTCAAAGAAAGTCTTGAGTCCATCTCTGGTCTCTACACCAGGGCCTGGGGAGCACTAACTCCACACTACGTCTCCTCAGTGGAGCAAACTACTGAGCTTGTTAATCTGTATATCTCACAACTCCTACGACTGCGCAATGACAAGAGCTTTATACCATTAACTTATTCTCATGGTCCCTGCTCCCAAAATTCAAAAAGATTGGTACTGGGGCCTTTCACTTAAGGCTCCCTTTTTTCATAGTCACGGAGCACCAAGCAGATTAAAACATCCATTTATTGAAAAATAATTAAAAAGTAACAATGGAGCATAGTGAGCCCAACGGCTCCATGACTTTGACGCGTTTCGTGGACAAACCACTTCCTCAAAAAGCTACATTGTAACCGACTGGAGTAACATTTAAAACCACAGAAACCACACCCCTTGTAAAAACATTAACCCCATCATGGTTAAATCCCACGATCGGTTCTCTAAGAGAAATGGAAGTGTGTCTCAATCATACATGTTAATTATAATCATGCATAATGCATGTCGTATGTCTGACAATGTTATGTGTTTCAACATCAAGTTACATGTATTCATGGCTAACAGAATGACATTAATATCAACATTTATATAATTAATAACCAGATAAGTCCTTACGGAGAAAATTACCATAGAAAATTATAAGGCAAAATAATTAATGAAAAATTAATGAAAATTTAATAACAAATTAATGAAAAATTAATGCAAAAACGAAAAAAAGACAAAGGGGAAGAAAGATATCAAAGTCTGGTCCATCGAACTTATTGGCCATGTTTCAATAGTAACAGGTGAGTTCCCAATCTTGATTGAGTCCTCCACTCGTATTGATGGTCTTTGAATTAATCTGGTTATTAATTATATAAATGTTGATATTAATGTCATTCTGTTAGCCATGAATACATGTAACTTGATGTTGAAACACATAACATTGTCAGACATACGACATGCATTATGCATGATTATAATTAACATGTATGATTGAGACACACTTCCATTTCTCTTAGAGAACCGATCGTGGGATTTAACCATGATGAGGTTAATGTTTTTACAAGGGGTGTGGTTTCTGTGGTTTTAAATGTTACTCCAGTCGGTTACAATGTAGCTTTTTGAGGAAGTGGTTTGTCCACAAAACGCGTCAAAGTCATGGAGCCGTTGGGCTCACTTTGCTCCATTGTTACTTTTTAATTATTTTTCAATAAATGGATGTTTTAATCTGCTTGGTGCTCCGTGACTACGAAAACTTGCTGATTGACATACGCTTCGGGGGCGTTCTTCCACGTGTAGCACAGCTGAGGTACATCGTGGGTCGGTGAGTGCTCCCAGCGCTTCTTTGTTCGTTGATACAACTTAAGGCTCCCTGGCACATCCACACCTGGTAGGTGGAGACCAAAGAGGGTGAACCACGTGTTCCCTTCTCTTAAATAAAGACTCCACCTGAGTCACGTTAGAATCCTCTCTCACACAGGGCATAGGTTACAGACAAGCACACCTCCCAACAACTGAAAATCAGAAGGAGGCACAAAAAGAACTGCTGGCAAAAATAGTTTTGTCCATGTCCACTTAGTGGCCACACCCCCTAAACAGCATGCCCACTTTAAAAAATCTGGCAGGTTTTGGACATAATTTCTGGGTTTTTTTGTTGAAGGAGGTGTCATTTAAGCTGTAAATCTCAGTTACCCCAAGAGACCTGCTTATGTTAAATAGTTTCAATTGTATCTAAGTGCAGGTGCTGAGTATTCTGGGCTCTCTGCAACAATCTCATACATAGTATAGTGTAGTAAATATGTAACACCATAAAAAAAGACAAAACTGGTAATACCCCCCCCCCCGCTCTCTCAAATTAATGTTACGGTCTCCTTAAAGATAGTGACCTGGCCAGAATCAAACCTAGGACCTGAGCACTGTAAGACAGCAATGCATCCCTACACATGGCAGCAGTAAGCTAAGACCAGAGCTTTACTTTCTAATTAAGCAGACGGACAAGCTTGTGATTGGTTAGCATATTTGCAAATTAATAGTGAATAGCAAATAGCTGGGAGAGGTATGAGTAACTCATCCACTCTATGGACTTGCCTAAAATTTAGAAAAAAAAATGTTTGCTTTTTATTCTCTTTAAGATGTGGCTGCATAGAAGTCAGTGCATTTGGCAGATATAAGATATAATATAATTGCTGGAGCACAGTGAGTGTAATTGCTAATCAGTGGGCTCTAGTTCAGCAATATTGTCCATCTGATTTAAGGACTGAGTCACATATTGACCTTTTACTTATATTATTAGATGTTATTTGGACAAAAAAATAGTCGCCTTTCTGTTCAGGTTCCTAAGCTCAGGTGACTGACAACAACCAGAAGTATGTGCAGAGACTCAAGAAAAGACGTGGAGCGACTGTGGGTATCTTTGGTGGCACAGCTCTTAAAATCTATATGTTGTGTTCTGCATTCCAAAATCTAGAAGAAACGCCAAGGTTCCGTCACGGCTCACTCTTCTGCCTATAACAACGGCCTTTTGATTTGGGAGGAGCCCTCTGCTACTTGGGATGCCACCAGATCTTAAAGCGAGAGAACCAAGGTGAGGGTTCTGGGCAGGCAAGGGAACTAGAATGTGTTACAAGAGTAACAGGGAAAGTGTAGTTGTGGAACAGGCTGGGGTCAATAACCAGTCAGAGCAGGGCAGAATCAGAACCTGGAAGGGTAGTTAGTAAACAGACAATGGTCAGTTCAGGTAGAAGACAAGAACAGACCTATGTAGGGCAGTGAGAAATTGTGTGCGGTGCCTTTAAAATCTGAATGTTGCGTTGTACAAGATGATGTCACATGCATGTCTATGAGACAAACGAGAGGAGGCGGTGGGCGTCCTCGTATTTAAGGCCTCCCAGGTATTATCACACTATAGGGCTGGGGTGTACTAGGGCCTGTACAAAATCCCAAAATAAAAGGTACAACATTTCTAACTGTATTCTTTGTTAGGCTTTAGTTCCCCTTCCCAAGATCTAGGAATAAATGACAGATGTATATTTACCTGTGACTGAAAGATGTTCATCAGCAGATGTGCGATTAGCTTTACCCACAAACTTATCATATATTTCTGTCATACATTTGTATGAACCCGACATATGTGTCTGTGCTCTCCCAAGCACTAAATAGTCTGAGCCCCGAGACTGAATGATTGAATCGTTCTTGTAAAAAACTGATGTGTTTGTTATTTTATATTCAGGGCGAGTGTAACATCTGAGAGTCAGTTCCTCCCCCTCATGGACACCAGGGGGCGCCTGCAGGACGACTTTATCTGAAATAAAGGAAATGATGCTCTTCAGTTAATATGATTGAGGAGTTGAGGAACCATTTCAATACAACAAATAAAAAAAGATAAAAGACAAGTAAATAGACAGAGAAGGGAAGGTACATCATTGATCAGGAGGGAAAAGAAGAGGAGAAAGTTTGTTACAGGGTAAAACACAGCAGTGAAGACATAAAAGCAAAGAGCACAAGTGCGACTTCTCTATAAGGAACACAATGGAGAGAACACAATGACACACTGATACACTGATACACTGATACACTCCATTCATTACATTCTCTTGTGAGAAATTCATTCTGCCTCTTCTGATGAATTCTACACAAGTTGCCTATTGACAGTGAAAGTGGCAGCACCTTCAGGTTCCCACTGTGGGTTGTGCCAATAGGAACAATGAGACTGTGCCTAGGGAATCAGATAGTTGACATGATTGCACCACAGTGCAGCTTCTCATATAGGCTGGGGTGAGTCTGGTTCCGTTTCTGCCCCAGAGAACTTTAGACTTTTTGCCACTGGGCCAAAAGTGACCATTATTTATCCTCATTGAAGTGCCGGTGGGGCTGGTACAGAACTGCGACCTCTAGTTTAGAGGTAAATGAGGAATTGGGACATTTCTATAGAGTATCACATTCCTTATTATTTCTGGCAGTCTCAGAGCTGGGGTGGGTAACTCACCATCACTAACTGTCAGATTAATGGCAGCACTTCTCTCACTGGTCTGACACTGGTACCTCCCACTGTGTTCTCTCTGCTGGGCCCTCTGGATAATATAGTTCTGCTGTTCCTCTCTTGGTATTGTTTTATTGTCTCTGTACCAGGAATATTTCTCATTCCCTTGTGCAGGAGGGGCCCCGTTACAGGTCAGAGTTACAGAATCACCAGTGAGTATTGGGGTCCAGTTTGGGGAGAAGGAAATCATCGGTCTGGCTGCAGCTCCTACACAATAACACAAACAGGCAGAATAATCAGCTCCTCACATTATCCATCAGCTCCATAAACCTCATTATTATCCTTTATATACAGTAGCACCAGCATATTCCCCAGCTCTGTATAGAGATTGTTCATTATTCACATTAACCCCTGCAGCAGTGAAGCTGACAATCTAATATCCCAGCCATAAACACACAAGGGGATATTAGGAACAATTTCATCAGGGACCAATGAACTTGCCTGTGGGAGAAACCCTGAGCAGCAGAAACATACAAACTCAATGCAGATATATCTCGGTTGAGAATCAAATCCAAGACCCTAGTGATTTAAATCGGTAATGTTTTATAATAAATAATCCAATATTCCCATGTATGATGTGAATTTTAAAGAACAAATTGATGTACAATTAAGCTTTCTGTGATTGGCTGTATATCCATTTAATTGTAATCAATCATCCTCTTGGACTATACACTTGTTCCTTCCTGAAGATTTGGTCGCAGGACACCCCACATACAATTCCTCCTGGTTTCTCCCCTTCTATGGGGAACCCATTGCCTTCCCACTCCAGCAAGTGTTGTACAGTCACATGATGTTGCAATATCCATTGAATGAACACTGTTTAATAATTATTATTTCTAGCTATCTGGGTTCCTCTCATCTAGATCACACTATGTTATCTTCTGTCCCATCTGTGGTTTGGTGCATCAGCATTGCATTATATAATACTGCAGCACAGTATCCCTATTGTAAACCCTGATTTCTAATAAATATGTTGAAATCACATTAATACTTGACTTGCATTAAACAAAACACAATCTGTACTATATATACTGTATCTATATATATATATATATATATATTATACTCACCAATGTTCCCCATCAGCAGTGCTGCAAAACAGGAGAGACACTATTAGCAACATTGTACAGTGCATCAAAGGGTTAATGATAAGGGATATAGATATTTTGTATATATACATGATACTAGTATCCAACCAGGCTCCTGATTGAGACTCCCTCTTCTCTCCCTGTTTTGGTGGCCCTGGTACCTACTTCTCCTGTAGCCCAGGGCTGGGGTATAATTGCCTCACACTTGCTTTATTTCTAATCTAACGTGTGTCACACTTCCATCGTTCCATCTTATCATCACAGCCCTTCTATATTGTAATACATAAAGGTAAATAAATGTAATAACCTTAGAAAAAGCACCATGTCTCTCTCTGTACATAAGCACCTACTTCTTATACATTAGAGATGATAAATGCTCCATCTGACCAATCAACAGGAGCGATGAGCGAATTTATTCTCCAGCCATGGATTCGTGGTGAAATTTCATTAACTTTAATGCACTTGGACAAAAAAGGTCTCCATAAGAAAAATGCCCATTGACTTTAATGAATTTGGTGCAATAAAAATTGTTGAACGTGTCTCAGTGGGACATGGGTTTTTACTATTGAGTGTTGTTCTTAGATCTACCAGGCAGCTGTTATCTTGTGTTAGGGAGCTGTTATCTGGTTACCTTCCCATTGTTCTTTTGTTTGGCTGCTGGGGGGGGAAAGGGAGGGGGTGATATCACTCCAACTTGCAGTACAGCAGTAAAGAGTGACTGAAGTTTATCAGAGCACAAGTCAAGTGACTTGGGGCAGCTGGGAAATTGACAATATATTTTTTTTTTATAAAAAATTTGTTTGCCCTTAAAGAAAAAAAAACACCAACACAAATTTAACTTTATTAAGAAATATCTTACCAATACTCCACTTGCGCTCCTCTTCTCGATTTCTTCTCCCTGGAGATAGCCAGGGAAAAGAAATCGAGCACCGCCTGATGGATCGTCGTCATGTCTCCTTTTCAGGAGAGTATCTGTCAGATATTTCTTAATTAAGTCTTTGCGAATGTAAAGTTAAATGTGTGTTGGTGTTTTTTTTTCGTTAAGGGCAAACAAACAAAAGTATTGTCCAAACTCCTTAACCTCCAAGCCATGGGACTTTTCCTGCCCATCATATGCCCTTCCCTGCACCGAAATAACCTATTGTTCATTTACTTAACTATTTCAATGTGCAAAGGGCAACTCCCACCAAAAAGTATGTGCTACAACTTGCTCTTAATTCACTACATGCAGAGGCAAATGAGAGTCCACTTTGTTAAAGTGACACAACTATGTTGAGTTGTGGCCATGTGTTTTTATGGGGAGATTGGCATCAATTACAGTAAATGCCAGGACCCATGCACTGAGCACCACCAAATATGAATAGGGAAGGCTTAGCTCTGCACTTTGTGCCAGTTAGAAGTTAGGTGCAAGGTACAGTATGGAGTTATGCTTAATGTATAAGTAAACCTTTAAAATAAGCAAATGTAAAACTGAAGAGGGCGCTATTCTCAGCACTTTAGCAATGTACATTCATTATTTATTTATTTTTTTATTCCAAGATATTAAGGGATACATGTGCTGTTAATATGAATGAATTTTGTTACAACAGCGCCACCTGCTGGTCAGTTTCCCACCAGTCTGATTTTGTTACAACAGCGACACCTGCTGGTCATTTCCCGACCAGTTTGAATGCCAAGTAGTCAAGGAAATTGTCAGGAGAAAGAAAGAGACTGCTCTGATGTTCTTCTGCTTAGGAAAGACCTGGATAACACCTGAACTGGCACTTATATAACAGTGTAACAAACTGTAACCCACAGCACCTTAATACCCCTGAATTGTGTCTGTATGTTACCCTCCCATTTAGACTGTGAATTGTATTCTAATAATGCACTTATTGTTACTTTTTATTGCAATGACCCCTTGTTTGTTACTACTAATTTCTTGTTTTGCTGTACAGTGCTTTGCCCTCAAGGAGCGCTATACAAATAAAAATATACAAACATACATACATACATACATACAAGATGTGAGAAATTCTAATTTCAAGATGAAAAATTTCTAATTTTATTCCTAAGCAGAAGAACATCAGAGCAGCCTATTTTTCTTTCTCCTGACAACTTCCTTGACTACTTGTGTTCAAACTGGTTGGAAAATGACCAGCAGGTGGCGCTGTTGTAACAAAATTCATTCATCTTAACAGCACATGTATCCTTAATATCTTGGAATTAAAAATATATAAATAATGAATATACATTGCAAAAGTGTTTAGAATAGCCCCCTCATCAATTTTACATTCACTTATTTTAAAGGTTTACTTATCCTTTAAGTAGGACTCCATAGGGTTAACGTTCACTGTGTTCTGAAAATCCCCTGGTACGTCCAGCTAAGAGTTGGTCTTAATTTAGAGATTGGAGGGGATGTTTCCTTTCCCAGGATAGCCTGTTCCCCTGGCAGTTACAGATTTGACTTGGAGGTGCCATTTAAGGAGAGGCACCATGTGCTATTACCCTTTGGCTGAGAAAGATGGAAGCCTGCTGGAGAGCCTGGAACTTCCCAGTAAAGGAAAGGCCCCAAAGTAGGAGAATCTTGGAGAAGTCGGGGAACAGGGCCCTGTGAATAAGGTATGAGATTGTGGTCTAGTAGCTCCTTTCATAGTACCACTCTAGGAACGTAAGACAGATAGTTTGAGCTAGAAGAGCAGTCATGAGCTCCACTGTAGAATAGAATGGATTTGTCTCTCCCATGTGATTCTGTCTATAAGTGTAAGGATCATAGTTGATAGGAAATCAGGTTTGAGGGTTTCACTGGAGGGGTGGCATTAAATACACTAGAGGCATAAATGGATGGAAATGGTGCTCTCCATAGCAGGAACAACTCCCTGGGTTTTACAGTCTGTACAGAGATGTACCACTGGTTTATTCCAGTATGAATAGACCAGTCCCCTGTACTAAGCACAGATCTGCAGGAACAACCTCCTAATGTGCTTGTACAGAGAGCAAATATGAGCTTATGCCATCACACATCGCAACTTTAGGTGCAGCAGGTATTTGTGTCTACAGATGCACCTCATACTTCCACATTAGTTGCTTTTACTGCACACGACTTCTATTCCGCCTCATCTTGTGCAACACTCTCAGTGCAACTATTAATTCAAGTTAACCATGATGGTAGCTTCACAGTTCCCACTATTGTGCCCTGTTACCCACATTTTGTATTAGATGCATTGCACCCTCAAAGCTGCAATGACTCTGGAATTTGGAGGAACACAATGTTGCCTTGACACTAAATTAAACTATAATTGCACTTTAAACACTGCACTTGTACTCACTTGTGGTCATAAATGACCATTTAAAATGGAAAAAGTGGGGTACAGTTGTCTGAAAACATAAGTGAGGCATCACATTTTAGATGGAAACCAACAGTAACCATTAAAAAGGGAACATTATTTGGATCTATCACTGAATAAGCCTTGTGGGCTGTCAGCAGAGGAAGGAAAGCAACCACATTACCTACAACTCATCCTACAACCTGCCTCTACTAATCCAATTGCACCACATCTATTTGTGTTACACCTAGAGAGTGAATTCTTCCAGAGGGGTTCTATTAGATAATGCAAATACAAGAGTTGTTGGGTTGTGGGAGCACCCGCATTGTGAAGTAGAAATATATAGAAGTATAAGGGAAGTGCTAGTGACATAACCAAATGGGTCAGTGCACATTCCCTGGGTCTAAGGTATTCAGTAGAAATGGAAGTGCATGTGTTCTCAAAGACAGGGGTTTTTAGTTACAAAGTTATGATCATCAAGTTGAAAAGCCACCATACCACTTCAAGGTAAACCCCATATGGCGGTCCCTAACTTCTTTACCTCCAGTCATAGGGCTAAATCCTCCCCCTGCTGCTAACTTGCAGCTTTTAAGAGAGAGTCATTGCCCAAAGCAACGCCCATTTTTTTTAAAAACGTATAATATGAAAATGGTAAAGACAAAATAAAATTAAATATATAAGTGCATACTTAGAAATTGTGTATATATATATATATATTAGTACAAGTGTAAATAAGAAAAAATGTGAACTAAAATAAGTAAAGGACAAGTTAAATAGGTGTAGTAATAGGTATAGTGAATGTAAATGGGTGTCAGAAGTGTGATTTGGTGCAGTTAAAAACATAGGGCCACCATTAGTTATATACATTTCTACTTCGCAATGTGAGTGCTCCCACAACCCCCTTTTGTATTTGCTATGGTAGCCTGAAAGCTCTGGCTAAGCTTCATGTGGTTTGTAGCCCCCTCCATACCCACCCCATTCAGCTAATGGTGGCCCTATGTTTTTAACTGCACCAAATCACACTTCTGACACCCATTTACATTTACTATCTTTTTTTAATTTGTCCTTTACTTATATTAGTTCACATTTTTTCTTATTTATACTTGTATTAACACATATACAGAATATAATATAATATAATATATTGTGACATGCCACTGGCCTGCACATGCACTTTTATGGGGGAATTAGTGTTTGGTAGGCAGGTAGCGTAGAATTTTTGAGCTTAGAGACAGGGACACCAAGGCTTCCGACAAAAACACAGCTTTATTAAGCACTGGACATTCCCAACAAAAAGGCAACAGAAAAATGTTCAGGTAACAGTTCAACAACTTCACTGTAGAACATGCAGGGTACAGTTCAGTAAATACACTGCCAAACATTCAGGGTTTTCCCCCCTCTGGTCGCTCACCATCAAGGGAAACTCTCACCCTCTTGCACTTTGAACTATTTGGGCTTCACACTCAGCCCTGCTGGCTTCCCCTCCTGGGACTCAGACTCACTAGCCTCTGCCAGTCCTTTTCTCTTTCTTTCCCCACAAGGGATTTAGGTTCCAAGCTCTGGAACTCTCTTGCTGCCAACAAAGCTCCTTCTGCCCAGTTCTGTCTCTCACAGCCCCTCACTTCCCTGGAGACCCCTGAGCTATGCTCACACAGCCCTTTTACATGGTCAGGTAGACCCTCTCTCAGCTGCCACTTAATTACCTGGCTGATAGGGAATATTAACCCTACCTGAGCAGAGTATTCCTTTGCAGCACATACAATGCAGTTTAAATACACTCTTTTATGTCCCTTTTCCTCTAAAACAGTGGTGTTTTCCAAACACCCTGTCACAATATATATATATATATATATATATATATATATATATATATATATATGTATATATATATATATATATATATACACTTCCTAAGTATACACTTATATATTTAATTTTCTTTTGTCTTTACCATTTTCATATTATACGTTTTTAAAAAAATGGTCGTTGGTTTTGGGCAAAAGCTGCAAGTTAGCAGCAGGGGAGGATTTTTGAATACTTCAACTAATGCTATTATGCAGAGAGATACAGGATCCTCAATACTATGACTGGTAGGTAAACAAGTTAGGGACCACCATATGGGGTTTACCTTGACATGGTATGGTGGCTTTTCAACTTTATGATCATAACTTTGTAACTAAAAACCCCTGTCTTTGAGAACACATGCACTTGCATATCTACTGAATTACTTAGACCCAGGGAATGTGCACTGACCCATTTGGTTATGTCACTAGCACTTCCCTTATACCTCTTTATATTTTTACTTAGCAATGTGAGTGCTCCCACAACCCCCCTTTTGTATTTTCTATTAGATAATGACCCAGGGAAGTCAGTTAGAGAAGAGCAGTAGCTGTAGCTAAAGGTTTTTGAGTTATTTAGCTTTTTATTCAGCAGCTCTTCCAATTTGCATCTTAACCAATCTGGTAACTAGGGTACAAATTCTAGGGTACAAATTCCCCTAGCAACCATACATTGATTTGAATAAGAAACTGGAATAGGAGAGGCCTGAATAGAAGGATCGATAATAAAAAGTAGCAATAACAATACATCTGTAGCCTTACAGAGTATTTGTTTTTTTATAAGGGAGTCAGCGACTCCCATTTGAAAGCTGCAAGAGTCAGAAGAAAAAGGCAAATAACTATAAAACTATAAAAAAATAAATAATGGAAACCAATTAAAAAGTTGCTTAGAATTGGCCGTTCTATAACATAATAAAAGTTACCTTAAAGGTGAACCACCCCTCTAAGAGGGATATAAATGAGCTGGAGAGAGTGCAGAGACTAAGTGCAACTAAACTGGTTAGAGGGAGGGAAGAGTTAAATTATGAGGGGAGACTGTCAAGGTTGGGGTTGTTTTCTCTGGAAAAAAGGCGCTTGTGAGGGGACATGATTAGACTTTACAAGTACATTAGAGGACATTATAGACAAATAGCAGGGGACCTTTTTACCCATAAAGAGAATCACGTACCAGAGGCCCCCCCTTCAGACTAGAGGAAAAGAAGTTTCATTTAAAGGAACAGAGTAGGGGGTTCATCTCAGTCAGGACAGTGAGGTTGGGGAATGCACTGCCGGGTGATGTTGTGATGCTGATTCAGCTAATGATTTTAAGGGGCATATTTATCAAGGGTCAAATTTGAATTCAAAGTTTTTTATGCCCAAAACTGTCAAATTAGACTAGGGAAAACTCGAGTTGAGTTTTTAAAACTTAAATAATATAGAAAATTAGATTTTTGTAATAAATTTCATGGGAGTTTATGGGCGTTTTAAAAAACTTCCATGAATTTCAAATTCGACCTTTGATAAATGTGCCTCTAAGAGCGGCTTGGATGATTTCTTGGACGAGCAGAATATCCAAGGCAATAGTGATACTAGAATCTACTATTAATATAGGTATGAGTATATATATAATGTATGTACCCTGGGCTTCATCTTGGTGATGGATTTTGGTCTTAACTCAATGTAACTGAGTGGAAGAGGAGGCTTTATTTCTTCTCATCTCAACAGACATCTGATATATCTACTCTTCATATCAAAGAATATTTACAACATTCCATAACCTTTACTCTGATTATTCTTGAATAGCCAAAAAAAAAAAATTTCCGTTAGGAAGTCACAGCCCTGAAATCCCACAAGACAAATTACCAAAATAAATGAATTTAAGGGGGAAAGAATGAAGTACTTACAGAGCAGGATGACAGACAACGAGATGGACATGATGGAGCCTCTGATACAAACAGAATGAGTATGAAAGCGGAAGAAACTGGCTGAGGTTTTCTTCCTCTATTCTTCTGTTTTTGCACACTCTATATTTTCCTATAAGGGGAAGTGACTGTTAGAAATTTAGCAGACTTTTTTTTTTGGAAATGGGACATGATTTTTTTTGATTCACAGTGCACCAGTATAGACTGTACAGACATAGAACATGATGCCTATTGGTACACATTTGTAAAGGGTATATTCCCCATCTGTGGAGATTTAATTAATGGCTGAAATCTGCAGAAAAGCCTGTGTATTATATTTAAATCCCACCCTTCACCCAACTGTTAGGCTTTAAGATAAGGAGCAGCTCATTTAAAATTATCAATAAAATAGCATAAAACTTCTATTCAGTTCTAATATATATTTTACAAAACACTCCCAGTAATTCTCATTGGGATGTTTCATATTATGGTCCAGTTTAATCAAAAAAGTGCTGAGAAATCTTGTATAGCCACTAACACTTTTTATATGGATGGTTGTCTGTGTAGAACAGGGGGTCCCCAACCTTCAACTGTAAAAAGAGTTAGGGAGCAACACAAACATGAACAAAAGTTCCCAGGGGCTGTTATTGGCCATTTGGTAGCCCTATGTGCAGGGTCGCCATCAGGCCCGGACTGGCAATCTGTGGGTTCTGGCAAATGCCAGAAGGGCTGCTATAAGGTGCCATAGAAAGTAAGAATTTAGTGGGCTGGTGGGGGTTGTTTGGGCCTCTGTGTGGGCTGATTGGGCCTCTGTGCTCCTGAAATGCCAGGGCCTATTTTAATGCTCAGACCGGACCTGGTCGCCATCAGGGGGGGGCAGGGGGTACAAGTGTCCTGGGCCCAGGCAGGAAGGGGGGCCCGGCAGTGCTGCACTTTTGAAATAGCCGGGCCCCCCTTGAGAGCTACAAAGCCCAGCGGCCATTTTTGAAGTCCCGAACAGCCGAAATGCGGAAGTGGACCTGAAGCCACAAAAACAGCCGAAGCCGAACTCCTGAAGTGGCGAAAAGACCTAAGTCATGAAAACAGCCGAGATTGAAGTCCTGAAGCAGCGAAAAGACCTGAAGTCATGAAAGGAGACGAAGTTGAAGTCCTGAAGCCATGAGTTCGATTCTACTGAACACCAATTTGTGTTTTTTTTTTGGCCACCAATGTATTATTTTAATATTCTATAGGCCCTTGCCACCAATGTTTTTTTAAAAAATATTTTTTGGGGCCCAAATCTTTTTAACTTATAAGGGGGGCCCTGGCATCAATAGCTTTTTCTAAATCGAGTGTGGGGGGGTTACTTTTTTAGCACTGATGTTTGTGTGGTCTTTTAACTGTGATGTGGAGTGGGCGGGATCTGGGGCGGGGCTTGGGCGCCAGTGTGGGCAGGGCCCAGGGACACTGAAAATGTTGTTGTACCGGGCCCCGTGATTTCTAATGACGGCCCTGCCTGTCTCTTATTCAAATCAATGTATTGTTACTAGGGGAATTTGGACCCTAGCAACCAGATTGCTGAAATTGCACTGGAAAGCTGCTGAATAAAAAGCTAAATAACTCAAAAACCACAAATAATAAAGAATGCAAACCGACTTTAATAATGACATGCACAGTAGCTCCTTCTGTTTTTATTTTCCTATAAACTCGATTAAACTTGTTTTTCACATTGATTTCTTCCGTATGTTTTTCTAGTTTCTGATGAAGTAAAATGCTGATGTTTCTTTACTGAGAATTTGTGATAAATATGTTCTAGGGCTTTTGCACAACTGCAGCCCAAAATATACCCACTCCCTAATGGGTATTAAAGTATTAAATAGGTTCAAAAAGCCCCTTTAATTGTTGTGCCAACATTCCCTGCTTGAAATCCAGCTATAATATATATATATTATCTTCAGTCCTCAAAACTTGCAAATGGAAACATTCATTCTAATAGGCTTATATTATAAAAGACGTGTTCTTTTTAGGCTATTATAATTTGCATGTTTTACATCCGCATTTTTTTTTTATCTTCAAGGGGATCATTTCAGAACTTCTCTAATTTCCCCTAATGCTGAGATGTGCAATTCTGTGACCAATTCAGCTGATTTCTTCATTTACTGTATATAGTCTGAAATAGCCTCAGGACTTCAATTTCAGGACTTTTCGTGGCTTTAAGTTTTTTCGCGACTTCATGTTCGACTTCTTTCGTAGCTTTGGGTCTTTTTGAGGCTTCAGGACTTCCACTTAAGGTCTTTTCATGGCCTTGAGTCTTTTTGCGGCTTCAGCTTGCAATCCTTTCATGGCTTCAGGTCTTTTAGTGGCTTCAGCTTAGACTCCTTTCATGGCTTTGGGTCTTTTTGCAGCTTCATGACTTCAACTTCAAGTCTTTTTTTGTGGCTTTGAGTCTTTTCAGGGCTTCAGCTTTGACTCCTTTCATGGCTTTGGGTCTTTTTGCAACTTCAGGACTTCAGCTTCAGGTATTTTCGTGGCTTTGAGTCTTTGTGTTGGTTTCAGATTTGACTCCTTTCGTGGCTTCAGGTCTTTTAGTGTCTTCAGCTTTGACACCTTGTGTGGCTTTGGGTCTTTTTGTGACTTCAGGACTTCAACTTCAGGTCTTTTCGTTGCTTTGAGTCTTTTTGTGACTTCATGTTGGACTCCTTTCATAGCTTTGGGTCTTTTTGCGGCTTCAGGACTTCAACTTCAGGTGTTTTCATGGCTTTGAGTCTTTTTGTGGCTTTAGCTTTGACTCCTTTCATGGCTTTGTGTCTTTTTGAGTCTTCAGGACTTCCACTTAAGGTGTTTTCGTGGCTTTGAGTCTTTTTGCAGCTTCAGCTTTCAATCCTTTCATGGCTTCAGGTCTTTTAGTGGCTTCAGCGTAGACTCCTTTCGTGGTTTTGGGTCTTTTTGCAGCTTCAGGACTTTAACTTCAGGTCTTTTAGTGGCTTTGAGTCTTTTCACGGCTTCAGCTTTGTC
The DNA here is from genome assembly GCA_038501925.1 of Xenopus petersii. Lineage (NCBI taxonomy): Eukaryota > Metazoa > Chordata > Amphibia > Anura > Pipidae > Xenopus > Xenopus petersii. Next base: position 4,764,680 of record CM076686.1, on the reverse strand, counting down.
TCCTTTCATGGCTTCAGGTCTTTTAGTGGCTTCAGCTTTGACTCCTGTGAATCTTTTCCCTGGTTCAGCTTCAACTCCTTTCATGGCTTTAGGTCTTTTTGCGGCTTCAGGACTTCAACTTTAGTTCTTTTCGTGGCTTTATATCTTTTAGTGGCTTCAGGTCTTCAGTTTTAGCTGCTTTTTGTAGCTTCGGGTCTTTTCCAGCTTACCCCCTCAGTTGGAGTAAGGTGAATGGGAGCAACTGCCCGGCCCTGCAGTGGCTAAGGAGAATGCTACAAAAATAATTGCTGGAAACAAAAGGAGTTGTGATGCTTTGGTAAGGTCCTGGGAGTTGATACCTGGTGATAAAGTACTGCTCCACAATTTGGGACTGATAGGAAAGCATAAGATGGCTGATAGATGGAGGAAGGAGTTGTATGAAGTGGTGGGTAAACTACCTAACATCCCTGTGTACCAAATTTGTGGGCTTGAGGGTAGGATCAATGCCTGGCACTGAAATCATTTGCTTCCAGTGCCCCAAGATTCCACTTTGGCTGAGAACTCTGATACTGAGTCTACTATAAGTGACACAATCCGTGGAATTGAGGGAGGTCAGGTTACACATGATGACTGGCTCACTCACTCTTCAGGTTAACCAGTGGTCCCTGGTAGCCCTCCGGAGAGGCTACTGAAGAGGATGTTAACTGATATGTCTTTATTTTCCCCTTCTTGTACAATGTTATATTACACATTTAATGTTGGCAGTTTTCCAGCCAAATTGGGCTACTAATTTAAAGCCCAGATGGGTTTTGAAAGTACAAGCTAAACAAGGTACGAATTTGGCCTACTTTTTGGGCCTTTGGCTGGTTTCCACACCACAACCAGCTAAAGGCCCAAAAAGTAGCCCAAATTGCCCTAATGTGCCAAGCCTGCATCTCCCAGTGCATGTTGGGTAATGCAGTTTTTGTATAACAATTTGCCAACTGGCAAGTTGAATGTAAGACTACAATACCCAACATGCAATGGTACTGACTTGTGTAGAAGTCAGGAGTTACCAGTTTTTTGGGCTCTGTACCCGTGTCCCCCATCACTCTTAAAGGGGTTGTTCACCTTTGTAACAAAATGACAAATCTAACAGTTCACATGAATAGAACAAACTTTTCCATAGAAAAAGTACAGTTCAAGAGATATTCACCTCAGAAGTGTCCCTGTACTAATCCTTCAGTTCCACACAGACCCTGTGCTGGGAGGGGGTTACTGACCCCCAAAAACACTACAGTGTTCACTTCCTCTTCCTTATATGACATCACACATTGTACTGGCAGCTAACTTAACTCCTATTGGCTATGTCTGCTGTCAATCTGCCACTGCTTCCTGTGCTGGGCTGTGCTGGGGAATTTGAGCAGCATTCAGGTACTGAAGAGAAACTGTTACAAGTTTGTGAGAGGGAGGGGGAGTGTGGGCTGTGTGCTGCAGAGACTTCAACTGTGCAGATGGGGGGATCGAGGTGCTTGGGACCTGGAGTTTTACGGATAATGGATCTTTCCATAATTTGGATCTTCATACCTTAAGTCTACTAGAAAATCATGTAAACATTAAATAAACCCAATAGGCTGGTTTTGCTTCCAATAAGGATTAATTATATATTAGTTGGGCTCAAGTATAAGCGACTATTTTATTATTACAGAGAAAAAAGAAATCATTTTTAAAATGGATACTATGGGAGATGACACTTGTACTTTCCAGAAATATATTATTTGGGGGGGGGCATGTATTATTTTGTGTATTTACCTCATAAATAATCATTATTCAGCAGCTGACTATTTGTATGAGCTTGAGGCTTTCCAAATGAGTTGAATAAAGTGCATAAAGTAAAATATTTTTCTGGTATAGATCCCTATATCATGAAAAATATAACTTTTTAATTTTTTGGTATTTAGAGCTCTAAATCTTGTTCCAGAAGTGGAACACTTAAACACTTAAAAAAGGTATCGTTTTCCTAGGTAAATTACCGCCCCCCCCGGGAGAGCGCACAAAATCACTTAGGCGCAAATTCACTAAGCGCCAAAGCGCCGAACGCTAGCGTTAATTTGCTAGCGTTTGGCATTTTTCGCTACTGCACAAATTCACTAATGAACGCTGGCGTAATTTTGCTAGTGTTACTTCGCACCCTTACGCCAGGCGAATTTTCGCTAGTGACATAACTACGCAAATTCACTAACTTGCGCAGTGTACTGAACGCTACCTTTTACGCTAGACTTCCTTCGCCACCTCAGACCAGGTGAAGCGCAATAGAGTAGATAGGGATTGTTTCAAAAATAGTCAAAATTTTTTCTAAGTCCCAAAAAACGCTGGCGTGTTTTCTACATGATGGGTGATAGGCTGAAAAAGATCGAAATTTTTTTGGGGCTCCCCTCCTTCCCCCCTACATTTCCTGACTCATGGCAACTTACCTAGACAGTGGGCACATGTGTAGGGCAAAATCAAATTTTTATTTGCTGATTTGAAGGTTTTCTAGGCATTTGTAGTGCTGATACGTGTTCCTCCATTGAAATTTGAATTTCGCGCCGTATGTAAATGAAACATCGCTAGCGAAACTTCGCTTCGCTTGGCAGATTAACGCTAGCGCAACTTCGAAAACTTACGCTACCCCTGTGCGCAACTTCGGATTTTAGTGAATTTGTGGAGCGCTGGTAAAAATACGCCTGGCAAAGTTTGGCGAAGTGTGGCGAAGTGCGGCGAAGTTGCGCCTGGCGCAACTTCGCATCTTAGTGAATTTGCCCTTTAGGGTTTCCACCTCACCCTTTTAAAACCAAACACATATGAAATCCACAGCCTGCATGGCTAATTAGCAATTAATTTAGATGCATGATACATGGCTGCACAGAAATCAGTTCAGTCTGCAGCATCTAAATGAGTTGATAATTAGCCATGCAGCCTGTGGATTTCATATGTGTTTGGTTTTAAAAGGGTGAGGTGGCAGCCCTACTGTCCCTGCTAGATGTGTAAGTTACATACGTTTCTAAGCAAGTCAGTGCTGGTTTTGTTGCAATTTTGTAAATAACTGACATTATGCAAGGTATTAAAAGATAAAAATATAGAAAAGCCAGTATTTATTCCCAGAAAAGGTTGCACCCCTTTGGCACTCCATTCAGTTTTAGTCTAGGCAGAAGGAGAGTGCCAGAATTGGGAGAACAATGTTGCTCCTTCCTTTTCTGCAGTATTTGTCTGCATGGCTGTGTGATTGTTTGTTACAAGGCAGGTTTGTTTATATGCTGCATCTGTTAACCTCTGCCATTACAATTGAGTAATCAACCAATGACCATTCAAATTATGTGACTGGTTACAGTTCACAAGAAACCAATGAATTACTAGGAGGAGGGCAGTATCAACATCCAATAGGAAACAAGTAAGGGCAAAGCCTGGGCATGATGATGTCATCATATAGGAAGTTCTTGGTGTGTCAGGTTCAAAATAGGCCACTCCCATCACTTCAGAAAACTGGTCAGAGAGACAGAAGGACTGATTTAATAGGTATAAAAATTAGCTTTTACAATGGCATTTTTACTTTTTGTTATGGAAAATGTTTTTTCTAACACATTGAGAGCATTGTTAGTGGTTTCATAAGATTTGTACATTGAAGGTGAACAACCCCTTTAAGCATTCTCACATTTTACGATGACTTTCCTCAATTTCAGACAATTTTGGTGCAAAAATCTGCTGGCCACCAAAATGTCTAGAATTTGACCTGTTTTACCAATATTTACTGAAATAGTATATGTATTAGGCCACCTATACCTCCTGCCCCCCCCCCCCCCGTAGTTACCCTCCTGGTGATGGGTGAATCTGTCCTATTTTGCTTCATGGAAAAATATGAAAAACAGTGGAAATCTGAAAAAGGCGTATTTTCACATTGTATTGAGAAGGGCTCTTGTTCAGTCTGTAGAGTGATTAAACTGACACACACAAGTGAAACAAACATAAGAGATTTATTGATACTTAGCTGAGGGACCCCTCCATAAAATGGCTCAGCAGCAATTCCAACATAACCAGGCACTCTGAAGTCCAGCCAGAAGTCAAAGAGCCTCCCCCCAAATGAAGCTTTATATATGTTTCCCCCACACAGGATATAAGATTTATATATTTTATCAGCTAGCATACTATATATGGTAAAAACTACACTTAGCATACTATATATGGTGAAAATCAAGCATTAACCAGTGTCACATTCCTTGAATTGCCAAAAGCTCTAGACGCCATCTTTAAGGTGTTGTTCTGTTCTCTCTATCTTCTGCTCTGTGAATCACTCATTTTCCTTACATTCCACCCCTTGATTCACAGAGAAGTATGATAGGAAATCAATTCAAAAGCATTGACACATATGGGCAATAGCTGACGCTTGTCACATATGGTACTAGCCTTGATACATTAAATCAGTTTCAGAATAATAGAAAAAGCTAAACATAAGCATACAATAAATAATAAATGGAAAACTTTGTTTATCCACCAAATCTGTATCTTTTATAGTTTGTAGTCCAATAAGCAAGTCCTTTCATATGATTTTCCTTCCAATAATCCATCCATGAAGCATTAACCACTGAAGAGAAATTAAGAACAGTCCTTTAGTTCAGTCCATGTTAGTCCCCCAATAATTAGATTCATTTTGCTGCTTTGCAGTCTGTATAAGCATTTGTAGAATCAAGTTCTCTTGCCATAAACCAAACGTTATATCACATCAGAGCTCACAAATCATCAGAAAAGGTATAACCATGTTGCCAGCCATGTTTTTAGGATATTGACCTCTCTATTCCTAGTAGGCTGGAAGATAAAAGAGGATTAGTATCTTCTTCACACACATCCAAAAAGATGTTACATAACACCCTGCACATATAATAGACAATTCTCCCAAACAGTTCTCCCGAACAAGTTCAGTTTCCCTTTTCACACTTTCATTATTAGTTTGAAACACACATTTACTCTCAGCAGTATATTCCATGATCCCATTATCCACCCATAACCATACCTTGTTCCACCCCCCTGAGTGTATGAGTTGGAGCCAAAAGTTTTACCTGCTGTTTTAACAAACCATTAATGCATTCAGTTAATATGAAATAAGAAACACCCAATATACTCCTTGTTGAGAAGCCCAACCCAGTAAAATTAGTCCCATTGTCTGTAGTGTTCCATATGTTTATGAATATCTTTTCTTCACTTTCTGACATACAGGGCATTGTTGCACAATGTCTTTAGCAAGAACAGTGATTAAAGGTATTCCTTTATGCTTTGCATAGTCCATAGCGCCTTGAACCACTCGATGTCCCGAGTGCTCATGTGTCCATTGGCCTAAAATATGTATCACAGTCAAAGCTCTGAACACTGTCCATTCATCTGTATATATATATTCAACAAACTTTGTGTTTCCTCCAGTACAGAAACTACTGCCATTAATTCAGCATATTGGCTAGATCCACACACTCCAGTTGGATGGGCTGTAGGTTGGAAAGCAGCTGTAGTCCAGACGTGTTGTTGTCTGGCAGCAATAATAGTGGCAGATCTATCTGTAAACAATAAAATGAAGTCCTCCGATGTCACTGCTTCCTTTATGGTAGATGGAGAAAGTGTCAGTATGGGTTGCTCAAAGCTATCACATCCAAACTGTACTAATCCAGACAACTGCTGTGACACTTGAGATGATTCACTTGACACTCCCCCCCTTACTTGTACATACAATTTCCACTTCTGGAAAGTGAGTTTCTGTGAAAAAGCTGCATACAAGTTCATTTTATTACCATTTGCCCATCCAGATATTGCTAAATCAGTCCCGACTGTGACAGGTACATCCATAATAGTTCCTTCATTGGGTTGCAGGGCAGTGTACAGTACAAGGAATTGTTTTTCTTCCATAGCAGTTTGCAGGGCACTTGTGTCCTTTTCCCTCAACTGAAAAACAGTCTTTTTCCTTGTAACAAAGTAAATTGAACAAACAGTCAGTAGCACATAATGTATCCAGTAACAAAACAGTCCAGTGATGAGCTGTGCCTCTATTATATAGTCCAAAACCAGTTGTGGAATAACTTTGATTGGGCCAGTCCATATAATAGTCACAAAAGTCATACTTTGAGCCAGTCCTTGATTTGTAACCAAACTGGTAAATCCATCAGTCACTTGTTCCACGACTGTTACCATTTCTTTTACTAAGGCCAAAGGAGACTCTACTTTATCCACTTCTCTGTAATCAATGGTTAAAAGCCAAGGGCTATCTGTCTCTTTTACTGGCCACATTAGGGCACTGAATAGACTGACTACCAGTCTGAAAACGCCCACCTCCAACATCATCTCAGTTGCCATTATCTCCTTTTGACCACCTGGAAGATGGCATTGTTTCAGGTTCACATGGTTTGGTGGAGGTGATATGTGAATTAGAGTCCATTCAATGTTGTCATACACAATGGGCATTACAGCATTTATAGTGAAACTCTTGACTCCAACAATAAATGTTCCCAACCGTATAACCACATATTGTACCTTAAAAATATCCATTCCCACAATATTATCTGGTACTAAGAAAATGAAGATTTGTGCTTCAAAAATAAGACTTTTACCTAATTGCATTCCATCAGGTACAGCAACAGCAGCTTTGCCTCCCAACCCTTCAGTCGTTGCAACTGCATTTTGTTGGTCTGGCTGAGCTGTACCTTGGAATGAGTTGTGTCCCTGCCAATATAAAGTGACTGGTATATAAGGACATGGATCCCCAGGTTTCATAGCATTGATTTTTGTTATGGCAGGCCCTGGGAATCTGCCACCCCTTCAGTCTACTGGCTGTGGCAACCCCTTCCCTTCTGTGTGTTTCATGTCATCTAACAGATTCTTACACTCTGCATATGGCGATGTGGAGGGAAGAGTTAATGGGGTTGGGCTGAACTCCTCATCTAAACCAATTATAGGAGGTTGCTGTTTCCTTTCACTTCTGTCAACATTCATTTCTCCCATTTGACCCAAGAGCCGCATCATAAATTGTACTTCCTTCTTTTGCTTCTAAAGCACTCAATATAGTGACAAGAGGGGCTTTTAACTGTTCTGGGGCTGTGATTAGCAATTTCCTTTTGATCAATGGTGTAAAAGCCGCCATGTCAGGACTCCCCCAGTCAACCACTACATGTCTCACCCCTCTGTCAGGTAAAGGATCGGGAGTGATACCAGACATACATCCCATTGCTCTCAGTCTCTGCATCCCCTCTGTTGTAACTTCCCAGGGGGTCTGGTCTATTAATTCATAGGGACTGTCTATAGTCTGTGCAATAGAATCCCTAATTAAATGCAATAAGGAAAATGTCCCAGTTGTGTTACGCCCACGTTTCATGTATAAACAAACACGGGGATCCTTGGCTACACTTCCTAAACCTACTGCTTCTCTGTCTGTCAGCATAATACCATCACCTCCTAAATCCCAGACACGTAAAACCCATTCCAGTAATCCCTCTCCAACCTTTTGTGTAAACTTTTGCCCAATTTCAGTTAATTCACTAGCTGACCATGACCGAGTTTCCTCTGTTAAATGTTGCTCAGCTGATACATCACCTCCCGATGTGGAATATGTGTGTTCTGCCTGCTGTCCACTTTTCTCCCTCACCTCTCTCTTTTGTCTATGAGTTACAATTGGTCTGACCTCACAAATGTCATCATCCATCCCCTCTTCAGACCCTGACCATTCATTCACCCCCTCCCAATCCTGAGAGGTTATCAAAGCCCGCACTTCTACGTGATTTCTAACGAGCTTCTGCTTCTTTCTCCTCCTTTTCCTATTAACAGTCTTTATAATATACTGTTCAAACTGTGCAGCTAATTGTTCCTTTTCTTGCTCTGCATTCTGACTGCATAACCTTAACAGTTGCAATTGGTCTTTGACAGTTTGAAGTTGTAACTCTAAATCCTGTATCTGCTTAGTTTGTTGCTCTAACACTTGAAAACACAACCAACCCACCTCTGCAGCAGCTCTACTTTCCCTCTTATCATACTTTGAGAAGTCAAGATTTGCTACTACATACTTTGGGTTAGCCACCTCAATGGCGGGGGAGTACTTAGCACATTCCTGGGCTACTGATATCCACTGTCCTGTGACAGACACCCAACTGGGCAATATCCCCATTCTCTCACTAGTGCTTTTCCCCACCCCTTTTAGCCTTTTTATCCACAACATTTTTTTTAAGAATGTCTCCTATTCAAACAGTAATTACAAATACACAATACACAAAGAATACCTTCTATCCCCAGACCTAGACAAGGAAAAGAGGTAGAGTAGACACACAGAGTAGACAAACAGACACCGTCAGTAATCAAATTACAGACCCCACGCTCCTGGTACCAAATGTATTGAGAAGGGCTCTTGTTCAGTCTGTAGAGTGATTAAACTGACACACACAAGTGAAACAAACATAAGCGATTTATTGATACTTAGCTGAGGGACCCCTCCATAAAATGGCTCAGCAGCAATTCCAACATAACCAGGCACTCTGAAGTCCAGGCAGAAGTCAAAGAGCCTCCCCCCAAATGAAGCTTTATATATGTTTCCCCCACACAGGATATAAGAAATATATACATTTTATCAGCTAGCATACTATATATGGTAAAAACTACACTTAGCATACTATATATGGTGAAAATCAAGCATTAACCAGTGTCACATTCCTTGAATTGCCAAAAGCTCTAGACGCCATCTTTAAGGTGTTGTTCTATTCTCTCTATCTTCTGCTCTGTGAATCACTCATTTTCCTTACACACATAAAGTATATTCATTTTTTTTTAATACTTTTCACTGCTCATATTGTGCTATTTTTGGGCAACTTTTGAAGTGCCCCATGGCTAGTTCAAAAAATGTGAAAATGTTGAAAAAATTTGCCTGCATCAATTTCTCGGTTTTCATGATTTTTTGGGTGAAAATGTTCGAATTTCACAAATTTTTGGTGAAAACGTTTGAATTTCACTATTTTTTTGTGAAACCGTTCGAAATTTACGTTTCTTTTTGGGAACTTTCTGATTTCACGATTTTTCACAAATTTCACAGAAGAAATTCGCCCATCACTATAGCTGACTTTAGTTGGTTTTGAAAAATTGATCTGGCAACTCTGGTCTCAGGGCTCTTTGCCAGGAGTTTCTGGCAGTGACTCTCCTAAGCAAATTCCCTCGTATGTCTATTCTTATTCAGGACTAGTAATCAATAGCTAGAGGCTATAATAGTCTCTCTAGGAGAGCCAGTCAAGCTTAGGGCTACCTAATAGTGGTGGGCGAATCTGACCCTTTTCACTTAGCCGAAAATTTTATGAAACATCAAAAATTCACCAAACTGCGTTAAAGTCTATGGGTTGTGACATTTTTTTGATGCATGACAAAACTTTTGATACTCAAAATTTTTTTTCATGCATTGGAGTCTATGGGCGCCATTTTCACGGTGAAACCTATATTGAGCAGCTGTGGCTCCACTGAGGAGTGAAGTGATTAGATCCAAAGGGAATTATTGCCTAAGGAGGGAATCAGAGACAGGTAATAGGGACTTAGTTAGATCCTACCTGGGTTCTCCATTCAAGGTGACCTCAGTGGAAGCAGGAGATACTCTCTGATACTCCTCTCTCAAGCATAATTAGTAGGAAGTACTAATACTGGAGTATACATTGACTGAGATTGCACAATTTTTTATTTATGCTGTTAATCATTTGTGTTAATAAATAGTGATGATAGTGAAGATTCGTCACGAAAATATCACCCATAGATTCCAATGGTTGAAAACAATTCTTGCACATCAAAAAAAATTGTCACTCACAGACTTCACTGTATTTTGGGTGATTTTTGCAATTTCCTGAATTTTTGCAGAAGCAAAATGGGTGAGATTTGCTCATCGCTATTAATAACTCAGTTTTATGGTTAAGTTGAAAGAACCACTGGCACCCAATCATTGTGCATAGCATACGTCACATTTGCACAATATCCTTGTAAGGGAGTAAAATTTGAGTTGTTGAAAGAACAGTAACATCATGTAATAAAAATATTATGTAGTGTTGCCCTGCACTGGTAAAACTGATATTTGCTTCAGAAACACTACTATAGTTTAAATAAACAAGTAACTGAGTAGCCATGGGGGCAGCCATTCAAGCACAGGATACACAGTAGATAACAGATAAGTACTACTATAGTTTATATAAACAAGTAACTGAGTAGCCATGGGGGCAGCCATTCAAGCACAGGATACACAGTAGATAACAGATAAGTACTACTATAGTTTATATAAACAAGCTGCTGTGTAGCCATGGGGGCAGCCATTCAAGCACAGGATACACAGTAGATAACAGATAAGTACTACTATAGTTTATATAAACAAGCTGCTGTGTAACCATGGGAGCAGCCATTCAAGCACAGAATACACAGTAGATAACAGATAAGTACTACTATAGTTTATATAAACAAGCTGCTGTGTAGCCAACAAGTGTAAGAGGTATAAAGTAAAGCACCCCCTAATAAAATTTGTGCAATAAAACAAGTTCAGCACTTACTTATAATTGTTTCCTGTAAGACTTCATTTTCCAGGAACACTTCCTGCTCTGCTACTGCAGAGGGAACTAAGGTGCACAGCCAAGGTAGGAACTTTTACTTGATGCACCAGTTCCCATGTGCAGGACTGTTCTTATTGTCTTTCAGCTCCCCGCAAGAAATGGAATTACTTCTCTCTTACCCTACCCTCGCACTCTGAATTCATTTTCATATGTGCAACAAAAATGGCGCCCGAACAGGGACTGGGTGAAAAATAAGATGCATCATAGAGAGAAATTCACTCAGTCTAGAAGTAACATTCCACAGTCAAGAGAGTGTGTGTATTGCAAGGGAAACTGAGCCACCAGAGAGACATCAGCTGCTTTCAGCAATTAAATCCAAAATGGAGTTAGAAAGAGTGCAGAATGAAATCAGTCAATTGCTATTTGAGATGGCAGTGGAAGACTTAATTAAGACATGCCAGTTTGTTAAAGTTACAGAAGAAAGCATGGCAAAGGGCAAGTCTTGCCGCCATTTCATGGGACTGTGGTTGATACAGAGGAAGAGGATAGTGCAATGTCCTTCCTAAAGCAAACCAAGCAATTCATTATGGATTTAGAGAAAGAGTTGCCAGCTGAAGCTCACAGTGACAGAAATAGTGATCTTCAAGCAGAACAACAGCAGCTTGAAAATTTAAAGGGCCAGTACCATACTTTGCAAAATCATTTTCAGAAAGCAACCAGGTTAATTGAAGAGGAGATAAAGGTACTAAGCAAAAAGGTAAAGTGTACAGGGAACAACCAGGAGCGAAGAGAACCAGATACAGCTCCCAGAATATCCCTTTACAGTAAGTTACCAGAAGTCGCTATATGGAAAGACTTTTAGATTTGTGGCCAGATAGGTGAAAGAGGGCAGAAGGAGAAACTATCCTATACTAACCTCATCCATCAGATTGACATTGGACTGCAAAGAGGCTATACTGAATCTGAAATTGTAGAGGCTGTAGTTAAGGCCATAATTCCAGGCCTAAATCTAAGAGGCATGCTTGAAATGAAAAGCGAATTAACCCTTGGACAACTGAAAATCATCTTAAAGAGTCATTATAAGGAGGAGAGTGCTTCTGATTTGTATCATCAGTTGGTGAATATTGCACAGGACTGCAAAGAATCTCCTCAAGACTTTCTGTTCAGAGCTATTGATTTACAGGATAGGCTACTGTTTGCATCCCAAGGGGTTGGAGCAGAGGAGCATTTTAGTACTGAGCTCATACAGAAAAAGTTTCTAAGGTCTGTAAGTACTGGACTGATCAGTGACAATATTAAATTTCACTTAAAGTCATGCTTGGACAACCTGTCTGCTTCTGATGAGCTACTGATAGAGAAAATGAATGAAGCAGCAAATATTGAGTTGGAGAGGGAACAAAAGCAGAAGAAAGCACCTCCAAGCAAATCAGCAAAAACAAGTGAGTGCCAAGTGCCTACCCAATCCAGTTCTATGGAGTTAAGTTCAGCTCCCACTGTTGCTCCAGCAATGCCAAACAGAAAGCAAAATGTTAGTGCTCATATGCAGTTGCATCAGGATACCAAGTCTGACATGCAGAATACAATCATACAGCTGCAGAAAGAGATGGCAGAGATAAAGTCACTCTATAGAAATTCTGTTGGCAACAGAACAAACACATCTAAATGCCTAGAACCCAGGCAAAGAACTTTCAAACAGAGCTGTGAAGCCTGCAAAGCAGTCAATCAAATGTGGCCAGTGTGGACATCTAGCCAGAGGATGCAGAGTAACAAAGCAACATTCGGGAAACAGGTGATGGTTGCTGCAGAGGGACATGCAGTAGCCTGCCAAACATCCAAGTCCCAGAACAAAATTCAAACAGCAAACAGCAGTACTTCAGGGGTGAGCGAGAAAGCCAAGAGTACAGATCTGCAACACTGCAGTGCTCACAATCCCTCAAAAAGAGAAATGTTTGCAAGAATAGTAGGTCAAGTAAATTGTATTGTACCTAAGTTCCGATCCAAGCTTCTGCAACTCACTGGAAAAAGATGCCTTGTGAACTGCCAAATGGATGGAATTCCTATTCAGGCTTTGTGGGACACAGGCTCCCAAGTTACGATAATCAATGATGCCTGGAGGAAAATAGTCCTTCCACACACCAAAGTGAGAGCAATAGAGGAACTACTAGGACCTGTAACACTGTGTGCAAGAGCAGCAAACAAAACAGAAATTCCTTTCACAGGATGGATTGAAGTCCAGTTCCAGCTCACTTCAAAGGTCAACTGCACCAAACAATTGTTAGTGCCAGTATTAGTATCTGGAGACCCAAACGTTGCTGAACAGCCAATCATTGGATACAATGTGATTGAAGAAATCACAAAGGACTCCAGAGAGATAGATGAATGAGTTCCAAGTATAGTGGAAATTATAGGAACATCCTTTTCTCTGCCCAAAGTAAAAGCAGATAGTTTCCTAAAACTAGTAACAGCAATCTGTACAGAACCCGTAAGTTCAGTGGTAAAGACTGGCACCAGAGACCAAAAGATACCTGCAAAGTCTGCCATCAGAATAAAATGTACTGTCTGCACAGGACCATCCCAGCAGAACCAGACTATGCTGTTCACACCCCATGATTTGTTTCAGTTACCTGAGGGGCTCTGCATAACTGTAAATTTAATTTCTCTCCACAGAGGTTCCCTTTCCAGACTATCTATACCAGTGTGGAACTCAAGCAAACATGACATGACATCATCCTAAAAGGCAAAACTAGCCTTGGACATGTTGAACACATTAAGACAGCTTACCCTGCAGAAGTGGAACCAAAAGGATTTCCAGTGGCACAAGTCACTTCAGTAAGTCAGGAGATTGAGCCTTTTACAGTACTCTCAAAAGAGCCTACTGACAGAAAACTAAATTTTAGGCTACCAAGCCCTACTGAGGAGTTGTGGGACCCACCAGTGTCATTAGAACACTTAACAAAATACCAACAAGACACTGTTAGGCATATGCTAAGAGAGGAGTGCCATGCCTTTGCAAAAGATGACTCAGACGTTGGATGTATCCCTTCTTTACAGCTAAGTATCCGGCTCCAGGATAACACTCCTGTGAAGCGAACTTATATGTCAGTCCCAAAGCCACTGCACAAGGAGGTGAAGGAGTATCTGCAGGACTTACTAAACCGTGGGTGGATCACAACATCCAAATCCTCATACTCTTCACCCATTGTATGTGTAAGAAAGAAGGATGGCAGTTTAAGACTTTGCTGTGACTACAGAGAATTGAACCAAAAGTCAATCCCTGATCATCACCCAATACCAAGAATCCAAGACATGCTTGATAGTTTGGGAGGACGCTCGTGGTTCTCAGTGCTTAACCAAGGGAAGGCCTATCATCAAGGCTTTGTAGAAGAATCCAGCCGACCTTTAACAGCTTTCATAACACCATGGGGGTTGTATGAATGGGTTCGTATCCCCTTTGGCCTCAGCTCAGCACCAGCAGAATTCCAAAGGAGCATGGAATAGTGTCTGACAGGACGAAGAGATGAGATTTGTCAACCCTATCTAGATGACAACTTGGTTCATAGCAAATCTTTTTATGACCATGTGGAAGATGTACGAGCAGTATTAAAGCGTTATCAGAAACATGGAGTCAAACTCACAGCCAAAAAGTGTGAACTTTTTAAGGACCATGTCAGATTTCTTGGAAAAATTGTGTCAAAAGATGGTCACTCTATGGATCTGGCTGAAATTGCACCTGTCTTAGCACTAAAAGAGAAAAAGCCAAAGGATATTGGAGAACTTAGAAGAATCCTGGGGTTTATTTCATATTATCGCCCCTATATTAAAGATTTCTCCAGAATTGCAAGACCACTATATGATTTGTTATCAGCAGACTCTGAACTTACATCCAGTCCTAGGTCTGTGAACAAATCACGGAAAGCATCTCGACCTAAACCAAAACAGAATGGTCAGTTACCTTCCCATCACCCCATCATATGGACAGACCAGCACCAGGAAGTGTTAAACCAGCTGATTCAATTATTGACTCATCCAACAGTAATGAGTTATCCAGACTTTGCAAATCCATTTGTACTTCATTGTGATGCATCACAAGAGGGACTAGGTGCTGTTCTTTATCAAGAACAAGATGGGAAATTAAGAGTCATTGCTTATGGCTCAAGAACATTAACACCAGCTGAGAAAAACTACCATATGCACTCAGGAAAGCTTGAATTCCTAGCATTGAAATGGTCAATATGTGAAAGATTCAGAGACTATCTGTACTACTGTCCATCATTCCTGGTGTACACAGATAACAATCCGCTAACCTACATCCTGACCACAGCAAAACTCAATGCAACAGGCCATAGGTGGGTAGCAGAACTTGCTGATTTCAATTTCACCATCAAATACCGACCAGGTAAAATAAATACTGATGCAGATGTACTTTCCCACATGCCATTAACTCCTGAAAAGTATATGGAACAATGCTGTAAGGAAATTGACCCCAAAGTAATCCACAGTACAGCACAAGGTATTCAAGTGCAGCAAGAAGAAAGAATGCCATATTTGCGTCCACTGATAATATGTAACACAACACCCAATGTGGATTTGTGGTCTGTTCCAACAATGGCTCAGTTTTCCAAGGAAACCATAAGAAATGCACAAAAGGAAGATTCAGTAATAGGGAAAGTATGGCAATATAAAAAGGAGAACAGATTTCTAACAAGAAATCAGAGAAAAGAAGAATCTCAGGAACTTTCTGCACTTATGCAACAATGGCATAAACTGTGTCTAGACTCTGAAGAGATTTTGAGAAGAAAAACAACCTCAGGTTCTCAACTAGTATTGCCTTCAGTATACCACAACTTAGTGTACAAAGAGCTACATGAAGAAATGGGACACCTAGGAGTGGAAAGAACTGTTGATTTGGCAAGAGACAGATTTTATTGGCCACATATGCAGCGTGATATAGAACACTATATTACCCATCAGTGTCGTTGTTTGAAAGACAAGCATCCAAACAAGCCTACCAGAGCACCACTGAACAATATAGTCACAACATATCCATTTGAGATGATCTCAATCAACTTTCTACACCTGGAAACATGTAAAGGAGGCTATGAATATATTTTGGCTGTTATAGACCATTTTACAAGATTTGCTCAGGCTTATGCAACCAAGAACAAGTCAGCAAGGACTGCTGCAGACAAAGTATTCAATGACTTTGTACTGAAATTTGGATTTCCAACTAAGATTCACCATGACATGGGCAGAGAATTTGAGAACCAACTCTTTGCCACTTTAGGAGAATATTGCCACATCCAAAATTCTCATACTACTCCATACCATCCAGAAGGAAATGGACAAGTTGAAAGGTTCAATCAAACACTTCTGTCAATGCTCCGTACTCTTTCAAAAGAATCAAAGAAGGATTGGAAAAGCTCACTAGCAAAAGTAGTTCATGCTTATAACTGCACAAGAAGTGAAGCTACCGGATATTCACCCTTCTTTCTTCTTTTTGGGAGATCACCCAGGCTACCAGTTGACCATTTGTTCAACAACCCAGCAACAGAAAAGTATGACAACTATCCAGAGTATGTAAAAACTTGGACAAATAGATTGAATGAGACCTATAGTTACATAGTTACATAGTTACATAGTTAAATTGGGTTGAAAAAAGACAAAGTCCATCAAGTTCAACCCCTCCAAATGAAAACCCAGCATCCATACATACACCCATCCCTACTTTTAATTAAATTCTATATACCCATACCTATACTAACTATAGAGCTTGGTATCACAATAGCCTTTGATATTATGTCTGTCCAAAAAATCATCCAAGCCATTCTTAAAGGCATTAACTGAATCAGCCATCACAACCTCACTGTCCTGACTGTGAAGAACCCCCTACATTGCTTCAAATGAAACTTCTTTTCTTCTAGTCTAAAGGGGTGGCCTCTGGTACGGTGATCCACTTTATGGGTAAAAAGGTCCCCTGCTATTTGTCTATAATGTCCTCTAATGTACTGTAAAGTGTAATCATGTCCCCTCGCAAGCGCCTTTTTTGCAGAGAAAACAACCCAAACCTTGACAGTCTACCCTCATAATTTAAGTCTTCCGTCCCTCTAACCAATTTAGTTGCACTTAGTCTCTGCACTCTCTCCAGCTCATTTATATCCCTCTTAAGGACTGAAGTCCAAAACTGAACTGCATACTCCAGATGAGGCCTTACCAGGGACCTATAAAGAGGCATAATTATGTTTTCATCCCTTGAGTTAATGCCCTTTTTTATGCAAGACAGAACTTTATTTGCTTTAGTAGCCACAGAATGACACTGCCCAGAATTAGACAACGTGTTATCTACAAAGACCCCTAGATCCTTCTCATTTAACTCCCAACACACTGCCATTTAGTGTATAACTTGCATTTATATTATTTTTGCCAAAGTGCATAACCTTGAATTTATCAACATTGAACCTCATTTTCCAGTTTGCTGCCCAGTTTTCCAGTTTAGACAAATCACTCTGCAAAGTGGCAGCATCCTGCATGGAACCTATAGTTCTGCACAAGTGAGCATCATCTGCAAAAATAGAAACAGTACTTTCAATGCCCACCTCCAGGTCATTAATAAACAAGTTGAAAAGCAAGGGACCTAGTACAGAGCCCTGCGGTACTCCACTAACAACACTGGTCCAATTAGAAAATGTTCCATTTACCACCACTCTTTGTAGTCTATCTTTTAGCCAGTTCTCTATCCAGGTACAAATACTATGTTCCAGGCCAACATTCCTTAATTTAACCAGTAACCTTTTGTGTGGCACTGTATCAAATGCTTTAGCAAAATCTAAGTACAGTAAATCACATCCACTGCCATCCCAGAATCGAGGTCTCTACTTACATTCTCATAAAAAGAAATTAAGTTAGTCTGGCAAGATCTATTACGCATAAAACCATGCTGGCACAAACTCATAGTATTATGATTTCCTATGAAGTCCAGTATCTTATCCTTTATTAACCCTTCGAAAAGCTTTCCTACCACTGACGTCAGACTAACTGGCCTATAGTTTTGAGGCTGAGAACGGGATCCTTTTTTGAATAGAGGCACCACATTAGCAATTCGCCAGTCTCTCGGCACTATGCCAGATCTCAATGAATCCTGAAAAATTAAGTAAAGAGGTTTGGCAATCACAGAGCTAAGCTCGCTAATTACCCTGGGATGAATACCATCTGGCCCTGGACCTTTGTTAATCTTAACATGTTCTAGTCTCTTTTGAATTTCATCATGTGTGAACCATGCATCATGAGTTGTATTACTAGAATTGGGACTGTTAAGAAGGAAACCTTCACTTACTGATTCCTCATTTGTGTAGACAGATGAAAAATATGAATTCAGAATCTGCGCTTTTATTTTGTTTTCATCAACCAGCTGACCCCCCCTCTGATAGTAAGGGACCCACCCCTTCCTGCTTCATTTTTTTACTATTAACATATTTAAAAAATAATTTTGGATTTTTTTTACTGCTAGCTGCAATATCCTTTTCTATAGCAATTTTAGCTTGCCTTATAGCTTCCTTGCATGATTTATTGGCCTCCTTGTACCTTATAAATGTTTTGGCTGTACCAGATAACTTGAAAGCCTTAAAAGCACGTCTTTTCTTACCCACCTCAACACCAACGCTTCTATTGAACCAAAAAGGTTTTGCTTACAAGTGGAATATACTGACAAGTATATTTATTAAGCAGCATTTTAAAGACTTCCCATTTCTGTATTTAACCCTGTGAAACGCATTTTCCATTTCATATATTACAGATATGCCCTTATACTGTCAAAGTTTGCATGTCTGAAGTTTAGTGTTTTAGTTCCTTCCTTATAGAATTGCTTCTGCAACAGAATCTCAAAGGAGACCATGTTATGATCACTATTCCCTAAATGCCCCTCACCCACACAAATGTTAGAGATGAGTTCAGTATTGTTAGTTATTACAAGGTCCAAAAGAGAGTTATTCCTAGTAGGTTCTTGAACGAGCTGGAATAAAAAGTTGTCATTCAGCATATTTACAAACCTACTAGCTTTTTCTGTCTTAGCAACCCCATTACCCCAGTCAATGTCTGGATAATTGAAGTCACCCATAGCAACAACTTGACCCACCTGTGAAGCCGCTTGTATCTGCAAGAGTAGCTGGGCTTCATACTCGACACTTATACGAGGTGGTTTATAACATACACCAATGATAATTCTTTTTGTTACCTTTTGCCCAGTCAAAATCTCTACCCAGAGTGATTCTACACCCTCACCAGTGGGCAGCTATTGTTATTTCTTCAGCGCATGGCTTTAATTCAGGCTTTACATACAAACACACTCCTCCACCCGCTATTTAATCCCTCTGTCCCTCCTAAAAAGGGTGTAACCATTTAAATTCACAATCCAGTCACATGTTTCATCCCACCAGGTCTCAGTGATACCAATTATATCATAATTTTTAGAGCATGCAATTAATTCCAGGTCTCCCATTTTACCTGACAAACTCCGTGCATTTGCAGCATACAGCGGAGGTTACTACTTTTACTTTTGAAATTTACATTACTTCGTGTATAATTATATGTTAAGTTAGTATTATTCTGTTTTCCTTGTAACAGAGGGACCTCCTTAGCTGGTAAACTGTATGTCCCCCTCACTCCTCCCCCATGACCCCTTACTAACCCCACTGCCCCGTCTACCCTAGCTTCCCCATAATTCTTTATCTCACCCACCCCCGCTTGCCTAGTTTAAACTCTCCTCCAACCTCTTAGCCATTCTTTCCCCTAGCACCACGGACCCCCTTCCATTGAGGTGCAAACCGTCATGACTGTATAGGTTGTACCCCAAGGAAAAATCGGCCCAATGCTCTAGGAACCCAAACCCTTCCTTCCTACACCAAGACTTGAGCCACGCATTTAGCTCCCTAAACTCCCGCTGTTTTCCTAAACTTGCACGTGGCACAGGCAAAATTTCAGAAAAGATGACATTGGAAGACCTTTCCTTGATCTTAGAGCCTAGATCCCTGAAATCATTCTTTAACTTCTTCCATCTACCATTTATTTTGTCATTAGTACCGATATGCACTATGCAATATGAAAGCAATATGAAATTGCTTCAATAACTGGAGGTAAAGGAGCTAGTAAAGGTAAAGACTATTATGACAGAAAAATTCATGGAGCTGAATTAACACCCGGTAGTAGAAATCTCAATGAAAAAGGAGGTCCTGGAAAGCTAAGATCATACTGGGAAGAAACAATCTATGTTGTTACCAAAAGAAAACATGATGACAGCCCAGTTTATGAAGTCAAACCAGAAACTGGAAAAGGCAGAACAAGAATTTTACACAGGAATTTGTTACTACCATGTGACTTCCTACCAACAGAGCCAAATAATGAAGTATCACCAAAGAAATACCCCAGCAAAACAAGAAAGCATAAAGTCCAGAATAAGAAGCAGTTTGCGCAAAGATCAAACCAAGATTCAGACAGTGAATCAGATGAAGAACAAGACCAATGGAGATCACTGATTCCTCTACCTCAGGATGACCAACCACCTGAAGTTACAGTGGAGTTAAACCCAGAGGCAGAGGAATTCTACCCCTGTGATATGGAAAGAACAGAAGATCCAGCAGAGACTGCTATAGAAGAAAACTCTCAGCAAGAAGAAATAAATCCTGAAGAGGTACCTAAAACTCTTGAAAGTGACCAAGATGAAGGTGATGACTTTTGTGATCCAACACCCCTAAGAAGGATACAACCCAATAGAACCAAGAGACAGCCAAAGACTCTAACTTATGATACATTAGGGTCAACCAAGTACTGTATATAGAGATATCAAAATACAGAGCATGGACTGTGAAAAGTTGACAAATGTCACTCCAATGTGGTATCTATCACCCTGTTATTTTTCAGAGGACTCTGGATAGTAATAGAATTTAAAATTTTATGTGAACACATAAGAATGTTTATATTGCATTGCTTGATATGCATTTGAAATGTTTTATATGATATGGTATTTTGAATGTTGATTATGCTAGGTAAGATTAAGTAGGCCGCAATTAATATGGTGTAAGTGGAGATAATATTTTTGGATGTTATGCATAAGTATTCCACCATACACAAAGAAACACAGAGATAACATATATGTGCTCCCTAGTTTTCATCATCAGTGGGTCTAAGTATTATAGTCTGCACAAAACTTGTGTTAAAAGGTTACCCCTTGCATTAAACTGCAAGTATACTTCACTGGGTTCAAGAGCATGCAATGGGCCTAGTGTAAACTTGTGACAAAATATATAATGGAGCAAATATCACAAGGAGGATGTTTCCTCAAATGTCAGTATAAGTTGACAACCTGATTTGATGCTCAAGAGAAGAGACAAAAAGCGGAGTATATGGCGTCGCACAATCCCAAAGCAACCTTATACAGACAACTGTGTCTTCCAGCTTAACGTGATCAACTATAGACTTGATTAAATTATTGTGATTTTTGTGATTTTTATGAACATCTCTTCTGTGATCATAGAATAAATAATTAATTCATTAAAGTGAAAATCTTGTCAATTCATGGTGACTGAAATCTTTAAAGTGCACGGTGCTTTATTTGGGAACATAGAGTAGTGTTTAGAACTACAGCTTGGACTCAATAAGGAAACCAGATAAAAAGTAACTTTTATTTGATTACTAAAATTCATGGACTGAAAAGGGAATTAATTGGTAAAACCACTAAAAACAATTAAAAGAAAGGGTGGAAATAGATCAAATATATGAGTAAGCAGGGGTAGCAGTGTAATTAATTCATTAGACTGTTCCCATATAGATCTTGCATCACCCGTTTCCCTATACTGGCTGAATAGTAGTCAGGGAGTGTATTGAGGACTTAGTTAGCAATAATGCAGTGTTCTTGAGAGAGGATGAATATGGGGTGAATGTGTAACGAGGGTTGTTCTGGGTTACCCCCAAACAGTTAACTTGAAAAAAGATTGTAATGGTGAAAAGGATTTAGTGTGTTATCCTCAAGCGTGGTGTCACTTAGCCCTTCTGTTCGAAGGGTGGACTGATCAGCCTCTGTACAGTATGGTGTGCACGAAATTAACCAACGCTGTGTTATGCACACCATAACACAGCGTTGTCATATATAGGAGTAGTCAGCACATCTATGCCGAGTTGCTCCTAACTCTCGGGTAGGGGGTATCCCTAGGGAAAAACATTTGGTTAGAAGGTGCAGCAACCTGTTACGTTTATCCTTATTTCAGTATAAGTTGATACTAACCCAAGACTCCACAGACAAATGGTAAGACCCTACCAGAACCATAAAAATGGTTGAGAATACCGATTTTGTGTATGTCGGGATGACATAAATTTCGTGGGGGAGAGTGTAAGAGGAATAAAGTAAAGCACCCCCTAATAAAATTTGTGCAATAAAACAAGTTCAGCACTTACTTATATTTGTTTCCTGTAAGACTGCATTTTCCAGGAACACTTCCTGCTCTGCTACTGCAGAGGGAACTAAGGTGCACAGCCAAGGTAGGAACTTTTACTTGATGCACCAGTTCCCATGTGCAGGATTAAGAGAATGTTCCTATTATCTTTCAGGTAGTAATCCTTAGTTTAATGTTTTACAAACTTGTTAAAAACTGTTTATATGCCACTGCAAAGTAGTTTAATACTGTCTACAGCACACACAGCCTGCAGTGAATTAAAGCAGACAGACAGTTACACCTGCAGAATCAGTGCACATGTTGCACAGTAGTTTATGCTGATTACAGATCCTTTATGTTGTCTCAAATAAAGAATACTATTTTATAAAAGCCACACTATGATATTTTTAGAATTGCTATGTTATTTGTATTTCCCGAACGGTATTGTTAAAACAGCATAATGTTATATGACCTGTATACTGATTTGTTTGTATAGAAGTATATATGTTCTTTAGTTTAGAAACTTTTACTTGATGCACCAGTTCCCATGTGCAGGACTAAGAGAATGTTCCTATTGTCTTTCAGCTCCCTGCAATAAATGGAATTACTTCTCTCTTACCCTACCCTCGCACTCTGAATTCATTTTCATATGTGCAACATATGTACTACTATAGTTTATATAAACAAGCTGCTGTGTAGCCATGGGGGCAGCCATTCAAGCACAGGATACACAGTAGATAAAAGATAAGTACTACTATAGTTTATATAAACAAGCTGCTCTGTAGCCATGGGGGCAGCCATTCAAGCACAGGATACACAGTAGATAACAGATAAGTACTACTATCATTTATATAAACAAGCTTCTGTGTAGCCATGGGGGCAGCCATTCAAGCACAGGATACACAGTAGATAACAGATAAGTACTACTATAGTTTATATAAACAAGCTGCTGTGTAGCCATGGGGGCAACCATTCAAAGAAGAAAAGGCTCAAGTTACACAGCAGATTAGCTCTATAGAACATAACGTTATCTGTTATCCACTATTTAAAATGTGCCATATAGGCAAGTTAACTATAGTAGTGATTCTGAAACAAACAGATCAGTTTTAACAGTGCAGGGCAACAGTACACGGATATTTACATTACTTTAAAACACTTTCATTTTTTTTATTGCTGTTGTAGGGATGTGAGAGAGCCTGAGTCAAAAAACAGATAATAACTCATTGGTTAACATTACTACACAGTCAGAACAAGTCAATAATCCTGTTCATTTTATTACAGAATTTAGTCTACAATATAATCACATAAAGAGATTATTTGAAAGAAATCTATGTATTCTAAGAACTGACCCAGCCTTGGATCAAGTACTTGATCTAGGGTATAAAACAGTTACTCGCCGTACTCGCACAATAGGTAACACACTTGCCCCTAGTCTGGTTCAAGCACCCATTACCAATACGAACTGGTTAAACACCAAGGGCATGTTTAAGTGTGGTGCATCTAGATGTTTAACTTGTGCGCAGGTCACTAAGACAAAAACATTTAGATTCAGTATAACAGGACGCCAATATACCATCAGATGTTTTATTAATTGTAACACCTGATTTGTTATTTATCTTTTAGAATGTAAGACATGCAATATTCAGTACGTGGGTCAAACCTCTTAAAAAAACGTATTCGAGAACATATTCTGGACATAAGGAAGGGACATAGTGATTCCCAAGTAGCAAAACACTTTCAGGAATGCAATGGGGGAGATATCACTAAATTGTCAGTTTTGGGTATTGACAGAGTAGTAAAGGGTAAACGAGGGGGAGACGCCCTGCCAAAATTGCTCCGTTTGGAAACCAAATGGATTTTTTTCTTGGGGAATAGAAAACCTTTTGGTCTTAATAGCGATTATGACATCACATGTTTCTTTTGACTTTTTATTTTACAGTTTTTTTGCTGTGTTGAGTCTTCTTGAATATTTTCTCTTTGAGCACTACTTTCTTCTTTCTTCTCTCCTTTTTTCTCCCTTCTTTTTTGAAGAACATTTTTGTATAATTTATACATATTTCAACTTTTCTATGCATAGAGGCCTTATCTTCATAATTAATCCATTTGGTATGTCACACATTCGGTATGTTATATAACTTACCATATATGTATTTACGATGGGCATATCTGGAATACTTATCTTTCTGTAAATTTAAATATTTTAATTTTTTTATTTTTGCTTTAAAGTTTGTTTTTTCTTTTCCTTTTTTGGACTATCTTGTATGTAATTGTTTTTTGAGGTGTCCCTCCTTTTTGTTCCCCCTTCCCCCCTTCCCTTTTCCCCTTTTTTTGCTAAATTATATATGTATATATGTGCTCCCACCACTAGGTGGAACGTCACTAATTGTGTATAATGGCAATATGTGTTTGCATCTTGGTGATTGGTCACAGCCCCTATATAACCGGTGTATAGGGGTGTGTCATTTAGCCTATGAGTAAGTGCCCACACAGGCACGAAACGCGTTAGGTCTCCATGTCCTAATAAAGACTTTTTATTTTTTACACCTGACTCTTCATTTTTTGGAAACCCTCATATCCTTGTGATGCAATGTGATCATTTAGACAACCTCACATAATATTGGTAGGCAAATCCTCAGTGTTATAGACACCTAAATGGGTCCTAATGAGGACCTGTGTCCATGCTCTGCTTATGTAAAGCCCTGTAGTTATCACAGTGTATGCTAGATGGCACGGGGCTATAATATAAAGGTCTAGGAAACAATGCAGGCGGGGGGCTATTTTGCTTTAGCCCTTACCTGAGCAGGCAGGTAGGGAGTGGGTGTCAGGAATCATGGTGGAATCAATCCCTGGTCTTTGTATTTGGACAATCTTGCATTATACTGGTGAGCCACTGGGAAATCCTAGTGCTTATACTGGACACTGCCCTGAACAGACCTGCTATATTCTTGCAACACGCTTACCTTATCTCGCCTCATTAACAACATGTGTTGTCAGTCAAGCAATCAAGGCCCTTTATAAGCCTGTGCCATGAACCTTCCTGTTGCTTCATCATCTGAGCCAATTCTACCTGTGTTTATGCTGATTCCTGCCTGATCCCTGGTTCCTGTGTTCCCTGCCTCGCTCCCGTTTTCGCCTTCATGTGTTCCTCACTCCTACCTTCCTGTTCTCACCTGGTTCCCGACTCCTACTACTCTGGATTCCCTTGGTTCTGACCTCCGGCCTGTTTCTCAACCTTGCTCGTCTGCTGCCTGCCATTTGACCTCAGCCTGCCTTTTGGACTTCGCCTGCCTGCCACCAGCCCTGACCATTTTGTCATTCCAGGCCTGTATTTTTCAACTTCTGTGTGTTTGATTATTTTCTCATTTTGTTATTTAATTATTTTTTGCCTTACTATGGCTTCTACTAATTATCCATCCATTCAGGGGTATTTCATTGCAAATAGGCTCCAGCCCGGTGGTCACTCACCTGTGGCCAGACCTGACAGTGGGTAGTTGAACTTAGATGCTTAGGCTCTAGTAAAGTGGATAGCTATACTAATTAATAGATCACTCTAGGAGTGACAGACAGGTTATTTAGCTGAGCAGCTCAAGTCTCCAATGAGGAGAGTCAGAGGAATTAAGATCCCGGGTACTAATTGCCCAGAAGTAGGGACTAAGTGTACAGACACCAGGTATCAAGTAGGTCTCCTGGGTTCCACTTAGGGAAAAGGCTAAAAGCTGGGGTACCTTTGAAATTGCTGCTTACCCACTGCTGTAACTGTTCCCTGGCCTGCAGGGATCAAGTGTTCTCTGATACTGTGAGTATAATGCTATCCTTTGTGCTATATGTGCTCTACGCTCCTTTGTGGAATGACCTTCTAAATAAATAAGTTCCTTGGTTAAGAATAAAGAACCTCTGGCGCCCAATTCTTGTGCATTGGCACACTGTTACAGTTGCACTACACCCTGCCTCCACACCATTGCGAGGGCTTACTCCCTGAAGGAAAAGGTCTCATCCATGGCACAAATATATCCAAGTAAGCTTATAATAGAGACGGTGCCACTCAATTTATTATAGCACTACACCAGGGATCCCCAACCTTTAGAACCTGTGAGCAACATTCAAAAGTAAAAAGAGTTGGGGAGCAACAATAGCATGAAAAATGGTCATGGGGTGCCAAATAAGGGCTGTGATTGGCCATTTAGTAGCCCCTATGTGGATTGTCAACCTACATTAAGGCTATGTTTGGCAGTGCACCTTGTTTTTATGCAATTAAAACTTGCTCCCAACACAGAAACTCAAAATAAGCTCCTGCTTTGAGGCCACTGGGAGCAACATCCAAGGGGTTGGAGAGCAACATGTTGCTCACGAGCTACTGGTTGAGGATTACTGCACTACACTGTAATGGTTAATGTATAATTACTTTAGCCACTAGGTGGCAGTGAGTCATAAGTTGAAATGTTAAAGTTGTTGGTACTGAAGAGTGAATAAAGTAAACAGGAATTGGAAATACAGCGGCCATTCTGGCAGTGATAGAGGAAGGGAGAGCAGTTTACTTGTTATGAAGGAGTCACAGCAACAAACTACAACAGTTTAAGAGAAACTATTCCATATCTTGTGTATTAAGGTTACACCCTGCCTCCCCACCGCTGCGAGGGCTCATCCAATGGGATTAAGGGTCTCACCTGGAGCACTTTATTCAGACAAAGCTCATAGTCAGAGCCACGTTGCCACGGGATTTGTTATAGGCTTACAACTACAATATAGATAACTCTTTCCATGTTACACACAATGTAGAGCAACACTCATTGTTTCCTACAAACTGTAATAAATGAAATATTTGACCTGATCACTCTTTCGATAGGTGTTAGTGCTCAGTGCAGCTCTTTAACAGCACTGCGACTGTGTATGTCTGAGTTGGTTAGTGTGTCCTAATGCCTGTGTCTCCCTCTGGAATACTCTGTGCAGATACCTACAGAGGCTTAGAGGCCTGGGTGCCCTATTTAAATGAGGGGTTCACCTTCAAGTTAACATCTAGGTCTTCATTTTTTTCTTTTTGAATTATTTGTCTTCTTCTTCTGACTCCAGCTCTGAAATGGGGGTCCCTGACCCCATCAAAAAACAAATGCTCTGTAAGACTACAAATGTATTATTACTACTTTTTATTACTGATCTTTCTATTCAGGCCTCTCCTATTAATATTCCAGCCTCTTATCGTATCAGTCTGCGGTTGCTAGGGTCAGGTCCGGACTGACAATCTGTCAGTTCGGGCAATTTCCCGAAGGGCCGCTCCATTTACCTGTGAAATGGGCCGCTTCTGCTTTATAGCGATTTGAGGTAGAGAGACTTACAGCATGTACACTGTAATTCTCCTTCACAGACACACAAAACAGCTGAGTGTTCCTTCCTCCTCCCACCTCCTAAGATTAGTCAGGAAGGCAAAGTCCCTCTGATTGGCCATCAGACAGGGTGGGAGGTGTCTGAGAGTTTCCTTGCTGTTTCAGGAAGCTCCTAGGAGGGGTAGGGGGGAGGTAGGGGTGTCTGTGTTTGTGTCTCTCTGTGTTTGTGTGTCTGTGTTTGTATCTTTGTGTGTGTGTTCCCTGTGTTTCCCTGTGTGTGTGTTTCTTTGTGTGTCTCTGTGTCTTTTTGTGTGTTTGTGTCTGTGTGTCTCTGTGTTTGTGTGTCTCTATGCGTGTTTCTTTGTGTGTGTTTGTGTATGTCTCTCTGTGTGTGTGTGTTTCCCTGTGTTTGTCTGTGTGTGTCTCTTTGTGTGTCTGTGTGTCTCTCTGTGTTTGTGTGTTTGTGTCTCTGTGTTTGTGTCTTTTGTGTGTTTGTGTGTCTCTGTGTGTGTTTCTTTGTGTGTGTTTGTGTCTCTCTATGTTTTGTGAGTTGTGTCTCTGTGTGTGCATCTCTCTGTGTTTGTGTGTCTCTTTGTGTGTGTGTGTGTTTATGTTTACACATGGGCTGCTTGGTTTGTGTTTTGCCCGGGCTGCTTTTTGCTCCCAGTCCAGCTCTGGCTAGGGTTATTTAGACCCTAGTAACCAGATGGCTGAAAAAAAGCTAAATAACTCAAAAACCACAAATAATAAAAAATTAAAACCAATTGCAAATTGACTCAGAATATCCCTCTCTAAGTCATACTAAAAGTTAATTTATAGGTGAACAACCCCTTTAAGATCTGGATCCTGGACTAGCTGCATTTGCTAATAGTGAAATGGGGGGGCAAAACAAATATTTTAAGAAGATGTTGGAGTGATCAGGGTTAGTGAAGGCACAAATTTGCGGTGAATTTTCCGCATTTCACCACCGGCGTCAATTTCGGATTTTCAAAATTTTTTGGTGAAAATGTTCAAATTTCAAAACTTTTAGTGAAACAGGTCGAAATTCATGTTTTTTGGTGAAAACTTTAGAATTTCACAATTTTTTTCTGTAAATGTTCGAATTTCACGATTTTTTCAAGAACTTTCTGATTTCACGATTTTTTGCCGTGGGAGAAATTCAACCATGACTTATCAAGGTGAAGGTACACTTTACAGACTGTACTTGGGACAAACAGAACCCCATATAAAAAGGGGTAGCAGACAAGGAACATGCCTAGGAAGTTGGGCATCTGGGGGTGTGTGTGAAGGAAGGTAGTGAGGGTTTAGTTCTCCTTTAAAGTTACCAGGAGTTAAGTTTTGCTTCTCCTGGAACTGACTAGGCACTGCAGTGTGAAGGAATATTCTCATATTATTTCATGGCAGCAGCTGGGGTTGCCACCTTTTAGATCTTGCCCTCCTGGCCAGTAAGAGAGTGGGGGCAGGCCAGAGAGGGGCTGGGTTGTGCCATTTTGGGGATGGGGTTATGACATCACAGGGGTGTGGTTATGATGTTTTTGGGGCAGAGTCAGAGTTTCACCAGACAGGGACTGCAGCCCTTGGATTAGGTGAGCAGGGGAGCGGGGAGAGGGGGAGCGGGGGACAGGGGCAGATCTGAGGAGGGCCAGGAACAATAGGGATTACAAATTTACTGGCTAATACAATGACAGTAAATTTGTAGGCTGGTATTTTACAGGCTAGGCCAGCTGGTAATCCTAGCAGCAGCCCCCCTTATGGATATGTACCTCTTTAGTCTCCAGTCCCCTAATTGGCCCACCTGTAAAGCTGACTGAGTGGTTTGTGCCATCATTGATGAGCTGAGTTGGGGGAAGTGTTTAATCACCTGTTAGTGTAAGTCGGGGAACAGGGTCCCATGAATGAGGTATCACAGTAACATAGTAAGTAAGGTTGAAAAAAGACACATGTCCATCGAGTTCAACTTTTTTTTTCTTTTAACTACAGATGAAGCCACTTG
Organism: Xenopus petersii; assembly: GCA_038501925.1. NCBI lineage: Eukaryota > Metazoa > Chordata > Amphibia > Anura > Pipidae > Xenopus > Xenopus petersii. Next base: position 4,735,429 of record CM076686.1, on the reverse strand, counting down.
GATTTGTGAGTTAAATGCGTCATGACTCAGGGGTAATTGAAGAAACTGTGTTATCTTAAGTCATCTTAACTCATTTAATGCATTTAACCTTTTCATTAGCATACCAAAGCTCCATTGTTCACAATGGTGAATGCTTTAATTAGATGGGATGTTGTGACACAGTTTTCTGTGTTAAATGAGATAAATGGGATATCTGTGTTTAGTTATTCTGTGTCAAACAGACAAACCGAAGTGGCTGCATCTGTACCTGCCAGTTGATCCAGAGGAAGGCAAAAACCCATCTGAAGCCTCTTCAATTTGCCTTAGAGGGGGAAAAATTCCTTCCTGACTCCAAAATGGCAATGGGACCAGTCCCTGGATCAACTTGTACTATGAGCTATCTCCCATATCCCTGTATTCCCTCACTTGCTAAACACCATCCAACCCCTTCTTATACCTATCTAATGTATCAGCCTGTACCCCTGATTCACTTCCCAGCTCTCCCTGTAACACCCCTTTCTCTCCTCTAATCTCATTGGCTCCCTCCTGTCTGCTGGGAGGAGCTACTGGTGAATAAAGCATCCAACCCCTTCTTATACCTATCTAATGTATCAGCCTGTACCACTGATTCACTTCCCAGCTCTCCCTGTAACACCCCTTTCCCTCCTCAATCTCATTGGCTCCCTCCTGTCTGCTGGGAGGAGCTACTGGTGAATAAAGCATCCGACCCTTCCTTGTACCTATCTAATGTATCAGCCTGTACCACTGATTCACTTCCCAGCTCTCCCTGTAACACCCCTTTCCCTCATCTAATCTCATTGGCTCCCTCCTGTCTGCTGGGAGGAGCTACTGGTGAATAAAGCATCCGACCCTTCCTTGTACCTATCTAATGTATCAGCCTGTACCACTGATTCACTTCCCAGCTCTCCCTGTAACACCCCTTTCCCTCCTCAATCTCATTGGCTCCCTCCTGTCTGCTGGGAGGAGCTACTGGTGAATAAAGCATCCGACCCTTCCTTGTACCTATCTAATGTATCAGCCTGTACCACTGATTCACTTCCCAGCTCTCCCTGTAACACCCCTTTCCCTCATCTAATCTCATTGGCTCCCTCCTGTCTGCTGGGAGGAGCTACTGGTGAATAAAGCATCCGACCCTTCCTTGTACCTATCTAATGTATCAGCCTGTACCACTGATTCAGGGAGACAATTCCACATCTTCACAGCTCTCACTGTAAAAAAAACCCTTCCTAATATTTAGCTGGAACCTCTTTTCTTCTAATCAGAATGGGTGACCTCGTGTCAGCTGGAAAGACCTACTGGTAAATAAATCATTAGAGAGATTATTATATGATCATATGAACATTTATTACAGTGTTTATATTCATTAAATGCAGCTTCTGTCCCTACAGATTTGTAGTTTTTAAATGCCTTTCTCTTCTGTCCCATTAACTTCTTTACTTCTGTATTAAGCCACACAGGATGATTCTTAGAGCTTCTACGTTTAGTCCTTAAGGGAATAAATTGAGAACAGTAATGATTTAATATCATTTTAAAGGACAACCATTTCTGTTCTGTGTTTTTAGCTGAAAACCTAATGCCCCAATCAATACTCTGTAGGGCAGCCCTCAAGGCACTAAAATTAGCTATTTGCTACCAGCAGTAAAACAACCGCTTATTAACTTTTTTTTTAAAAAAAATGTTCCCCTTAGACCACTAAAGCTAAAACACAAATAGATAATAAGAAAATAAATGCACCAAAATAATAAATGTATCAATTAGTTTACCCCAAAGAGAGAAAAGAAAAAGCTGTTTGTCTCAGTCAGATAACTCACAGAACACACAGCAGTCAGTTATTTGCACTTACTCCCTCCTTGCACCCAGCACTCCCAGCATGCACAGCAAACACCAACGCCTTAAGGTTTTTAACGCTGCTTAACACTTAATTCACATGCAACACTTCCATCACATGCAACACTCGCTTTGCCTTCACAAGTTTAAGGTTTCAGGTATTTAGATGCAATGGTAGGGGAGCCCCTCCTATAGTAACATTCTAGAGGTGTAAGGCAGGGCAGCTAGATGGAGCAGTAGGAGACTCACAGCCAGAGACTGGGGTGTAACTACAGAGGAAGCAGACCCTGCGGCTGCAAGGAGACCCTAATTAATGAGCAATTTCAATATATATTGGTAAAACAGAATAACCTCTGGATATGTTGGGGGCCCTCAATTTCATTTGCTGTGGGGCCCAGTAGCATTTAGTTACATCACTGGCCAGAGGTTTCTCTCCCAGGTGATACTGACCTTAAAGTAAGGAAAGGGACTCAGACTTGTATCTATGTTGTACTGTACACTGGAGGGGACCCTAACTACTAACTGGTATTCTAATAAATTAATTTACCTACCAACTCTGTGATTCTGACATCTGCTCTGCTTTAATAAGGTTGCCACTTCACCCCTTAAGGCTAGGACTACACGGTCGACATTGATGCGATCCGACGCGGGGCGACTAAACGCACGCGCCGAGTCGGATGCGACAAGTCGGATTGTGTCACGTCGGATCACTGTTGCGACACTCCGACTTATATTTACTTACCTTGTTCCTGTCGCATCCGACTCGGCGCGTGCGTTTAGTCGCCCCGCGTCGGATGGCATCAATGTGTAGTCCTAGCCTTAAAACTGAACACATGTGGAATCCACAGGCTGCATGGCTACTTCATTTAGATATATGGCTGCACATTAATCAGTTCAGTCTGCTTATGAAAGTCACTAATTAACTCTTTCTCATCTGACCTACTGTACTTCCTATATGTTCAATCAAGCTTGTTAATGGGTAAGAACCTCCCCCTCTGAGCAACTTGTCTCTCTTCATTCTGTCCCCATGCAGTAGGTGGAGTCAGTTTTTGATTGACATTTAGGTCTAATACATCCTTAACCCAGGCGCCCACTCTTTAAAGGAGAACTAAACCCTAAAAAATGAAAGTGGCTAAAAATGCCATATTTTATATAGTGAACTTATTGCACGAGTCTAAAGTTTGAGCTTGTCAATAGCAGCAATGATCCAGGACTTCAAACTTGTCACAGGGGGTCACCATCTTGGAAAGTGTCTGTGACACTCACATGCTCAGTGGGCTCTGATTGGCTGTTGAGAAGCTTAGCTTAGGGCTCGTCACTAATTATCCAACAGAAAATGAGCTTCCCTGGCTGTAATATAAGCTGATGCTACAAGTTTGCTGATTATTAAATTCTGATGCTAATTGCACTGGTTTCTGTGCTGCCATGTAGTAATTATGTGTATTAATTACTAATCAGCCTTATATTGTGACATTTCTATTCTATGTGTACTGTATATTGTGAGTGGCTCCCTAAGCTCAGTAAGTGACAGCAGCACAGAGCATGTGCAGTGAATCAGCAGAAAAGAAGATGGGGAGCTACTGGGGCATCTTTAGAGACACAGATCTTTACTGCTAAAGGGCTGTGGTTGCCTTGGGCTGGTACAGAAGCACAAAACATCATGTACAACATTTCTACCCACTTCTTTAGTTAGGCTTTAGTTCTCCTTTAAAAATAACTGACTGATGGAAATCCTTTTTCTATGTGTGTGGGTTGTTTTGCAGAGTCTGTTAATCTTTTGCTGGAGTTGGTTATTTGAATTATTCTGTTAAGAAAGGGAACCATCTAAAAGATGTATTCGACCCACCTGTCAATCAAAATGTGACCCAGACCTCAGCATGAAGAGTGACAAGTTGTGGAGAGAGAGAAATACTGAAGAGTCACTTGATTATTTCTTAAACTGTACAGAATCTTTAACTGCTTGTTCACATGCCAGCACAGTAAGGGCAACATCACGATATGGGGATCTGTCCAGAGAGACAGAGACTGGGTTCAAAGTCTTTATGGGGTCTAAATGTATGTGGGGTAGCAGGCGGAACCCCCCCAGAGACTTTGAACCCAGTCTCTGTCTCTCTGGACAGATCCCCATATCGTGATGTTGCCCTTACTGTGCTGGCATGTGAACAAGCAGTTGTCCGAGAAATCAGTATAGCCCCTGCTTGGACTCTAAAGGTGGGTATGCATGAGGACGCACCAGCGCTCCTGTTGGTGTGCTGGGACGTCTACACATGCGATCCCACGAAGGAAGATCCTCTAGCACTAAGTGCAGCTAGATGGAATCTCCTGTTACGACGTCCTGGAGAGCAGACGGGTCGGGCGCGTTGCCTAGCAACGGTAACGGCGCAAGGTTGCCACGGACGCTGTCGGATACTTCCGGGTTTCCGGTTCACCTCTGCCTCACAGCGATATCGATTGTTGCGCAAACCACGGAGAGATTGGGTTCTTTCTCACTACATTACTGTCTAAGCACTTGGTTGTACACTACATACTACTGGATTGTGATGCGTAGCTCCCTATTTCCCAACACTTTTCACGTTCCCTGCTCACTGGGGGTTGCTATGGGATCCTAGCAACGGGTGTTTTGGCGCCATTTTGGGTCATTTAAACCCTGTAGTTTGTGTTATGCACTGTTTTTCACCCTGACGAAAATTCCAGTACGGAATTGAAACGTTGGTCTACAATAAACCTTTGAAGTAAGATTTTGTTCCTGCCTTATTGATTATACACTGGAGTGCCGTCATCTCTGTGGATATTGCTGTTTTCTTTAGACTGGCACCCAGGATTTTTTGTACTTATGGTGTGCGATTCTCATACTATGGGACTACTATATATATATATATATATATATCTCTCTATCTCTCTATATATATATATATATACTATATCTATCTATCTATCTATCTATCTATCTATCTATCTATCTATCTATCTATCTATCTATCTATCTATCTATCAATATATATATCTCTACATCTATATATCTCTACATCTATATATCTCTATATCTATATATATCTATATATCTATATATATATCTATATATATCTATATATATATATATCTATCTATCTATCTATCTATCTATCTATCTATCTATCTATCTATCTATCTATCTATCTATAAATATATATATCTATATATCTCTATATCTCTACATCTATATATCTCTATATCTATATATCTCTATATCTATATATATATATCTATATCTATATATCTATATATATCTATATATATATATATCTATATCTCTCTCTCTCTCTCTCTCTCTCTCTCTCTCTCTCTCTCTCTCTCTCTCTCTCTCTCTCTCTCTCTCTATCTATCTATATATGTGCTGTGTGAGCTTCAGGCTATAATCCTTTTGTCTCCACTCCCAGCCCCTCCTGCCTGTGTTTGTGCAGCTCTAGAGCAGCCTCCACCCACACACCCTGTGCTTTTCCTGGTTGTCTCTCTATTGTACAGATCATTCACATTTAGCCCCACCCATGATACGGCTTCTCTCAACCAATTGCAGCTGCTCCGTCACTAAAGGGAAAGTGAAACTGTGTCTCTTCTTCCTGGAATTCAGAGCGGAGAGAGAAACAACAGGGCGGCTGTGAGTAATGATTAGTATTATACTTATATCCATATAAAGCAGCAAATCATCCAGAATATTATAATCCTGTATAAAGGGTGGGGAATATGTTTCCAGGTTTTTATTTTCTGCTTTTAGATGTATTTTAGCTCAGGGAGGATGTGACTGTAACAAACAATGTCCTTCAACTGACAAAAGGGAGTTGTCACGAAACAATGAATGGTGTTAAATAGTGATGGGCGAATTTGCGTCATTTCGCTTCGGCAAAAAAATGAGCGAAATTCGCAATACATCGAAAAATTCGTAACACAGCGAAAAAAACGCAAAACGGCACTGGTGTCTCGTTTTTGACGCCGCATCCATGTTTTTTGGATGCCTGCGCACATTCGCTTCACATTCGAGTCCAAAAAACGGACGCCAAAGACCAATTTTTTTTTAGGCCGGTGAATTTTTGCAGCCGTTTCACGAATTTATTAATTTATTATTAAATTCGCCCATCACTAGTGTTACATTTCCCTCTGGTTCATTTATCCACATTCCTCCTGCCTATAGTCTGGCACAGTGTATCCCAATCAGCTCATGGATTTTATTTGTTTATTTTTAAAGAATCATATCAGCAATTCTGTGCCAGAACCAACAACAGGCTACGAATAAAGGAATTATTTATTCTACCTGCTATAAGTTATTTGCTTTCCTCTTCTCTCATCCTTTCAACAGAGGTCAGTGACCCCAGAGACCAAAGAACCCCCTATAGGTATTGTAGGTAGTGACTCACAGGGAGCAACTCGGTGTTCTACGAGATCCAGAACTAGTAGCAGCCTGGGCCTGTTGGTAATTAGTTTCTACTAATAGAGGGTGAAAGGGAATTCCAACCCAAACAATCAGTTTGTGCCTAATAAAAGAAAACATCATTCTAAGCAGCGATGGGCGAATTTCTCCTGTTTTCTCCCGGGAAAAAATTTGCGAAAAAATTGTGAAAATTTAAATTGACGCCCTCGTCCACTTTTGGACGCGCGTCTGTAGAAGTAACTCACGTCAAATTAAAGTCAATGGGCTTCCAAATAGTGTTGACGTGCGTTGGTTTTGACGCAATCGACTTTACAGACGCGCGTCCAAAAATTTTTTCAATTCGCCACTGAATTTTCACTTGAGATTCGCGAATGTATTCGCCGGCGGCAAAATGAGGAAATTTGCGGCGAATTTGTGACCATCACTAATTCTAGGCAACTTTGCAAAATACATTAATTACACAGTAAAGTTACTTGTATATACAGGTATGGGTTCTGTTATACAGAAACCCATTATCCAGAAAGTACCGAATTACAGAAAGGCCGTCTCCCATATCGATTATGATCAAATAATCTAAATGTTTTAAAATGATTTCCATTTTCTGTGTAATAATAAAACAGTAACTTGTACTTGATCCCAACTAAGATATAATTAATCCTTATTGGAAGCAAAACCAGCCTATTGGCTTTATTTAAAGGTTCGTTCACCTTTCAGTTACCTTTTAGTATCAAGCAACTTTTAAAATGGTCTTCCATTATGTATTTTATAAAGGTTTTTAATGATTTGCCTTCTTCTTCTGACTCTTTCCAGATTTCAAAAGGGGGTCACTGACCCCATCTAAAAAAACAAATGCTCTGTAAGGCTACACATGTATTGTTATTGTTACTTTTTATTACTCCTCTTTCTATTCAGTCCTCTCCTATTCATATTCCAGTCTCCTATTCACAGATGCGCATGGTTGTTAGGGTAGTTTGGACCCTAGCAACCAGATGGCAGAAATTACAAACTGGAGAGCTGCTGAATAAAAAGCTAAATAAAACCACAAATAATAAAAAAATGAAAACCAATTGCAAATTGTCTCAGAATATCCCTCTCTACATTATACTAACAGTTAATTTAAAGGTGAACAACCCCTTTAATGTTTACATGATTTTCTAGTAGACGTAAGGTAAGAAGATCCAGATTATGGAAAGGTCTCTTATTCGGAAAACCCCAGGTCCCGAGTATTCTGGATAACAGGTCCCATACCTGTATAGTGCTATTGAAATCAGTGTTTACTGCCCTTTCCTATTTGAATTGTAAAATATTGTTTATTGTGCTCTTTTTCTTTTAATTTAAGTTTTTGTCTGAACCAATTTCATTCCCATGTTGAATAAGAAATAGTTGTTATAAGAATCCCATCCTCCGTTGTATTGCAGGAATCACATGATTAGAGCCATGCCGCGACTCAGGATAACTCTCTTTATGGGAATATTGACAAGTCTTCAGATTTCATTTGCTCGTAAGTATTTTATTCAATATCTTTTTTTTTTATTATCCTTATTGAGATCAGCAAGGGGAATATTTAAGAATTACATACTGTATATTCCTTATATAATTTAGATAGTAAGCTCTTTGCAGCAGTGGCCCCTTCTCATTCATGACATAGATATTTCCTTTGTTATTTTTTACTGATATAACCATATCTTGGCCTAGAAGTGCCTTGTCCAATAATAAAGGTAGAACATGGGCCACACTGGACTTTATTACCCAGATGGGCCCTTGGTAAGTTAAGGAAGAAGAGAGATGGTGTTGTGCAACTACATTGCTCTGCTGCTGTGTAGAGACAAGAATAGGCCAGCCCAGGTTCTTGCAAATAAAACAAAAAGGAATTTATTGAAGCACAACCACAGGCCTCTGTGCGGCAAACATTTTTGACCACGCCCATTGTTGTGGCCACACCCCCTACTTACCATTTTCATTTTATACAATTTGCCAGGTTATGAAAGTCTGAACACATTTCTGTGGGTTTTATGTGTTATTACAGTTTTACTAATGAAGGTGAATTGCCCTTTAAGCTGCAAGTCACAGTTTCCCCTAATGACCTGCTTATCTTAAATTGTTACAATTGTTTCCTTGCTTATCTTAAATTGTTAAAAATATTTCTTTGCTCATCTTAAATTGTTACAATTGTTTCTTTGCTTACCTTAAATGGTTACACTTCATTTTTTGCTTATCTTAAATTGTTACAATTGTTTCCTTGCTTATCTTAAATTGTTAAAAATATTCCTTTGCTCATCTTAAATTGTTACAATTGTTTCTTTGCTTATCTTAAATTGTTACAATTGCTTCCTTGCTTATCTTAAATTGTTAAAAATATTTCTTTGCTCATCTTAAATTGTTACAATTGTTTATTTGCTTATCTTAAATTGTTACAATTGTTTCCTTGCTTATCTTAAATTGTTAAAAATATTCCTTTGCTCATCTTAAATTGTTACAATTGCTTCCTTGCTTATCTTAAATTGTTAAAAATATTTCTTTGCTCATCTTACATTGTTACAATTGTTTCTTTGCGTATCTTAAATTGTTACAAAAGTGTCTAAGTGTAGCGGCCACATATTCTGGGCTCTCTGCCGAAAGCCAATTACGTTTTAGAAACGTTGTATCTTTTTCTAGCTGTTCAGTGCAGGAGATCAAAGAGAGAATCAGGACATTTCAGTAAAAATCAGGGACTGCGGGCTGAGCTGTCAAAATCGGGACTGTCCTGTGAAAAATGGGACAGCTGGGTGATATGACCACAGGCTCAATACTGACACATCAATGCGGTAATATCTATATTGTCAAAAACAGTCGTAGGTAGAGCAAAGTTCCATGGAGATGTTTGGCAGGTATAGGAAAAGCCAAGGACAAAATAAACAAATCTGTGGCATTAACCCGACGGGCCACTGATATACAGTATAAATACAGTATGAATACAAATGTAAAATCTCATACCCCCAACATATACAATCAGAGAGAGGGACAAAATAGATTTTGGCCATACCCACTTTGTCATAACACCCCCCAATGTCTCTCCCATTTTACAAAAACACACCCTTTCCCCTAGTGGGTATAGCAGTTATTTATTATCTATATAATTATCCACTGAAGATGATCCCTTGTTCAGCTGTCAGGGAACATTCTGGGCCTATAATCAGAACCCCTCAGTGACTTCTAATATCCTTATCATTTACAGTAGGGGGTACATTATCCCTTATAATACATGAGTGATACTCAGAGTTCCCTGTATAACTCAGCCTGCAGCCTTGTGCCTTTATATGGTCACAGAACCCTCAGTGACTTCTAATATCCTTATCATTTACAGTAGGGGGTACATTATCCCTTATAATACATGAGTGATACTCATAGTTCACTGTATAACTCAGCCTGCAGCCTTGTGCCTTTATATGGTCACAGAACAACCCCTCAGTGACTTCTAATATCCTTATCATTTACAGTAGGGGGTACATTATCCCTTATAATACATGAGTGATACTCAGAGTTCCCTGTATAACTCAGCCTGCAGCCTTGTGCCTTTATATGGTCACAGAACAACCCCTCAGTGACTTCTAATATCCTTATCATTTACAGTAGGGGGTACATTATCCCTTATAATACATGAGTGATACTCAGAGTTCCCTGTATAACTCAGCCTGCAGCCTTGTGCCTTTATATGGTCACAGAACAACCCCTCAGTGACTTCTAATATCCTTATCATTTACAGTAGGGGGTACATTATCCCTTATAATACATGAGTGATACTCAGAGTTCCCTGTATAACTCAGCCTGCAGCCTTGTGCCTTTATATGGCCACAGAACAACCACTCAGTGACTTCTAATATCCTTATCATTTACAGTAGGGGGTACATTATCCCTTATAATACATGAGTGATACTCAAAGTTCCCTGTATAACTCAGCCTGCAGCCTTGTGCCTTTATATGGTCACAGAACAACCCCTCAGTGACTTCTAATATCCTTATCATTTACAGTAGGGGGTACATTATCCCTTATAATACATGAGTGATACTCAGAGTTCCCTGTATAACTCAGCCTGCAGCCTTGTGCCTTTATATGGTCACAGAACCCTCAGTGACTTCTAATATCCTTATCATTTACAGTAGGGGGTACATTATCCCTTATAATACATGAGTGATACTCAGAGTTCCCTGTATAACTCAGCCTGCAGCCTTGTGCCTTTATATGGTCACAGAACAACCCCTCAGTGACTTCTAATATCCTTATCATTTACAGTAGGGGGTACATTATCCCTTATAATACATGAGTGATACTCAGAGTTCCCTGTATAACTCAGCCTGCAGCCTTATGCCTATATATGGATATAATGAGAGTCTATTATTCCAGCGATCTATTTTATCTAATAATTGTCTTTATTTTGCAGAGAGATTTAACGTTAATGTCGTTAAGACACCAGTTATTGTCTCAACGGGTGATGCTGCAAATCTGAGCTGTCAAGTGTCACCTGCAGAGAGTGCTGAACTTATGACATATATCAAGTTTCATCGAGGAGACCCAAAATCCTATGTGTATGTGTATAGTAAGAGATTGGATGACTCTGGTACTCAGAATGAGACGTATAAGGACAGGACAGAGTTTCTGACAGAGAACATCACACGAGGACAAGTCACTCTAATAATAAAGAATGTTCAGTTGTCGGATATAGGAAATTACACCTGTGTATTTGCTTCTTCCGGACATTACGACTTAGGAATTGTGGAACTGCAGGTGGCAGGTCAGTGATCACTATTTGTATTACTTTTTATTAGACTGCTTGTGTTGATGGCTCCAGCTTACAGTAAGACAATAAAAAAACATCTAGACATCCAAGAAATGGGTTTAGAGTATTGAACCCTAGACATGCCAGCAAAATCACTACCTACCTCCCAACACTTACAAAATGGTGTGTTACTACTTGTTGTACTGGAGAGGAGAGGATTTAATATTAGCAACATTGAAGGGGTTGATTCTAATCAACTTTTCAACTGGTCTTCATTATTTAATTTTTGTAGTTTTTTAATTATTTGCCATTTTCTTCTGACTCTTTCCAGCCTTCAAATGGGGGGTCACTGACCCCATCTAAAAACAAATACTCTGTAAGGCTACAAATGTATTGTTATTTTTTATTACTCATCCTTCTATTCAGGCCTTTCCTATTCATATTCCATTTTTAAATCAATGCATGGTTGCTAGGGTAATTTGGGCCCTAGCAACCACATTGCTGAAATTGCAAACTGGAGAGCTGCTGAATAAAACATTAAATAACTCAAAAACCACAAATAATAAAAAATGAAAACCAAATGCACATTGGCTCAGACTATCCCTCTCTACATCATACTGAAATTGAATTTAAAGGTGAACAACCCCTTTAAGGAGGGGTAGTTGTTGGATTTACAAATTTGTCAATACTGATTATATTCTTAGGGCATTTTACTAGGTAATGTATATGGAAATAGATTGTAATATATATATATTTATAAATATATATTGTATTTATATGACTGGGTGGGGAGCAATTAGATTTTGTACAGGTATGGGACCTGTTATGCAGAATGTTTGGGAACTGGGGTTTTCCAGATAAGAGATCTTTCTGTAATTTGTATCTTCTTACCTTAAAGGGATTCTGACATGATTTTTATGGTGTAGTTTTTAATTTCTAAATGACACAGTTTACACTGCAATTAATTCACTGTACAATATAAAATGTCATTCCTGAAGCAGCAAGTGTATTTAGTTGTAATATTGGTGTGTAGGTGCATCTCAGCTCATTTTGCCTGGTCATGTGATTTCAGAAAGAGCCAGCACTTTAGGATGGAACTGCTTTCTGGCAGGCTGTTGTTTCTCCTACTCAATGTAACTGAATGTGTCTCAGTGGGACCTGGATTTTACTATTGAGTGCTGTTCTTAGATCTACCAGGCAGCTGTTATCTTGTGTTAGGGAGCTGCTATCTGGTTACCTTCCCATTGTTCTGTTGTTTGGCTGCTGGGGGGGGAGGGGGTGATATCACTCCAACTTGCAATACAGCAGTAAAGAGTCATTGAAGTTTATTAGAGCATAAGTCACATGACTGGGGCACCTGGGAAACTGACAATATGTCTAGCCCCATGTCAAGTTTCAAAATTACGGTAAATATAAAACAATCACTTTGCTCTTTTGAAAAAAATGGATTTCAGTGCAGAATTCTGCTGGAGCAGCACTATTAACTGATGTGTTTTGGAAAAAAAAAACATGTTTTCCCATGACAGTATCCCTTTAAGTCTGCTAGAAAATCACATAAACATTAAATAATCCCAATAGGCTGGTTTTGCTTCCAATAAGGAATAATTATATCTTAGTTGGGACCAAGTACAAGTTACTATTTTATTATTACAGAAAAAAGGAAATAATTTAAAAAAATGTGGATTATCTGGATAAAATGGAGTCTATGGGAGACGGCCTTTCTGTAATTTGGAGGTTTCTGGATAACGGATCCCCTCCCTGTACTAGCGCTGAGTAATTATTTTATGAACAATAAAGTATGGTACTTCTAAATGTTCACAATTTGAGAACAATGAAGTGTCACCGTTTTGAACCGTGGGACTTCAAAGCATGAAGGAAGGGAAGTGACCTCATCGATCAGAGGAAGCAGCGAAACGCGTTGGCATTGGGAAGCTCTGCACCTGCGTATTTTCTGCAGATGGAGAGAAGCCGATGTGTCATGTGTGCAAATACAAAAAAACCAACTGCAAATTGTTTCAGAATATCACTCTCTATATCATACTAAAAGTTGACTCAAAGGTGAACAACACCTTTAAATTACTCTGGAAAGATCTATTACGCATAAAACCATGCTGGCACAAACTCATAGTATTATGACTTGCTATGAAGTCCAGGTTAACAAATCTTCGAAAAGCTTTCCGACCACTGATGTCAGACTAACTGGCCTATAGTTTTGAGGGAGAGAACGGGAATCCTTTTTGAATAGAGGCACCACATTAGCAATTTGCCAGTCTCTCAGCACCATGCCAGACCTCAATGAAAAAAATTAAGAGGTTTGGCAATCACAGAGCTAAGCTCGCTAATTACCCTGGGATGAATACCATCTGGCCCCGGACCTTTGTTAATCTTAACATGTTCTAGTCTCTTTTGAATTTCCTCATGTGTGAACCATGCATCATTAGTTGTATTACTAGATTTATGACTATTAAGAAGAAAACCTTCATTAAATGGTTCCTCATTTGTGTTGATCATTCTTACATTTAAGATCTATCAGTCTTTGTGCCTGGATAAGCAGGAAACATAATAGACCATGTTCAGCTATGGTAGGGGCCATGACTTCCACCTGGTTTTATAACAGCAGAGCAGGAATTACAAGGGTGAGGAGGTTGCTAATTCCCTCAGTTACTTGTTAATCTTTGGATCACTGAGCGTTGCAAAAGTATTATCATCCCTCCTGGGAAATGTTGAAGGGTCACTTTCCAAGTTTGTGCTGTTCTCTTCATTAAGAGGCTGTGGCCTGATGTCTCCTAGTTCCCCAGTACAATAAATTTGTAAGGTTCATAAGAACTAATTATAATGGCCTCAAGGGTAGTTAATGCATTTTAAAGACCCAAATTACAGAAAGATCCGTTATCCGGAAAACCCCAGGTCCCAAGCATTCTGGATAACCGGTCCTATACCTGTACTAACAAATGTCCTCCCTTAAGCAAACCAGGGATGGCTTGGGTAATAACTGCTGTAAGTTCTATGATCAACAAGGTGATATTTTAAGTATATTTAATGGGTGGAAATGAGTTATAGGAAATACATACAAACGACATTTTGTTTAGCCAGTCAAATGTATCACTGACAGCCTACCAAGAATATTTGGTATATTATAGTATAATTATGCATTGATATAATATATAAAAAGTTTATGTTTACGTGTTAACGTCTGTGTGTGTATGAGACTTTGTTACTGCCCATATACTATACATACCCAGTGGGATATACTTCCTCGACCCTTATCCATAAGAAATTTCATATGTTCAGTGTCAGGTCTCCAGCCTCAGGGGCTCCGACATCATCTCCCATGTCCCCCATCCAAAAAGACCCCTCTGGTCCTGCCAGCAACAACCCCCCTCTGGTCACCCCATCAACGCTACCCCTATACCTTTTCCTGCACAACTTCAGTGAGGGCCAGAGAAGAAGGTCAGGGAGCGAGGGCCCATTGGGTTTTTTCCCAGTGGCCCAGTCCAACCCTGCATACTGTATGTTGCCTCCTTACAGAATCCAGTATCAAGGTATAATGGTGTGAGCAAGTATGTGAATGGTAGGAGGACATAAATGAAACATTTAAACCCAATATCTTACGTCTGTCTCTATAGCTGCCCAACTGTGTCATGCCTCCCATTCTACAAAACCAAAATTATTTTAAGATTCAAAGTGATAATCAGCCTTGAGTCTACCTGGTGCCTAACACAGAAGTATACAATGGGGTCATTTATCAACTCTGGGCATGTTTGCACCTTGCCTGTAACCCATAGCAACCAATGTTTTACTTTCATTGTTCTCCCTACAGCTGATTGGTTGCTATAGATTAAAGACCAGGTGCAAATTCACCCATTGTTGGTACATGAGCCTCAGTTGTATCTATAACCGAATGCAGAGTACCTTACTCTCTGGATTAGCAGCCAATATTAACTCTCTGGATTAGCAGCCAATAGTTACTCTCTGGATTAGCAGACAATAGTTAGTCTCTGGATTAGCAGCCAATAGTTACTCTCTGGATTAGCAGACAATAGTTACTCTCTGGATTAGCAGCCAATAGTTAGTCTCTGGATTAGCAGACAATAGTTACTCTCTGGATTAGCAGACAATAGTTACTCTCTGGATTAGCAGCCAATAGTTAGTCTCTGGATTAGCAGCCAATAGTTACTCTCTGGATTAGCAGCCAATAGTTACTCTCTGGATTAGCAGCCAATAGTTACTCTCTGGATTAGCAGCCAATAGTTACTCTCTGGATTAGCAGCCAATAGTTACTCTCTGGATTAGCAGCCAATAGTTACTCTCTGGATTAGCAGCCAATAGTTACTCTCTGGATTAGCAGCCAATAGTTACTCACATGTATGCTTGAATTGTGGGGATTACCGCTGCATTGTAGTTAAAAACACAGCAAAGTGCAACAGGAACAAGGGGATAGGAAGAAGAAATGAGAGAATTGGATACAATTGAGTAATGGCACACAAGGTGATATGGAACATTTTGTCACCCACCATTTGTAGCTCAGTGGGACACAACACTCAAAAATAGCCCCTCCTTTATGTGAATGGGATACCAGTGCAAAAATACTAAAAATGGAGACATTAGATGAAAGATCCAACGAAAGATGAGAAACTGGAACTGCAGGAGGAAATTTCACTTAAATGCAGTAAAAACATTCACTTTGCCATTTTTTTCTTCCAGAAGACTCAGAGAACATCATCCCAATTGCAGCAGGAATCACTGTGTCTGTGTTGCTGCTGGTTGGTGCAGCTGGTGCGGCTTGGGGCATCTATAAGAAAAGTAAGTATAAAACACAAACACATCCAGTACCTGCAAACTGTGTTAGCGGACAGAGAGTTACCTGGGAGCACTCCGATACTCTCCCCTGCAGTGTGCAGCCGTAGAAAGCTTCCCCAGTGAGCTCAAAGGTACAAAGCTTCAAAAAGGTCACGGTGCATCAAGGTGGGAATAAACATTCAAGTGGGGGTCTTGCAATAATATATATATATATATATATAATTTTTTTTTTTTTTTTTTTTTTTTTTGAACCTCCTTGAACTGTGTTGCCTTTCCTAGGGCAGGAATATAAAAGGGATGTGGTTATGAAATGTGGGGTCTGGATGGATTGGGGGTAAGGGCCAAAATGCCTTTCAATTTCAATTTTGAAATGTTGGCATATGAACATCGAGGGGCAAAAGTAGGTCAAGAAAATATCAGGAAAACGGTTTACATTAAAGTGCACTTATCATTCAAGCATTGTTTCCCCCAACTGGAGTGTGAACTTGAATAGCCACACTTTTGAATAATAAGTGCACTTTGATGTGAACAGTTTTGTATATTTTAATGGTCCTTGCCAAGGCGATGCTACTCGCAGCGAGAGGGAGCTTCCAATGCTGGCGCCTATGTGTGATGACACAAATGCACATGATGAGACTTTGGAATCATTATGCACATGCGTGTGAAGTAGAGCAAGTAGGCGTGGTTATATCACATGTATGCACATCATAACAAGCAAGCTGGGGCACTTGCTCATTTGTATATGTGTGTGTGCCCACCTAGCCACCTGCACCAGGACCTCTCTTCCAATGCATCATAGGCCTGGAAATCCTTTTTCCACAAAAAAAAAATTTGAAATCTGACATTGGGCTAGACGTGTTAATTTCTCAGGTGCCCTCAGTCATACGACTTGTGCTCTGATAAACTTCAGTCTGTTGCGATGCAAGTGGAATGATATCATCCCCTCCCTTTTGCCGCCAGCAGCCCATCATCAGAACAATGGGAAGGTAACCACCAGATAATAGCTGCCTGGTAGAATATCACTCAATAGTAAAAATCCAAGTCCCACTATGATTCCTCCAGTTATATTGAGTAGGAGAAACAATAGTATGTCTAAAAGCAGTTCCATCCTAAAGTGCTGGCTCTTTCTGAAAGTACAGGATCAGGCACAATGACCGGAGATGCCCCTACACACCAATATCACAACTAAAAAACATACTTGTTGGTTCAGGAAAATCATTTTATATAGTAGAGTTAATTATTTGTAATAGAAACAGGAGTGAGGGCTCAATTAGTCATATCTCCAGTGGGGGAAATTAATGATAGGTGCCCTTTAAATGCCTTCTGTAATGCAATAATTTTTTTTTTCCTTCTTTATATTGTCACAGAACAAGGAAAAGGAAGTGAAACTCGTAAGTAGCTATTTTATTTAAAAATCTGCCAACACATTTCTTTCTTGCTGAGAATCCAGTGTCCCCATGTCTGGGAGATTCATTGTTCAAATGTGTCTGATTCATATATTTAAATAGGCGCTTGTTACTCAGAACATTTTTCACACATGCAATAAATGTTTCCTTGTTGTTTTTCTTTTAACAGAAGAAAGAGATATTGGTTAGAACCTTTATAGAGCAGAATCTGTTTTATTTAAGGCCACACTTACCTGCCAACACATTTCCTTGTTACTGAGATAAAACCCCGCTTTCCCCATGTCTGGCAGATTCATTGTGCGAATGTAACTGATTCTTATTATAAGTAGCCGCTGTTACTCAGAATCATTTCCATTGATGCAATAAACATTTCTTTTTTTGTTTCTTTCTTAACAGAAACAAGTAAAAACGACGAATAGAACCTGTTTTATTGTGAAATGTAACCTAGTTATAGAATGTACAGGGCAGACCTAATCAACAATTAATGGGAAATCCCTGTGCCCCTAGGGAGGCTTCCATCTAGTTTTAATGCAAATGTGCACAAAGGAGAACTAAAGCCCAACTAAAGAAGTAGGTAGAAATGTTGTACATGATGTTTTGTGCTTCTGTACCAGCCCAAGGCAACCACAGCCCTTTAGCAGTAAAGATCTGTGTCTCTAAAGATGCCCCAGTAGCTCCCCATCTTCTTTTCTGCTGATTCACTGATTCACATGCTCTGTGCTGCTGTCACTTACTGAGCTTAGGGAGCCACTCACAATATACAGTACACATAGAATAGAAATGTCACAATATAAGGCTGATTAGTAATTAATACACATAATTACTACATGGCAGCACAGAAACCAGTGCAATTAGCATCAGAATTAAATAATCAGCAAACCTGTAGCATCAGCTTATATTACAGCCAGGGAAGCTCATTTTCTGCTGGATAATTAGTGACGAGCCCTAAGCTTAGCTTCTCAACAGCCAATCAGAGCCCACTGAGCATGTGAGTGTCACAGACACTTTCCAAGATGGTGACCCCCTGTGACAAGTTTGAAGTCCTGGATCATTGCTGCTATTGACAAGCTCAAACTTTAGCCTCGTGCAATAAGTTCACTATATAAAATAGGACATTTTTAGCCACATTCAATTTTTAGGGTTTAGTTCTCCTTTAAATGATATTATCTAGTCAGATGCAGCCTTTTTTTTTTACCTGGGTCGGTAGAAAAAGAAAAGAGCTGGTTGTTATTTGAGATAAAAATCTAATTTTTATTCTTTTCCTCAGTTCCTCATACTAAAGGTGCAGTTGAACTAAGAAAACCTCTAAATGAAGATGAATGATTTCTGGGCTAAGACGGAGGTCCTGTGAGTGTTACACTGAGGCCCTAAATGACGTCCCTATCAAGATTCACTCCACCCACAGGATTAACTCTTCGTACCTTTCATATCAGCCACATATATGTAATCCACAGGCTGCATGGCTGATTAGGAAAGTGCAACAATGCAGCCATAGCCGCCATGCGACTTGTACTTCAAATGATGTTTAATCGGCATCTACAGAAGGATCAGGGTTTTATATATGGTCAGTGTGAAAGGAGTGAGGTGGCTCTTCTTTATGGTACCAATATATTCTGGGGCCACAGGTCAGACTGCTTCTGCACTAGCCACACCCTCTGCATTTGTTTGTTGCGGTATCATTATTTCAATTTATAACATGTAGGGGCAGATTTATCAAACGTCGAATTTCGAATTTTTTTTACTCTTATAAATTCGAATATACTCAATGGGAGATTACTTAAGATAAAACTTGAACATCTAAGACTCGAACGAATATTACCGGAACGAAAACTCGAATCGAATTCTAACCGAATTTGAATTTATGTGAATTTTTTTTTTTTACTCTAATAAATTCAAATATACTCAATGGGAGGTTGTTTAAGAAAAAACGCAAACATCTAAAACTCGAACGAATATTACCGACCCAAAAAACTCGAATCGAATTTGACTAAACTTGAATGGAGTTTTTTCAATGTCAGGAAGGCTATTAACATCTTCAAATGGGCCACTGGACCTCGGCCATTGACTTCTACATGAACTCGGCAGGTTTTAGGTGGCGAATAGTCGAATTTGAGTTGTTCCCAGGGTCAAGGTGTATTAAATCCCAAATTTGAATTTGATTATTCCCAACTTGAATTTGTGAGTTTTGACCAAAAATTCAAATTGAAAATTTTAATTCAAATTTACAATTTGAACTTTAATAAATCTGCCCCGTGATTTATTTTATTACAGAATAGATCACTATGCCTGTGAGGTGGGCCCCATAGTTGCCAGCAGCAATTACAGGCAAGGAACAGCCACAATATATCCCAGAGGCATGATGGGTAAAGCAAACTTAACTAGGGTGGGGTGGCTCCACAATAGATTCACTTCATTGTGAGTGAGCAATTTAGTTTCTTCAACAAACTTGAATGTATAATATGATATTTGGCTTTGGCTCACAAACTCAGTTTGAATAAAGGGGAAATTACCCCTTAGAATTAACATTTAGGGGGTTATTTATCAAAATCTGGATTTTTCTGATTATCTTATGAAAAAAAAGTCTGACCAAACTAGAATCCATTTTTTTACCTTATTCATTATTTAAAAAGCTAAATTTTACCAGATCAGGGAAAAACTCGATAAAATTGAGCGTAAATATGAATCATACAATTCTTTTGGAATTATTTCCTGAATGCTCAATTTTTTTTCAGATTTTTGCCCAAAATAGATGGATTTTTGGGCTAATTCCAACGCAGACCACAGAAACATCCAAATAGGATAGGGACCTCTCCCATTGACAACCTCAGCAGGTCTGACATGGCGGATTTTCGGATTCTGACTTTTTGCAGCCTCGGAGTTTAATAAATACCACTAAATACCCACTAACAATTTTAGGTTAAAAAAACTGTAGGCAGAGAGAACTTTAAACTATGAATTGTATTGTGTTACCATAGCAACCATTTAGGACCTTAGAATAAAAGAAAAACAGAAGACTTGTCTTAATAGACAACTGGTTCACAGAAAATAAAAGTAATAACAATGATCTATAACTACATCAATACATTGTGCCTCTGGTTTCTGGGGGTCACTGACCCCAGCTAATTAGTTTTTAGACTTAGCACACAACACCCCTTAAAAGTTAATTCAAAGGTTGACTTTGACTTAGGGGGTTAGTCTTTACCACTTTATTGAATTGAACTTATATATATATATATATATATATATATATATTATAATCTGCTTTGCTATTAACTGTCTTTAGTTCATTTTTCATTTATAAGCCATTTGTCCATATTTTACTTATTTGTTTATGGGGGGGGTGTACAATAATAAACCACTGTGTATTTTCTACATTATGTGCATGGGATCAAGTACAGAGCATTCACAGAGCATTCAAGTGATGAGAAGAGCATTAGGCTCCTGGGGGGCGGGCACTGCTGATGTCATAGAAAGGTTCTTAGCAATAGGCGGCTCCTCCTGGGCCCATAGATAAGTCAATTGTTCATTTGTCTGATACCCATTAGCACTTGGGCAGCCCTTGAACTACTGTCATTGCTTAGCAGATTCTTCCCATATTAATGAGAGGCACAGCAGGCACTTACTCAGGGCGGCAGCTTCAGGGGCCACATCAGGGAACATTTGGGTGATT
Source organism: Xenopus petersii (assembly GCA_038501925.1). NCBI lineage: Eukaryota > Metazoa > Chordata > Amphibia > Anura > Pipidae > Xenopus > Xenopus petersii. The sequence goes on along the minus strand of CM076686.1, from coordinate 4,714,570 downwards.
AAGTCTATTGTAATACCAGTAAACTACTGGTTGTTTGCTAAGGGCCACTCCCATTGGGTTCTACGGAGGTCCAGTCATCTTGGGGATCAGTGCTGTTTTGATTATTGTGATAATAATTAGTGATGGGCGAATAAATTCGCCTGGCACGAATTTGTGGTGAATTCCAGCATTTCGCCGCCGGGGAATAAATTCTCCAGCGAAAATTCGCCGGCGTCAATTTCCGATTTTTCTCAATTTTATTGTGAAAACTTTCGAAATGCTTGATTTTTTTTTTTATGTGAAAAAGGTTTGAATTGCTCGATTTTTGTTTTGGTGAAAACGTTTCAATTTCGCGAATTTTTCATGAAAATGTTTGAATTTCACACATTTTTCTTGAAAACATTCAAATTTCAAGAATTTTTCGTGAAAACATGAGTAAGTTGTAGAATGTCCTATTCTTCCCAACTCCTCAATCCTTCTTCGTTTTTTATTTGTATAGTTTTTGTCTACTTCTTTTTCCAACTGTCATTGACCCCGGTAGTCAAAAATGCCTCTGTGAGGCAACAATGTTTTCATGAATTAAACCGCTGCCTGGTTGCTAGGGTAAATTGGACCATAGCAACCGAGCAGCTGCTGAAATTCCACCCTGGAGAGCTGTTAAACAAAAAGCTAAATAATTTAAAAAAGGCAAAAAGAAAAAAAAAGAAAAAACAATTGCCTTAGAAAATGAATGTCTACATCATACTAAAAGTTGATGAAATGGTGAAGCTTCCCTTTAATGTTCTGTCAATATTTTTGATGTGCTAAAATGATGTCATTAGTTTTGGGAAGGGTAAGTTTAACACCTCCCAGTGCCAGTCGCATATGGAGGACTAAATGTCGCCCAACCATACTGTTAGGGGATAGGGGAAGATTTATCAAGGGTCGAATTTCGAGTTTATGGGAGTTTCTAAAAACTCCAATCAACTCCCATAAACTCGAAATTTGAAAAAAAAATGACCAATTGAAATTTATTTTTTAAAAAAATAGATTTTTTTTAAAAACGGGTGAATAGGATCGAGCTGCAAATTCAATTTGAATGTAATTCGATCGATTCAAATTTTTTCAAAAATACACAAAAATAACTTGAAATTAAAAAAAATTAATTCAAAAATTCACCTCGACCTTTGATAATATCAAGGGAAAAAGAAAAGTAAGTCAAAGAAATTAAGTCAAAGGTTATTTTTGGTCAAATAGGTCCGTTTTGATCGAATAAGTCGATCGATCTTATTCGGCCGCATTTGAATGTTTATTCTAACCCAAATTGTTGCTCCAGAAGCTCCACCTAGAACATAAGCCCCTGTTGACCCCATTCATCTTCTCTGCATGTTTGACGTTGCCCCTGGTCACAAAGCAAATAATGGCCGTTAATATTTAAAATAAGTAAGACAAAAGGGTTCACTGGAGAGCTAAGTCAATGCAAAACAAAAAGTATTAGTGCTTGGTTTTTCCTCTGAATGTGATTGAGATGTTGGGAAGTGATTATGATGACTGCTGAGGGGTACAAATACCACATTGGAAGGAACAATAGTGATCCCAGGAAGAATTCAAGAACATACAGGGGCTTATCATTCATTGCACAATGTATATACAGAATCATACAGCAGCTCTGAATAATTAACACACGTAACAGCTATAGGTATCTCCTCTACTCCTGAGGGGCCTTCATTTGTACTTATGTAACCAAAAACGGTGTGTCAATGTGAAGTGACAATAAAACTTGTTATACTGAAATAAATCAAGTTCTCCATTCTGATCTATTCTGGAAAGTCCTTGGTGTTGCTGTGGGGGATCAAATGAAAGGAACCAGCCAAACAGGGAGATTGGGTCTCTAAACAGGAGCCAGAGCTTTTATGGATTCTGATTTGAGTTTTATGACTTGCAACGTGTTCAGCAAGTGATTTGTGGTACAAATTTACCTTGGTCCAGTCAACCAATCAGGAGTTAGCATTGACTAGGCCAATACTATTTGGATCAACTGAACCATTCAGAAAAACTGTTTCACTCCATACCTTCAACATATGAAAAATCAAAACCAAGATAAATTAGGACGAAGCCCTGTTTCACCCAAAATCAAAAGTTTCATCCATTCCACATAAAGCTCCATCCCTTTTAAGGTCTAAAAAAAATCTTGTATATCCTGTGGGACGCAGAATAACCCTTCCAGTAGTCTCCCTGTTTCACTCCCTTGACTTTCATTTCCCCTCATTCTGCACAATGCTGATGAGATTATTGCTGGTAGCTGACCTACTGGCATTGGGATGACTGGCTAATAATGTTTATCTTATAGAGAAGTTACTGAGCCCACCAGCTAAAACTTGAAAGCCCCTCCAATCCCAGATACTGGGAGAAATAATCTGTTTATATGATATATTGAAATTGTACAAAAATAAGAACTTTCTCAAGATGCCTAAACTCCCAGGTCTCCCCTAAACATTTCTAATCTGTCGTTCTTATTAGCAGATAACTCAACTTTTTATAAATTTTCTTGCCATGGGGAAAAACTGAATCAATGTACAACTTTTTGTTCTCACACATAAACGTTCAAGAAAATGATTCACACCAAGGGGCACATTTACTATGGGTCAAATATCGAGGGTTAATAAACCCTCAAATTCGACTCTCAAATTTAAATCCTTCGAATTTGAATATTGAATTCGAAGGATTTAGCGCAAATCCTACGATCAATCGATTGAAGTAAAAATTGTTCGATAAAATCCTTTGAATCGAACAATTTGAGCAATTTTAAGCGATTGATCGAAGGATTTTTCTTCTATCAAAAAAAGCTTAGAAAAGTGATGGGGAAGGTCCCCATAGGCTAACATTGAACCTTAAACTACCGAAGTATGTAGTTGAAGTTTTTTTTTAAAGAGACAGTACTTCGACTATCGAATGGTCGAATAGTCTAACGATTTTTCGTTCGAATCGAAGTCGAAGGTCGTAGTAGCATATTCAATGGTCGAAGTACCCAAAAAAAATACTTTGAAATTCGAAGTTTTTTTCATTCAACTCCTTCACTCGAGCTTAGTAAATGTGCCCCCAAGTGTGATTTTGCTTGGTCCTAATACAAGAGAATCTCTGTGTGACATGAAGAGGTGGAAGGTACTAATATGGTGCTCAGTGTAGGGGGATCCAGGGGCAGTTGTGGGTTTCAACTTGAAGTTGGAAGGAATTTGTTCTCGTTTTGAGGTGTTGGCAGGGTGTTTTTGTCTGGTTTTATTGGAAGCTGGGTATGAATTATCTGAGCAAAAGAACTATGAATAAAAAAGAATTCCTAATGAATCAAATTGATTTCGCTCTCTATGAATTTTAATGTGCAGATTTTCATGAGGCTGAATCTCAGCAAAGGTATTGGTGAAGATTTCCCCAGAATAAAAATGTCTTGAAATGGACAGAGCTGCCTGTTATTGTGTTAGTTTCCCTTGGCAGTCGCTCTCATCTCTCCAACAAAACTTCCAGATATGAAAACTTCTTCTAAACTCTTCTGTATAACACGAAAAAAAAAACAATGAGTGTTTCTTCTAAACATTCCGAGTGGGTGCCCACCCTTAAAGGAAGTGACTTTGGTGGGAGCGCTAGGTAAGTACCCAAAGAAAACATAAATGACCTGAGGGTCTGGTTGTACCGAGGAGTTTTGGTAAGAAAAGAGCTGGACGCTTAACCAATATTTTTCCTTTTTTCCCCCAGGTTTTATCCCTTTAACAGAGAAGGTTACAAAACTTAAAGGGGCGGTTCACTTTTAACTAAACTTTTAGTGATTTATAGAATAGTCAGTGCTAAGCAACTTTTCAGTTTGGTCTTCGTTTTTTCTTAATTATAGTTTTTAAATGATTTGCCTTCTTCTGACTCTTTCCACTTTTACAAATGGGGGCACTGATCCCATCTAAAAAAAAAACAAAAAACGAATGCTTTGTACGCCTTTATTTTTATTGCCTCTCCTATTCATATTCCAGTTACTTATTAAAACCAATGCATAGTTGCTAGGGTAAATTTGACCCTAGCAACCAGATGGCTGAAATTGCAAACTGGAGAGCCGCTGAATTAAAAACTAAATGACTCAAAACCCACAAATAATAAAAAATGAAAACCAATTGCAAATTGTTTTAAAATATCCCTCCCTGCCACAAGCAGCTGTGAGTGAAGGGGGAAAGGGGCAGCGCAAAGGGGTGATGTAAAAAGGAAGGAGTTTTCTAGTTTTCAACAGAACCAATAATAATTTAGTTATATTACTGAACAGTTATACATTCAGCTACTAATATGTAAGGGAAAATACAATTCTATAACATTTATGTATATACAGTATTTGCATTTTAGCCTGGAATAACCCAAAACTCTTAGGGGGATATTTATGAAAGTCCGAATTTATCTCAATATTTTCTGGAAAAAAAAACTCCAAATCTGCACGGGTTTTTTGGACTTATTTATTAATACACTTTCCCAACAATTTTGTTTGTGGGGAAAAAAAACGTGAAAAATCAGATTTTCACCATTTTTTTTTTTTCACACGAAAACTTCGGGGTTATTGCCAAAAACCCAGCGCACATCAAAAAAATCATTTGGACTTCTCCCATTGACTTGTATGCAACTTCGACAGGTCTGAGATGCCGGATTTTCCGATTCTGACTTTTGGGTTTAATAAATTCCGAAAAATTGGTGGTTTTTTTAAAAGTACGATTTTATAAAAAAAAAATAAATCATGAATTAATCATGAAAGTAATGTTTTGCATTCAGAGTTTAATAAATAACCCCCTTAAGGTCACATGGCCCAGGTATGAGTTAAAGGGGTTACACTGCTCCAGGTACTTCGTGTAAAAACAAGACTTTACAAAGAGATGGTATGGCTCCACCTGTCTTTGCTAGTACCTTCGGGACTGTCACATGGTCAAAACCGGCAATTAGACATGAACCTACAGCTGGGCCCTAAAGTGGAGTTGCTCTAAGCTTCTACGGTACATTTGTAGAACACCCAGAACTGTCCAGAGTCAGCAGTTGAGTAGCAACTTGAGTATTGCTGTCCATTTCTTCTTCATTGATGTAAAGCTTTTGGTGCCTTTGACTGTTATATCCACAGTCAATGGGTAAATCTTCTTTTTCAATATTTTTCCCACCTTCAGTATGACCACTCATCATATGATGCACTCAAACACAATGAAATTACCTTTTGCAGTTTTTAGGGGCACATTTACCTAAGGTCGAATATCGAGGGTTAACCCTCGATATTCGACCGTCTAAGTAAAATCCTTCAACTTCGAATATCGAAGACGAAGGATTTTGCGCTATTCCTACGATTGAACGGTTCGAAAGATTTTAATCCATCGATCAAGGAAATTCCTTCGATCAGAAAATTGTTAGGAAGCCTATGGGGACCTTCCCCATAGGCTAACCGTGGCCTCGGTAGGTTTTAGGTGGCGAACTAGGGGGTCGAAGAAATTTTTAAAGAGGCAGTACTTCGACTATCGAATGGTTGAATAGTCGAACGATTTTTAGTTCGAATCATTCGATTCGAAGGTTGTAGTCAAAGGTCGAAGTAGCCATATTCGACCATTAAAAATTCGAACTATTTTTCCTCTATTCCTTCACTCGAACTAAGTAAATGGGCCCCTTGATGTCTACAATTTGACAAAAAATATTTACACACCTGAAATTTCCAGCCATAGGCCTGCAATTCTTCAGGCTGTATGATAAATACACCCATGTGCCTTGTGCAAGGATCGGTCACAGAGAGATAGGGATGTCTCCCAAATTATAAGAGGAGAAGACAAACTAAAGGGACATTAGTTGATGAATTCATGATCAGTGGAGAAGCATCATTAGGAGAAGCCGTTTCCATCCATATCTTCCAACCTCTATGGAATTGCATAGACAAGAGAATTTTAATCTGGATCCCACTTGTAAAATCACTTAAAGCAAGAAGACCATCCCTGTATGAATTCTCCTAGAGGTTCTTTTGTATCTATTAACAGGTAATTAATAAGTTCTGCTCTTTGAAGCTTCAAAGCATTTCAGGGAGCACTAAATACATATTTTTATAGTAAATAAGCCTAACACAGGGGGAATAGCTAAATGACATAGCATTATGTAACTCAGTGTAGACTATGACCGAAATTCTCTGTAGCCTCTCATTTTCAGTCCTAGCTTCCAAAGGAAATGTAAATCCTCAAATGAAATGGCGATTGAAGCCACAGCATCTTCCATGAAAAAAGCTTATATTGGTGTCATGGTTCAGATCTCTGACAACAAACAAAAAAAACAAAAATTTGACTTTCGATCATTCACCATCTAACACCTGCCGAATTGTTGTTTTAGCCTATGGGGGACCTCCTACAACCTATTTGGAGTCAATATAAGGTTTTTTCAGGAAAAACTTAGAATCAAATTCGATCGAATGCGATATTCCTTCGATTCGTACAATTCCAATTCGGCCGAATACGGACCTGTTCGACCAAAAAAACTTTGACTTAATTTTAGTTGGTCTTTTTGCATTCGAATTTCAACATTTTTTCAACTCGAAATTTGACCCTTGATAAATATGCCCCTTACCTTCATCCACAGTGGGGCTCATTTATACAGGGCAGATTGGTTCACAAAGTGAATATATTTGCCCTGCGCTGAATAAGAGGGTGCAAACAGGATTGTGAATTTGTCTTCACAATGTGAATGTCTATAGGAGCTTTTTAAATATGTCACAATTCGCAAATTGTGAATCATTATGTGCACACTGTGTGACTCAATTACGCCACAACTTTGGTGGCGGATAAAATATTCGCAAAACAGTTTCACAAACTGCAAATTTAAGTTACTGTCATCACTATTTTCACTCACAACCACCTCGCACATTGAGTGCACTCACGCAAACTCCTGTTTCATTTGCGAAAATGGATTCACACTGCGAATTCGCAAGAAACGGAAAGACGGGCAGAGCAGTGCAATATATTGGCGTTCAGGAAAAAACATGCGCAATACAAACATTTGCGAAAAATATGCGATGCGCGAACTTTATAAATGACCTCCAGTATCTGTAAAGAAAATGACCATAAATAAGAAAAAGATCTAACGTAATATAGGGACCAAATCATATTCCCGATAAAGCAGGTGCAGGACAGGGAAGAGAAGGTCCCATTGTTTTTTTCTCATAATAACCGCTCCTCTCCTGAGTAGTGATGGGCGAATTTATTCGCCAGGCGCGAATTCGCGGCGAATTTGCGCGATTCGCCGCCAGCGAATAAATTCGCGAAACTCCCGCGAAAATTCGCGTCAAAAATTCGCCGGCGTCAAAAAAAAATTTTCGGAAAAAATGGACGCCGGCGTCAAAAACGGGCGCCGCCGTCAAAAACGAGACGCCGGCGCCGTTTCACGAATTTTTCGCCGTTTCGCGAATTTCGCGCGAAATTCACGAATTTTTCTGCGAAACGGCGCAAATTTGCCCATCACTACTCCTGAGCACCGCCGGAGGCCCAATTCTACCAATAAGGATCCAATGTTTTTATTTCATTAATATGACATAAGGGACACATTTTGAAAAGGCTCAACCTCAGGGATTCCATCCCTTAATAGTCCCTCATTCTTATGAATCATTTTAGCAACTTCATGATTCTCTATGCTGAATTTAGAAACAAAAGCAAATTTGTTTCCAATTACTCCTAGACTGACAAGAGAGACCATTACCAAAGTCCTCAATATCCAACTGGTGTTGGGTTGCCGGATACCTGCTCTTTAAAAAATCTTGTTTCCATCTCATCTAGTCATTTTAATAATACATTCTAATTAGACATGATTTGTCCGTAGGTTTTACAAAAAGATCAGTAATAAGACCTCCATCTGTTAGGAACTACCTCAGGTGAGAGGTTTGTAGGAGAAAGTCTATGTGCTGTGTAACCCAGGTTATGCATGTTGCTAGGTCGAATGGAAGCGGAAGTCATGTGACGTGCAACAAAAAGATTAAATGGTAACAATGGAAAACAAAAACAATGCAGAATGAGCTGAAAAGATGGAAACAAGTCAATCTGTGGTTAGGAAGGTAAGCAAGTTCTTAAAGGGATACTGTCATGGGAAAACATGTTTTTTTTTCCAAAAATCAGTTAATAGTGCTGCTCCAGCAGAATTCTGCACTGAAATCCATTTTTCAAGAGAGCAAACAGATTTTTTTATATTCAATTTTGAAATCTGACATGGGGCTAGACATATTGTCAATTTCCCAGCTGCCTCCAGTCATGTGACTTTGTACTCTGACATGTGACATGTACTCTGATAAACTTCAATCACTCTTTACTGCTGTACTGCAAGTTGGAGTATCACCCCTCCCCCCCAGCAGCCTATAACAGAACAATGGGAAGGTAACCAGATAGCAGCTCCCTAACACAAGATAACAGCTCCCTGGAAGATCTAAGAACAACACTCAATAGTAAAAGCCAAGTCCCACAGAGACAATCAGTTACATTAAGTAGGAGAAATAACAGCCTGCCAGAAAGTAATTCCATCAGACACAAGTCACATGACTGGGGCAGCTGGGAAACTGACAAAATGTCTAGCCCCATGTGAGATTTCAAAATTGAATATAAAAAAATCTGTTTGCTCTTTTGAGAAACGGATTTCAGTGCAGAATTCTGCTGGAGCAGCACTATTAACTGATGTGTTTTGAAAAAAACATGCTTTTCCATGACAGTATCCCTTTAAGCAGGCAAGAGGTCTGGGGCAGGCCGAGTTCTCTCGTAGTTGGGGGACAGGCAAAGGTCAGGGGCAGATGGAGTTAGGTTGTAGAAGTTACCTGGAAACAGGCCGAGTTTTAATCCAAAGATCAGTAGTAGGAGAAAAAAATAAGTAAGGAATGTAGATTGCAAAAGTACTTAGAATAGCACCCTCATCAATTTTACATTCACTGATTTTAAAGGTTTACTTATCCTTTAAGAGATATATCAGTTAAATTTGTCTAATAGTTGTCTAATATAGTGAGCTGATTATGTCATGTGATGTCATATACGAGAGGGGGGTTGTGGGTGCACTCCTAAGGCCATAAAAAAAATATATAAATACAATAATCCCCTGTCTAAAAAAAGAAAAACAGGGTTTTTTGTTACAAAATTATGATCATAAAATTGGTAAGCCGCCATACCACGTCAAGGTAAACCCCATACGGCGGTCCCTAACCTGTTTACCTGCGATCAAAATTTAAAACCTTGGTTTCAGTCTGGACTAGATCCTCCCCCACCACCTGCATATGCGGCTTTTGTAGGGGAGACTGCCCAGACCAACGCCCATTTTAAAAAAAAAATGTGATTGTGAAGAGACTATAATGAAGGAAAAGTAAAGTTGTATATATAGGTGCACACTTGTGTGTGTATGTGTGTAAGTATAAGTACAGGTGTGAGTATAGATTTAGAGGGAGATGAAAAAAGAAAAGCTAAATGTGGAGTGTAATTGGTGTCTGTTGCTTAAGTATTCATTTTGGGGGTATAGTTTTCCTTTAAGTAATGTGATGTCATAACAAGCCATTTGTGAAACCCACTGGTAGGCTCTAGGGGGGAACATCCCTTGGACATCCCATGTGGTCACATTGAGTATTACATGTAAACAGCCCCATAAGCAGCATCAAAATCTATTGGTTCACTCTGCTTGTTTTGGCTCATTCAGATTAGCGCAATGGAAAAACTCTGATGTTTCCGAGAGATCCAGGCCACACCCATTGCCTGAACATGGGAAAGAGAGCACCCCAGTTGTGACAGTAAACGCCAAGAAAAGACCTCAGTCCCCACAGTCACCCTGGCTTCTACCTCCACTTTAGCATATTAGACCAAAACTAGGGGTAGGTAGAAAAGGCATCTGTCTTAAAGGGGTTGTTCACCTATAAATTAACTGTTAGTATGATGTAGAGAGGGATATTCTGAGACAATTTGCAATTGGTTTTCATTTTTTATTTTTTGTATTTTTTTGAGTTATTTAGGTATTTTTTTCAGCAGCTCTCCAGTTTGTAGTTTCAGCCACCTGGTTGCTAGGGTCTAAATTCCCCTAGCAACCATGCACTGATATGAATAAGAGACTGGAATATGAATAGGAGAAGCCTGAATAGAAAGAGGTAGCCTTACAGAGCATTTGTTTTTAGATGGGGTCAGTGACCCCCCATTTGAAAGCTGGAAAGAGTCAGAAGAAAATGGCAAGTCATTCAAAAACTATAAAAAAAAATAAACCATGAAGACCAATTGAAAACATGTTTAGAAATGCTCATTCTATCACATAATACAAGTTAACTTAAAGGTGAACCACCCCTTTAAATTACGGAGGCCAAGTAAGCTATCGCTGAACGGGGGCAGGTACAGACCTGGGGGGTAGATTTACTAAAGATCAGAAAACAAATTTCAAAATGTTTCAGTTTTTTTTTGGCATGGAGATCACTACTATAATGGACATTTAGAATTTGTTGGTTTTATGTATGTTATAGAATGACGTATTCTAAGCAACTTTCAATTGGTCTTCATAATTTTTTATAGTTTTTGAATTATTCTCCTTCTTCTTCTTCTGACTCTTTCCCACTTTCAAATGGGGGTCACTGACCCCCATATAAAAAACAAATGCTCTGTAAGGCTACACTTGTATTGTAATTACTTTTTATTCCTCATCTTTTTATTCAGGCCTCTCCTATTCATAGTCCAGTCTCATTCAAACCAATGCATGGTTGCTAGGGTAATATGGACCCTAGCAACCAGACGGCTGAAATTACAAATTGGGGAGCTGCTGAATAAAAAGCTAAATAAGTCAAAACCCACAAATAATAAAAAATGAAAACTTATTGCAAATTGTCTCAGAATGTCACTCTCTACATCATACAATGGGGTATATTTATCAAAGAGTGACGTTAGAGATCTCTACAGTCCAATAGAGTGAAATACCGCCGCTTTGATAAATATGCCTTTAAAAATCCCATAGAAATGAATGGAGAGTGTCGGAATTTCACTCTAGAGACCCGTGTCGATCTCTAACTTCACTCTTTGATAATTATACCCCTAAAAAAGCTATTATTGCCAAGTTTGATGAATGTGAAATTGAGAGAAATTGAGAGAAATTATTTAACACATGTAGGGATGTGTAAAATAGCCACAGGGAGTCCCTCCATGTTATGGACACCTAACTGGGTCCTAAAATACAGTTGGGAGGGGAACTGTTTGCTCTTTCTGCTCTAAGCTATGCCCCTGCTACTTCTCACAGTGACCAGCAGATAGCACTGTGCTGGGATATAAAAGGCTCTGAAGCCATGCTTTCAGTGTCCATTTTGTGCTAGCTCTGACCTGAAAAGGCAGGCAGAGCTCTGTGGAACCTAGACAGGTCAGGTCTAGTAAGAATAGGCTACTCACCATTATAGGTTACTCTAGGAGTAACAGACAGACAAGTTATTAAGATGAGCAGCTCCAGGCTCCGACGAGGAGAGTCAGAGGGATTAGGATCCCGGGTACTAATAGCCCAGAAGTAGGGACTAAGTGTATAGGAACAGGGTAGATAGATTCCCCTCAGGTTCCACTTAGGGAAAAGGCTGAAAGCTGGGTGTACCTTTATTGCTGCTGAGCTTGTCCTCTTGCCTGTGGGGACTAATACTGACCATATGGTGCTGTGAGTATTGCCTATTCAATGTGATGCTAAATCCTGTCATGCTCTGTTGTATACTCCAATGAGGATTGTGTATGTTCAATAAATCAATTATTATACCCTGAATCCAGTTACAGTTGCTCAACACCCTGCCTCCACGCCGTTGCGAGGGCTCACTCCCTAAGATTACAGATCTCAGCCGGAGCACATTTAGTGGTAGTGGAGCTCAATAGTGGTGTAAATAACACACAATTTACTATAGCGCTACACACAAATTAAGTTTTTCTAGGTTTTTTTTTTGTTGCAAACTGTACAACTGAATTCATTTTCCTCATGTGCATTTTGGGTTGGAAAGTGTTTCCATCTCAGCCATGGCAAAAAGGTTATGAAAAGAATAATAGTGAAAGTCAAGAAATCCTATGACAAAATTTAACTTGATCAACTGTTTTGACAAAAAAACAAAATATTTGTTCATTTTTTTTTATAATTTAATTCTAGTAAGAAAAAAATGTTGACCTACAGGAAATCTCTGCTGCAGTGAAGATGACGGGGGGAAAAGACCAAGGGGCAAATTAACTAAGAATCATAGTTGCGCCAGCGTCCGCTTCGCAGTGATTCGCCGCACTTCGCCATGCGTATTTTCGCCAGCACTACGCTAATTCACTAAAATCCAAAGTTGCGCTCAGGGGAAGCGTAAGGTTGCGAAGTTGTGCTAGCGTTAATTCGCCAAGAAAAAGCAAAGTTACGCTAGCGATGGTTAATTTGCATACGGCACCTTCAAGTTACAATGGAGGTATATGTAGCAGAACTACACAAGCCTGGGAAACCTTCAAAACAGCAAATACAATTTTTATTGTGCCCTACACTTGTGCCCACTGTATAGTTAAGGTGCCATGAGTTAGGAAATGTAGGGGGGAAGGAGGGTAGCCCCAAAAAATTTCGATCTTTTTCACCCATAAAAAATGAAAAAACTTTTTTTGAAGCAATCCGTATCTACTCTATTGCACTTCGCCTGGTCTGAGGAGGCGAAGGAAGTCTGGCATAAAAGGTAGCGTTCAGAATAATTTGCGCGTCAGTGAATTTGCGTAGTTACGTCCGTTGCACAAATTCGCCAGGCGTAAGGGTGCGATGTAACACTAGCGAATTTACGCCAGCGTCCGTTAGTGAATCGGCGAATTAACGAAAAGGTGCTACGCTGGTGCATTCACGCTAGCGTTAGGCGCTTCGTCGTTTAGTGAATTTGCACCTAAACCTTTCCTTAATCTGCCCTTTAGTGCCCATAATGGATCAGTTTCTGGCTCTCCTCTCTTTAATACAAGAATAATATGGCACCAAGTAGTTGACCAAGAACTCTCTGAATATCTCAGTACTACCCATGTGCCTTGTGGTTTGGCTGCTTCCCCTTTGTTCTCTTCCTGTGTCAAAACTTTTCTCAAACCCGCACAATACAATTTGTGTTTATGTTGCAGCCGTTGTGCAGTCACAGACACAAGTGCTTTTGTTAATGGAAGAGACTCTCTGTGTGGCTCCAGGGGTAGAAGACTCTATCATGGAGCATTGGTGCTCAGTACAAGTGGGATCCAGGGGTGACTTTGTTGGAAAGAATTTGTTCCCATTATGAGACCTTGGGGAGAAGGGAATCTTTTTCTGCATTGTGTCGAGACTGGGTAAAAATTATATTATAAATAACAATGAGTAAACAATTATGATTACTAATGAAACAAAGTGATTTCTTAGCCGAACTCTCTGTGAATGTTAACTTACATGATGTCATGAGTCTGAATCTCTGCAAAGGTATCAGTCAAGATTTTGTCTTAATAAAAACCCTAAGAGTTTATATATATCTGGGGGTAATTGTCTCCCCCCCCCCCACGACTTCCAAGCTACATGCCCAAAAACATTGACCCTGTAATAAGGAAATTTCAAACCTGATCACCCTGCCTATCCCACTCTGGGGAATGATGAAGCTTTACAAAATGATCTATCTTCCTAAACTGCTCTACTACTTGCACAGCTCTCCATTGTGGATCCCTCAAACTATTTCCTCACAAATCACCACCACACTGACCTCTTTCTGTGGGCTAAAAGGGCTCCTCACATGTCCTGGAAGACCCTGACTGCCTCAGTGGACCAGGGTGGGCTTGCAATTGACCCATCTATAGCTATACTTCTTAGCAAGCCAGTTGCTCCAAGTCCACACATGGTTTCACCCCAAGAAGAAGACCCTGGACTGGTCCTTCTGGCCCATCTGGTTGGCTCATGGGAGTCCATTAGGAACTTACCTTACAGGAGACTTGCTGGCTATGACAGAGTGAATGAAAGTAGTCAAGGAGAAAGAAAAAGTCTGCTCTGATTTTCTTCAAATCTTTCCTAAGCAGAAGAACAAGACTTTTACAAAAATATGGTGTGGCTCCAACTGTCTACACTACTAAATTTGGGACTGTCACATGGTCTACACCCAATGGGGGGTATAAACCTACAGGTCATTATTAATCTTAGCAGAGCAATTTATAAGAATTCTGTAGATTCCAAGATACCTACACTGAATGTGAAACAACAGCACCACTGCCTATGACTGCCTAAAGTCAGAGGAAAATAAAGTTACAAGGGAAGTTTTGAGATTTTGAGGCATCTTGCCACATCTAACATCTAACCCCTTTCGTTGGGGAAAGCACAATTGGTAAAATGATATTTTCACTCATGTAGGGGCCCATAGGGGTTAATCTGCCCTATAGCTTTAAGGCCCCACCCTTTGCTCAGTGTTATTGGCCAAGAGTTGATATGACAACTTCCTGCCAAACTGCACTATAGTGTGTGTAAGGAGTGGCCTCTTCCTCTTTGGCTGCTGGATGCTGATCCAGCTGGATGTGCCCAGGGGAGCCTGGGTGCAGCAAGGCCCAGAAAGTCATGTGTCCATGTCGGGGACAAATGAGCTCCCAGTACTAGTACGCTCTAGGAGTGTAAGATAGTCAGGGTTGAGCTAGATAAGAGCAGTCCTGAGCTCCAACATAGGAGTGAAAGATTGGAGGTATCTCTCCCAGGCCATATTACCTGTAGTATAGGGATCCCAGCAGAGAGGGAATCAGGAGAGATAATTGCCCTGAGGTTGATCCAGAGACCACTACCGGAATATGTTGCAGAGGTGAAGTGGGATATCTGCCGAGTCTGTCCTAAGGGAGTGTCAGCATGTGTAAAGATGCATGTGATGTGACTGCGCACTTTTCCTCTGATCCATTGGATGTGAGTAAACCTGGGGACATTAGAGCAAATTCACTAAAGGACGAAGCGCCTAACGCTACCGTTAATTTGCTAGCATAGCACATTTTCGTTAATTCGCTGATTCACTAACGGACACTGGCGTAAATTCGCTAGTGTTACTTCGCATCCTTACGCCTGGAGAATTTTTGCAACTGACGTAACGACGCAAATTCACTGACGCGCAAATTGTTCTGAACGCTACCTTTTACGCCAGACTTCCTTCACCATCAGACCAGGCGAAGTGCAATAGAGTAGATAGGGATTGCTTAAAAAAAAGTTAAACATTTTTCTAAGTCCCAAAAAACTCTAGCGTTTTTTCTTTTTTATGGGTGATAGGCTGAAAAAGATTGAATTTTTTTTGGGGTTACCCTCCTTCCCCCCTACATTTCCTGACTCATGGCACCTTAACTATACAGTGGGCACATGTGTAGGGCAAAATAACAATTTTATTTGATGTTTTGAAGGTTTCCCAGGCTTGTGTAGTTCTGCTACATATACCTCCATTTTAACTTCAATTTTGTGCCGTATGCAAATTAAGCATCTCTAGCGTAACTTCGCTTTGCTTGGTGAATTAACGCTAGCGCAACTTCGCAACCTTACGCTTCCCCTGAGCGCAACTTCGGATTTTAGTGAATTTGCATAGCACTGGCGAAAATACGCCTGGCGAAGTACGGCGAAGCAGACGCTGGCGCAACTATGAATCTTAGTGAATTTGCCCCAATTGTCTCTGACTAATAAACAGTTCTTTGTTTGCATCATAAGAACCTCCTGGCGCCCAATCATTTTTTATGCAGAGTAATCTGGGTGTTGTAGTTGCACTACATCTTAGAGGGAATGCTTCCACTTAGCGAAGGCCCGGATCCTGCAGAGAGATTCCAAATGTAATCCATGCTCCTACCTTAGCTGGACATTAACTAAGGTATCTGTGGTGTGGATAGCCCAGATTAAACGTACAAGATGATAGCACCTTGAGAAGACAGCTTGGATTCAATCTGAACCTAATCTTGTCATCAAACATACTAAAAAAAGGCTCTTCTCTAGTGAGGGATCTTAGATCTAACATCCATTTAGCTAAAGTTATGGCTACTATAAAAATAAACATTATTATCACAGCTTCTGTACTGAGAATTGGCTCAAACTCGGCCGAAAAGCAAGAGGTCTAACACTAATGGAGGATTCCATTTTGGTGGCCTTTCTTTCATAGAAGCTTGGAAATGTTGGATAATTTGTATTTGTTGACACTTCACTAGCCTTCTGTTACATTGTCACCATCCCAACTGAGAGACTACCATACTTCCACCATGTGATCCAGTGCAATGCCTTGTGGGAGCCATTTTACAGCTCGTGGTGTAGAAGAAGCACACAGTTTCATTCTCTCCTCATGGTAGCATCACTGGTAAGCAAATGGACTCAAAGTTGCACCAAATCACCTCCACAGCTGCCAGCACTCCCAGAGACATTGTTATATAGACATTTGTGCCAACATATATGCTTTATGTTGTAGTTTGTACTCATACATGTTATATTGCATTGTTCATTGCAATCCGTTGCAACTACACACTACCCCAGGGTAAAATGTAGGGTTGAGGACAGAACAGACCCATTTATTAAACCTCAGATTGTACTGATTGGAATTTTAAAGGGGAAAACTGCCAAAATTACTCCATCTAAAACCTATCAAGGTCATGTAGAACTCAATGACAGATGTCCTTAAAGTTGTTTCTTGACATCGTGATCCACGCTGCTTTTCATCCGGTAATCTGAGAAATTTTAATTTTTGCAGCAACAATATCATAAAGTTGAGTTTTTGCAGCATCACTTATCGATAAATGAGATTCAAATTTTAGTAAAAAAAAACCCCTTGGTGTCTGAGGAGCTGAGTGCCACAATTGATTTCGCAATTATGGTCTCTGGAAAAGAGGCTATGGTTAGCACAGGCTCATTTTTTTTTTTTTAAAAAAAAGGGAGCCACAGATGCCAAAACCTACAAGGTATTGGACTGCTGTATACTACTGAGAAGATGCAAGATCAAAGATGCAGGTGGAAACGTACAGCAACTGGGTTGACTTTGGACATATTGGAGAATCTATATTTTCTGTTTTTGGCTAGAATCCTCAAGAGAAAACATTGAAAGATTTGCATTTTTGGTGATGTCCCAGTCCCACCTATTGATGCAGTGAAACTCTGGCACTACTGACACCTTCAAAGTATCACACCATCAAACTTGTACCTAAAGAATCAGTCACACATGTCATTTTCATGGTAAACAACAAAAAATCCACACTTTTTTGCACCCAATTGACACTAGAAAGTGAGAAAGTGAGCAGATTTTAACGCAACTGGTACTGCAAAACTACCTCTTATTCCTTTAATGATTTGGTGTTATTTCTTCAACAAGTCTACAGTTCCTGGTTAAGAACCACAGGTGCCCAAGTCTACATGGAAAAGTGAGTGAGTTGACAAGCCTGAGGACCCTTCCTCTGTTACTACTGCGAGGGCCCTGCTGAGGCGATGAGTTCCATGTAGAAGAGATCTACTCTTGGGAGCAGCTGAAAGGTTCCCCTAAGTATATATAGGGGAAATATCCATATATCATCTTCTCTAGGATCTTGTTTTCTCTTTAGTTCTGTCATTCTCTACATTCTTCTTCCCTTTATCCCCCCCAGTATTTTGTTGGGTACCCAGCCAGGTTACTGGCACGGCCAAGAATCTGGGACTTTTTGCCCGAAACCGAACACTTTGTGGGTATTCCGTGGGTACTTGCTGGAGTCAACTACCAAGTAGTCAAGAAAGTTGTCTGGAGAAAGAAAGAGGCTGCTCTGATGTTCTTCTGCTCAGGAAAGATGTGAGAAAGGTTTCTAATTTTATTCCTAAGCAGAAGAACATCAGCCTCTTTCTTTCTCCTGACAACTTCCTTGACTACTTGCTGGTCAGACTGGTGAGAAACTGACCAGCAGGTGGCGCTGTTGTAACAAAATTCATTCATATTAACAGTACATGTATCCCTTAATATCTTGGAATTAAAAATAAATAAATATTGGATGTACATGGCAAAAGTGCTTAGAATAGCACCTTCATCAATTTCACAATCACTTATTTTAAAGGTTTACTTATCCTTTAATAAACCTATTAGAGCATCTGAAACAGTAAGGACACTTGTCTGGTGATTTATACAATTACACTCCCCCTCTTCACACGTAACCTTCCTTTACTGATATGCTTCATTTTAAGTAAGTGCTCATGAGTTCTAATCCCCCGTATACACAATACATTTGTCCCACTCCCTGACACCAGTGTGTTTGTGCCACTCGGAGTTAAACCTCACCCACGCCGCTTGTGCATCAAATAAATTCTTGTGTAAACCACTAACATCCTTCCTCCCAGTCCCCAGTTCTTTTATAAGGCTGATATTTCACTAAATAGAAAGTAAAATGTTCTTCTTGCTGTAACACCGAGGGGAGAGAGAAAACCGCAGAACTGGTGTAAGTGATTCATATTATTATTGTTCTTTCTAAATCAGTATAGTAAAAAATGTATCATATCTGATTATTTTTAGGTTTTTTGAATGATTTTGCTCTAAAGTCAGCGGATGGATGTGAATATAGCATTGTTCTTAGAAGTGGGGTCAGCTAGGTCACGTCTGGTCTGCAGTCTCCCAGCAGTTGGTCACCAATAGTGATGGGCAGATTTATTCACCAGGTGCGAATTCGCGGCGAATTTGAGCGATTCGCAGGCAGTGA
Source organism: Xenopus petersii (assembly GCA_038501925.1). Taxonomy (NCBI): domain Eukaryota; kingdom Metazoa; phylum Chordata; class Amphibia; order Anura; family Pipidae; genus Xenopus; species Xenopus petersii. The sequence goes on along the minus strand of CM076686.1, from coordinate 4,695,983 downwards.
ATAAATTTGCAAAACGCCCGTGAAAATTCGCCGGCATCAAAAACGGGCGCCCGCGCCATTTCGCAAATTCACCCATCACTAGTCACCAAGAAGGAGCATCAGAGACATGAACAATATCAGGAGAATGAGAATGATCCCCTCTGGAGTTTGTGAGACTTCATTTCATATTGCCATTAGGTGTTAAGTAGGATCTGATTCATTTACATTTCAATGTTCAACCTTTTCCAAACTATCATTCAAAAACATTCTCAAATGAATAGATTTGCCAGCTTGAAGCTGATGGTCTTCACTCTTCAGTAGAAGTCACTGTGAAACTGTTTTTGAAGTCAAGTCTTTACAATTATAGTCCTTTTGCCTTTGCTGACTCAAGTTTCTGCATGATTTAACAAGATCTTTTTCGGATTTGAGTTAAAAGCTGATTTGAGCTTAAAGCTGTTGATCTTCAGTAGAAGTCAATGTGAAGTGTATGTTCACGATTTCAGTTTTTACAAAACGTATTCAATTTGCCTTTGCAGATTCAGGTTTTTCTACGTGATTTAACAAGATCTTTTTCGGATTTGAATTTTTTTCATTAACATGCTAGCAATCAAGAAAAATACAAGTTTTCCGTTTCTCTGGGTTTAGCTAAAGTTGTTTACTAAAGTGATTTATTTTACGAATAAGCAGTCAATGACTTGCGTCAAGAGGAGTGTTAGTGGGTTTGATGGTGTTTCTCAAATATCAATAAATTCAGGATGCCTTTCTAGTAGCAACATGGCTTTACTACTAGTAGGTAACTACTTTGAAATGTATACTTCTGTTATTTAGTTTAACCCTCATACAGAGAAAAAATAGCGATTCACTAACTGAGAGAATATAATCAGACCAATGCCTTAAAGATAGCGCTGAAGGCTTTAGCAAATTGAAAGTATGTAGGAAACCACATAATGCTGAATTTACCATATACAGTATATAGTGTGTAGGCTTGAATATGCAGTTGTAGATCCTGTAAGTATATATAAACAGTTTCGGATTGGGCCGGCGGGACACCGGGAAAAAACCCGGTGGGCACCGGGCTCTTGTGTGCCCCGCCGGCCCAGATCCGCTACTTAGTGGGGCTGCATGACCCCACTTTGTCCGGGGTCACGGTAGAATAGAAGATCTGTGCATGCGCGCAAAGGTAGCACCGCGTGTGTACAAACGCGGCGCCGCGCGCATGCGCACTAGCCCATTGCAGCACTCCGAAGCGGCAGCAGCGGCCAGAGGGGGACCCTGGGGCAGTAGCCCCAGTGGGCCCCAAGCCCCCCCCCAGTCCAACCCTGTATATAAACCACTTCCTGAGGTTTACCAGATGAATTCTGTTTTGCTTTGCCGAGAAATTCACAAATTTCCAGCGAATTTCGCAAAACAGTGAAAAATTCTTGCTGGCATCAATTCGCGGGCATCAAAATGGACATGGTCGGCAAAATCATTTATAGATGCCGGCGACCATATATTGACACTGGAGTCTAGTTTTTTTGACGGCTGTGTCGCCACCGTGAATTCACCTCTGGCGAATAAATTCGCCCATCATTAGTTGGAATCACTGCTGGGGGGGGGGTCCCTGAGCTTTTGTAATAAGTATCATTAAATCACATATCTGCTTTATCTCAGTCAGATTAAATCATTATACAGAACCCAAAAGGACCCTTCTCAATACACCGTGAGCTTTCACTTCCTATCTAAAAGCCACCCTGACCCAGGGCTAATTTCTCTACATTCATGCACATCATTTGCAGCATAATAATTAAAGCAGTTATTAAAAATACAAATATATATATAAAGTACATAGTTGGTGAAATAGACGTCACATGGGAGATGAAAATAAAGTTAATAAGAGAATGGCTTGTTGATATTTATCCAATGAGAAATCCAGAAGGGTCAAGTTAGGTAAATCTGAATGCAAAAGTAATTTATTACCAAAAAACAACAATCATTTAAAACAAAATGATATTTATTTATCAGCCCTAACAGTTCTATTGTCCGTTGTATTGCAGATGAGAATTGATGAGAGCCATGGCCAGGCTTAGACTGAACATCTTCTTCACATGTATTTTAGCAACTCTTCTGACTTCACTGGCAGGTAAGAATTGTATTCTTTAAATTCTGTATTCTCCTATTCCGGAGAAGCACATTTTGTTTTTTTAAAATATTAAAAGAACTGGTTGGTACCAGGAAGGTATAGCCACATAGTCACATAGTTATTTTGGGTTGAAAAAAGTCCATCAAGTTCAACCCCAAATGAAACCCAATATACATACCTACACACACCCACTGAAACTATATCTACCAATCTATCTATATTAAATGAGAAGGAAAGTCATTCTATACTTGGGGGGTGCCAAAAGTTAGGCACCCCCAATTAATTTTATTTACTTGCCTGACACTTCAGGGGGATCCCCAGGTGATTTTTCGCCAGCATCAACTTTGCAACCATCGCAACACTTTGCCAGACGAAAATGCGCTCAGACTATGCTAATTCACTAACATGCGGAGTTTCGTCCTGGGCACCAAATTCTGGCGACTTTTCGTTAGCGTTACTTTTTGATAGCATTTGATAGCAAAAATTCACTAGTGTTCATTTGTGCCTAGCGAAAATCCGCTAGGGATCTTGGGCTTCGGTCAATTTGCATACGGAGGGAAATTTAAAGGGATACTGTCACGGGGAAAACATTTTTTATCAAAATGAATCAGTTAATAGTGCTGCTCCAGCAGAATTCTGCACTGAAATCCATTTCTCAAAAGAGCAAACTGATTTTTTTATATTTAATTTTGAAATCTGACATGGTGCTAGACCTATTGTCAGTTTCCCAGGAGCCCCCAGTTATGTGATTTGTGCTCTGATAAACTTCAATCACTCTTTACTGCTGTACTGCAAGTTAGAGTGATATCACCCCCTCCCCCCCAGTAGCCAAACAAAAGAACAATGGGAAGGTAACCAGATAGCCGCTCCCTAACACAAGATAACAGCTGACTGGTAGATCTAAGAACAACACTCAATAGTAAAAACCCATGTCCCACTGAGACACATTCAGTTACATTGAGAAGGAAAAACAGCAGCCTGCCAGAAAGCATTTCTCTCCTAAAGTGCAGGCACAAGTCACATGACCAGGGGCAGCTGGTCATGAATTTGCGGAGTAATGTCCGTTCGCCAGAGCAAAAAGTCTCCTGGCTATAGAGTGCGAATGACCACACTGTCTGTTTCGATAGCGAATTGGCACCTGTGCCTGTTAGTGAATTGGCGATGTCCTTGGGGTTGGCAACCCTGGCGAAAAGTCACTAACATTAGCCACTTCGCCCTTTAGTAAATATGCCCCTAAGTATCCAAAGGGGCTGGTAGTTGTACTGTTTGCCTGTAAGTGTCGGACTTAGTGAAAAGCAAAGTCAATACAAATAGTCTGAATTGTACAGTGAAAAATCATAATGAACATGAGGTTTATCCATTGCAGCCATTCCAAAATGATATCTGTATCAAACCAAAAAGCTTAGGATTTATGTCTAGAAACCACATGGTCCAGAAAAGGAGACCAAGTATCTATAAAGAGGTTCTGCAATTATAACCCAAATCACTTCTTGCCAACACAGGAGATTAAACTGTTAGAGGATGTCTTTTAGAGAAGGACACACCTCCGACAACCAAAAAATTGACACCATTGTGGTTTATTCACAATTTTCACTGTAGGATGTATTTACAGTAGTTGTAGCACTGCTTTCATTCCAAAAAATGCTTCCTCCAGTTTTGTAAATTCCTCCATTGTGTCTCAAAATGAAATTCTGTGCTTTCAAAATAAATTGATAATATTGTGAAACCGTTTTTGGGTGTCTAATTGACTTTATTAGGTATGCTCATATACTATGCATCAACATTCTCTCCTACCAAAACAATCTGGGTTGATGATTATCAACTTCTCTTATTAATTAAGCCGTATCTGCCAAATAAGAATATAATTGTAAAACATGGTTGCAAAATCAAATCTGTGGTTCAATATAAGTTCAGTGAGTGGTCCCCTGCCAGACACTATGGGGCAAATTCACTAAGATTCGTAGTTGCGACAGCGTCTGCTTCGCCGTACTTCGCCAGACGTATTTTCGCCAGCACTACGCAAATTCACTAAAATCCGAAGTTGCGCTCAGGGGAAGCGTAAGGTAGCGAAGTTGCGATAGCGTTAATTCGCCAAGCAAAGCGAAGTTACGCTAGCGATGATTAATTTGCATACGGCGCCAAATTGAAGTTACAATGGAGGAATATGTAGCAGCACTACACAAGCCTGGGAAACCTTCAAAACATCAAATATAATGTTTATTTTGCCCTACACATGAGCCCACTGTATAGTTAAGGTGCCATGAGTTAGGAAATGTAGGGGGGAAGGAGGGGAGCCCCAAAAATTTTTTCGATCTTTTTCAGCCTATCACCCATAAAAAAAGAAAAAACGCCAGCGTTTTTTGGGACTTAGAAAAATTTTTAACTTTTTTTGAAGCAATCCCTATCTACTCTATTGCACTTCGCCTGGTCTGAGGTAGCGAAGGAAGTCTGGCGTAAAAGGTAGCGTTCAGAAAAATGCGCACGTTAGTAAATTTACGTAGATACGTCCCTTGCGCAAATTCGCCAGGCGTAAGGGTGCAAAGTAACACTAGCGAATTTACGCCAGCGTCTATTAGTGAATTGGCGAATTAATGAAAATGCGCTATGCTAGCGAATTCACGCTAGCGTTAGGCGCTTCGTCCTTTAGTGAATTTTGGTCAATGAGGCTCAATTATCAGCATTCTGATTTTACTTGTTTCAGACGTTTTTAAAACCACGAAAAAACAAATTTTATCTTAAACTACCAATAAAAATATGTAAAGTATATATTTAAAATAATATAAAAATATATGATTATAACAGCACAATTGAAAACATTATCTGAATCTGAATAAAAATAGGGAAACCTCGAAAATATTACTTTTGTATGACTTTTCATACCTTTTGAAACAATCGGCTCCCACTCAAACCACGAAGCAAAAAAAAGGTTCTTTATAAGAGAAGGACATCGCCCATTGACTTCGACATGACGGTAGCAGATTTAAAATGGTGTCCTTTTGCATCTGAATTCCTTTGGTTTTTATTTTTAATAATTAATAAAGTGGATTTTTGCAAATTGTTTTTAGCATTTTTTTTCAGTTTGAGTTTCTAAACCTGGAATATATATATATATATATATATATATATATATATATATATATAATATGAGATTTATTAAGCAAAAGAAAAACCTGGAAAAACACAAATTACAAAATGTGGCATCTTAAAGTCAATGACTGAAATGAATTCAAAATTTGTCAGACATTGAAAATGAAGGAAATTATGTTTTTTCTGTGTTTGAATAGTTTCTGTCATGTTTTTAAGCAATCAAGTTCACAAGTCTTTTTAATAAGTGAACAAAATTTGGTGAGTTTTTTTAACTTTTTTTGGATTTAACTTTTTTTTTTTAATAAATAAGTGGATAGTAGTTAGACTACACTTGTGCAAACTTGCCTTCTAGGGGAAGAGAACCTGGTGCATGGGAATGGAGGGATCGGCACCCTCCCAAGCTGTAGAAATAAAAAATTCACTGGCACACAAGATAAATGGTAGCAAGATGATCCCTTGTAAGTTTGTTGCAGAAATTCCACCCCATTGAGTCCTTATTTCTGCCAGGATAGGTACACTCAATGGTATATGAACCTTTGGTAGGGAGTAGAAGCAGTGGCATAACTACCAGGGGTGCAGGGGTACAATCTCACCCGGGTCCGCACCCCCTTGGGGCCTGCCGGAGCTGCGATAACGGTTATAGCGGGCAGCTGGGCAGAGGGAGATTTTACAGCGCGCATGCCAGCATCACTCCACTAACCAGTTTAGTTGCACTTAGTCTCTGCACTCCCTCCAGCTCATTTATATCCCTCTTAAGGACTGGAGTCCAAAACTGCCCCCATACTCCAGATGAGGCCTCACCAGGGACCTATAAAGAGGCATAATTATGGGGGTTATTGAAGTCTGAATTTATCTCAATATTTTCTGCTACAAACGCCGATCAAATCCGCTCAGGTTTTTAATGCTTATTTATTCCATTTTCGCGAAAATTTGCTTTGCAGGAAAAAAAATCTGATTTTCATGAGTTTTTTGGATTTTTCTTCTGATTTTCAAGATTTTTTTTTAATTTTTGCCCGAAAACTTTGGGGGATTGAACGAAACCCAGTGCACAACAAAAAATCATTGGGACTTCTCCCATTGACTTATATGCAACCTTGACAGGTCTGAGATGCTGGATTTTCATATTCGGTGTTTAGTAAATAACCCTGTATGTTTTCATCCCTTTATTTGCTTTAGTAGCCACAGAATGACACTGCCCAGAATTAGACAACGTGTTATCTACAAAGACCCCAAGATCCTTCTCATTTAAGGAAACTCCCAACACACTGCCATTTAGTGTATAACTTGCATTTATATTATTTTTGCCAAACTGCATAACCTGCATTTATCAACATTGAACCTCATTTTCCAGTTTGCTGCCCAGTTTTCCAGTTTAGACAAATCACTGTGCAAAGTGGCAGCATCCTGCATGGAACCTATAGTTCTGCACAATTTAGTCTCATCTGCAAAAATAGAAACAGTACTTTCAATGGCCACCTCCAGGTCATTGTTCTGTTATGTTATGTTACACATCCAGTCACTCCAGCCTTTATACATTACATTTTTGGCTAATTAACTGTAGGGAATCTGTGCAAAATCATTGCACTTATCCCTGTAAGGGCAGAAGCCCAGATCCTGTGTGTGTGCTGTAAGCTGTTACCTAGCAACCAGCTATTCAGTGATCTCAGTGCAACAGGAAGTGACACAGCAACTAGTGACTGGTTGGCAGGAAAAGGAAGTCACAGATACTGGCAAAAGAAGAGAGCCTGGCATAGAGAGCCATAACAGAGAAGGAAGCAAGAGAGCTGCTGGTGGGCCCAGAGAGCTGAGAGACTGCACCAAAAGTATTCATTTGGATTGGGCTGGCACAGGGAAGCCACATACTGTGCCTGGAGAGACAGAGAGTAGTGATGGGCAAATTTAATTTAACAAGTTTAATTTAATAAATTCGCAAAACCGCTGTGAAAATTCAACAGCGTAAAAAAAATGAGACGCCAGCGCCATTTCGCACATTTTTCGACATTTCGCACATTTTTCGACATTTTGTGAATTTCGCTGGAAATTCGCGAATTTTTCAGCAAAGCGCCCAAAATTCAACCATCACTAACAGAGAGTGTGAAAGGAATCCAGACTGGAGGAACAAACAGCAGGAGATTCCTATCTGAGCATCGAAAGGGGCTGGTAGTCGCACTGTATGTCTGAATGTGCCTTGCCTGAAGAGAGCTCTAAGGGCAAGGCCAGACGTGCAGTTTTTGCAGCGTTTTTACGTTGCGTTTTTACATTGCGTTTTTAAAAAAGAACAGCCAGGCGTAAATACGCCACTGAAACCACATGCGACCGTCAACATGCATTTTTCAGCACGTATGATTCGTTTCCCAACATGCACTTCTCATTTTTCTCATTGTTCTCATTGAGAATTTAGACACCATATTTAAAATACGCTGCGTATTTACGCAAAGTGTGGTTTAAAACATGCAGATCCCATAGAGTCTATTGATCTGGTAGTTTCCTGACGTATTGGCGTTTCTGCTAAAAAATGCCAATGCTGGCATCCTGTGGCAGATTTCAGCTTGGAAGCTCCCTGTGTGACTTGCGATAGTGCGTTTTCCATTAATTTCAGTGGTAGTACAGTTTATGCATATTTAAGCCTGGCTGTTCTTTTTTAAAAACACAAAGTAAAAACGCCACATCTGGCCTTGCCCTAAAGTCTCCAAAGAGGATTTATGAGCATCCTGGTTAAAGGGACAGTACCCAAAAGAGGTGCTGAAGAATAAAGAGACTGTTTGTTAAAGGACTTTGCCTTTTTTTAGTTAGGTAGACAGCTTGACGCTAGCAAGTTAGTTAGTGAGGCCCTATTGCCACCAGTTAGGAGTGCTGCATGTACTAGTTGGCCTGTTGTTTTATATAATTCAGTTTACTAATACTGTGTGTTATTACTGTACTGTTATTACTGTATTCCTAGTGGGGCCACCCGTAGGTGCATGCCCGGATCCCACTAGGTGGAGGCACTGCGCTAGTAAGTACCAGGTACCCAGTCTCTCCCAATACCACTGCGGAGTGGCTCAGGTTTGTCTCAGATAAGTGCCATACGTGGAGTGTAACACCGACAAAGGGGTGTCGAAAGGGTTACATAACTATATTAGAAACATTTTTTATTTAGTACAGTCTATCTATTTACCCAGTTTTTATTTTTACCCTTAACAATTCCTTTAAGAAATAAGTCAATGTCTTTATCAATGAGACCTTCTGATAGTGCTATGTCAATCAGTTTGATAAATTGTGTCTTTATTTCATCATTTACTTTATTTTGCAGATAGTTTTACTGTTATTGCCTCCCACACCCCAGTTATTGCCACCCTGGGGAAGGAAGCAAACTTGAGCTGTCACCTGGACCCTGCAGTCAGTGCTAAAAATATGACAATCACGTTTTATCGAGGAGACCCAAAGTCCTATGTTTCTGTGTATAACAAGGGACAGAATGAGCATGATAATCAGGATCACCAATATAAGGACAGGACGGAGATTCTGAAAGAGAACATCACACGGGGAGAAGTTGGTGTGAGAATAAAGAATGTTACGATGTCAGACACAGGGAAATACACCTGCCAATTTGCCTATGAAAATAATTACGATATGGCAACATTGACACTGACGGTGGCTGGTCAGTAACTATATTTTTATTTGTTTTTCTTTTTAACTCTGTTTATAAGGAAATAGTCTACGAGGCCTATTTACAGGCAGACAGCCACAAAATCACAAAAATGGCAGTATAGTAAATTATTTTTTTTCCAGAAAAGTTATGACCTTTGAGTTTATTTACAAATGCCCCCTAGAATGTTAAGGAGAGAATTCAACCTACTATACTTGTATCGTATGTATAGCCCAAAACATAATGTACAACATTTCTAGCCTACTTTTTTGGTTGTGCTTTAGTTTTCCTTTAAGTTGTCCTCCAATTTAGATTGTAAGCTCTATGGGTCAGGGTCAGGAACCTCCTTCCATCTTGCCTCTTTAAGATGCATGGGCAGATTTATCAAAGGTCGAATTCTGAATTGAGGTGAATTTTTTTTACTCTAATAACTTCAAATGTACTCACAACTCAAATGGGAGATTATTTCAGAAAAAACTTGAATGGCTAATATTCGATTGAATAGGAAAAACCTGAAAATTTAAATCGAGTTTACCCTCGAATATCAGGAAGGCAATAAACATCTTCAAATGGCTCAATGGATTGGAAGCCATTGACTTCTAGTTGAACTTGGCCGGTTTCAGGTGGCGAATATTCAAATTAGAACTGTTTCCAGGGTCAAGGTGTGATAAATCTCACATTCAAAAATTCTCATTTACTATGCGAACCTTTATAAATCTTCCCATTAGTACATAATCTTTCGTCAAACTGCACTTTTATTGTAATTATTATTGTAAATGTAAATTCGAATGTGAGATTTATCACACCTTCACTATGGAAACAGTTCACTATGGAAACCTTCGCCACCTAGTCGAGTTAATTTACAAGTCAATGGCAGAGGTCCATTGACCCATTTCGATATATTAATTGCATTCCTGATATTCAAGGTTTCTTTCAGAGGAAAACTCGATTCAAATTCGATCGGGACTAATTTGTTCAAATATTAGACATTTGAGTCCATAAACAACCTCCCTTTCCAGTTGAGGGTACATTCGAATTTATTACAGTAAAAAAATTTTACACAAATTCGAAATTCGGCCTTCGATAAATAACCCCACTTATTTTAATTGAATAGGAATGAAACAAAAATTCGAATCAAATTCAAATAGATTTTTCCTACAATCAGGAAAGCTAGAGTTAGGAATAGTGATGGGCGAATTTATTCGCCAGGTGCGAATTCTCAGCGAATTTGCGTGATTCACCACCGGTGAATACATTTGCGAAACGGCCATGAAAATTTGCTGGAGTCAAAAACGGACGCCGTCGTTAAAAATGTTTCGCCCATCACTAGTCCGGAAGGCTATTAACATCTTCATACGGATTAATGGGCCTCTGCCATTGACTTCTACATGAATTCAGCAGGTTTTAGGTGGCGAATCCTCGAGTTAGAACTGTTTCCATGGCCGAGGTGTGATAAATCTCACATTCAAATCTACATTCAAATCGGGGATTTAAATTCGAAGGTGTGAATTTTGACACAAAGAAAAATGTGAAAATTCAAAATTGAATTTACAATTCAACCATTAAAAACTGTGCTAGTTTTTTTGTGACTAAACTGCTATATTAGGATCTCAGCTCCTTCTTGAGTAAAACTCACTGGCTATTCACTGCTGATGAGATGTGTATCACTTGATTTATATTTATGTGATGAATAACAATCCAGATACAATCTGTTCTCTTTCAGCTGTTGGGAAACAACCCACCATCCATACTCAAGAAAATGATGGAGCCCCATCAGGACTGAAGACTAGGATCTGTGAATCTAGCGGCTGGTATCCTGAGCCCAAGCTGCAGTGGTTAGACGGCAATGGGAACATAATGAACATATCTTATGTTTCTATAAAATATATTGATAACATAAACCTGTACCAAATATCATCTTCCATAATAAACAGTGTCTGTTCCCCTGTGACCTGCCGGATAAGTAATGAGCTCCTGAATGTAAAGCACCAGAACTCTGTTGATGTATCACGTAAGGAATCCATATAATATTCTAATATGTTGGGTTTTCTCTCACACTTTATTTCTCTGTACAATGGATACAAACTGTATGGGGGTCAGCATGGGCTTTTTGTGAACTGCAGACAAAAACGAAATCCTCTGTTCCCCTGCAGCAATTATTAAAGAATTGGGTTTTACTGCATATAGCTCTTAAAGGAAAACTAAACCCTAAAAAAGGAACATGGCTAGAAATGCCATATTTTATATACTAAACGTACTGCACCAGCCTAAGGGTTCAGCATTCTATAACAGTAATGATCCAGGCCTTCAAGGATGTGCACAGGAGCTCTCCATCTTGGATTTTGTTAGGATTGTCTGTGGCACTGCACATGCTCTGTGTGTTCTGTTGAGAAGCTGAAGTTAAAGGAAAACAAACGCCTAATTAAAGAAGTAGCTGTTTTGTGCTTCTGTACCAGCCTAACGCAACCACAGCCCTTTAGCAGTAAAGATCTGTGTCTCCAAAGATGCCCCAGTAGCTCCCCAACTTCTTTTCTGCTGATTCACTGCACATGCTCTGTGCTGCTGTCACTTACTGAGCTTAGGGAGCCACTCACAATATACAGTACACATAGAATAGAAATGTCACAATATAAGGCTGATTAGTAATTAATACACATAATTACTACATGGCAGCACAGAAACCAGTGCAATTAGCATCAGAATTGAATAATCAGCAAACCTGTAGCATCAGCTTATATTACAGGGGAAGCTCATTTTCTGCTGGATAATTAGTGACGAGCCCTAAGCTTAGCTTCTCAACAGCCAATCAGAGCCCACTGAGCATGTGAGTGTCACAGACACTTTCCAAGATGGTGACCCCCTGTGACAAGTTTGAAGTCCTGGATCATTGCTGCTATTGACAAGCTCAAACTTTAGGCTGGTTCAAGAGGTTCTGTATATAAAATATGCCATTTTTAAACATATTCATTTTGAGCGATTAGTTCTCCTTTAAGAGTTATTGCAAATTATCAAGCAAAAAAATTAGGTTCTCAAATATTTCATAAGCAGAAGAACATCAGCCTCTTTCTTTCTCCTGACAACTTCCTTGACTACTTGGTGGTCAGACTGGTGGGAAAATGACCAGCAGGTGGCGCTGTTGTAACACAATTCATTCATATTAACAGTACATGTATCCCTTAATATTTTGGAATTAAAATAAATATATGCAGTAAATTAAGGTATATTACAAAAGTTCTTAGAATAGCACCAGCATCATCAAGTTTACATTCACTTATTTTAAAGGTTTACTTATTTTTTAATCTTCCACCACGACAAAGAAAGGTGGGCAATATAAATGTAGCAACCGGGATACTGTTGTCACACTCAGCAATCAGATGATGTTGGATATGCAGGAATAGCTTAAAGGGATACTGTCATGGGAAAAAAAATTTTTTCAAAATGAATCAGTTAATAGTGCTGCTCCAGCAGAATTCTGCACTGAAATCCATTTCTCAAAAGAACACACAGATTTTTTTTATATTCAATTTTGAAATCTGACATGGGGCTAGACACATTGTCAATTTCCCAGCTGCCCCAAGTCATGTGACTTGTACTCTGATAAACTTCAGTCTCACTGAGACACATTCAGTTACATTGAGAAGGAAAAACAGCAGCCTGCCAGAAAGCATTTCTCTCCTAAAGTGCAGGCACAAGTCACATGACCAGGGGCAGCTGGGAAATTGACAATATGTCTAGCCCCATGTCAGATTTCAAAATTGAATATAAAAAAATCAGTTTGCTCTTTTGAGAAATGGATTTCAGTGCAGAATTCTGCTGGAGCAGCACTATTAACTGATGTGTTTTGAAAAAAACATGTTTTCCAATGACAGGATCCCTTTCAACACCCACACGCCAAACTTAGTTAGGGACACAACATGAGAGAAATTTGAGAAATGAGAGAATTTGAGGCAAGGGAGGTTATTTTGGACATATTATTATTTTGCAGCTCAGTGGGTAGGGTCAAAACAATCAAAATGCTCTCCCAAAAATGCCTTATGTGAATCAGGGAAGTCAGAGAATGGAAATACAAAGGCAACATCAGGAAGATACTAAAAATGAAGTAATTGCATGAAGCAATTACATCAGAATCCAATGAAAGAGGTAATGACACATTTTATAGAGAGAGAAAACTGGAGCTGCAGGAGTCACAATACTGATGTACAGTAAAGGGAAAGTGAGAAGAAAGTGCAGTTGAATGTGGGGGCAGGATGGGGGCGCTGTGGGGCAAAGGGGCACAGCTTGTATGTAATGTGGGCAATTCAGCATTTCATGAACTCATGCATTTTGTCTTTTTCCCTTCAAAAGACTGCTGGGAACCCCATAAGATTGTACTATTAGTCACTGGGTGGTGCGTTGCTGCTTTTGTTGCTTTCTTTGTTGCCTTGGTTTGGTGCATCTATAAGTACGGTAAGTATGAAACACAATTACATCCATTACTTGCAAACTGTCTCGCTTTTCCCTGGGCAGGAACATGAAAGGAAGGTGTGGGTGCCAGGGCAATATTGGAATGTTGGCAAGTGAATATCTACAAATGCAGAAGAGGGTCATTAGAATATCAGTATTAGCCCCTTATCCCAACTGAACTGTTTCATTTATTTCCCTCATTGCTTATCAGTTAATATTAAAACATTGAATAGCAGATGATAAGTTAATACTTTTTTGTTAAGCAAAACCTGTTTCATTTATAGCCACATCTATTTCCCCACATATTGTCTTCTTATTGAATAAATCCTTCTATTTCCCATGTCTGGGAGATTTATTGTTCAAACATAACTGATGTTGGGGTTTTTTTTTTTTTAATCTTTATTCAAAATTAGCAGGGTCAAGTCTTGAACATACAACAGTGGTACATTTACAAATCAAACATTATTTATATATGTAGCACCTATTTGGGCAATGTTGACCACAATTGGTTAAAGTGTCCAGCTAACGGTATAAGCATGGGCCACACTGCGACTCACACACAGGGTCAGGGCCTTTGCTAAGTGGAAGCTCTCCCTTTATGGTGTAGTTGAACTATAACCCACACAGGCTACTGTACAAAAAAAGAGAGACTTGGGCGCCAGGAGGTTCTTTGGTGCAAACAACAAACTATTTATTGTCAGAGACAATGAGCACAGGTTTACTCCAGCAGGAGATGAGGTTTTAGCACATCATATACTATACAGCTCACACAGATACTGATAGACTCACAAAGAGCATATAGATAGAGACAGCATATGGAGAGGCACATATAACTCACTCAGAGCTTCAGGTACTAGGTAATTCAGCTTAGTCAGAAGTCCATTTGGCATTTGCAGTAGATCAGTACAACCTTTCCCTCCAGGGAGTTGTCAGGAAGCAGTCTCTACTCTACAGTCCCTCTTTACTGAGGTCCCTGCACTTGAGGCAACACATAGAGCCTCTGGGAAGCTCCTCCCTGCTGCAAATCCTCGTTGGAGCTTCAGCTGCTCTATGTCTCTTACCTATCTACCTCTCTCTCATAGATTATTACAAGTCTGCCCTACTTTAGCTAAACCTCATTCACTGGGTTTCCTGGTCCCCGACTTCTCTCAAGAACACTTGCTTCTCTGGGCCTTGCTGTACCCAGGCTCCCCTGAGCAAATCCAGCTGGATCAGCATCCAGCAGCCAAAGAAGAAGAGGCCACTCCTTACTCACACTATATAGCAGTGTGTAAGCCAGGGTCTCCAGGTTGCCCAATGATTACTTTTCGCTTGGGTTGTTTCAGCATGTACTGTAAGTCCTCAAATTTACGAATGTCCTCCATTTCTAGTGTCCATTCCGCTATTGTAGGTGTTTGTTGATGATTTCCACATTCGGGGAATTAGTATCTTTGCTGCTTTCAGGGCGTATTGCATTAGAGATTTCTTGTAGGTAGAGATAGAATATACGTTGTGATGTAGGAGGATAGTTGCCGGATCTTTCTGTATCTGTAATTGTAACTCAGTGTTGCAGATGTCGATTACCTTATCCCAGAAGGTTTGTATTCCTGCACAGTCCCACAGAATGTGTAATAGTGTGTAATAGTGTATAATAGTGTCTAATAGTGTGTAATAGTGTGTAATAGTGTGTAATAGTGTGTAATAATGTGTAATAGTGTGTAATAATGTGTAATAGTGTGTAATAGTGTGTAATAGCGTGTAATAGTGTGTAATAGTGTGTAATAGTGTGTAATAGCGTGTAATAGTGTGTAATAGTGTGTAATAGCGTGTAATAGTGTGTAATAGTGTGTAATAGTGTGTAATAGTGTGTAATAACGTGTAATAGTGTGTAATAGTGTGTAATAGCGTGTATTAGTGTGTAATAGCGTGTAATAGCGTGTAATAGTGTGTAATAATGTGTAATAGTGTGTAATAGTGTGTAATAGTGTGTAATAGTGTGTAATAGTGTGTAATAGTGTGTAATAGTGTGTATTAGTGTGTAATAGTGTGTAATAGTGTGTAATAATGTGTAATAGTGTGTATTAGTGTGTAATAGTGTGTAATAGTGTGTATTAGTGTGTAATAGTGTGTAATAACGTGTAATAATGTGTAATAGTGTGTAATAGTGTGTAATAGTGTGTAATAACGTGTAATAGTGTGTAATAGTGTGTAATAGTGTGTATTAGTGTGTAATAGCGTGTAATAGCGTGTAATAGTGTGTAATAATGTGTAATAGTGTGTAATAGCGTGTAATAGCGTGTAATAGTGTGTATTAGTGTGTAATAGTGTGTATTAGTGTGTAATAGTGTGTAATAGTGTGTAATAGTGTGTAATAGTGTGTAATAGTGTGTATTAGTGTGTATTAGTGTGTAATAGTGTGTAATAGTGTGTAATAATGTGTAATAGTGTGTATTAGTGTGTAATAGTGTGTAATAGTGTGAATTAGTGTGTAATAGTGTGTAATAGTGTGTAATAATGTGTAATAGTGTGTATTAGTGTGTAATAGTGTGTACTAGTGTGTAATAGTGTGTAATAGTGTGTATTAGTGTGTAATAGTGTGTACTAGTGTGTAATAGTGTGTAATAGTGTGTATTAGTGTGTAATAGTGTGTAATAGTGTGTAATAATGTGTAATAGTGTGTATTAGTGTGTAATAGTGTGTATTAGTGTGTAATAGTGTGTAATAGTGTGTAATAATGTGTAATAGTGTGTATTAGTGTGTAATAGTGTGTAATAGTGTGTAATTCAGTGGGAGTAGCAGTTTGAGAGGAAAGTAGCCCATATATTGCTGAAATGTTGTGAAGTGGAAGTTGTTTTTGCCGGCATCTATTTTCAAGGTTTGTGTATAGTTGGTCCCTTGCATTAGCTCTAGTGATTTGTGATACATATCTTGAAATCTGTTGGAACTTTAATTGTTCACTTTGAGGAAGGTTGAAATTTTCCTTTACTTGTTCCCATTTGGGAATTGTGGCATTGGGGCAAAAATGGAATATCTGTGAGACCTTCCCTTCGTTCCAATTTTGAAAATACCCTTTTTGTAATCCAGGAGGGAAGTCTGGGTTATGCGTTAGGGAAGTAAGTAATGAATCTTTCGATTTCATCTTAAGTTTATTTTTGAGGGAGTCCCATATTTGTAGAGTATAAAAAGTGAGTGGATGGTCATCTGTAGAAGGGTGGCGATGTTTGGAGGGCAACCAAGGGAGAAACGTCAACGGTTGTAGGGTTGTGTTCTGTTCCATTGTTATCCAGGCTTCATTATGTTCATGGTAAGTCCAGTCTACTATGCGTTGTAGAACGCAGGCTTGATGGTATAAAGGGAAGTTAGGCAAACCTATTCCGCCTTCTGTTTTACACATGGGTGTTTGTTATTCCAGATAAATCTGGTAACTAAGCTGTTTAATGTAGGAAAAACGTCCTTAGGTGGTTTTAATGGAAGTGTTTGGAAGATGTACAATAGTCTACGTAGAACATTCATTTTCAGTGTGTTTACCCTGCCAAACCATAAAAGTGTTTTTGTAGACCGTGCCTCAATTTCTCTTTTAAGTTCTCTGGATATAGAAAAGTAATCTTAGCCCATTCTTTGTAATTCTTAGTCAGTGAAATGCCTAGATAAGTCAGCTTGTCATTGGTCTATTTAAAGGTGAATTTATCCTTTAATGTCGTCTCTAATGTGGGGGGAAGACTTATGTTGAGTGAACTGGATTTATTATAATTTATTTTTAGATCACTCATTTGGCTATAGGCTTGTATTTCCTTCATAAGATTCGGTACAGTAATGATAGGCTGTGTGAACGTAAATAGTAAGTCATCTGCTTATGCACATATTTTGTGTTGTGAGGTGCCTATTGTGATTCCGTGAATCTGATGTTGGGTTTTAAAGGATACGTAAACCTTTAATACAAGTAAATGTAAAACTGATGAGGGGGCTTTTCTAAGCACTTTTGTAATATACATTCATTATTTATTTTCTTTTAATTCCAAGATATTAAGGGATACATGTGGGGGCCGATTCACTATGGGTCGAATATCGAAGGTTAATTAACCCTCGATATTCGACTAGGAATTAAAATCCTTCGACTTCGAATATCGAAGTAGAAGGATTTAGCGCAGATAGTTCGATCGAACGATAAAATCCTTCGAATCGAACGATTCTAAGGATTTAAATCCAACGATCGAAGGATTATCCTTCGATCAAAAAAAGTTAGCCAAGCCTATGGGGACCTTCCCCATAGGCTAACATTGACTTCGGTAGCTTTTAGATGGCGAACTAGGGGGTCGAAGTTTTTTTTAAAGAGACAGTACTTCGACTATCGAATGGTCGAATAGTTGAACGATTTTTACTTCTAATCCTTCGATTCGAAGTCGTAGTCGAAGGTCGAAGTAGCCCATGCGATGGTCGAAGTAGCCCAAAAAAAACCGTTGAAATTCAAAGTTTTTTACCTTCGAATCCTTCACTCGAAGTTAGTGAATCGGCCCCATGCTGTTAATATGAATGAATTTAGTTACAACAGCGCCACCTGCTGGTCAGTTTCCCACCAGTCTGACCAGCAAGTAGTCAAGGAAGTTGTCAAGTTGTCATACGTTTTATATTCACTTATTTAAAGGTTTACTTATTCTTTAAAGGTGTGAGGTGGCAACCCTAGACTCGGACTGGGCCGGCGGGACACCGCTGATCTCATTGCCCTGCACCAGTCTGACCCTGTGGCTAATTAGCAATCAATTAATATGCATGCTGTGTAAATCTAAATTAATTGCTAATTAGTCATACAGGAAGTGGATTTCAAGGGGAGAGGTGGCAACCCTAATTCTAAAGTAATGATGGGGCTACTTACTGACATCAGTGTTGGGGGTCGGGTGTAAATAGCTAGAAAAATGGAAAGCAAAAGGAACAATGGAAGGGAAACCGAGAAGCCTATAAAAGAGGGAAAATCTTGGAAAAAAGGAGATATTGGTGAGGGCAGAAGTAAAGGGATAAAGTGGTCTAAGAGAACAAGGGAGTAGGAAGAAAGGAGAGAGAGGAGGAAGGGGCAATAAAATACCAAATTATAATAAAACAGAAATAAAGCAGAAAAGAGCAAGATAAAGGAAAGGCGAGAGACAAATGTGAAAACACAAATGAAAATAAGATAAATCTAAAGTAAGGGGCAGGAAGGAGGGAATCAGAAGTGGAAGAGTATGGAAAAGGGGAAAGAAAAAGAGTAAAAGGGTTGATAAAGCAAAATAGCATTTATTTATACTTTTTGAAGGAACAGATTACAATGTTCAGTATAGCAGGAGTTTCTGTGTTGTCAGGCTGATTTGGTTCAGAAGCCGGAGTTCTCCTTTAATATAGACAATTAAACATTTCTTTTCCTTTTTTTTTCCTTAAAGGAGTTGTTTACCTTCCCCCATTTTTTTTACAGTTCATTTTTTTTTTCAGATAGTTCACCAGAAATAAATACTTTTTTTTTTTCAATTTCTTTAAGGGGCAGATTTATCAAAGGTCGAGGTGAATTTTCAAATGAAAGAAATTCGAATTCTGAGCTATTTTTTGTGTACTGCATCTAGGGAATAGTCCAAATTTGATTAAAATGTGAAAAAAATTAAAAATTTATCATGTACTGTCTCTTTAAAAATTCGACTTCAACCATTCGCCATCTAAAACCTGCCGAATTGCTGTTTTAGCCTATGGGGGACCTCCTAGAACCTATTTAGAGTCAATTGGTGGACTTTGAAAAATCAAAGTTTTTTTGGTAATCGAATTTGATCAAATGCGCTGTTCCTTCGATTCGTACAATTCGAATTCGGCAGAATATGGACCTATTCAACCAAAAAAAAACCATTGACATCATTTTGGATGGTCTTTTTGAATTTGAATTTCAACTTTTTTTTTCAATTCGAAATCCGACCCTTGATAAATATGCCCCTAAATGTTCTATTTGTTCTATTTTTTTTTTTTTAAATATTGAAATTCAAATATTAAAACAGCAAATTTTCAATTTGTCTTAGTTGTTTCTTTTTTCTTCTCTATAGTTATTTTATTACTTGCCTTTTTCTTCTGGCTCTTTCCAGCTTTCAAATGGGGGGTCACTGACCCCATCTAAAAAACAAAAGCTCTGTAAGGCTACAAATGTATTGTTATTGCTACTTTTTATTACTGATCTTTCTATTCAGACCCTCTCCTATTCATATTCCAGTCTCTTATTCAAATCAATGCATGGTTGCTAAAAAATTCAGAACATTTTCCATTGTTGCAATAAACTTTTTTCTTTTTCTCATTTTTCTCCTAACAGAAAAAAATAAACGAGTAAGTACCTATTTTTAGTAGAACTTGTTTAATTTAAGGCCACATTCACCTCCCAATGCATTTTGACAAAAAAAGTCGCCATTCGAAAAAACGGCCATTGACTTTAAAGGAGAACTAAAGCCTAACTAAAGAAGTAGGTAGAAATGTTGTACATGATGTTTTGTGCTTCTGTACCAGCCCAAGGCAACCGCAGCCCTTTAGCAGTAAAGATCTGTGTCTCCAAAGATGCCCCAGTAGCTCCCCATCTTCTTTTCTGCTGATTCACTGCACATGCTCTGTGCTGCTGTCACTTACTGAGCTTAGGGAGCCACTCACAATATACAGTACACATAGAATAGAAATGTCACAATATAAGGCTGATTAGTAATTAATACACATAATTACTACATGGCAGCACAGAAACCAGTGCAATTAGCATCAGAATTGAATAATCAGCAAACCTGTAGCATCAGCTTATATTACAGCCAGGGAAGCTCATTTTCTGCTGGATAATTAGTGACGAGCCCTAAGCTTAGCTTCTCAACAGCCAATCAGAGCCCACTGGTTTCACTAGGCCATATTCATTTTTACGGGTTAGTTCTCCTTTAAATGATATTATCTAGTCAGATGCAGCCTTTTTTTTACCTGGGTCGGTAGAAAAAGAAAAGTGCTGGTTGTTATTTGAGAATAAAAATCATATCTTCATTCTTTTCCTCAATTCCTTATTCTAGGTACGAAACGAGATATAATTTACATGAAGATGAATGATTTCTGGGCTAAGACGGAGGTCCTGTGAGTGTTACACTGAGGCCCTAAATGACGTCCCTATCAAGATTCACTCCACCCACAGGATTAACTCTTCGTACCTTTCATATCAGCCACATATATGTAATCCACAGGCTGCATGGCTGATTAGGAATGTGCAACAATGCAGCCATAGCCGCCATGCGACTTGTACTTCAAATGATGTTTAATCGGCATCTACAGAACGATCAGGATTTTATATATGGTCAGTGTGAAAGGAGTGAGGTGGCTTTTTTTTTTTTTGCATTTTTTGCAAATGCAAATTAGAATTCAGATTTGGTTCCGCCAGGCAGCAGGATTCGGCTGAATCCGAATCCTGCTAAAAAAGGGCGAATGCTGGCCGAATCCCGAACCAAATCCTGGATTCGGTGCATCCCTACAAGGCATGATAAATCTCAAAGTTCAAATTTGAAATCGAGTTTCGATTAATCCCAAATCGAATTTGCGAGGTTTGACCAAAAATCCAAATCGAAAATTTGTCTACCAAAGAATATGCAACTAAAGCTTGATTTTTGGTTTTATATATATATATACATATATTTTACTGTATTTAATGTAAATATCACATGGGCTAAATGGCTTTTGTACTATTAAAGGGGCATTTCACCTGTAAGTTAATTTTAAGTATGTTATAGAAGGCAAAAATGTTTTCATGAATTAAACCACTGCCTGGGTAAACTGGACCATAGCAACCAGGTAGCTGCTGAAATTCCACCCTGGAGAGCTGCTGAACAAAAAGCTAAATCATTTAAAAAAGGCAAAAAGTAAAAAATAAAAACCAATCGCAAATTGTCTTATAAAATGAATGTCAACATCATTGCTAAAAGTTGATGAAATGGTGAAGCATCCCTTTAATGTTCTGTCAATATTTGCTAAAATGATGTCATTAGATTTGGGAAGGGTAAGTTTAACACCTCCCAGTGACAGTCGCATATGGAGGACTGATTGTCCCCCAACCTCACTGTTAGTGTTCAAAGGGAAACTAAAGTGACAGTTAGACACTCTGGTTTCCCAACATTATGTCAAAATGTTGTGGGTGCTTCGCCTATGTATCCTTTATTCTAACCCAAATTGTTGCTCCAGAAGCTCCACCTAGAACATAAGCCCCTGTTGACCTCATTCATCTTCTCTGCATGTTTGACGTTGCACCTGGTCACAAAGCAAATAATGGCCGTTAATATTTAAAATAAGTAAAACAAAAGGGTTCACTGGAGAGCTGAGAGGTGTTTGGTCTTTCCTCTGAATGTGATTGAGATGTTGGGAAATGATTATGATGACTGCTGAGGGGTACAAATACCACATTGGATTCAGAGATATATTAGGAAGGAACAACAGTGATCCCAGGAAGAACTCAAGAACATACAGGGGCTTATCATTCATTGCACAATGTATATACAGAATCATACAGCAGCTCTGAATAATTAACACACATAACAGCTACATGTATCTCCTCTACTACTGAGGGGCCTTCATTTGTACTTATGTAACCAAAAACTGTGTGTTTCTATGTGACGTAAGAATAAAACTTGTTATACTGAAACAAATCAAGTTCTGCATTCTGATCTATTCTGGAAAGTTGCTGGTGGTGCTGCTGCTGTGGAGGATCAAATGAAAGGAACCAGTCCAACAGAGAGATTGGGCCTCCCAACAGGAGACAGTGATTTTTGATGTGTGGTACACATTTACCTTGGCCCAGTCAACCAATCAGGAAAATCCAAAACCAAGACAAATTAGGATGAAGCCCTGTTTCGCCCAAGTTCTGTCAAAAATATCAACCATTCCACAAAAAGCTCCATCCCTTTTAAGGTCTAAAAAAATCTTGACAGGCTAATAATGTTTATCTTATAGAGAAGTTACTGAGCCCACCAGCTAAAACTTGAAAGCTCCTCCAGCCCCAGATACTGGGAGAAATAATCTGTTTATATGATATATTGAAATTGTACAAAAATAAGAACTTTCTCAAGATGCCTAAACTCCCAGATCTCCCCTAAACATTTCTAATCTGTCGTTCTTATTAGCAGACAACTCAACTTTTTAAAAATTTTCTTGCCATAGGGAAAAACTGAATCAATGTACAACCTTTTGTTCTCATACATAAAGGTTCAAGAAAATTATTCACACCGAGTGCGATTTTGCTTGGTCCTAATACAAGAGAATCTCTGTGTGACATGAAGAGGTGGAAGGCACGGATATGGGTGCTCAGTGTAAGGGGGATCCAGGGGCAGGTGTGGGTGTCAACTTGAAGTTGGAAGGAATTTGTTCTCATTTTGAGGTGTTGGGAGGGTGTTTTTGTCTGGATTTATTGGAAGCTGGGTATGAATTATCTG
Organism: Xenopus petersii; assembly: GCA_038501925.1. Taxonomy (NCBI): domain Eukaryota; kingdom Metazoa; phylum Chordata; class Amphibia; order Anura; family Pipidae; genus Xenopus; species Xenopus petersii. Next base: position 4,673,311 of record CM076686.1, on the reverse strand, counting down.
AGCAAAGGGCTGGAACTATGAATAAAAAGCATTTCTTCTAAACCCAAGGCTCTACTGCTATCAAGTAACCAGTATTTATTTCCGAGTGGGTACCCACCCTTTTTAGTTTTTTTTATAGCCTTCTCTTTCTGACTCTTTCCACTTTTCAAACAGGGGTTGCCGACCCCATCTAAATACTTTGTAAGGCTACGAATTTATTGTTATTGTCTCTCCTATTCATATTCCAGTCTCTTATTCAAACCAATGCATAGTTGCTAGGGTAATTTGGACACTAGCAACCAGATGGCTGAAGTTGCAAACTGGAGAGCTGCTGAATAAAAAGCTAAATAACTCAAAACCCACAAATAATAAAAAATTAAAACCAATTACAAATTGTCTCATAATATCACTCTTTACATCATACAAAAAGTTAATTTAAATGTGAACAACCCCTTTGACAGAAAATGTACATTTTCCTACAATGGCGCTGTAAGAGGAAGCTGATGTGGCTCTAGAATGTGTTCTATAAGCAGAGTGTGAGTGAAGGGGGAATGGAGCAGTGCAAAGGGGTGATGTAAAAAGGAAGGAGGTTTCTAGTTTTCAACAGGAATAATGATACTTAGGTAATATTACTAAACAGTGATTACATTCTGCTACTAATATGTAAGGAAAAATATAATTCTATAACATTTATGTATATGTTTGCATTTTAGCCTGGAAAAAGCCAAAAGGATTACTTTTCATTCCACTCTCAAGATCATATGGCCCAGATATGAGTTAAAGGGGTTACACTACTCCAGGTACTTAGTGTAAAAACAAGACTTTACAAAGGCTCCAACTGTCTTTGCTAGTACTTTAGGACTGCCAAGTAGTCTATACCCAAAGGGTGTAGTAATTAGGCATGAACCTACAGCTGGGCCCTAAAGTGAAGGTGCTCTAAGCTTCTACGGTACATTTGTAGAACACCCAGAACTGTCCAGAGTCAGCAGTTGAGTAGCAACTTGAGTATTGCTGTCCATTTCTTCTTCATTGATGTAAAGCTTTTGGTGCCTTTGACTGTTATATCCACAGTCAATGGGTAAATCTTCTTTTTCAATATTTTTCCCACCTTCAGTATGACCACTCATCATATGATGCACTCATACACAATGATATTACCATTTGTAGTTTTTAATGTATACAATTTGACAAAAAATATTTACACCCCTGAAATTTCCAGCCATAGGCCTGGGGTTCTTCAGGCTGTATGATAAATAAATCCATGTGCCTTGTGCAAGGATTGTCACATAGAGATAGTAAGATGTCCCGTAGTTTTACTTGAATTGGACATTTGAGACAAGCTTGCTTAAAATCAGCAGCTGTAACTGTAGATGATAGTAAAGCCGTAAGTGCTACAACTTCGATGTCCTCATCCAATGTATCAGAAGTAGGGATGGGCGAAATTTTTCGCCTAGTTTTGCCGAAAAAATGACGCCCATAGACTTGTATGGAGTTACGCGTCAAAATAAAAAGACGCGCGACAAAAAAAAAATTCGCCGCGCGACAAAATTTTTTTGACGCCCATAGACTTTAATGGGCGTCAGCGTCATTTCGCCTGCGGCAAATTTTTGGCGAAACGAAACAGGTCAAATTCGCCCATCCCTAATCAGAAGCTGCAGGTAAAGGTAAACGTGACAAACAATCAGCAGTAACATTTTTCAAACCTGGTTTGTATTGCATTTTGTAATTGAAATTCAGTAGCCTTGTTGACCATCTAGCTATACGCATTCCAGCTTTTCCTAGTCCCTTTGTTGTAAGCAGTGTAGTTAAAGGGCTATGATCAGTGCATAAGGTAAATTCTCTACCCCAAAGGTAGGTTCTCTATTTTTCTGTTGCCCAAACACATGCTAGAGCTTCTTTTTCAACAGTTGAATACTTACGCAACAGTTTTCTTTGCATGATCAGCATGGATCTGTGTGAGAACTGCACCAACGCCATAGTCTGAAGCATCTGTAGTAACCATAGTGGGCAGTGCAGGATCAAATAAAGCTAGCACTGGATTGTTCACATTTAACTGTTTCACTATTTCAAAGCTATGTTGAGCAGTCTCTGACCAAACCAGGCTTAAAGTTGCAGGTAGTAGTGCTCTAAGTGGCTCCACAACTGAAGCATAGTTAGGAATAAACTTAGAATACCATCAAGAAAGCTCGTAAGGTCTGGAAATCAGATGGAGTAGGTGCTTGTGTAACAGCGATGACATGGTCAGGGTCAGGCAGTAATCCATCTTGTGAAATTATATGACCCAGAAATGACAGCTGAGTTTGTCTGAAGTGGCATTTGGAATGGTTCAGTTTCAGTCCTGCAGAATCAATGCATTTCAGGACATTTTTTTAGATACTTGACATGAAGATCCATAGTTGGAGCATAGACAATTATATCATCCAAGTAGCATTGTACACCAGGTATGTCATGGAGTATAGAAGACATCAGTCTTTGAAAACAACCCGGTGCTGAAGCCAGTCCATAAGGTACACACTTGAACCAAAACAAACCATCATATGTGATATATGCAGTGAGGTCTCTGCTTTCCTCATGCAGTGATACTTGATGATAAGCACTCTGAAGATCCAGGGTAGAAAAGAATTTTGCTCCTCGGAGTTTGAAAATATTTCCACTATGTATGGCAAGGGATGATTATCCACAACAACAGCTCTATTAGGTTCACGGAGATCAACACACAATCAAATACCTCCAGTTTTCTTCATTGTTACAACAAATGGTGAAACCCATTCAGAGGATTCTGATTTTTCAATCACATCTTGCTCTACCAGTTTCTTTAGTTCCTGTGAGACAGTCTCCCTTATAGAGTAGGGCAATCACCTCAATTTCTGGCTTACTGGTTTTACATCTGGTCTCAACTTAACTTTGTGTAGAAAGTTCTTTGCACAACCCAGTGAAGTGTTACTTTGTGGTGAGATTTTAGACACTGGCTTTGTAGCAGGCACTGGTGCTGTAGTAATGAGACCATCAATTAATTGTAGGTTTAATGCAGCAAAGAGATCCCTTCCAAGTATAGCAGTTCCCTTATTCACAATGTAAAAGTCACATTTTGCAGTATTTGATTCAAATTGTACAGTCACTGGCAAGTAACAAAGCACAGGGATTGGATCCTTTAAGTAACTGACCAGTTTCAGGGCAGGTGCAACAAGCGGATCTTTTGCAAAGTATTTCAAGAAAATCTCCTTTGGTAGAATAGAAACAGCTGAACCTGTATCAAGCATCAGGTTAATGGAGTGTCCCTTGTCAGCAGAAGCAGTACTGACACTGACAGTGCATATAAACTTGTCTGGAATAAATGTACCAGCTTTATCCACATTAAGATACTTAGTATTAAGATACTGCGCAGATTCTGAACTCGTATTTTTCATCTGTCTACACAAATGAAGAACCAGTAAGTGAAGGTTTCCTTCTTAACACTCCCAATTCTAGTAATACAACTAATGATGCATGGTTCACACATGAAGAAATTCAAAAGAGACTTGAACATGTTAAGATTAACAAAGGTCCAGGGCCAGATGGTATTCATCCCAGGGTAATTAGCGAGCTTAGCTCTGTGATTGCCAAACCTCTTTACTTAATTTTTCAGGATTCATTGGGATCTGGCATTGTGCCGAGAGACTGGCGAATTGCTAATGTGGTGTCTCTATTCAAAAAAGGATCCCGTTCTCAGCCTCAAAACTATAGGCCAGTTAGTCTGACGTCAGTATTAGGAAAGCTTTTCGAAGGGTTAATAAAGGATAAGATACTGGACTTCATAGCAAATCATAATACTATGAGTTTGTGCCAGCATGGTTTTATGCGTAATAGATCTTGCCAGACTAACTTAATTTCTTTTTACGAGAATGTAAGTAGAGACCTCGATTCTGGGATGGCAGTGGATGTGATTTACTTAGACTTTGCTAAAGCATTTGATACAGTGCCACACAAAAGGTTACTGGTTAAATTAAGGAATGTTGGCCTGGAACATAGTATTTGTACCTGGATAGAGAACTGGCTAAAAGATAGACTACAAAGAGTGGTGGTAAATGGAACATTTTCTAATTGGACCAGTGTTGTTAGTGGAGTACCGCAGGGCTCTGTACTAGGTCCCTTGCTTTTCAACTTGTTTATTAATGACCTGGAGGTGGGCATTGAAAGTACTGTTTCTATTTTTGCAGATGATACTAAATTGTGCAGAACTATAGGTTCCATGCAGGATGCTGCCACTTTGCACAGTGATTTGTCTAAACTGGAAAACTGGGCAGCAAACTGGAAAATGAGGTTCAATGTTGATAAATGCAAGGTTATGCACTTTGGCAAAAATAATATAAATGCAAGTTATACACTAAATGGCAATGTGTTGGGAGTTTCCTTAAATGAAAAGGATCTTGGGGTCTTTGTAGATAACACGTTGTCTAATTCTGGGCAGTGTCATTCTGTGGCTACTAAAGCAAATAAAGTTCTGTCTTGCATAAAAAAGGGCATTAACTCAAGGGATGAAAACATAATTATGCCTCTTTATAGGTCCCTGGTAAGGCCTCATCTGGAGTATGCAGTTCAGTTTTGGACTCCAGTCCTTAAGAGGGATATAAATGAGCTGGAGAGAGTGCAGAGACGTGCAACTAAATTGGTTGGAGGGGCGGAAGACTTAAATTATGAGGGTAGACTGTCAAGGTTGGGGTTGTTTTCTCTGGAAAAAAGGCGCTTGCGAGGGGACATGATTACACTTTACAAGTACATTAGAGGACATTATAGACAAATGGCAGGGGACCTTTTTACCCATAAAATGGATCACCGTACCAGAGGCCACCCCTTTAGACTAGAAGAAAAGAACTTTCATTTGAAGCAACGTAGGGGGTTCTTCACAGTCAGGACAGTGAGGTTGTGGAATGCACTGCCGGGTGATGTTGTGATGGCTGATTCAGTTAATGCCTTTAAGAATGGCTTGGATGATTTTTTGGGCAGACATAATATTAAAAGCTATCGTGATACTAAACTCTATAGTTAGTACAGATATGGGTATATAGAATTTAATTAAAAGTAGAGAGTTGTGTATGTATGGTTGCTGGGTTTTCTTTTGGAGGGGTTGAACTTGATGGACTTTGTCTTTTTTCAACCCAATTTAACTATGTAACATTTGTAGTAGTGACTTCATGAACATCCTTAGCAGAACTACGGCAGATCTTAGCAAAATGTTCTACCTTTTTGCATTTGCGGGACTGTACAGCTTTTGCAGGACATGTAACATAATTTGCAGTGGGTTGTTTCGAACCACAGTGAAAGCAGAATTTTTATTTGTATTTGCTGCACGGTGTTGCAGTGTAGGTGAATCCCTTTCCTTAGCACTGTATTTTGCCTGTGACTGTGCATTATTAGGCCACAGTGCTGAATTCACAGTCTGTACATTCCCAGCAGTTCCCTGACTGAGAGTTTTAGCCTCTGCCACTGCTGTTTCAATTTGGCTAGCAACTGTAATAGCCTTTGCAAGGGTTAAATCCTGCTCTAGCAGTCTCTCTCTAATGCGAGGTGAGTTTGTTTTTTTCCACTATTTGGTCTCTTAGCATTTCATCTGTTAGATTCCCAAACTCACAGGTAACAACCAGCTCTCTCAAAGCTGCTACAAATTGTTCTGTGGATTCACCATTACGTTGTTCACGTTGGTGGAATTTATATCTTTCAGCAACCACATTTATTCTTTGCATGAAAAAGTTCTTTATAGCAGTAAGAGCAGTTTCATAAGTCTCATCAGGTAATGGTAATGTATAGAATATACTCTGTCCCTCTGCTCCCAGGCAGTGAATAAGTAAAGCTTTCTAGTAGCAGAAATCTCCCCTTGGTCAGCAGCAATAATATAATTTTCAAACATACGGATCCAAGCAGTAAAAGGTATGGTAGGCTCACCAGGGTTTGGTAGAAAAGGTTCAGGCTGCTGCAGAGGTAGAAGAGACATGAAGTTGACAATTTGTTATGTTTTGATAGCCTAGGATGAGTAGAGTATAACAGTGCTTTATTAGCAGGTTCATGCAGCCATTACACAACAGCAACTTCCTACTCATCACCTATCACCTTTAAGCAGTCTAGGAAGTACTGTACTGTGTATTCACAGTATAACACATTATAACTATTGTTTACAGGCCATTTGTATAAACACCACACAAACACGGCTCCTTTTTTCAAGTTGCTGATCTACACATGGTCATGCAACTTTATACTATTGTATACAGAGACACCTACAGACATATTCCCGATTAAGCAGTTGCAGGACAGATAAGAGAAGGTCCCATTGTTTCTTGCTCATAATAACTGCTCCATTACCAAAGTCCTGAATATCCAACCAGTGTTGTCATAAGAGGGTTGCCGGATACCTGCTCTGTAGGGATGGGTGAATTTATTATAGGTGCAAATTCGCGGTATAAAAATTTGCCAGCGTCAAAGGTTTTTTGATGCCGTTGACGGTTCTGACAATTTAGACGCCAGCGACGATTATTGGACGTTAATTGATTTTAATGGGTGTCAAAAGTCGTCTGTGCCGAAATTGTCGCCGGCATCCATTTTTCATGATTTTTTTGCCCGTTTTGCGAATTTCTAAAAAGATCAGTAATAAGACCTCCATCTGTTAGGAACTACCTCAGGTGAGAAGTTTGTAGGAGAAAGTCTATGTGCTGTGTAACCCAGGTTATGCATGTTGCTAGGTAGAATGGAAGCGGAAGTCATGTCACGTGCAACAAAAGGATTAAATGGTAACAATGGAAAACAAAAACAATGCAGAATGAGCTGAAAAAATGGAAACAAGTCAATCTGTGGTTAGGAAGGTGAGCAAGAGTAAATTCGTAAGCAGGCAAGAGGTCAGGGGCAGGCACAGGCCCGGATTTGTGGAAAGGCCACCTAGGCCCAGGCCTAGGGCGGCAGGATTTTAGGGGGGCGGCATGCTGCCCAACCACGCCCACATTGGTTCAAAAAACACTGGGGATGCGCTGGAGATACAATCTCCATGAAGATTTGCACCAATAAAGGGAAGGGGACAGGGGCGACGAACGGCAGTGGGCCTAGGGGCGCCCGCTATGTAAATCCGGCCCTGGGCAGGCAGAGTCCTATTGTAGTTGGGGGACAGGCAAAGGTCAGGGGCAAATGAAGTTCAGTTGTAGAAGTTACCTGGAAACAGGCTGACTTTTAATCCAAAGGTCAGTAGTAGGAGAAAAAAAAAATAAGGAATGTAGATTGCAAAAGTGCTTAGAATAGCACCCTCATCAATTTACATTTTTCACTGATTTTAAAGGTTTACTTAAAGAGATATATCTCAGTTACATTTGTCTAATAGGTTTGATATAACGAGCTGATTATGTCATGTGATGTCATAACAAGCCATTTGTGAAACCCACTGGTAGGCTCTAGGGGGGAACATCCCTTGGACATCCCATGTGGTCACATTGAGTATTACATGTAAACAGCCCCATAAGCAGCATCAAAATCTATTGGTTCACTCTGCTTCTTTTGGCTTATTCAGATTAGCGCAATGGAAAAACGCTGATGTTTCAGAGAGATCCAGGCCACACCCATTGCCTGAACATGGGAAAGAGAGCACCCCAGTTGTGACAGTAAACGCCAAGAAAAGACCTCAGTCCCCAAAGTCACCCTGGCTTCTACCTCCACTTTAGCATATTAGACCAAAACTAGGGGTAGGTAGAAAAGGCTGCCTTAAAGGGGTTGTTCACCTTTAAATTAACTGTTAGTATGATGTAGAGAGGGATATTCTAAGACATAGTAACATAGTAACATAGCAAGTTAGGTTGAAAAAAGACACACCTCCATCAAGTTCAACCTCTTTTTTTTATTATTATTATTTCTGCCTAACTGCCAGTTGATCCAGAGGAAGGCAAAAAAAACATCTGAAGCCTCTCCAATTTGCCTCAGAGGGGGAAAAAATTCCTTCCTGACTCCAAAATGGCAATGGGACCAGTCCCTGGATCAACTTGGACTATGAGCTATCTCCCATATCCCTGTATTCCCTCACTTGCTAAACACCATCCAACCCCTTCTTATACCTATCTAATGTATCAGCCTGTACCACTGATTCACTTCCCAGCTCTCCCTGTAACACCCCTTTCCCTCCTCTAATCTCATTGGCTCCCTCCTGTCTGCTGGGAGGAGCTACTGGTGAATAAAGCATCCAACCCTTCCTTATACCTATCTAATGTATCAGCCTGTACCACTGATTCACTTCCCAGCTCTCCCTGTAACACCCCTTTCCCTCCTCTAATCTCATTGGCTCCCTCCTGTCTGCTGGGAGGAGCTACTGGTGAATAAAGCATCCGACCCTTCCTTATACCTATCTAATGTATCAGCGTGTACCCCTGATTCACTTCCCAGCTCTCCCTGTAACACCCCTTCTCCTCCTCTAATCTCATTGGCTCCCTCCTGTCTGCTGGGAGGAGCTACTGGTTAATAAAGCATCCGACCCTTCCTTGTACCTATCTAATGTATCAGCCTGTACCACTGATTTAGGGAGACAATTCCAAATCTTCACAGTTTCACAATTTTTTTTTAAACTAATCTTGAAAACCTTGATTTTTATGGGGAAAAACACAACTCGAACCATCAATAAATAACCCCCTTAAATTACCTCTAAAGTGCACATATAAATAAATAGATTTTAACAGCCACAACTATACTAGGCACATTGCCCCCTTCAGTGAATAGTACTGTAATTATGGGGAAAATGCTGCATTATGGGTGAAAACAAATGCTGATTAGTTCTAAAACATGCATTAAACTGTGCACTTATGAGTTATGAATAATATAGTTCAGCCTGGAGGCCCTTCTTCTGCTACTAAAGTGAGGAGTTCCATGTAAAAGAGATCTGTCCTTGAGAGCAGCTTAAAATGTTCCTCCCGACGTATCTCTAATGCTATTTTGGGCTATATTAAGTTATAATAGGTTATGTCCAGCTGAATTGAGTATAGCAAGGGTTACACTTGACTCTAACATGCAAAGCTGGGCCAAAGATCCACAGGGTTAAAAACTCACAAATCCATAGATGTAAGGTCTGGATCCCATACAGCTAAATGGATTAGGGAGAAGACTATGGGGTAAATTTACTAACCGGCGAAAATTTGCCAGTGACGGCTTCGCAGCCATCGCAACCCTTCGTCTGGTCTGAGCTGGTGTAGGCAAGTCTGGCGAAAGAGGTAACATTCAGTAAAATCTGCATCTAACGCCCATTCGCCAGAGCGAAAATTCGCCTGCGCCCGTTCGTAAATCTGCGACGTTCCTGAAAGCGGTAATGCTGAAGAATCTTCACCAGAGTTAGTCACTTCACCCTTTAGTAAATCTACCCCTATGCCTTAATCCCTCTTTAAACAATGGTCCCTCTTTAGGCAAATCAGAGCCTAGGGGAAATCTACTCCCTGTTACTTGCTTGTTTTATCCAACCTCACTATCTCTTACCTATAACTAGTATTGCCTCGTTTGCGGGCCCCCTGCTCCCCGACTTTCTTTAGAGGTACAGGTCCCTCTAGGGCAGAACAGTTTTACTGGGGCCTTGTTCATCCCAGTGTACATCCACCTGGTTCAACAGATAAAGGTCAAAGATCCACCCTAACCAAACACTACATTAAAGTGTATCAGGAAGTGGTCATACTAAGGGCCAATCACAGAAATATGAAATTAAACAAACAGATACATGAGTTTTGCCCAGTAACAATGAGATCTAAAACCATAGGGAGGGCGATAAACCCATGGGTGCCTACATATCTATAGGGGAGATATCTATACATCATATTCTCTTGGATCTTGTTTTCTCTTTAGTTTTTTCATTCTCCACATTTTCCTTTATTTCCCCCAGTACTTTTCTAACAACTTAGGATGTTTCTACCTCTATGATACATTAGTGCCCCTTGATATTCCTGGGCCTCTCTTCCTTTAATAAATCTATTAGACCATCTGCAACAATAAGGACATTTGTCTGATGCTCCACCTCTATACCCTGTAACAGTAACACCAAATAATCTCTACATGTACCATCCACAATAGATTTCCTTTTAAATCTGAATCTCCCTTTAGATCAGCACCATACCTCCCAACATTTTGGAAGTAAAAAGAGGGACAAAAATTTTTTCGGCATGTAGTGTGGCAACATTTTTTAACCACACCCCTTTCTGTGGCCACACCCCCTAATTACCATGTAAGTTTTACAAAATTTGGCAGGTTATGAAAGTTTGAAAATATTTCTCCTTATCTAAACTGTTTTTTTGTGTCTCAAAATTGTTACAAAGTATCTTATTTGCACCTGTTAGCTGTTCTGGGCTCTCTGCTAAAAGCCAATTAAGTGAGAAACTTTGTTTCTTTTTCTGGTTGTTCAGTGCAGAGAAAAGAGGGACTTTCCAGTACAAATGAGGGACTGCGGGTTGAGCTGTCAAAAGAGGGACTGTCCCTCCTAAAAAGGGACAGTTGGGAGGTATGCAGCACATATATCATCTCTCTCCTGCAGTAAGTGAATCAGAATGTACAGCGCTACGCAATATGTTGGCGCTATATAAATACATGTTAATAATGTTAATAATAGTGTATTTGTGTTCCTTTCCCCCCTTCATAGTGCTGCGCAATATTTATATATTTACATATTTGTTATTGCCTGTATGTCAGTCTCTGTGCCTTTCTGCCCCTCTCCCTGACCCCCTCTCCCTGACCCCCTCTCCCAGTTAAACTGCTCCCAATCCGCTTGTGCAGCAAATCAATTCTTGTATAATTAAATCACTGACATCCTTCATGTCTACCCCCAATTATTTGAAACGGCTGATATTACAGTGAAATGAAAGTAAAAGTATTCTTCTTGCTGCAACACAGAGGGGAGAGAGAAAACATCCAAACTGCGTAAGTAATACCATTGTAATTATTCTTTCTAAACCAAAAATGTATAATATATGTGTAATTCTTTTTAGTTTTTTGGAATGAGTTTGCTCCTAAGTTAGTGGGTGGATGTGAAAATAGCATTGTTCTTAGAATCACATTCAGAGCTTCAGAGACATCAAACAATCCCATGTCACGAGGATGAGAATGATCCACTCTGGACTTTTGTGAGACCTCATTTTATATTACCATTAAGGGGCTGATTCACTAACTTCGAGTGAAGGATTTGAAGTAAAAAAACTTCGAATTTCGACCATCGAATGGGCTACTACGACTATGACTTCGAATCGAAGGATTCGTAGTAAAAATCGTTCGACTATTCGACCATTCAATAGTCGAAGTACTGTCTCTTTAAAAAAAACTTCGACCCCCTAGTTCGCCATCTAAAAGCTACCGAAGTCAATGTTAGCCTATGGGGAAGGTCCCCATAGGCTTGGCTAACTTTTTTTGATCGAAGGATATTCCTTCCATCGTTGGATTAAAATCCTTCGAATCGTTCGATACAATTGTGTTATTTTACTTGTTTCAGCATAATGAATGAGGCAATATTAGCAATTTGAGTGAAAATATAATTTTAAGGAAAAGTAAAGCCTCCCAGACACTTAGGGGCAAATTCATCAAGGGTCGAATTTCGAGGGGTTAAATCCCTCGAAATTCGACTGGGGAATAGAATCGAATAGGCAATTCGGGCGAATTTACGCGCTGGCGAATAGTCGAATTGGCGAATTTTCGCCAGGCGAATAGGCGCTCGAACGAATATTCGCTCGAAGGATTTTCATTCGATTGAATGCCTTTTTATTCAATCAAAAACTTGGAAAACAAGCCTATGGGACTTTTTTTTAGGTGGTGAAGTAGGCAGTCGAAGTATTTTTAAAAGAGACAGTACTTCAACTATCGAACGGGCGAATAGTCGCAGCGTTTTTGCGCTCGATCCTGTACTCCGACTATCGAATGGCGAATAGTCGCAGCGTTTTTGCGCTCGATCTATTCGAATCATTCTACTCAGGCGAATTTACGCCAATTCGATAGTCGAGGAGCACAAAAAACTACTCAAAATTCGAAGTTTTTTTACTTCGAATCCTTCACTCGAAGTTAGTGAATCGGCCCCTTAACCCGGCGGGTCCTAGGCCCTCTAATTACATTAGTAGTTTTCTCAGGTTCCAGAGATGCAGTATGTGCCGCATCACTCTACAGACTTATATCTAATATAAGTGATTCTAAAACATTAAAGACGTCTCACTACTCCTTCAGTTCAACTGACTGGTGTGGGAAGCTCTTGGCAAATAAACTCTTCCATTTATCCATTCACAATGGCACATTGTAACTCTTCAGAGAGGTGACACCTGCAACTCACAGAGGTGTGATTCTACTGTGATAGGATTACCAATGTGTCATACAACTCCTAGACACAGGTGTTACTTGTGAGAGTTACATGAATGGATGTGTGAAGTGTTCTGAAACAGCCGGGGTACAGATGTTAGCAATGACGTAGTGCAGTAGCAGCGACAGTCACCCAGCACTGAAGATTTTCTCTCAATCCCTCTGTGTTTTTCTTCTCTGCAGCACGACTTTGCTGGCGCTCACTCCTCCCTTGTCACATTCAATGCAAATTACTTTGGCTATGACAAGGAGAGAGCATTAGCAGCAGCTGATTGCTGATTGGCCAGCACTGAAGCTTCCCGCCTCCATCAGTTCCCTGCTTTTTTAAGCGCGGGAGAAAGTGAAGGACCTGATTATCACACTAAAGCCCTGCGGTCTACAGCTGATCATCATCCTCCCACCTACACGGTTAGTAGCTCTGTTTTTATTTTATTCAAAACTGTGCCGGCTACTGGTTCACTTTCCAGTCAAAGCCAGAGAGCAGTGCAGGCAGTAAATCATGTAAAATAACTGTGCCAACCAGCTTTGAGTTCTGGGGGTATTTCTACATGGAATTGCCACATATTGCCGCTGTGCCATCTTTTTGTGAGCTCTGGGGGTATTTATACATGAACTTGCCAATGTGCCAACTTTTTGTGAGCTCTGGGGGTATTTATACACAAACTTGCCACTGTGCCGTCTTTTTGTGAGCTCTGGGGGTATTTATACACAAACTTGCCACTGTGCCGTCTTTTTGTGAGCTCTGGGGGTATTTATACATGAACTTGCCACTGTGCCGTCTTTTTGTGAGCTCTGGGGGTATTTATACATGAACTTGCCACTGTGCCGTCTTTTTGTGAGCTCTGGGGGTATTTATACATGAACTTGCCACTGTGCCGTCTTTTTGTGAGCTCTGGGGGTATTTATACATGAACTTGCCACTGTGCCATCTTTTTGTGAGCTCTGGGGGTATTTAAACACAAACTTGCCAATGTGCCAACTTTTTGTGAGCTCTGGGGGTATTTATACACAAACTTGGCACTGTGCCGTATTTTTGTGAGCTCTGGGGGTATTTATACATGAACTTGCCACTGTGCCATCTTTTTGTGAGCTCCGGGGGTATTTATACATGAACTTGCCACTGTGCCATCTTTTTGTGAGCTCTGGGGGTATTTAAACACAAACTTGCCACTGTGCCATCTTTTTGTGAGCTCTGGGGGTATTTATACATGAACTTGCCACTGTGCCGTCTTTTTGTGAGCTCTGGGGGTATTTATACACAAACTTGCCACTGTGCCGTCTTTTTGTGAGCTCTGGGGGTATTTATACACAAACTTGGCACTGTGCCGTATTTTTGTGAGCTCTGGGGGTATTTATACATGAACTTGCCACTGTGCCATCTTTTTGTGAGCTCTGGGGGTATTTAAACACAAACTTGCCACTGTGCCGTCTTTTTGTGAGCTCTGGGGGTATTTATACATGAACTTGCCACTGTGCCATCTTTTTGTGAGCTCTGGGGGTATTTAAACACAAACTTGCCACTGTGCCGTCTTTTTGTGAGCTCCGGGGGTATTTATACATGAACTTGCCACTGTGCCATCTTTTTGTGAGCTCTGGGGGTATTTAAACACAAACTTGCCACTGTGCCATCTTTTTGTGAGCTCTGGGGGTATTTATACATGAACTTGCCACTGTGCCGTCTTTTTGTGAGCTCTGGGGGTATTTATACACAAACTTGCCACTGTGCCGTCTTTTTGTGAGCTCTGGGGGTATTTATACACAAACTTGGCACTGTGCCGTATTTTTGTGAGCTCTGGGGGTATTTATACATGAACTTGCCACTGTGCCATCTTTTTGTGAGCTCTGGGGGTATTTATACATGAACTTGCCACTGTGCCATCTTTTTGTGAGCTCTGGGGGTATTTAAACACAAACTTGCCACTGTGCCGTCTTTTTGTGAGCTCTGGGGGTATTTATACATGAACTTGCCAATGTGCCAACTTTTTGTGAGCTCTGGGGGTATTTATACATGAACTTGCCACTGTGCCATCTTTTTGTGAGCTCTGGGGGTATTTAAACACAAACTTGCCACTGTGCCGTCTTTTTGTGAGCTCTGGGGGTATTTATACACAAACTTGCCACTGTGCCGTATTTTTGTGAGCTCTGGGGGTATTTATACATGAACTTGCCACTGTGCCATCTTTTTGTGAGCTCCGGGGGTATTTATACATGAACTTGCCACTGTGCCATCTTTTTGTGAGCTCCGGGGGTATTTATACATGAACTTGCCACTGTGCCATCTTTTTGTGAGCTCTGGGGGTATTTATACATGAACTTGCCACTGTGCCATCTTTTTGTGAGCTCTGGGGGTATTTATACATGAACTTGCCAATGTGCCAACTTTTTGTGAGCTCTGGGGGTATTTATACATGAACTTGCCACTGTGCCATCTTTTTGTGAGCTCTGGGGGTATTTATACATGAACTTGCCACTGTGCCGTATTTTTGTGAGCTCTGGGGTATTTATACATGAACTTGCCACTGTGCCGTATTTTTGTGAGCTCTGGGGTATTTATACATGAACTTGCCACTGTGCAGTCTTTTTGTGAGCTCTGGGGGTATTTAAACACAAACTTGCCACTGTGCCGTCTTTTTGTGAGCTCTGGGGTATTTATACATGAACTTGCCACTGTGCCATCTTTTTGTGAGCTCTGGGGGTATTTATACATGAACTTGCCAATGTGCCAACTTTTTGTGAGCTCTGGGGGTATTATTTATACATGAACTTGCCACTGTGCCAACTTTTTGTGAGCTCTGGGGGTATTTATACATGAACTTGCCAATGTGCCAACTTTTTGTGAGCTCTGGGGGTATTTATACATGAACTTGCCACTGTGCCGTCTTTTATATTTAAATGTTTCTTAAAAAATCAGTTTCAATGTCCAATCTGTTACTGGGGTGGGGAAAAGCAGTCAAAAATATTGTTTTTTATCTCCTAAAACCAAGTTTCCCTGTAGTAATGAGTGAATCTGATCCGTTTCATTTCACCTAATATTTATTTATTACTGATTTAAGCAAAGGGATGTTTGTCTCCATATTACTGCTGTTTTATCTGCTTTCTGCCCCCCCTACTCCAACACAACTTTTATCTAGACTTATCCTGAGTGAATGAGTGATTCTTATAGTTAAGATTACAAAATGACCAACGCCTTAAAGATGGCGCTGAAGCTGAAAATATGTAAGAAACCACCTAATGCTGAATTTACCATTGATACAGTGTAAAGGCTTGAATACGTAGTTGTACATCCTGTTTTGATAAATAAACCACTTCCTGGGTGCTGGCCAAGTGACTTCTCTCTAGACATGAAGGTGCCTGGTTATGTTGAAGGAAATATGAGGTTAGGCAATACCTTTTATTTCTAACCGAGTAAGTAAAAACTGCAAGCTTTCGAGATTACCGATGTTACATTATAGGAAACATGACATTTACATATACAAAGACAGAGTAGGGTGGGGGTTTACAAGGGTTGCAGAAGTGGGGCAAGAAACATTGAAAAGACAAGATAAGGGTCCACTAGGTGGGATAACAAATTTATCATACCACACTGTAATAAATAAACTACAAATGGGAATGGGAATCGCCGGCGGAATGGCATTCGGATTGCTTCGATTTACCAAAGTCGCCCGAAGTTGCTTCATGAGTTAACTTTGGCAACTTTGGAAAAACGAAGCGATTCGAATGCCATCTCGCCGGCGATTCACATTCCTTCCTGTGTCGCTGGGCTACTAATCTCCCCATCTGCCACCACCCTTAGGCAATTTTCTGATAATTCTTAAAAACCACTAATGTTAGGAAAACTCTGCAAAAAATGGTAGTGTACTGACGGGAGCTTTGGATCTCCATAAAACTATATAAAATACATATCTGGTATTGGCACATTCAGGAGACACTGGGCTTTTCAAATCAGTTGGATTTGAGTGCATAAATTATTGGCAAAGTAAGATTCACCACTATCAGGGCCCGCACCCCCTCAGGGCCCCCTGGCAGTCCGCGCGCCACTGTGCGGCACATATTCCCGGCCAGTTTCCGGGTGTATGGAGGGGGGCGGGGGCCCGGCTGCGCATCCTGCGCCAGGGCCCGCCCCCCTCTAGTTACGCTTCTAACCACTATAATATAGGCAGAAGCCAACAGAACATCAGCAAAGGTTTTCCTGCTCAGGTTGGGAAGTGGTGTAGCTGGAGGCAGAACCAAGGGCCTTTGAATCACAGTCATATATCTCAGATGCAAATTGGCATGGTAGAAATTCAAGTTGAACAAGGCATTGTTAACAAAGCCTTTATAAGCTTGAGGATCACTGCTACGGCAGGAGGAGGGAGTATTCATGGTTCTTTATCTGAGGAGGCATCAGGTGTAAACAAATCACCAAATGTGGTGACAAAAGCTTGAAACACTTACCCAATGTCAATTTGCTGAACACTGTAAGCCTCCAAATATGCCATAAAGAGTATTTTTCCAGCTCTGAAGGTGGTTTCTCTGAAGAGACGGATTATATTGTCAGGACTTTAAGACTTGTATTTGGGATTTAAAAGGCTTAACACTGAAGAACCAGCCAAAGTCCAGCAGAATAGTATCCAAAGTCTAATAATCACATAGACACAATACAGGCAATGGTCAGGCCAAGTAGCAATCAGAGTAGAAACAGGAACCAATATATCAGACATGGGAACTTTACTAGTTGTGGGTCATGTCAATGTCCAAGTGCAAAAGGAGAACCACCAAATATGGCACAACCTAACATTATAGAATAAGAATCAGCAGGTGAAAGTCTAGGTTCAATCATATTGTGTGAGTGGGATCTAGGTGGCTTAACCATCATACAGCAGACCTACGGAAGACCTGCTTGATTGGTATGGGTGGTGGCACAACAGTGGGAAAGTAGGGCAGGGACAGAGCTTGAGAGCCTAAGAATGGGGGGGCTGGCACATTGTTGTTATACTGCACTGGTTAAAAGGCTAAAGCTAAGGGGCAGATTTATCAAAGGTCGAATTTCGAAGTGAAATATACTTCGAAATTCGACCATCGAATGGCTATTCTTCGACTTCCAATATCAACGTTTTTTTTACAGAATTTGACCGTTTTGCATTCGAAGTAAAATAATTCGATGGAACGATTAAATCGTTCGAATTGAAAGATTCGAACGATTACAACAATCGATCGAACAATTTTACTTGGACTACAAAAAACTTAGGAAAATGCATTAGAAGGTCCCCATAGGCTAACATAGCACTTTGGAAGGTTTCATTTGGCGAACTATTGAAGTCGAAGTTTTTTTAAAGAGACAGTACTTCGATTATTGAACATTCGAATATTCGAACTATTTTACTTCGAATCGAATTCAAAGTAAATTCAAAATCGTAGTATCGTATTCGATGGTCAAAGTATCCAAAAAAAATACTTTGAATTTCGATTTTTTTTACTTCGAAAATTCCCTCGAATTCACTTCGACCCTTGATAAATCTGCCTCTAAATGTATACACTGCAGCATAAAATAAAAATTAACAATTAAAAATACAAGCAATCAATATAGTAGGTAAAATAAACTATACAAGAACTTAAAATAAGCCTCTAAAACTGAAGGTATATATTGGTTAAATCTAAAAGTACAGGTTAACCAAGAAATCGTGTTATGAGTCAGCCCCTATAAAGCATGTTTTTATACCAGTCCTATTGTACCTTGTGTTGCAGATATAAGTTGACAAGAGCCATGGCCAGGCTTAGACTGAACATCATCTTGAAATTAATGGTCATTTTAGCCATTCTTCACACTTCATTTGCAGGTAAGAATTGTGTTACTAATTTGTATTCTTTTATCAATATTTATGAATGTATTGTTCTGAATAATTTAATAATTTAGATGGTAAGCTCCTTGCAGGGGGCCCTTCATATCCATGGCATGTTGACATATCACAAATTGTATTTACACCATTTACAAGGTATTAAATGTTTGTTTGCAAATAGTACTATAGTGCTATATAAGCATAAGGACAGGACGGAGTTTCAGACAGAGAACATCACTGTAGGACAAGTCACTGTAAGAATAAAGAATATTCAGCAGTCAGACACAGGGAACTACACCTGCACATTTGATTCTGATGCTCATTTTGAGAAAACAACACTGAAGCTAAAGGTGGCTGGTCAGTAATCATATTTTTATTGTTTTTTCTTTCTTACTCGCCTAATAAGGAAATAATTGATGGGGCCTATTTACAGTCAAACAGCTACATTGATAGTAAATGATTTTTTTTCAGAAAAGTTATGTTCAGGGGCGAAATAGATTTTTTTTACCTAATACATAATACATAAAGTAAACAAAGAATGTACCTTAGAAAGTGTACATTTGTACAAGGTGTACACAGTAAATCATAAACAGAAACATCAGGGTTTCTCCAAACACAAAGCAGAAAGAAAGTAAAACTGAAAAATAAACTTGTATGAAAGTATTTTGTTCTTTGTAACTGTGCCACCATCTGCACTGAAATCCATTTTTCAAAAGAGCAAACACATTGTTTTATATTTAATTTTTAAATCTGACATGGGGCTAGACAAATCAGTTTCCCAGGTGCCCCCAGTCATGTGACTTGTGCTCTGATAAACGTCAGTCACTCTTTACTGCTGTACTGCAAGTTGGAGTGATATCAACCCCCCCAGCAGCCTAACAACAGAACAATGGGAAGGTAACCAGATAGCAGCTCCCTAATACAAGATAACAGCTGCCTGGTAGATCTAAGAACAGCACAATAGTAAAATCCAGGTCCCACTGAGACACATTCAGTTACATTGAGTAGGAGAAATAACCACCTGCCAGAAAGCAGCTCCATCCTAAAGTGCTGGCACAAGTCACATGACTGGGGGCATTTGGGAAATGCCCCATGTCAGATTTTAAATTTATTTCAAAATTAAATATAAATTAATATATGAAAAGTAAGGCACATAGGACCTGGTAAACCTGGCGAAGGATGCTGCTTGCCAAGGGACACTGCAAAAGAAAAGGCTTCTGGGACAATTATATCCAACACACATAAATGTTCTCATTACAAAGGGCCTTCCAAATCAAAAGAGAGCCATGCCAAATCGAAAAACTTGGAGGGGTATTCTCTTAATGTTTAGGCATTACTCAGTCCTTCAAGGCAATTGGAACAGTCAAATAAACCTCCAACACCCTCTTATAAAGATCATGCCTAGAGGCTGTGTCTATCCTTATGCCCAAACTCTTAAAGGGGACCCGTCACCCAAAAAAAATATTAAAAATTCTATTTTATCACATTAGTCAAGCAAAATGAACTTTAATT
Organism: Xenopus petersii; assembly: GCA_038501925.1. Taxonomy (NCBI): domain Eukaryota; kingdom Metazoa; phylum Chordata; class Amphibia; order Anura; family Pipidae; genus Xenopus; species Xenopus petersii. The sequence goes on along the minus strand of CM076686.1, from coordinate 4,653,701 downwards.
ACACTATACAAATTATATGAATCTTGTTTCCTTCAGTCTGGGTTTTCAAAATTATAGCAAGCAGGCAGGAGCCATTATGTGGACACTGTTATTAAGACAAGCCTTGCGTCATCTCAGAATCTTGTTTGTGCACCAGAATGGGGGACCTGATGTCCATCCCCATGTCCTGGTTATACAATTAAATGGTGAAGAGAACTGGGGAATGTGGGGAGAGCAGTGACATCTAGTAAGTGCTGAATGGAAAGTGAAAGTAATTGTCTTCCCCGCCTCTATGTCCATGGCATAGAGGAGTGGCAGACAATATTTGATTGACAGCTGAGATTTTTAATTGAGCTTACAACAGCTATGAATGCTTTAATAAAAAATAGAAATTGGATTTCATGTTTAATTTGAAAAGGACTTTTATTATACAGATTTTTGTGTCTGGGTGACAGGTCCACTTTAAGAGCTTCAGTGCAAGGTGCGGGACCTGACATCGCTTTCCCACAAAACATCTTTTCAAATTCCCACAACTAAAATTCAAGTAAATATTGACAAAGAAGGCCACATGACATACCATGCTCAGCCCAACTCTTTAGTCCACAGGTAAATAATCCCTCTTTTGACATGATTTAGATTGCTCCTCCAAAGATTTTGGCAGAAGAAGCTGTGGAAGTAGAAAGCTTTTGGCAACAGATAAACGTAAGACAGATACAGAAGCACAGGCACCGGGTAAGTTTTGATTTCACTATTTATCTATAGGACAGCGTCCAGTTATTTCCTTATCCTTAAGTCAGCACCATCCAGTTTTGACTCCCAATTTAACCTGGCATTATCACCCCTCCTGAATTTGACCCCTAGAATCGTTATTTCTATTTTGTTTCAAGCACTTCTCAAACAGACAAGACTGCTCCAAAGATGTTCCAGCTGTGTTTTTTTTTTTTAATCTCAGTTGTGCCATAGCCTTTTGTTATCATCCTCTGTGATGTCCTCAATGAAGGGTGAAAAGTAGGGATGCACCGAATCCAGGATTCGGTTCAGGGTTTGGCCAGGATTCGGCCTTTTTCAGCAGGATTTGTATTCGGCCGAATCCTTCTGTCCGGACGAACCGAATCCGAATTTGCAGTGTCGGATTGGCCCGGCGGGACACCGGTAAAATACCCGATGGGCCCCGACCCTAGTGGGCCCCGACCCTAGTGGGCCCCCGCCGGCCAGACCCCCTCCCCCAAACAGTTGTTTTTTTTTCGTTTTTTTTTTAAATATTTTTTTTTCGGCGCATCGCAGCGCCGTCTGCGCATGCGCGTCTAGCGCCGTTTGCGCATGCGTGCCAAGTGATGCAGAGTGGCGCTTCATTTCAAGAAGGTAGCTGAGGTGCTGCACAGGAGTCCCGGTTGGCCCCGGGCCCCCCAGTCCGCCCCTGCAAATTTGCATATGAAAATTAGGGGCGGGGTGGGAAATTGTGTGACTTTTTGTCAGAAAACAAGGAAGTAAAAATGTTTTCCCCTTTCCACCCCTAATTTGCATATGCAAATTAGGATTAGGATTTGGTTCGGCATTCGCCCGAATCTTTCGTGAAGGATTCGGGGGTTCGGCCAAATCCAAAATAGTGGATTCGGTGCATCTCTAGTGAAAAGCCACTATTCTTCAGACCTGGGCATGGGGTTTCCTCCAGAAAACCTTTTATCATTCCCCTATAGGGATGTAGCGAACTGTTCGCCGGCGAACTAGTTCGCGCGAACTTCGACTGTTCGCGTCCGCCGCAAGTTCGCGAACGTCGCGCGACGTTCGCCAATAGGCGTTCACGTCAAAATCATTCGACCATTCGATCGCTAAATCGAACGATTTTCGTTCGAATCGAACGATCGAAGCCATTGGATTGAATGAAATCATTCGATCCAATGGCTTCGATCGTTCGATTCGAACGAAAATCGTTCGATCGAACGATTAAAATCCTTCGATCGTTCGAATCGAACGATTTTCGGATGTTCGAAGTTCGCGAACTGTTCACGAACTGTCCGCATTTTTTGCCGGTGTTCGCGAACGGCGTTCGCGAACACATTGTCGGCGGTTCGCTACATCCCTATTCCCCTATGCAAAAACTTACTTCCAAACACACATATTAGGTTGAAAATACTCCCAGGATCCCACCCTTAGATTTTTTAACTATACTCCGAGAGTCCCTTAAACCAACAATCAAGGCAGATGTGAGCCTCTGTGCTGCCCTGTCTACATAGATCTAAAATCCCTTTTTCAATTAAAAGACTTCTGAGTTCACCAGGAATGTCAATGAAAGAATGCAAGCTACGATACTTGTAGGAAGTGGGAGTTCTCTGGGGTAGACTCTCAGACCCCCTCTTGAGGAAAAGGCACTTATAATGCAATGTCACCCACTATAACCTGCAGCTTTAAAGGGAACCTGTTGGGCAAAAATATTTTCCCCAACTAATGGTGTGGGCTACTAGAGCCTGCAGTAGTTTTTTTTTTTTTTAATTCCCCCCCCCCCCGCCACTGCTAGGACAGTTGCACTGAGAGGGAGCTCCCGGCATATTGTGCAGAGCCCATAATGAGCTTCTGACGCGCAATTTGCTGCATTCGCTCATTAGTCCACCATCTCCCTCCATACCCACACCGAATATTGCATTAAACTTTGTTTCATACAATAATATCTGTACATTTATTGCCACCTTAAGTTGTCTTCCAATTTAGATTGTAAGCTCTAAGGGACAGGGCCCTCCTTCATCTTGCCCTGTAAGAATACCTGTCCTTGTACCAGTAAGAATACCTGGTGGTCTAGGGGGCTGGCAGGGATGCCTGCCACATCCATTCTCCTCCATGTCAAACTGCAAACTGCACCACTTCCGCACCACATTGCATTTGTCGCAAAAATTCAAATATTTAAATATTTAAAGGGGCCTCATCCAAACATTGACTGCCCATCGTAGGTCTATTTTCAAAGTTCCTGGGTGCAATTTCCAGTTGTCTATTCTGTTCCTGATCTTGCCTGTCCCTGGCATCCCTAGTTTGCAGCCTGTCCTGACCTTTGCCTGTTTATTGACTTCTCTCATTGATCCTGTTACTGTACTGCGATATTGGTGTTATTGACCTGTGACCTCGACTACGCTCTTGTCTCCTGATTTGGTACTGCGCTGCCAAACTGTTATCGACTCTCCCTGTCCCATGACCACACTCCTTGTTCCCTGTTCCTTCTGTAAAACATTTGGTTCCCTTGACTGCCCAGAACTCTCTCCCTGGTCCTCTCACTAGGGCTCCTCCCAAAGTGAAAGGTGGTTGTTATAGGCAGAAGCGTAGGCTGGGACCTTGGGGTTTGTTCTGGGTTTGGGACACCAATCGTAACATTACATTGGGCCAGAACATGGATGCTGAAGGAGCAGCTGTTTCCCCTGCCACCATGGAAGCAATCCTGCCAAGCCTGCTCCAGTGTCTCTGGAAAAAGAATCCAAACAGGACCAGATAGTCCAGTGTCTGCAAAGATTGTTGGTAAGGTTAGACACAATTCAGCAACAACTGGTTGCTCCCATGCCAGCTCAGGCCTCCCCAAGCAGGTCACTACCTGCAAACTCCCATTTTCTGAAAGGTTCAGTGGAGACCGTAGCTGGTTTTTAACTTTCCGGGAGGCCTGCAGGTTACATTTCAGGTTTCTACCTCAATCTCCATTCTTCCCCACTGAGGAGTCGAGGGCTAATTTTGTAATCACCCTATTAGAAGGGGATCTTCAGCTTTGGGCATTCAGCCTATCCCCTAACTATCCAGTCTATCTCACGCTTGAGGCCTTCTTCAAGGCTATAGCCATCATTTATGACAATCCCGACCACACTGCTTCTACTGATGCTTCAGCAGATCTGATGTCAGTTACATCATATCTTGTGTGCCGAAAATGCCTTAAAGTTTGAAAAACACTGGTGACTTTTACTTTTTTTAAGCAGGAATGCCTGCAAAAATCCTAACAAACTTTTTTTGGCTTAACATTTTCCCCCAGACATTTGAGAACATATGGAACATATGGATCATTCATTTTACAGTGGACTCATGTGTAGGGCATAATATTAACTCTTTTGTCTTTATTAAGGTTCCTTGGACATTTGTAAAAAAAATTGTTAACTTCAAGCATTTGCACCATCTCCATACAACTTTAATGTATCCGCCTTATTCAAATTGACCTAAGCGTAAGATCACTAGCGAGTTTTCAAAAGACAGGAACGCTAGTGCATCTTCACTATGAAATGCTCGCAGTGCTAAAGTAACGCTAGCGAAAAGTCGCTAGCGAAGAGGTCGCTGGCAACAATTCACCCCTTTAATGAATCTGTCCCATAGAGAGAGACATCAGGAAGATTTCCCTATAGTCACCCCTCCTATTATTTCCTCAGGCTCTGGACCTAAACCTCTCTCTGAGCTCCTAGGCCCTCTGAGGAACCCATACAATTGGGATCTACCTGCTTGTCCTTTGAAGAAAAGGCTTGTAGGCTGATGGTTTATGCCTATATTGTGGGGATAAAGGGCACTTTCACAATACCTGTTCCAAGAGGCCAGGAAACGGCAGAACCTTAACAGGTCTGGGGAGCCCTGTTTGGGTTTTGCCATTTCTGATACCTAACAATTTTCCTCTCAAATACTAATCCTTAAATTGGAATAAGGGTTGCATACTGTGTCCTGCCTTTTTGGATTCTGGGGTGGCTGGGAACTTCTTAGATATAAAGTTTGTGCATAGACACGGTATACCCATTAAACCTTCGTTCAAATTTTTGGCTATTGATGATAGTTCCCTTAGGAGTGGGTTGGTGTCTTCTATGTCTGAAAACCTCATTATGGCCTTGGATAATCAATACAAACAAATATCCTTTTACATTATTGACCTACCTATTGGCCTACCATGGTTGCAGAAACACAACCCCGAGTTGTGTTGGCTCACTAGCAAAATAATTCAGTGGGATACAGCTTGTGAGCTCTCATATTTTAAATCTTTCCATACTCTGCTGCAGCTTCTCTAGAGGGGTTACCTCCTTCCTATTCTTCTTTCTCTGATGTATTTTCAAAAAAATCTGCCAAGACCCTTCCACCGCACAGGTCTATGACTGTGCAATTGATTTAATACCAGGTTCTTCTGCTTCTAGGGGTAGAACATACCATCTTTGTCTTCCAGAGTCTCAAGTCATGGAGGGGTATATTAAGGAGAACCTGGAGGGGGGCTTCATAAGGCCTTCCTCTTCTCTGCAGGTGTCAGCGTCTTTTTTGTGTAGAAGAAATATGAGGGCCTGAGGCCATGTATAGAGGTTTAAATAAGATCAAGGTAAAGAATCATTACCCCCTTCCATTGATCACTGTACTATTCAAAAGAGTTAAGGGTGCCATGTTTTTTTCTAAACTCAATCTAAGGGGCGCATATAATCCCAATGAGGAAAGGGACGAATGGGAAGATGGTCTTTCACACTCGGGATGTGCATTATGAATATTTAGCAATGCCTTTTGGCCCAGGGGCAATCTTGGCCCATCTTGCAACTCTAACTTGGATACAGACCTGTAGTAAACATTTCAGAGCATGCTGGAATCCTCTAGTGACCAAACAGAGGTATAACTACATAACTTTCAAAAACTTCCAGAAACATGCTTATAGACTAAAAATACAAGTTTATTACCCCCTCATGGATCCTAATGCATTTCATGCTTACCTAGCACTTAGTCATACGCAATCTCTGATTCATCAGCTTTTTTTCAATCCTTAAGTAACAGCTCTCATAGACCCTCCCCACATTAAAACCAATCACAATCTTGCACATATGTTGTATATATTCTCAATTAGAACCAGGGCATCTTGTGACACCCTGTTACCAATAAAATTCATCCCTGTGCCTTCTATTCTAGAAAGTTCTCTCCTGCAGAGATTAACTATGATATTGGTAACAGGGAATTACTGGCCATAAAATGGGCCTTTGAGGAATGGAGACATCTGCATGTGGTTGCAGTTTTTACTGATCATAGGAATCTGTTATACGTTGAGTCCACTAAACGCTTAAATCCAAGACAGGACAGGTAAACATTGTTTTTTACCCGCTTTAATTTTGTAATAACATATAGGCCTGGGATAAAGAATGCTAAAACAGATCTACAGTCCTAGGGAGCAACCCAAACCTGATTCTATTCTCTCTAAGGAAGTGATCGTGGCAACACTGAGTCCAGATCTGTATCCTCCTTGTCAGAAGCCCAGGTTAATCTAACTTCTAACGTACCTCCAAGCAAACTCTTTGTACCAGAAGGCCTTCGTAAAGCACACAAAACTATCAGCCCAATTAATTCCATCCAGGATGTGGCACTTGCAACAGGATCTTGACAAACTGGCAATCTGGGCAGCTAAGTGGCAAATGAGATTCAATGGTGATGTAACCCATTTTTGGCCACCCCCCTGGTGTCAAAGTGGTACATCACATTATTTACCGACTTACAGGTCCTGAATCCCCTTTGCTAGGTGAAAGGGTACTGGGAATTCTTCTTTCTGGCAGTGCCTCCACCTAATGGGATCCGGGAATGCATCATCGGATGGTCCCATTAGGAAACAAATCACTCACACACTTTATTATATAACAATGTAACTTTATATCAAATAAGTGCAAGATTAAAGTGGAAGTAAAAGGTAACATTTCACTCAAAAATGCATTTAAAGCATAACCCACTACCCTAGAACATGTTGCAGTCCTATCCTGGTGATTCCACGCCAGGCAAAGTACCACTCCTTTTGGCAGCCCAAGAGTTCCATCCCTTGTCCCCAAAAGAGTACAGTTCTAGGTAGCGCTACCTGCCCACATGCTTTTCCACAGGAAAGTGTTGCTCCCACGTGGCAGGCTCACAAACAGCCTGTTTCCATAAACAGGAGATCGCTGGATCCTCATCCTTTCCTACCCTTCCCAAAGGTAACACTCACCCAAGGGAGTAGTACAGACGGTAGTCTCACACAGAGCTGATAGGCATCCACAGCGATGAAGATTCTTTACAAGCTCCAGGCTCTCCCAGTCGAGCACACACAGAAACATCCTAGATCCTCTTTCTCTACCATTTCAGGCAGACTCACATAGAGATGAAGCAGGCATCCAGACTTATCCAGCTCCCAACGCTGTCTATAGCGTGAGCAGGGCCGCCATTAGAAATCACGGGGCCCCGTACAACAAAATTTTTGGGGCCCCCTGGGCCCCGCCCACACTGACGACCAAGCTCCACCCCATTTCCCGCCCACTCCACATCGCAGTTAAAAGACCACACAGACATCAGCGCTAAAAAAGTAACCCCCCCCACACAAGTTGTAAAAAGCTATTGATGGTCAGGGCCCCCTTATAAAAAATTGGGGCCCCAAAAAAAAAAAATGAAATTTTAAAAAAAAAAAAAAAAAAAAAACATTGGTGGCAGGGGCCCCCTTATAAGTTAAAAAAAACTTGGGGCCCCAAAAAAAAAAATGTAAAAAAAAATAAACAAACATTGGTGGCAGGGGCCCCCTTATAAGTTAAAAATAAATTGGGGCCCCAAAAAAAATTTAAAAAAAAAAAAAAAATTTTTTGAAAAAAAAAAAAAAACATTGGCGTCAGGGGCCCCCTTATAAGTTAAAAACAAATTGGGGCCCCAAAAAAAAATTAAAAAAAAAAAAAAAATTTTTTGAAAAAAAAAAAAACATTGGCGGCAGGGGCCCCCTTATAAGTTAAAAACAAATTGGGGCCCCAAAAAAAATTTGAAAAAAAAAAAAAATTTTTTTTGAAAAAAAAAAAAAAACATTGGCGGCAGGGGCCCCCTTATAAGTTAAAAACAAATTGGGGCCCCAAAAAAAAATTTGAAAGAAAAAAAAATTTTTTTCAAAAAAAAAAACAAAAACATTGGCGGCAGGGGCCCCCTTACAAGTTAAAAACAAATTGGGGCCCCAAAAAAAAATTTAAAAAAAAAAAAAAATTTTTTTGAAAAAAAAAAAAAACATTGGCGTCAGGGGCCCCTTACGAGTTAAAAAAAAAATTGGGGCCCCAAAAAAACATGTTTTAAAAAAAAAGATTGGTTGCAGGGGCCTATAGAATATTAAAATAATACATTGGTGGCCAGGAGATTAAAAAAAAAAAAAATACACAAACTGGTGTTCAGTAGAATTGAACTCACGGCTTCAGTACTTCAACTTCACCTCCTTTCGTGACTTCGGGTCTTTTCACCGCTTCAGGACTTCGGCTTCGGCTGTTTTCGTGACTTCGGGTCTTTGCGCTGCTTCAGGACTTCGGCTGTTTTCGTGACTTCGGCTTTTTCCGTGACTTCGGGTCTTTTCGGCGCATCGGCTTCGGCTTTTCGGCACTTCCGCATTCGGCAGCACAGAGACAAGACGTACGGCTCGGGCGCTCGTAAGGGGGGCCCGGATCTTCAAAAAATGCAGCGCTGCCGGGCCCCCCTTCATGCCCGGGCCCGGTACGCTTGTCCCCCCTGTCCCCCCCTGATGGCGGCTCTGAGCGTGAGCATAAAACGACATCCATGCTCCAACTGCATCTCTCACCCATCTCCAAAGGTGAATACAGAAATCTGGCATCCAACTCCAAACCATCTTAGTTGAGTTATCCAGGCATTCGAGGAGCCTGCCCCAGGCCTATTGCACTCCACTGAAACCTACATTTTTCCGGTGTTGTCACTATATCCAAAGTGAAACAAAGTTCTGCAGCAGATCACTGTAAACTGTAACTGTAATGGCTGACTAAGCACATGGCATCCCCTTTTATATGATTGCACAGCACCACCTTGTGGTTCCTTTTGGGATCAGCCATGCTGCACCAATCCAAGAGCTCTGTCCCTGCAAAGTTCAGGGAGAAAACTTGTATCTCAGGCCATGAGGCTCCCAGGGAGGGAAATTAACACTTAGACCATAGGATTAACTCTACTGGTCCCTACATTGATAAATGTAAAGTCATGCACCTGGGATGTAAAAATATCCACTTATTGGGATACCCTTAATGGGACTGTACTGGGCATAAGTACAAGTACAAGTTGATCCAGGGACTGGTCCATTTTGGAGTCAGGAAGGAATTGTTCCCCCTCTGAGGCAAATTGGTGAGGCTCCAAATGGTTTTTTTTGCCTTCCTCTGGATCAACTGTCAGTAAGGCAGATTAAAATTGAGTTAAAAAGTTGAACTTGATGGATGTGTGTCTTTTTTTCAACCTAAAATACTATGTTACTATGATCATTTGTCTAAAGTTTGGCAGAAGGTGCTAAATTCTTTATCTTCTGCTGTAGCTGCCCAAAAGAGAGCTTTGTAGGGTATCTCTGAAGAGGGGGGGTAATGTCTTCCGCGTCAAACTGTAAATGATGTGCGCCTGCACCGCTTTCAGGTTTGACGCGCATCCGCATGTCACGTCTTTGCACTTCATCATACACGATTTTACTTTATTTATCATTAAAATAATCCCGAAAAAATCACATTGCAAAAAGACTCGATGAAATCGAGTCAAAACCCGAATCATACAAATATTTTGGACTTTACTCCCTAATCGCTCATTTTTTTCCGGTTTGTCGACCGAAAACCGTTATTTTTTTTGTATTATCAGGCAAAACCCAGCGGTGTCGAACTGGGACACCAGGGGCCCACCCAAAAACCTTAGACCAGGGGCCACTCTCAGTACTAATATTCTTCCTCTCCTCAATCAACCTCTATTCTTCTAGTTTGTTTTCTTTACATCATATAAGCTATTATTCCAACTATTTAGACTTGTTGTTCTCATATAATAGGAAATGGGCATGAAATAGGCCAAAGGTTTAGCAGCATGAGGGGCCACTGACACCTGGGCTCATCGAGAGTTTTCTTGGGATCCCTGTGGGCCAGTCCGACACTGAAACCCAGTGCAGACAACTACACTTCCAAATTGGGATAGGGACATTCTCGACAGGCTTGGGTTTTCGGATTTGGGCTTTTTGCCGCATCAGGGTATGAAACATCTCAAGTTTTCCATGAAAAATTCAAGTTTTTTACCCCAAAAACCCTGACCAGAAAAAATTGAGGTTTAATAAATAACCTCTTGTTAGTGTCTCTTTAATATCAGCTCCTTTTTAAGTAAAACTCTCTGGCTATTGTCACTTGACATTTATATGATGAATATCAATCCAGATACAATCTGTTCTCTTTCAGCTTTTGGGAAACAACCCACCATCTGTACTCAAGAAAACAATGAAGACCCAACCGGATACAAGACTAGGATCTGTGAATCTAGCGGCTGGTATCCTGAGCCCAAAATACAGTGGACAGACAGCAAGGAGAACATACTGAAATCTGAAGATTTTGTAAAATATATTGATAACATAACCCTGTACCGGGTATCATCTTCCATAAAACAAGATGACTGTTCCCCTGCGACCTGCCGGATAAGAAATGAGCGCCTGGATATAACGCTCCAGACGTCTGTTGTTATATCAAGTAAGGAATCCAAAATCCCCACCCCCTCTTATGTGAATGAAAATCCCCTAAGAGTGACCATTGCACATTCATGACAGACACACTGATCAATCAACAATGAGGCAGTAAGTTATTGCCCTAGGAGGAAAGAGGTATAAATGAGAAGGGAACAAAACAAGGGGATGGAGGGTGAATAAAAGCAGCCAGATAGAAAGGGCTACAAGGGAACAGGAGAGAAATCAGGGAATGGAAAAACCAAGGCAACATCAGAAATAAATCTGAACTTTGAACTTTTTTTGGAAACAATCCCTATCTACTCTATTGCGCTTCGCCAGGTCTGAGGTGGCAAAGGAAGTCTAGCGTAAAAGGTAGTGTTCAGTACACTGCGCGCGTTAGTGAATTTGCGTAGTTACGTCCGTAGCGAAAATTCACCAGGCGTAAGGGTGCAAAGTAACACTAGCGAATTTACGCCAGCGTCCGTTAGTGAATTTGCGAAGTAACGAAAATGACCAACGCTAGCGAATTGACGCTAGCGTTAGGCGCTTCGGCGCTTAGTGAATTTTTCGTTTCTTTTAGGTACTGAAATAATGTCTGTATAAAAAAAAACAATGAGTAGTGATGGGCAAATTTGCGGATTTATTCGAATTCGTGCCTGGCGAATAAATTCACTACCATCACTTCCAATGAGAAATAAGCAATAATTAAATATGTGATGTACTAACCGATGAAACTGAATCAAATATGCTGATGATGTTTTGATCTTTGTATAAAATTGGATGAGACAGTGTAAAGAGGGCCGAGTCACTGTCCGGACCTGTGTGGTTGCGTTTTAGCTAATCTGCAGTTTGGTATATAAATCTTAGCTTCTGAGTTTGAGCATTATCTGCGTGTCTAGATAATTACCTGGGAGTAGGGATGTAGCGAACTGTTCGCCGGCGAACTTGTTCGCGCGAACTTCGACCGTTCGCGTCCGCCGAATGTTCGCGAACGTCGCGCGACGTTCGCCAATTTGGGTTTGCGTTCGATTCGTTCGACCATTCGACCATTCGAATTCCTTCGACCACTAAAAATCGAACGATTTCCATTCGTTCGAACGATTGTAAGCATTCGATCGAAAGAAAAGCATTCGATCGAATGGTTTCGATCGTTCGATTCGAATGAAAATCCTTAGATTGAACGAAAATCCTTCACTAGAATGATTAAAATCCTTCGATCGTTCGAATCGAACGATTTTAGCGGGTGTTCGAAGTTTGCGAACTGTCCGCGAACGTTCGCATTTTTTGCCGGTGTTCGCGAACGGCGTTCGCGAACATCAAATCGGCAGTTCGCTACATCCCTACCTGGGAATTTAAAGCCATACTGACATGTAAAAATCACAGGAACGTGTCAGTATGAAGTAAATGCTGCGCTCGAAATATTTTGCCTCAAAGCCGTTCCGAGCCCTACGCACCTTTGCGCAGCCAACCGCTCACACTTCTAACGGATCTTCTGTGTTGCTTGACTTGCTTCCGTGATGCTGGGCTGGGGGCGGAGCCATCCTTCCATAGGCTGAAGTCCTGTTTTCATTGGTAATTAGCCTATGGAAGGATCGCTCCGCCCCCAGCGTCACTAAATTTGCACAGAGGCGATTTGAAGCAAAATATTCCGGCACATACTTTATACAGACACGTTCCTATGATGAGGAACGTGTCAGTATCGCTTTAGCTATCGAACTCTTCAGTTGGAATAACACTTTATAGAGAGAGAAACTGGAGCTGCAGGAGTCACAATACTTATGTACAGTACAGGGAAAGTGAGGAGAAAGTGCAGTTGAATGTGGGGGCAGGATGGGGGCGCTGTGGGGCAAAGGGGCACAGCTTGTATGTAATGTGGGAAATTCAGCATTTCATTGACTCATTTACCTTCTCTTTTTTCCCTCCAGTAGGCTGCTGGGCATCCCATCATATTCTACTATTAGTCCTTTGTACCGCTGCTGTTTCTTTTGTTATGTGTGCTGTCGGCTACTGTTGGTGCAACTGTAAGTGCAGTAAGTATGAAACACAAACACATCTATTACCTGAAAACTGTCACTTTTCCCAGGGCAGGAACATGACAGGGATGTGGTTAAGGGAGATGTGGGTCCAAGGGCCATATTAGAATGTTAGCGGGTATGTGAATATCTACATGCAAAAACAGGTCCAAAAAATCCAGTCTGGGGGTATTAACCACTTAATCACTGCTTCCACTGATGCAATAATGTCTTTTCCTCATTGTTTTCCTAATAACAGTAAAAAATTGAATAGCAGATGGCAAATAATATCCGTTTCCCTTTACGTCTTCAGGCAGCACAAGTGAGTTAGTTTACTTGTCGTGCTGTTTGGACAGGAATCAGTTAAACGAGTAACAAGTCGGAGCCTCCTCTACAAATTCCCCCCCCCCACGTATTTTTTTTCTGTCCCCCATTTCTGGAAGAGTTTTGGATGGCCCAGACATGGGTGAAGAACTAGACCTGTAGGGGTTTGAAGGCCATTGAGCACTACTTGAGAGTGGGTCCCTCGGGGGATGTGTTTCCTCCATTGTCTTTACCTGCTACAAGTGTCTCTCTTGTGGGGTGCTCTGTTGTAGCTGTTGTGATCAAGGCTGGAACTAGGGGTAGGTAGAAGAGGCGGCTGTCTAGGGAGCTGAACATAGTGGGCACAGTCAGCATTGCTTCTTCTTGCCAACGCCTTGAGCCACTGATTTGTATTCAACGTTGCTCAGCAGTGAGCTCCACATAATGCAGGACCTCACTGTTCTTTACACACAAATCCAGAGCAAGAAGCAGTTGCGCGGTGCGACCTTGACCGACACCACATCCGGTATTAGAAAGAAGCAGCAAGTGGGGTGGACTATGGAGGGTGAAGGAGGGTTGACAGGAGGGTGGTGGAGAATTGGGGGTAATGACAGCTTTGCCTTGGCCCGGCCCTAGTGGTGATGTTATTGGTAGGAGCCTGGATGCACAGGCTGATCTGCTTTCTGGTGCTGGACTTGCTGGCTGAGTATTCTCCTATTCATGGAGCCTCACTTCCCCTACTATACTCTGCAGTCCTAATGCTGGGAGATGTGATGATTCTACAGTCTGTGGGTGGTGCAGCTGATTGCTCTTCCCAGGTGGAGAGGAAACCAGTGAGGTAGCACATATATTTATCACCTTTTATATGTAACAAAGCAGAAAGATTTGGGGGTCTGTCTTATTTGTGTTCCTATATATTGGGAACCGGTTCCTGGTTCAATTGACAGTTTTGTTCACTGCCAGGTTGTAACTCCTGTGAGACTTAGGGCTGAACTCCACAAGCACTTTTGTAGGATGGTGTCGGATTGACAAAGCACATCTCCTGGGTTAAAATATAATGGGACTGGCACAAAAATCAGATGCATAAACTACATGTAAAAATTTCAATCCAACAAAACACAACTGTCAGACGTGAACGCTGCATGCTGCCTCTTCATCCTACAAGATAAAAAACGGATGGTGTTGGAAAAGTCGGATGTAAATGCATGAAAATAAGTCTCCACCCGACTTTATCTGATCTGATCTGGAGTCTGAGTTGTCTTCTCCTGGGTCTGATAATCAGGAGAAGTAAGATTTCTTTCTTTGTGCTATAGAGAAGCAGTGAATAAAAAACAGTGAATAAGGAAGAGAAAAATCTGGGTTTGAAGAAAATTATAGTTTGTCTGTTTTTTTCATCAAAAAAAAAAGGCCCAAACATTTTTCTTTTAATACTTCTCGGCAGGAGTTATTTTTTCAAGAATGGAAAAATCCAGGGAAGAAACCTGATCTTTCTAAGAGGTTCAAATCTATGTTCTATGTTCCATTAAAGAATTCTGATATTATCATTGGTTTGAAGTGTGTTTGCTTACTAACAGGACTACAATCCCTGTGGAAGATGCGTCTGGATTCAAGGATCCCTTAGATTGTCGTGCTGAGTGTACACTCCAACTTTATATGATAGGGTCTAGTAAATCCAACACTTGCTTTTGTTTCAGTATCTAGAACACTTAGGGGTATATTTATCAAAAATTAAAGTTAGAGAGCACCACAGTCCTCTAGAGTGGAATTCCGCCACTCTCCATTCATTTCTATTTTGATTAATATACCCCTTAGTGTTGGTTGTCTAACTTTAAAAAAGATATTGAAGGTGGGATAGACAGGGATACACTCCTGGATATGGAGTCTACCATTAGACTTCCTTTGCAATGCTTCCTTGGAAGTTCCTAAGCTCTGACGAAGTGCTTTGACCTTATCTTCATTGATCAATGAGCTCTCTGGCTTAAGGTTTGGTCCACATATGTTGCCTCTAAGAATTCCCTCTGTGGTTTTCTGTGTGAGCATGGAAAACTCTTTGGCTCAGGACTAGAGAAAATCATTGAAAATATGGCTCCTCCTTTTGTCCATACACAAGACAATCTCCTACTAACAACCGGTACAGATCAAGAATCAGGTACAGACACAGAGAGCCTGACAGACGTTCTCAACTATCTATACCCTATTCATTACAGCCTAAGCAAAAGTCTGAAACAATATAAAAACAAGATTTCTGACTACAGACCTCTATGCCCTTTGGGTGTAAGACTTCAGAATTTGTATCATCATTGGGCAACCATAACCTTAGATGTCTGGGTCTTATAGATAATATGAGAGAGTATTGCATACAATTTTGTAAGCAACCCATTCGCAGGTATTGCCTCACTGCAGTAAACGAAAATGTTTGTCATCTTCAGACCTATATTCAAGAGTATCTAGACTTGGAAGCACTGGATCTCCTAAGGTTCCTATGGCAGAAAGAGGAAGAGTGGTTTATTCCTGAATTTTTCTTGTTCCCAAAGCTGGAGGAAAGCTCAGGATGATCATAGATCTCAGATACCTGAACCAGTTCATCCTCAAAACTCATTTTTGCATATAGCCAATAAGGTTCACAACAAGTATTATTGGCCGAGATGATCTTATGGTTACTCGGGATCTGTATATCTCCGTTTTGACTTCAGCCTGCTCCACGGACACTTGATTGCTGCCTGTCTCGACCACTGCCTGCTTCATGGACCTGCTCTTGGTTGCCCCCTTGCCTGATCCTTTCCCACTTAAAGACTTTTGCCTTTCGTCCTCAATCACTGGTCATGATTAAATATGATTTGCTCACTATCATAAGGCCTCTGCCTTTTCATCAAGCCAACTATACACATGATCTTGTATATGCAGCACATAGGCTCCTACTTGCCAACCTCACACCGGAGGTAGTTCATGACACAATGCTTATTTTCATATCCCTATCCATCCAGCAAGCTGGCAGTTTTTAAGCGTAACAGTGACCATGGAGGACTCAGTGGTTCATCTGAATTTTAGGGTGTTACCCTTTGGAATCTCTACCACTCCAAGGGTATTCACAAAAGTCATTGTTACAGCAGTAGCTGCAATAAGGCAAAGATGGGTCTTTATAGTGCCTAATCTCGACAATTGGTTGCTAAAGGCTTTCTCCAGGCAGTAAATGTTGGAACACAAAGACCTAGTTATGCAGACTCTTACATCTCTAGGATGGCTGGTTAAGTCAAACTTTGTACCATCTACCAGGGTAAAGTTTCTTGGCCTTATCATAGACTCTTCACAGATGAAAATATTTCTTCCTCAGGTAAAAATTTCCAAGTTAACAAAGGAAATCAGACAGGTTCTGCATCATCCGTTGGTTTCTGTTCAGCAAGCAATGCAGCTTTGGGGATTAATGACATGTACTATAGACGCAGATCCGTAGGCAAGAGCTCATACCAGAACTCTTCAGTCAGAGATATTTACCAAGTGGAACAAGGAGAACGATTCTCTAGATCAGATTATTGTTGTATCCAAAGAAACTAGATCATCCCTCCTTTGGTGGTTGACATCCTCAGAATCTCTTGAAGCAAACTTCCTTTCAGAAAGTCCATCAACTTGTAATCACCACAGATGCTTCTTTAACAGGCTGTGGTGCTCACATGCAGAACTACAAAGAACAAGGTCTTCCAGTGAAGGACAAGAGATGTTCATTGTATTTTAGAGAGCTCGAGGCAGTTTGAAAAAGCCCTTCTGGGCCTGCATCACCAGATTCAGGACAAACTGGTCTGCATTCAATCAGACTACAGTATCTTATCTGAAACGTCAAGGGGAAACCAGATCTTCTCACCTGATGATTCTTTATTCCAAGCTTCTTGATTGGGCAGAGATTAATTTAGTGAGTTCATTGAACCGCAGGGACAGACCCACCTTCTTGGATGCAATGTCGATAACATGGTCATTCAATCTAGCTTACCTTTATCCTACAACCCCTATTATTCCAAGGGTCATTCAGAGGATAAAACAGGACCACGTCATAGTCATACTGCCCTTTCTTGCCAAGGAGAGTCTGTTTTTCAGATCTTCTCAGGTTGTCTCAAGGGGGATTTTGAATTTTTCCACAGAGCGAGGGTCTCCTTACACAAGAGAACCAGGGGTTTACCCCAAAAGTTATGAAGACCTACAGTAGTCCAGGAAAAGTTCCACATCATGTGCTTATTTCAAACATTGAAATGCTTTTCAAAAGTGGTGTAGCACTCACTCCCAACATCCACAGGGCTTTGGTGTGCCAGTTATTCTTCGGTTCCTCCAACAGGGCTTGGCCCCTTACACATTGCAAGTATAGATTTTAAATTTATAATCTTTTTTTGGCATTAGACTCTATTAAAATCCTATAGAGAGAACATTTCTTAAGGCCATTTCAAACCCGAAAACTACAATAAGGTCCTTCGCTCCTTCCTGGGACCTTAATTTGGTTCTTAACATACGTAGAAGTCATTCTCCATCTAGTTGATGTTTCAGTTAAATTCCTGACGAGTTGAGCTATCACCTCAACTCGTCGAGTTGGAGAACTTCAAAGTCTAGGTGTAGATCCTCCATACACTGTTTTTTCCAGACAGTAGTCATTACCCTTTTTCAGACCAAAGGTTAATTCCCACTCTAATGGTAATTCAGAGCTTATTCTACCATCTTTCTTACCTGATCTCAGGAGTGAGGAAGAAGAAAGGCTTCATACACAGGATGTTCGCAGATGAATTCATACATATATTGATCGTACCAAAGATTTTAAAAAAAATTGGATCATCTCTTCACACTCTTTTGGGTAAGAAGAAAGGAGCTTCAAAGTCCCTATATTCAGGTTGATCAGCAAAACCATATTTGAATGCTAAAAGCTAAAAGAATTGGAGCCTCCTTTGGGTGTTAAAGCTCACTACGTGGAAGCTGTGGTTGTGTACTGCTTGGAGTTTTGATCTATACAAGTGAGAAATCTCCATAAAACTATATATATTTGGTATTGGCGCGTTCAGGAGACATAGACCTTTCCAAATCTGCTTTGTTCTCGTACATAAAATAAATGATGTTTCTGATATATGTGTTTGTATTATAGGAAACATGATTGTTTTTCATTTACATGAGACATTTAGAAGCCTATATCTTTACACCAAAGAAATTACACCAAAATTTGAGCATAGTTTGAAAGCTTAGGTTCTCCTGAAAAAAACATGATATTGTTTTCCTGGGAAAAGCCACTAAAGTAAAAGAGCGAAAAAGGTTAAAAAATGGCCTGGAAGTGAAAGGGTAAAGGTGGTTTATGTTAACTTAAACATGTGTTATAAAATGCCCTATTCCTTGCAAATTTTCAATTGGTCTTCATTATTTATTTTTCTGACTCTTTCCAACTTTCAAATGGGGGTCACTGACCCTATCTAAAATACAAATACTCTGTAAGGCTACAAATGTATTGTTATTGCTACTTTTTATTACTCATCTTTCTATTCAGGCCTCTCTTATTCATATTCCAGTCTCTCATTCAAATCAGTGTATGGTTACTAGGGGAATTTGGACCCTAGCAACCAGATGGCTGAAATTACAAACTGGATGATGAATAAAAAGCTAAATAACTACATTAAAGTTTAATTTTGTCCTTCTTGTGTCTTTTGGAAACAGCTCTGGAAAAGGGATGGGGGCAGTTCTTTCACATGTTTATTTCTGGTGAAAACAATTGAACTGTAAACAATGTTTAGAAGATGAACATCCCCTTTATCAGGAAACAGAGCACCATGAATAAGTACTTTGAGTAGAACCTGTTTTATTTGGGTCACACTTACCTCCCAACACAGGAATTTCTTACTGACATAAACCTTGGTATCCTCATGTCTGTCATATAGACAAATAGCAGCTGTTACTAATTAATAATTTCTATTGAAGCAATTAACATTTCTTTCTCTCTTAACAGAGTGCTGTAAAAAAAGCAAGAAAACCCCCAAAAAACCTCAGGTAAGTACCTATGATGAGAAGAACTGGTTATATTTGAGGCCACACTTACCTCTTAACACATTTTGCCCGATGTGTGGGGCAACGTGTGAATAGCCACAAGCCTCTGCTTTCTGTTTTAATCATCTGATGTTCTGGGGAGAGGGCAACAACCTCTGGGGGGGCAGTTCTGGTAAATAAACACTAAGTGGAATTGTCTTGCACCCCCTGCCATTATAAGTGATCCCTAGTGTCAGGGGGCCCTGCCGGGGCTGAACTCAAGGGCCTCCCTCCGCCTTAGTCTGATGGTCCAGGTAGAAAATTGAGAGTTGGGTCCAGTTGGGATTGAACTTGGGGTGGAAGCAGTGGGAGAGCTTGGGGCAGGGATACAGGCCAGGGCTGGAGGGGAAGGCTGAGGCCCACCTAGGTTTTTGGTACAAGAGGGGGGTTGTGGGTGCACTCCTAAGGCCATATAAAAAATATATAAATACAATAATCCCCTGTCTAAAAAAAGAAAAACAGGGTTTTTTGTTACAAAGTTATGATCATAAAATTGGTAAGCCACCATACCACGTCAAGGTAAACCCCATACGGCGGTCCCTAACCTGTTTACCTGCAATCAAAATTTAAAACCTTGGTTTCAATCTGGACTAGATCCTCTCCCGCCACCTGCATATGCGGCTTTTGTAGGGGAGACTGCCCAGACCAACGCCCATTTAAAAAAAAAAAAAAAATGTGATTGTGAAGAGACTATAATGAAGGAAAAGTAAAGTTGTATATATAGGTGCACACTTGTGTGTGTGTGTGTGTGAGTATAAGTACAGGTGTGAGTATAGATTTAGAGGGAGATGAAAAAGGAAAAGCTAAATGTGGAGTGTGATAGGTGTAATGTGTGTGGGTCTGTGCAAGTGTTACCTAGTGATAAGTGCAGCAAATATAAGACCCCCACCAGGCCAGATCCCCTCTCCCGATGCTCGTTTTATTTATTTTTTTTAAAAAAAAAAGGATTTTCGCAGTATGGGGAGCTTTAGGGGGGCCCTGGACTGGAGTCCCGGTGGGCCCCAGGCCCCCCAGTCCGACCCTGCTCCCAGGTAGAGATCCAGGGCAGTTTTAAGGCTTTGATGGGACCTGAGCAAAAAGCCAATCGATGGGCCCATATTATTCTGCTTTGAAAATGTTTTGGAAACCATGACCACTTTTTGTCCACACCCCTAAATACAACACCCATTTTCTGACAACACAGCCCATGTAAGCCGATATAATTACTATACAAAATTAATAATGGGGCTATTAACCCCAAATTTACCAATTTAATCCCTAAGTAAAATGGATAATGGCATATTAACCCTAGACATGTCAGTGTAATCATATAGGAAATGAATAACCCCAGACATGCCAGTAACATAGTAAATTAGGATAAAAAAAGTCACAAGTCCATCAAGTTCAACCTTAAGGGGCACATTTACTATTGGTCAAATATCGAGGGTTAATTAACCCTCGATATTCGACCATCGAAGTAAAATCCTTCGACATCGAAGTCGAAGGATTTACCGTATTTTGTTCGATCGAACGATTGAAGTAAAAATTGAAAGATTAAATCCTTTGAATCTAACAAATCCAACAATTTTCCTTCGATCACAAATTACCTAGAAAGCCTATGGGGAAGGTCCCCATAGGCTAACATTGGTGCTCCGTAGGTTTTAGCTGGCAAAGTAGCTAGTCAGAGTTTTTTTTAAAGAGACTATCGGATGGTCGAATAGTCGAATGATTTTTAGTTCGAATCGTTCGAGTCGAAGTAGCCAATTCGATGGTCGAAGTAGCCAAAAAAATACTTAGAAATTCGAAGTATTTTTCATTCTAATCCTTCACTCGAGCTAAGTAAATGTGCCCCTAAGACTATGGGGCAAATTCACTAACAATCGTAGTTTCGCCAAGCGCAAATTTGCCGCGCTTCGCCACACTTCGCCAGGCGTAATTTCACCAGCGCTTCGCAAATTCACTAAAATCCGAAGTTGCGCACAGGGGTAGCGTAAGGTTGCGAAGTTGCGCTAGCGTTGATTCGCTAAGTAAAGCGAAGTTGCGCTAGCGAAGGCTAATTTGCATAGGGCGCCAAATTCAAATTTCAATGGAGGAACACGTATCAGCACTACAAATGCCTAGAAAACCTTCAATTCATCAAATAAAATGTTTATTTTGCCCTACACATGTGCCCACTGTCTAGGTAAGTTGCCATGAGTCAGGAAATGTAGGGGGGAAGGAGGGGAGCCCCAAAAATTTTTTTGATCTTTTTCAGCCTATCACCCATCATGTAGAAAACACGCCAGCGTTTTTTGGGACTTAGAGAAAATTTTGCCTTTTTTTGAAACAATCCCTATCTACTCTATTGCGCTTCGCCTGGTCTGAGGTGGCGAAGGAAGTCTAGCGTAAAAGGTAGCGTTCAGTACAATGCGCGCGTTAGTGAATTTGCGTAGTTACGCCGCTAGCAAAACTTTGCCAGGCGTAAGGGTGCGAAGTAACACTAGCGTATCTACGCCAGCGTCCGTTAGTGAATTTGCGCAGTAACGAAAATGACAAACGCTAGCGAAGTAACACTAGCGTTCGGCGCTTAGTGAATTTGCCCCATATATAACCTGCTTATCTGCCAGTTGATCCAGAGGAAGGCAAAAACCCCTCTGAAGCCTCTCCAATTTGCCTTAGAGGGGAAAAATTCCTTCCTGACTCCAAAATGCAATGGGACCAGTCCCTGGATCAACTTGTACTATGAGCTATCTCCCATAACCAGCATTAATACTGAAGAAAATAATCAGATGTGCTAGTATAATTACTTCAGAAACTGGAAAATCTGAATATTAACCCCAGCTGTGCCAGTATAATCAATATAGAAATGGCCAATTAGCAATCCATCAATCCTAGACACGCCAGTAAGATCACTCCATTAACTCCACACGTGCCAGGAAGATCAGTGGATGGATTGAAAGCATTACCTTACACTTGCACAAGCAGAATACCAATAACAACGTTTTCTTCTTTTCTCTCTCTCTCTCTGTCTGTCTGTTCCAAATGATGTAGAAATATAGAAGATTCACAAATTCGGTGGAACAGCCCTATGTGTACAGGGAATCAAGGGTAAGGAGGGCAGCAGGAGCGGTGGTGACAGTTGTAAGGGGAGTAGGGAGGGCAATAAATTCATTGGATCCCCCAAATCAGTGGGCCCTGGGCAGATGCAGCCCTGTAGAGACCCGTATTGAAAACGATTAACATAAAATGAAAATAAGGCCCAAGGGCTCATATAATGTTGTCTGTATCATGTGGGTGAGGAGGTGACCCTATTAATGACTTGCTAATAAAGGGAAAGAGCTGAGTGGAATATGACATAATACTCATTATATTTTGTTTCTTCTCTTCTAGTTACTGTGAGAAGAACAAATGTGACCTTGATGACTTGATTTCTGTGGCCCTGACTGATGTCCCCATGAAGAATCATTTCACCCACAGGATCACCACTTCATTCCTTTCATACCAGTCATATATATATATATACAGGTATATGAATCAGGATTTCATCTATGATCGGTATGAAAGAGATGGGGTAGAGTTCTGTACCTGACCCACAACCCACAGTTTGACCCGTATGTTCCCCCTACCCACCCCCGACCCACTTACTTGCCTCCTGGACCCGACCCGATGGTCTGATGCCCGTCTGCAGTGCCCCCTACTGGATGAAGTTACTATTCCAGCACATTTATGTTTAAAAAATGTCATTGAATGGCAAAAAAATAAAGTCAAGAGTCAAGAGTCAAGATTGAGTTAATTGTCATTTCATCCGTATACGTTTGTACAGTACACAGTGAAAGGAAACAATGTTCCTCTAGGACCCTGGTGCTACACACAACATAGATGTACCGAACAACAGACAAACATATGCAACTCGTGCAAGACAGGACAGGACAGTGCAGGGACAGTACAAGACAGCGCACACTCAGCAGATGTAATATGTTAAGTAAATAATGCTAAACATCAGACATGATGGGTGTATCATTGTGAGAACATGATAAATCCATACAATGGCCTACAGTGACTGTGTAAGCTAAAAAGAAGGATATATTGGCAGACAGTCTTTTCCACATTTATTGGTTCAACTTCAAATGAGACATTCTAGTTACATTCAGATCATTGTCATTGTTGTTGCATTTGTTAATAAATGATGAAGAATTTAAGTTTACATAGTGCCTGCCTCAGTGTCGGACTGGAACACCAGGGGCCCACCCAAAAACCTTTGACCAGGGGCCCACCAAGTAACCTTAGACCAGGGGCCCACTCTCACTATTATTATTCTTCCTCTTCTCACTCAACCTCTATTCTCCTAGTCTCTTTTCTATACATACTATAATACTATAATCTATTATTCCATGTATTAAGCCACTTAGTTCTCATTGAAATAGGGAATGGCCATGAAATAGGCCAAATATCTGCATGAGGGGCCACTGACACCTCGACCCACCGGGACTTTTCCTGGTATCCCTGTGGGCCAGTCCGACACTGTCCTGCCTGTCTGATTGCACATAAGAGAGGAGAACTATCTGTCCTGTTAGTACACACTGTTCTGTCCTCCCTACTTGTTACCCCGGGGCAGTGTGTAGTTCGACATGCAGCTAAACCTTCCCCAAACTCCAATAAAGAGACTGTGAACTGAAGTCTGTAGATTTTACTGGATAGGCAAGTGGAATAGATAAAGAGCTGAGTGGAGAGGTAAAACTGTAACACAAACAAAAGGAATGAAATGAGTACAAAGAATAATAATGCAGAAACATAGCAAATACATAACTATAACACTAGCTGGCATGATATATATATATATATATATATGTAGGGATGTGAAAATCTTAGACACCCTTACAATTTACAGGCAGGCACATCCCTAGTAATATGGACACCTCAGTGGGTCCTTATGGGGACCTTGTGCTTATGTAACCCCTGCAGTTCACACAGTGTACACCAGATGGCACTGTGCCAGAGTATAAAAGGTTTAGGAACCATGTGCTCTGGGTCCATTGCTTTAGCCCAACCAAGCAGGCTGGAAGGGAATGGGTAGTGTTGACCCTAGGCGCCTTGGCCCTAGTAATTAGACAGCTATACTCGTTTTATAGATCGCTCTAGGAGTGATAGAGAGGATATTTAGTTGAGCAGCTCAAGGCTCCGCCGAGGAGATGAGAGGGATTAAGATCCCAGGGTATTACTGACCCAGAGTAAGGAACCAAGTGTTGAGATAGGGATGTCAGGAGTTCCCCTAGTCTGCCACTGGAAGATATCCTGAAAACCGGGCAATACCCATCACATGCTGTCAACTTACTCTCTGCTGTATATTCCCTAGCCTGTGGGGATTCAGCCTATATGTGCTGTGAGTATATGCTTCCTTTATGCTGCTGTGTATGTTCTATACTCCATTGTGGATCAATGTGCTAAATGATCTATGTGCTATTGTTCAATAAATACTGTTCTTTGTACAACTGTTAAAGAACTACTGGCGCCCATCATTGTGCTATCGCACCCAGTTACAGTTATACTACACCCTTGCCTATATATACAGCAATGTCGCTGAGGGTGCTGGCAGTTGTGGAGGTGATTTGGTGCAACTATTTGAGAAACTATTATGTGCTTCTTCCACAGCATAGACTGTAAAATGCTCCCACCAGGCACTGTGCTGGGTCACATAGTAAGACTACGGTAGCCACATAAGTCCAAATGCAGTTCTGCCATAAGCCATGTGGAGGTGCAGAATAAACGTGAATGTCCTTGTGTAATTACAGCAAGCGTCCAGCGGAGGGAGCCCACAGAATGTGAGTCGGGAAATCCCAAAGCATGGGAAAAGCTGATGCTGGAGACATGACAACACACAGAGAACTGCCTATTATAAATGTGTACAATTTTCTACATTTTTGCACTGTGTGTGTGTGTTTGCTGCAACAACAGTAATGGTTATAGTCACTAATCACTGTCTTCCTCTACTAGAGCAGTTATTCTTAAAGGAGAAGTAAAGCCTGAGCTGTGTTTCAATGTCCTTGATAGTTGATAAGAACCACATACCAAAGCAAACACTTTCTATTCCTATTTTCCATATTAATGCAATTAAGATTTAAAAGACAACTAAAGCCTAACTAAAGAAGTAGCTAGAAGTGTTGTACATGATGTTTTGTGCTTCTGTACCAGCCCAAGGCAACCACAGCCCTTTAGCAGTAAAGATCTGTGTCTCCAAAGATGCCCCAGTAGCTCCCCATCTTCTTTTCTGCTGATTCACTGCACATGCTCTGTGCTGCTGTCACTTACTGAGCTTAGGGACCCACTCACAATATACAGTACACATAGAATAGAAATGTCACAATATAAAGCTGATTAGTAATTAATACACATAATTACTACATGACAGCACATAAACCAGTGCAATTAGCACCAGAATTTAATAATCAGCAAACCTGTAGCATCAGCTCATATTACAGCCAGGGAAGCTCATTTTCTGCTGGATAATTAGTGACGAGCCCTAAGCTTAGCTTCTCAACAGCCAATCAGAGCCCACTGAGCATGTGAGTGTCACAGACACTTTCCAAGATGGTGACCCCCTGTGACAAGTTTGAAGTCCTGGATCATTGCTGCTATTGACAAGCTGAAACTTTAGCCTCGTGCAATAAGTTCACTATATAAAATATGGCATTTTTAGCCATATTAATTTTTAAGGTTTAGTTCTCCTTTAAAAATGAGAGCAGGCCAGAAGAACTGGTGAGACATTATCGGAACTGTGGGACATTTAAACCACAATCTGGGACATGTTTCTCATCAAGCATAGGGACATTTATCTCAGCACTAAGTGTCATGTGGTTTGGCTGCTTCTCCTTTTCTCCATTCCTGACAGAGAATGTGTCGAAACTTTTCTCAAACTCACAAAACTGTATTTATTTTCCAGCCGTTCTGCACTCAGACAGTTACAAGTACTTGGTGTTAATGCTCGGTGCAAGGAGGATTCATGGGCGGGTGCCATCTTCATCAGGAAGGACTTTGTTCTCATTATGAAGCTTTGGGAAGGTTGAGTACCTGGAAGGACTAGAGGATGGATAGGAATTATCTACAGTGTTGGACTGGCCTGGTGGGAACCAGGAAAAACCTGGTAGGCCCCCGTCAGGCCAGACCCCTCTCCCGATCAGTTTTTTCAAACAAAAAAGTTTTCTTTAAGCGCCACGCAGCTCCATCTGTACATGCACGCAGCGCCATTCATGCAGGAGCACTGAGCATCACGGTAGGGGTGCGGGGGGGTTTCGAGGGGGCCCTGGACAGTAGTCCCGGTGGACCCCGAGCCCCCCAGTCCAACCCTTATTATCTAACAATGAATAAACAAGAATAATTACTAATAGAAATTTGATTCCAAAATGTCATGGCATTTTGAGGTTAAATGTCAGAAATCGTATCGGTGGAGATTTCACCTAAATAAAAATGTTCTCATTGCAGTGGAGAGAACTGCTGGTTAATGTGTTCCTCTTGGCATTCACTCTAATCTCTCTCTAATGGAGCTTCCAGATACCAGAACTCCTTCTTAACTCTTCTGTTAAACAAATAGTTTAGTGTCTCTTCTAAACCCAAAGTCATGTGTCTCTACTGCCACCAAGTGACCAACATCTGCCGTACAAATATGTATTCTGAGTGGGTGCCCACCCTTTTAGGAAGTGGCTCCTGTGGGAGCTCCAGGTAAGTATCCAAAGAAAACACTGGCACTAGTGATGCCAATGGTTTGTATAAAGGCAAAGTATTAAATACAGACACACAATATTTGTATGAACACAATGCAAACACAACTGACACAATATACAAGAGTGACACACACTTCAAACACAGTCAGGCACCAACCTTAGCACTATAATGACTTATTTAACTCACCTATACAAACTGTGCACAGACGATTATATTATATATACTGTATTATATTCATTGGCTATTTACAGCCATATTATGACATTTTAACTATTTAGTGATGAGCAACATTTTTCACCAGGTTTGTGCCACGAAAATGTCGCCCATAGATGTGGGTGAAAAAAATTGTCAAATGTCAATTAATAAATAATAAATTAATAATAAATTAATAAAAAATGGCCTTTAAAGGGAATGAAATGTTCGGAATGAACTTGTCCCAACAGATATAAATGTAATAAGTGACTGATCAGAGAATATTATCAATCTGGCAAAAGAAATTCGGTACATATTTTCCTTTTGAATCTTTTCCTTTGAGCAGCCATATTGGGATGTTATGTTTATTCCCTCACAAGGGCTGCCACCTATTGGTTGGTCTCACTGTTATTTGGGGAAAAACATTTTCCATCCACATCCTTTACCCACAGAATCTAATAGACAATTGCATTTTAATTTGGTGCCAAAAAAGATTAAAAAATACATGTTTGCATTAGCTGTAATTTGGGATGCCCCGAATCCAAATGAGAAAAAAAGTTTGGAAAAACAATCGGCCGAATACCGAACCGAATCCAAATCCTAATTTGCATATGCAAATTAGCGGCAGAAAAGGAAAAAGTAGAAAAAATTCTTCTTTTGTGATGTCAAGTGATTTCCCAACCTGTACTTAATTTACATATGCAAATTAAGATTAGGATTTGGTTTAGCCAGGCACAAGGATTAGGTCGAATCCGAATCCTGCTGAAAAAGGCCGAATCCTGAACCGAATCCTGGATGCGGTGCATCCCTAGTTGTAATAATTACAGCTTGTGGTGAAGGAGAAAACTACAAATGTGATCCCTGTGCATAAAGAGAATTAACCTGGAACCCACTTAAAGCAAGAAGATACCAACTAATGAGTGGCCCTAGTTTCAGAAGAGAGATTTATTTGTTTTATGGGTTTAGATTTGTTTTAAGCCAAGTCAAATAAACCAGTGTTGTCCAGTAGTTTCCATAGAGTGAGTCAATGAAGTCATATGTGATGTCATCAAATAAGTCTGTGGGACTCACTAGCAGTCTCCATGGGTGGAAATCCTTGCTGGGTCACATGGGGAGGGTTATTTGCTAAAATCTGAATTACCTCATTATTTTAATAATACAACCACAAACTCCCATAGCCAATTTAATCTTATTTATTATTTAAAAAGCTCAAAATAATCTGTTTAAACTCAAAACAAATTGTTCGGAAAATCTTATTGTAAGATTTAGATTTAGTCCCCTGTACTATCTGTTGTACGAAACGCCCAAAATTATCGGCTTTTCAGGCGAAACCCAGCACAGACCACGATAAATTCCAATAAGAATAGGAACCTCTGCTACTGACTTCTACACAACAGCAGGTGAATTTCCAGATTGGGGCTTTTTGCAGCATCGGACTTTACTAAATCTGAATCTGAAAAAAAAAATTTGTTTTTAATTAAAAACTGAAACATTTGAGTTTTGCCCCAAAAAGCCAGACCGGATAAATTAGGAGTTTAGTTAAAAAAACCAAGTGTCACACACAAGTAGTCCTTTAACCAAGCGGCATTCAAACTCGACTGCTTCCTTTGACCCCTGCAGATGAAAAAAAGTGAAAGAAATTCCATCAGATGTTACAGAGAAATCTATTCCCCCTTTCCAAACTGAGTATCACCTGGGAGAGATTCAATCTATCATTCCTACCAGAGCCGAGTCCGCCCAACAGGCATGCGCGGAAAAACGAGTGCACATGCGCAAAAAAACCTGCGTGATAAAAGACAAAAAAAGAATTGGCACAAAACTGCCAAGCGCGCATGTACAAAAAAGACCGCACACGCGGGAAAGAGCAGCAATCGGGAGCGGACTAGGAGTAGGAGGCAGTGAAGGTGTGTGCCTGGTGTCCCTCCAGCTTTGCTCCCTAGGCACGTGCTTACTCTGCCTACCCCTAGTTCCGACCCTGATTCCTACGTTGGATCTCAGTGCTGCTCTTTCTAGGTAAGTCTGTCTAGCTTACGCTTGTACTTTGTACTATAACAGAATGCAAGTCTATCACTTTCTCTTTACCTCATTTTTGGGGTCCCTGTTCCTCAAATTACACTAAAGAGTACTAAAGAGTTCCTTTTTTTGGTGGATTTTTTAAATTATTTACCCAACCTTAAATGATGATAACCCATCATATCAGTCTCCCCAGCACCCATATAAATCCAAAATTTCCTTCAGATCACAAACTGTGTTATCTCTTTCCTGCATTATTAGTAAGTGTATCACAATGTATTTGTGTTCATTTTCTCTTTCATAATACTGAGCAATACAGTTATATTCATATATATATATATATATATATATATATATATATATATATATATATATATATACTGTATATGTGTGTGTGTGTGTTATTGGCTGGATCTCAGTCTCTGAGCCTTTCTGCCCCTCTCCCTGGCCTCCGGCTTCTTTATCTGTCTGAGCAGCTTGTGTGTAAGATAAACTCTTGTACAATCCACTCACATCCACCCTTGCAACTCCCTTGTTTCCTAAGCCTGATGTTTCAAAAAGGGAAAGTGAAACTTTATGTTCTTCTTAGTGTAACACAGAGTGGAAAGAAATATAAATATAAAAAATGTCCTTTCTAAAGCAAAAAAAAAAAAAAAACCCTACAATTTTCATTTCTAGTTTCTTCTAATTTTGCTCCAAGGGCAGTAGGTGAGTGTGAACAAAGGAGATATTGAGCCAGATCCAATTTGATGACAAAAGTTTATTGCCTAATTCAATTCCAAAATTTCCCATAGAGTACAATGCAGTTCAAAGAGAACAACTTCTCACTTTTTATTGCAAGAAAATTCTATTGAAGTCTATGGCATAAATATGGAAGGGAATATGGATTAGAAGGACAGTTTCTTCTCTCCAAATTGAATCTCACCCATAATGCAATAAATCATGATGATAAACCATAAAATAACTATTTCTTATGAATTCAATAATCTGGTCCATTGTTCTTAGAATTACATTCACATCTTTAGTTTAAAGGAGAATGACATCTGATATTTAAGAGTTACTCCACTTGAAATGTCCCCCTTTCTCTTCCTAAAATGCCTCTAATCTCTACACTAGCTCCCAATAAAAAATGATTATGCTCACATTTGTCCCAACCTATGTGACCATTGCATGCTTGCTCTGTGTCTGGGAGACAAAGTTGTGGCAAAGGGTGGCCATACACGGGCACATTTAAACTGTCAATTTGGGTCCTTTAGACTGATTTGGCAGTTTATCTGCCCCAGTATAGGGCATTCTGTCTGGCCTCACCTGACTTATATCTGGCCAAAAATTGACTAGATATCAATTGGGCAGGTTTGATTTTCCCCTGTTATCAAGTACTGAATCAGCTAGTTGATGTGGTCCTCATCACATCAGCACCTATTTCCATCATTGTAGGGCCAAACGATCGCATTAGACAGATATTACCCTGCCTTTGGTGGGCATATAAGATCTGCTGTATGGTGTCCTTGCCAAATGGTTGGATCTTATAGTGTATGGCCACCCAAAATGATTTCATGTAGCAGACCAAGGGGACAGGAGTTATACCACTGCTCCTCCAGCAGCTGCCCCTTTCCAAGTAAACCCCTAAGCTGAGAATGCAAAGTAGAACAGTGGGATGTGGCTGCAACACACTGAGTTTGCAGGTTTGCAGCAGTTGATCACCAAGTAGGAGCATTAGAGAGGTCAACCAACCCCATGCTATGAGGGTGATAATGATCCACTATGGGCTTTTTAGAGACCTTATTTTATTTTACAATAGTGTGAATTAGATTTTAGGCTTCAAAAAATTCAAGATTGTTGACATGCCTGAACTCCCAAACCCAGAATAAGGGCCAAGACCCCAGTCATGGCTCACCCTTCTACCTCTAACAACCGCCTTTCACTTCGGGAGGAGCCTTCCTCTACTTAGATGCCGCCAGGTCTTATAGTGAGAGAGTCAAGGCTCGAATTCTGAGCAAACAAGGGAACCAGAGTGTACCACAATGTACGGGGAACCAGCAACACGTAGTCAGGGAACAGGCTAGGGTCAAGACCGTGAGGACATCGCAGTACCAAATCAGAATCCAAAATGTAGACAGGCAGCATGAATCAAATATCAAGAACAGACAAGAAGGTCAGGACAGGCGGCTGGGATAAATGTCAGGAGCAGGCAAGAGGTCACACACAAAAATCACAGTAGAATCACAGCCAGGAACTAACAATAACAGAACCTACATTGGGCAATGGACAATTGGGCACAGGCCCTATTTTAAAATTTTGCTCCATGTGCGATGATGTCACTGAGCTGAGGCATCATTGTGCAGCAACAGAGCGCATAAAGACACAAGTGTGCCGGCCGTACACACAAGAAGACTGCGGGCATCCCCCCAAACGTAGCGGCAGGTATCCTTGCTGCAACTCTGGATCACCAGGGAGTCTAACAATTGTATTATCATATTCATAACATGGGGTTGGATGGAGATGGTTTCTCTGGAGAAAAGGTGCTTGTGAGGGAACATCATTACTCTTTACAACATTAGAGGACATTATAGATGGATAACTTTGATTTCATCTCATCTGTTCACAGGACATTCTCCCAACTTCAGTTGTACTTTATATGTCTGTCAGCAGTGGGGTCTTCCTTGGTCTGTTACCATAGGCCCCTCTCCATTGAGTTGGTGATAAATGGTGTGAATTGAAACTATTGTGTCTGAAAGTCAATATGAATCTGTATAGAAGATGATGAAAGTTATTTCATGATAGTGAAGGTTAATTTGACTATGCAAAACTTTTTTTCCTCTTTTATCAATTTCCAGGAAAGTTGGGTACAGTGCCAGTGTCTTCAGATGTGTTGATAACATTGTACCCACACAGACAATTGATACTGGTTGAATAGGGCAATTTTATATTATTATATAGTAAACTAGACATTAAGCCCGTTAAATTAACGGGCACTAGAACATATGTCGTCACATACCTCCCAACATTTCAGAATGGGTAACATTAGTAGGCAGGGCCCCCTTTGTAGCACTGGTGGCCAGGGGGTTAATGCTGGTGCCCAGGGGGTGTTAACATTGGTGGCCAGGGGGGGTTAACATTGGTGGCCAGGGGGGTGTTAACATTGGTGAGGTGCTTAGAATTGCATTTTCTTTATTTATTTGGGTGGCGGTGCCTTTCAGTGGGAATGCCAGCAGAGTAGATGCGATTTCCACCATGTGGCCTGTGCAACTGTCAGACGTGCGATTAGAATGGTCAGTGTGAAGCCTGGGGAAGAAGTGGCAGTTGGATGGTATGTGGCCAGTGTAAGGGGGTAGAACGGGAGGGAGAGTTATGGGGATCAGTCTGGTGGTGGGATTTACCTCTCAGCGTGTTGCCTTCCTTCACTTCGGGGTCAAACTCAGCAGATAAGATCCGATGGATGCCGAACTTGAGGTCTTTGCTGGAGGGCGCTGGCTGGCTGCTCCCGTGCATTCTCACTCTGCCAGAGACTCCGCGGCCGGTGCGGTTGGTAGTGGGGCAGAGGGGACAGTCTGTGATGGAAGCCGGACTCAGGGGTGACCGGGGTGGGTCTGAGTGGGGAGCCAGCAGCAGACTGGTATTGGGCCGGGTACATGACCCCCACAGTCAGGGCTGAGGAGCATGGGGGGCTGTCGGGGTCGCCAGTGTGTAAAATGTCAGCGATACAGAAGGAGGGTTTCTTGGCAGTGTCCAGAGTTGCGAATCCCACGGCCCCAGTGCCGTACATCTCTGCCCCCGACCCCGGGGAACACTGGGCACCCAATTATCTCTCACTTTGCAGGGGTCGCCGATCAGCTCGGGCAATTAGATCTGTGGCCAAGTTGCTCTGGGCTGAGACCCCACAGATTCTCTATTCTCAGACTCGTACAGACTGGATCTGAGACACCCGCTAGACTTTGCAGGAACCGGCAAGAAGACGGGCCGTGGGGCACATGCGCAGTAGCGCATTGGCACATGCGCAGTAGCGCATTTCCACGGACACAGGGACGGACTGGACGCAGAGACACTTGGATTTTATTATATAGGATTATATTGCAGTAACAAGATATAAGGACTCAATTTAATCTGTGGTGGCTTGAAGATGGACACAAGTTATTGCTCCTATTGGCCTGCAAATATAGGGGCAAATTTACTAAAGGGCGAAGTGACTAACGCTGGCGAAAATTCGCTAGAGAAGGAGGCAGACTAATGCCAGGCAAATTTGCGCCCTGGCGAAGGGACATAACTGCGCAAATTCACTAATATGCGGATTTTATTGAACGTTACCTCTCGCGCCAGACTTGTCTTCACCACCTCAGACCAGGAGAAGTACAATAGAGTAGATAGGAATTCCTCAAAAAATAGTTCAACATTTTTCTAAGTCCCACAAAATGGTGGCGTCTTTTCCTTTTTACAGGGTGTTAGGCTGCAAAAGATCGTACATTTTTTTTGGGGTACCCGGCTTCCCCCCTACATTTCCTAACAAATGGCACATAAACTATACAGTGGGCTCATGTTTAGGGCAATATAACAACTTTATTTTATTAAGGTTCCCTGGGCTTGTGTAGTATAATGTATTTGTTGTAACATATACGTCCATTGTACTTTAACTTCCCGCCGTATGCAAATTAGGCAACGCAAGCACAACTTCGCTTTGCTTGCTGCAGTAACGTTTGCGCAACTTCGCCAGCATTCGGCACCCTGGACGCAACTTCGGATTTTAGTGAATACGCCTGCCGAAGTGTTGCGATGTGAGCGAAGCCATCGCTGGGGAACTTTCGGAGGTTAGTAATTTGCCCCATAGATCTTCCACCTTCTATATTGTTCTTGTTAGTGCCTATTCCTATTCTTTTCTTATTCTGCTGAATCATGTCAATTCCAAATACACTGTAAGAACATTGCAAAGGTGCATTGGTCCAAAGAAACTCTTTGTCCTTTCCTGTAGTTGTGCTCAGTGCTGCCCCAGTTTCTTTTATGATTGATTATAGTGCAACTATTGATGAAGTGGGAATTGGGAACTTCTGGAGCAATTACATCCAACATGTGCACTTTACACACTGCTTTAAATGAAAATTGATTTTGCCTTTTCCTTATTTGGTGTATAAAGGAAGCACCTCTATTGATCCACTGGTGCCCAAGTCTATTTGTGAATTGAGTTGAGAAGTATAGTTCAGCCTGGAGACCATTTTTCTATTACTTCTGTGAGGGCCCAGCTGAGGTGAGCAGTTCCATGTAGAAGAGATCTTACCTTGAGAGCAGCAGAAAACGTTCCCCCAAAGTGTCTATAGGGGTACAGGAGCCACATACCCCAGTATCACAATGTATACTGTATGTGTTCATTATATTTATATTCTCAGTCTATACACTTTTCTGCCCCTTTCCCTGCCCCCCTGGCTGTGTTTGGGCTGCTCTGCCAGTCTGAGTTGGACCCCACCCATGCAGTTTGTCACCAGATAAACTCTTATCCAACCTTCCAGCCCCTTTATTTCAAAAAGGGAAAGTAAAGTCGCATGTTCTTCTTGCTTTAACACAAATAGAAGAGAGAGAAAACAGCAGAACTGAGTAAGTAATAATAATAATAATAATAATAATAATAATAAATATTATCATTTCTCTTTCTAGAGTAGTAGTATATTTGAATGACTTTGCTACAATATGAATATAGCAGATACTGCTTGAGAAATGGTTATTTTATGGTTTATTACAAAAAAACTTATGGATGAGATTCAATTTAAGGAGATAAACTTTTATCCTAATTCATATCAATTGTTTCCCTTTAGAATTGAATAGAGTTTTCATGTTAGAGGCTTGTTTATCAAAATTCTAATTTTATGAGGTTTTAGAGGCTTTTTCTACTTTGAATAAACTCACATTTTAAAAAAAAACTTGAATGTTTGCTTATTAATAAAAAAAATCTGAATATAAAAAACTGATACAACTGTAGAAAAAAAAAACCTAGCATTTGTAAGTTTACAAGTTCAAAAAACCCAAATTTGTGAGTTTAAAAAGATCAAAAAGACTCAAATATGTGAGTTTACAAGCTCAAAAAAACTCAAAATCTCAAATTGAATTGTGCCTAGGACAACTCCCATCGACTTCTACATGAACTTGCAAGCTTTCAGATGCCAACATTTTACATTCACGTTTTTTGTACAGGTATGGGACCTATTAGCCATAATGGGGACCTGGGTTTTCCCGATAAGGGATCTTTCCGTAATTTAGATCTTCATACAAAAAGTCAACTTAAAATTAATTTAAATATTAGCTAAACCCAATAGGATTATTTTACCTCTAATAAGGATTAATTATATCTTAGTTTGGATCAATTACAAGCTACTGTGTTATTATTACACAGAAAAAAGAAATCAATTTAAAAAATCTGAATTATTTTATTAAAATGGAGTGTATGGAAGATGGACTTCCCATAATTCAGAGCTTTTTTTCCCATACCCATACTTAATAAATAATAAAATTGTGAGTTCTTGTGCAAAAATATTAGAATTGTGGCAACATTTTGAATTCGAACATTGATAAATCAAAATTTAGACTTTAAAAGGTTTTTATTATTATCACCTTCATGACAAGGGGTTGGTTGGGTTCCCTGTACATTAGAAGACACTGGACATGGCTTGTTTAGCAATCAGTTCTGTTGTTATGATGCAGATGCTTCACAGAAAACAGTTATTTTCAATTACAAATGTTTCCAGATTTTGGTATAAAAATGGAAAATGTAACAATTTGGTACGGATTAATTAACATTTAAATTTATTATTCTTTTGCAATTTGCATTTTTCAACTTTAAAACAATTTTTATTTTCACTTTTCTTGATTATCATTAAAAAAAACTCAAAATCAAATTGTTTAATTCAGCAGCTAGAAGCTGGCAATCCTCTGTACAAGTGTGGGGTGTAGAGCGCATAGGAGTATTCTCCAAGAGGACAAATAACTTGCTGAACCCCACCTGATAAGAAAGAAGGAAACATTGTAGCCTCACAGAGCAATAGTTTTTGGCTGTTGGTGTCAGTGATCCCCATAACTCTGCCCCATGACATCACCCACCACCCTTTGATGTCACTTCCATCCATCTGCCTGGAGTTACTGTAGCAGATGGGTAGTAATTCTAAGGTGGGTTTTACTCTTGGAATCTAAATTGCAGAATTTAAGGAGGCAGATTTAGGGGGGCTGCAAACATGGGGTGGATAGGTGACTCACTGGTCAGTAAATGTGAAGATGGAAAAGCTGAGGAAAAGAGCAAGAGAGGTTCAAATAAAAGGGAAGTGGCACCTGGAAGGGAAGTGTCGGTGACCACAGGTAACGCACAACAGTAGATTATTGACTTTTGGGTGAAAGTTGTTTTTTTGTTTAGTTTTTTTTAAAAAAAGAACAAAACAGGAGCACTCCAAGTGTGATAATAGAAAAATATTTTATTTGAAAGCTAAAATGCACTCCCATTAAAGGAAAACTATACCCCCAAAATGAATACTTAAGCAACAGATAGTTCATATCATATTAAGTGGCATATTAAAGAATCTTACCAAACTGGAATATATATTTAAGTAAATCTTGCCCTTTTACATCTCTTGCCTTGAGCCACCATTTCGTGATGGTCTGTGTGCTGCCTCAGAGATCACCTGACCAGAAATACTGCAACTCTAACTGTAACAGGAAGAGATCACCTGACCAGAAATACTTCAACTCTAACTGTAACAGGAAGAGATCACCTGACCAGAAATACTGCAACTCTAACTGTAACAGGAAGAGATCACCTGACC
Source organism: Xenopus petersii (assembly GCA_038501925.1). Taxonomy (NCBI): domain Eukaryota; kingdom Metazoa; phylum Chordata; class Amphibia; order Anura; family Pipidae; genus Xenopus; species Xenopus petersii. The sequence goes on along the minus strand of CM076686.1, from coordinate 4,617,297 downwards.
AGAAATACTTCAGCTCTAACTGTAACAGGAAGAGATCACCTGACCAGAAATACTGCAGCTCTAACTGTAACAGGAAGAGATCACCTGACCAGAAATACTGCAGCTCTAACTGTAACAGGAAGAAGTGTGGAAGCGAAAGACACAACTCTGTCTGTTAATTGGCTCATGTGACCTAACATGTATGGTTTGTTGGTATGTTTGTGTGCACAGTGAATCGTATGATCCCAGGGGGCGGCCCTTATTTTTTAAAATGGCAATTTTCTATTTATGATTACCCAATGGCACATACTACTAGAAAAGTATATTATTATGAAAATGGTTTATTTACATGAAGCAGAGTTTTACATATGAGCTGTTTTATGCAATATCTTTTTATAGAGACCTACATTGTTTGGGGGTATAGTTTTCCTTTAACCCTTTCCCTGCCAGCCGTTTTGTCCTAAACGCAAACATCTACTGCTAAAATTTTTTAGACTTTTTGTTACTCTTTCACTTTAAGGGCTTTTCCTGGGAGGGGTCTTTTAGTTTACCCAGGAAAACAATATATTGTTTGTTTCAGGACAACATGAGTTTTCAAAATATGCAAGAATTGGTGTAATTCCACATTTGTAAAAAGATATAGGCTTCTAAGTATCTAATAAAATGAAAAAAATCATGTTTCACATAGTACAATCACATATATCAGAAACATAATTTAGTTTATGTACGAGAACACAGCAGATTTGGAAAGTTCTTTGTCTCCTGAATGTGCCAATTTATGGAGATTTCTCACTTGTATAGATCAAAATCTCCAGGCAGTACACTACCAAATTTCCAAAGCACCGCTCCACAAAATGGCACTCCACTTAACCTAGAAAACTATGCATTATTATAAATAGCAGATTCTATGTACGCTAAACTACCAAGTTTCAATTCTTTCCTAAAGTTATAGTTTTTTATAGAAATTGGTGAATTTTTTGATATATGACCTCAAAGCTTTCAATCTACAGCATCATAACTCCCACACATCATTAGGTATCAATGTAAAACACCCTGAATATGATTGCCAGGAGTCCACAAAAAAATTTGATACCATATATCTATAGGTTTACCTAAGCATGTGGCATATAGGGGCCTCAAATTGAAGACCCCCCCATATGGTCCCCCATTTTGCGCTTTGTAATTCCAGATACTGCAAAATCAACACATCTGCATAGATTTGAGGGGGGGCAAAGGTAGAAAAAAGTACGTTCACCCCAGAAAACCATATATTTTTGGAAAGTACACATTCCCCCGAATCCAAATGGGGTATGCATTTTTCTACTCCAAAGCAGCAAGCCGCAAATCTTTCCTAAATTTGGTAATTTTGGTCACATTCCCAAAAATAACCTCAGAATTTCCATCCTGCAACATCATATTTCCCACAAACATTTAGATATCAGGGCAAATCACTCCAAATATGAAAGCCTGGGGTCCGCTGAACAGTTTTATACCTTATATGTATAGGTTTACCTAAGCACGTGGCACATAGGGGCCCCAAAATGAAGACCACCATATGCTCTGTCATTTCAGGTACTGCAAAATCAACTGCAAGATCGTACGATCGCAGTATTTGCACTAAATCCTTCGACTTCGGTATTCGAAGTCGAAGGATTTTAATTCCTAGTCGAATATCGAGGGTTAATTAACCCTCGACATTCGACCCTTTGTGAATCAGCCCCATAATGTTTGCTCCAAAAGATTACGACACCTTCAAGCATTCCTCAAGAGGGCGCATTTAAAATTCGCAATGCAATAACAGTTTGAGGAAGAATATTACATTGCGAGATGTGGATTTTTATTCTTATTGGTGCGAATTGTTTTCCTCTTTGCGACTAAGTCTACTAAAAAATGATGTAACCATTAAATAAATTCAATAGGCTGGTTTTGAATTCCATAGGTGCAGTAAGAACCTATAACATGAGAGTAAATTGTGTCCAAAGGACTTTGTAACGATAACATCACGGGTTGTTCTGGTCTGGCTGCACTTATTTTATTTTGCAAATGTTCCCCAGCCTGACTTATGGCACAAACGTCTCTTCAGGAGCTGGAGAATCTTAGCGCCCATTATTATTACAATCTGGGTGTTCCTGATATGGAGTGTGTGTTACAGTTCTGCTACAGTTATTAGTTTGTCACAACATACAGTTACACTATGGAGCATGTGCCGAGATACACACACAAATGAGGATTTTGAGGTTTTTGTATTTGGTTACTTTTCATGGATTTTTTTTTGTTAATAAATCACTTTACATTTGTGGTTTTAGTGAAAATGAGCTTTTAATAGTTTTTTAAAACCACTAAAACCACTAAAATGAGAATGTTAATGAATGGGCCTCCCCCTTATGAGAAGTTGAACAGTTAAAGGGCACAGCACTCACTGCAGGACGGTTTGGGTGCAGGAAGGTGGCACAGCCACTGATAAAAATGTTATTGTTGCCAATGCTATTAATAGGGTAGAAAGATAAACATATAGGCGCAAATTCACGCTAGCGTTAATTCGCTAGCGTTTGGCATTTTCGCTACTGTGCAAATTCACTAATGAACGCTGGCGTAGTTTCGCTAGTGTTACTTCGCACCCTTACACCAGGCAAATTTTCGCTAGCGACGAAACTACGCAAATTCACTAACTTGCGCAGTTTACTGAAACTGAACGCTACCTTTTACGCTAGACTTCCTTCGCCACCTCAGACCTGGCGAAGCGCAATAGAGTAGATAGGGATTGTTTCCAAAAAAGTCAAAATTTTTTCGTTCGATTCGAAGGATTCAATCGTTCGATCGAACGAAAAATCCTTCGATCGTTCGATCGCAGGATTTGCGCTAAATCCTTCGACTTCGATATTCGAAGTCGAAGGATTTCAATTCGAGGGTCGAATTTCGAAGTATTTTTAACTTCGAAATTCGACCCTTCGTGAATCGGCCCCCTAGTGTCAAATATCGAGGGTTAATTAACCCTCGATATTTGAATGTCAAAGTTAAATCCTTTTTTTTACTGCAATGTTTACCGCAATTCGTTCAATCGAAGGAAAAATCGTTCGATCGAACAATTCGAAGGATTTTAATCCATCGATCGAACGAAATTCCTTCGATCAAAAAAAGCTTAGAAAGCCTATGGGGACCTTCCCCATAGGCTAACATTGAGGTTCGGTAGGTTTTAGGTGGGAAGTAGGGGGTTGAAGTATTTTTTAAAGAGACAGTACTTCGACTATGGAATGGTTAGTTAGTTAGTTTGAATCATTCAATTCAAAGTCGAAGGTCGAAGTAGCCAATTCGATGGTCGAATTAGCCAAATAAACATTCGAAATTCAAATTTTTTAAATTCTATTCCTTCACTCGAGCTAAGTAAATGTGCCCCTAAAAGTCACCCTGAAGGTGAATCACAACTTTAATTATTCAGACTTCGAGCCATCAGTCGTTAATCCTACATACGGCACCTTTGTCCTCCCCAAACAAAAATATCACCCTCTTCTCATGACAATATTGTAGGTGATGAGCGATAAATGAAAGCTCAAGTGAAAATTGCTTGTTGTCCTTTATCCAAAGACAAAAACAGAAATTCCACACTTGTTACATCTTAAAGGAAGAGTTTACCAACCTCTAACAATTCATTTTTTTTAAATCAAACCCTATATACCAACATACTTTTATAACAGTTCTATTGTACCTTGTGCTGCAGATATAAGTTGATGAGAGCCATGGCCAGGCTTAGACTGAACCCTGTCTTGACATTAATGGCCATTTTAGCCTCTCTTCAGACTTCATTTGCAGGTTAGAAATTCAGTTACTGGAGATCACTTGAGCTGAGCTAACAAAGAGTCAGAAACCTTAACAAAGAAATGACAGGGTTTTTCAAAAATTTGTAAAAAGGGAATAACTGATGGAAGAGCATAGAGATATCACTCAACAGCACAGAAAAACAAGGAACTGCTCTTACAGCCGAACAGGTGGATCTGCCCTCAAGGCCAGGGTACTAATGACCAAGGCTAGCTTGAGAACAGAATCCATTCAAGTCGGGGGGCTCCTGGGGGAATACACGGAATTTTGTTTCTCCCTCAGTTACAAACACACACTAAAAAAACAGGTTTTACAATATAGTTACAAGTATAATATCCTTATCATTTACATTTCAGGGGTACATTATCCCTTATAATACATGAGTGATACTCAGAGTTCCCTGTATAACTCAGCCTGCAGTCTTGAGCCTTTATATGGTCACAGAACAACCCCTCAGTGACTTCTAATATCCTTATCATTTACAGTAGGGGGTACATTATCCCTTATAATACATAAGTGATACTCAGAGTTCCCTGTATAACTCAGCCTGTAGCCTTGAGCCTTTATATGGTCACAGAACAACCCCTCAGTGACTTATAATATCCTTATCATTTACAGTAGGGGGTACATTATCCCTTATAATACATGAGTGATACTCAGAGTTCCCTGTATAACTCAGCCTGCAGCCTTGTGCCTTTATATGGTCACAGAACAACCCCTCAGTGACTTCTAATATCCTTATCATTTACAGTAGGGGGTACATTATTCCTTATAATACCTGAGTCATACTCAGAGTTCCCTGTATAACTCAGCCTGCAGCCTTGTGCCTTTATATGGTCACAGAACAACCCCTCAGTGACTTCTAATATCCTTATCATTTACAGTAGGGGGTACATTATCCCTTATAATACATGTGTTTGCAGTAAGGAGTCTGTTGTGTTAATTATCTGTTTATTTTATCTTATCATTTGCTTTATTTTTCAGATAAATTGAAGGTTATCGCCTCCCACACACCAGTTATTGGCCGCCTGGGTGATGATGTAGATCTGGGTTGTCACCTGGTACCTGCAGTCAGTGCTGAAAATATGACAATCAGGTTTTATATGGGAGACCTATTAATGTTTATGACAAGACACAATGTGGATATTTTATTCAGAATGAGAAGTATAAGGACAGGACGAAGTTACTGAGAGAGAACATCACACGAGGACAAGTCACAATGAGAATAAAGAATATTCAGGTGTCGGACACAGGGAACTATATCTGTGAATTTGCTACCGTGGGCTCAGCAACACTGGAGCTAAAGATGGCCGGTCAGTGATCTCCATTTCTATTTCTTTTATATTGTAGAGACTTTATCAGAAGGAATTTGTATCATAAAATTGTGTCAAACTGTCAGTTTTCCACTCTGATCAATGTTTTCTTTTTGTGACAAATCCTAGTGAAGGGGAAAAGATTTTTCTTCATGTCAGTCAATAATTCCCCAATCTTTGTGAGGTTATTTCCTTGCTGAATTAGCCAAGGATAGTGGGTTGGCTTGATAATTCTTCATGGTTTATGTTTTAACTTTTTTGAATTATTTTCCATCTTCTTCTGACTCTTTCCAGCTTTCAAATTGGGGTCACTGACCCCATCTAAAATAAAAACAGATGTATTGTTACTTTATTCCTCATCTTTCTATTCAGGCCTCTTCTATTCATATTCCAGTCTCTTCTTCATGTCAGAAAAAAACTATTTAGAAGGCGCACACCCTATATTTAACTGTGGGGTGCTTATTCCATGGAGACCGCCCAAATATAATCTCCTTAAGCTTCAATCAAATATATAACATAAGGATAGCACATCCAAAAAGGCTAAAATGTATTCCATCAAAAAAATACACTTTAAGGGGCAGATTTATCAAGGGTCGAATATCGACAGTTAATTAACGCTCGAATTCGACCCTCGAAGTTAAATCCGTCTAATTCGATCGATCGAAGTAATAATCGTTCTATCGATCGATCAAAGTAAAAATCGAACGATAAAATTCTTCGAATCGAACGATTCGAAGGATTTTAATCGATCGATCGAATGATTTTTCTTCAATCAAAAAAAGCTTAGCAAAGTGATGGGGAAGGTCCCCATAGGCTAACATTGTACCTCGGTAGGTTTAAACTACTGAAGTATGTAGAAGGAAAAATCGATCAATTCGAAGGATTTTAATCCAGCGATCGAACGAAATTCCTTCGATCAAAAAAAGCTTAGAAAGCCTATGGGGACCTTCTCCATAGGCTAACATTGAGGTTCGGTAGGTTTTAGGTGGCGAAGTAGGGGGGTCGAAGTTTTTTTTAAAGAGACAGTACTTCAACTATCTAATGGTCAAATAGTCAATTAGTCGAAATTCGAAGTTTTTTATATTTGAATCCTTCAATCGAACTTAGTAAATGTGCCCCTACCATATAAGCTTTGGCCCAATAGTGGCCCAACGCATTTCGACCACAGGAGTGGTCTTCATCAGGGGAAAAATCCAGGCAGAACGATTGCTTACACAGACACAGTTTAAATACCTTTCATTGTCTCCCTTCGACCTGAAAACGGCGTGTGACGTCACATCCGGCTCTATTACTATACTATACAGGAGCGGACTTGGCAATATAGTATAGACCACACGGGCAAACAATAAGGTATACAACATATGTGGACAGACAGGTAATCCTTTGTTTGATCCCAAATCTCTGTAATGTACGGGGATGGGTGAAGGAGTTACCCTGAATCCTGCTATTGCAAATAGAGCTATTATAACTAGTGATGGGCGAATTTGCGGCAAATTTGGGCGAAATGCCTGTGAAAATTCGCCCGAAAAATTTGCCCGCATCAAAAAACGTTTTCGCTGGCGTCCAAAAAAACGGGCGCCAGCGTAAAAAACGAGACACAAACGAGATGCCGGTGCCGTTTCGTGAATTTTTTGCCGTTTTGCGAATTTTGCGAATTTTTTGGCGAAGCAAAACGATGCAAATTCGTCCATCACTAATTATAACAACGATAATTGCCTGGTTGAGGATTCTTTTAGCATGGAGCAAGGTATTCCTATCAGCAGGGTTACGGTAAATACTAGTTCTAAATTTACCTCTATCATAATTTATTAGGACAGTACATCCAAAAATTATATTGCAGTCTTACTCCATGCAACAGTAAAACCAATAGTAGATGGAATAGTATTTAGAAAATTGACGAATAGGGTCTGTTCTGATTCTGTTCCCTGCCAGAGAAAGAAAAAATCATCTATATAACGATAATAGCAAACAATATGTCTCCAAAAGTCAGATTTATAAATGTAGCGGTCCTCATATTGTGCCATAAACAAATTTGCATACCAGGGGGGCCACATTACTCCTCATCGCAGTACCCTGTATTTGTCTAAATAATCTAAATTTGTCTAAAATAATTATGATCCAGAATGAAACACAAAAGATCAAAGATGAACCCGTGAGTCCTCCCTATATTTATCCATCAATAATTCATATATTGTTTTTTTGCCCAAGTCATGGGCTATATTAATATACAGACTGGATATGTCTATAGTCACTGATAAAATTTGTGATTGTACATGAGGATCTATTCTCACTGATTGTAGCTTGTCAAGGAAATCGAATGAATCTTTTAGGAATGATGGAATTTTCAGGACATGAGGTTGTAGGAAAGAATCCACAAACTGAGCAAGATGTTGACATATTGAGCCTGACGCTGAGATGATAGGTCTCCCTGGTGGATCAATTAATGATTTATGAATCGTAGGTAATAGATAGAGACACAGTCGTCTCAGAGAATCTCATAATTAAAAATTCACTTGTTTTTTCATTGATAAAGCCTCTCTTACTTTAATATAAATCTCATTAGCATACTGTAAGGTGGGACCTCCTATCAATTGCTCATAACATCTGAAAGTTGCTGAATTGCCTCTGACCTGTATTTTGCACAATCCATAACCACTTTGCCACCACCCTTATCTGCGAGTTTAACAATCCTCGATGCATCTCTACTCAATTCCTGAATGGATGACATTTCTTTGCGTTGTATGTTTTTAGTAAATCTGTGTTTACGTTGAGTATACAACCCAATGTCTCTTTTGCCATTGTTCGCAAACGTACCTACTGGTTTATTGTGTAACGGGCAGCATGTAGGTGGATTTGAGTCGTAATTGCTGTGTCCTATTAGAAGTTTGTTGCTCAGCTCCTCATCAAACATCACAAATCATGTGGAAGAAACTTAGTTGTGTCGGAGGCGCCAATGAAGCAGGATGCTGGGGAAACCAAGCTTGGTATAAAACATAGAATCTTTATTAGTCCTGGTTAAAACACAAAGTAGAAGTGCGGGCAGGGGAACCAGCTTTACGCGTTTCGTGACCAAAGTCACTTCATCAGAAGCTTAGGTGCCTCCTATGGGTACAAGACTTATAAAACCACACCAATAAAAAATGCAATTACCATATATACTCGAGTATAAGCCGAGTTTTTCAGCCTCCAAAATATGCTGAAAAACTCTACCTCGGCTTATACGCTGGTGTCCAAGAATAGTCTCCAAGAATAGTCGTTGGCGTCCAAAAACGAGACGCCAGCACCTCCAATGGGAGCAGAAACCCTCAATTTTTTGAATGAAACTTACCAGAAGCTGCTGCATTTCTCACCCTAGGCTTATACTCGGCTTATACTCGAGTCAATAAGCTTTCCCAGTTTTTGGAGGTAAAATTAGGTACCTCGGCTTTTACTCTGGATGGCTTATACTCAAGTATATACGGTAAGTTAAAATCAAATGGTAACTATACATATGTAAAGAAATCTCCAATAATTAGTATAATTGGTAAACACCATGCATTTAAATTGATTAATAGTCATAATTATTATCATAAATTGGTTAATAGTGCTGCTCCAGCAGAATTCTGCACTGAAATCCATTTCTCAAAAGAGCAAACAGATTTTTTTATATTCAATTTTGAAATCTGACATGGGGCTAGACATTTCCCAGCTGACCCAAGTCATGTGACTTGTGTCTGCACTTTAGGAGAGAAATGCTTTCTGGCAGGCTGCTGTTTTTCCTTCTCAATGTAACTGAATGTATCTCAGTGAGCCATGGGTTTTTACTATTGAGTCTTGTTCTTAGATCTACCAGGCAGCTGTTATCTTGTGTTAGGGAGCTGCTATCTGGTTACCTTCCCATTGTTCTTTTGTTTGGCTGCTGGGGGGGGGGGGGATGGAGGTGATATCACTCCAACTTGCAGTACAGCAGTAAAGAGTGATTGAAGTTTATCAGAGCACAAGTCACATGACTTGGGGCAGCTGGGAAACTGACAATATGTCTATCCCCATGTCAGATTTCAAAATTGAATTTAAAAATCTGTTTGCTCTTTTGAGAAATGGATTTCAGTGCAGAATTCTGCTGGGGCAACACTATTAACTGATTCATTTTGAAAAATATTTTTTTTCCCATGACAGTATCCCTTTAACAATATCTGTCCTAATTTTTGACAAATTGTGGCTAGCGTGTTCAATGACTAACACCATTAAATCAAGTGAGGCTTTGTTCAGAATGGCGCATCATTTCTTGCGAAATTCTTTATTCTTCCATCCTGTGGTTGGTGTGTTTGAAATTCTAAAACCACGGGGAATGAGTTTCTGTTTATAGTACTCACTTAGAGTGACTCCATGTAAGTGGAGTTCCTGTTCTTTTTTCTTTAAGCATTCAAGATGAGTGATGGGCGATTTTCGCTGGCCGGCATCTCGTTTTTGACGCATGCGTCCGTTTTATTGTACGCCGGCGCACATTTTTGCCAGCGAATTTTCACGGCCGTTTCACAAATTTATTCCCCACAAATTCGCGCCTGGCGAATAAATTCACCCATCACTATTCAAGATCTCTAGTTATATCTTGTGGTCTATCCAGACCAAAGGCCTCTAAAGGGCTACTCTTAAATAGGATTGAATTGATCTGATTATCAGTCAAAGTATGTTTCTTCTCTGTTAATAATGTCTTTTGTCAAGGTCTCAATTTGTTCCATTTGAAAGAAAACCAATTATCCAAAAATACTTTTCAGCACACGATTAGTATGTACAATGTCAATGTTAGTACAACACTACAGCAATATTCATAGTACTGATATAGTTCTTAAAAATACACCATTAACATAATAATCCCCTAAAGAAGAAAACCAAAATACCAGGGCCTTGGTAGACAAACAATACGACAATACACAACACATAACACAAAACATATATATGTTTTTAAGTGCAATGTCGTGATTGCCCAGGATTGAAAAGGGAATAAGAAAAAAATATCCCGATTCAAGAAATAAAAAAGGAAGAAAAATGACTATTAACTTAACAAAAAATAGTTATGTTAAGATAATGCTGCCATAAAAATATACACAATTTAAAATGTATTGAATTTCAATATATTAATGGGGTGCTGCCACCTCAAGTGGGGAAATTACATAGAAAAATACAATTTAGAAGGCGCCCGCCCTATATTAAACTGTGGGGTGCTTATTCTTATTCATATCAGTGCATGGTTGCTAAGGTAATTTTCACTATAGTTACCGGACTGTTGAGATTGCAAACTGGAGAGCTTCCGAATAAAAAGCGAAATATGTAAAAGCCATAAATAATAAAAAATGAAAATCAATTGCAAATTGTCTCAGAATATCCCTCTCTACATCATACTTAATTTAAAGGTGAACAACCCCTGAAGGCAGGCAGCAAGAACAGGACTGAAATGGATTTCAGTGCAGAATTCTGCTGGAGTAACACTATTAACTGATGCGTTTTAAAAAAAACGTTTTCCGATGACAGGATCCCTTTAAATAGAGATACAGAGACAAATTGATTTCATTCTGCCTTATGGCGCTGTGCCCGAGGCAGTGGACTTTGAACATAAATAAACCTGTTCATGCCAAGTTTTATTCCTATTCTGCTCCTACCGTGTGAGACTCATAGGGGAGATTCAGATTAACTCCTGCCTTGCCAAGTATTGGAATACTCGACATATTCACCAAATGGAAATGCAGGTAAAAATGCAGCCCCCTAGGGCTCATACAGTATTGTCTGTATCATGTGGGTGAGGAGTTAACCCTATTAATGACTTGCTAATAAAGGGAAATAGCTGGATGGAACATGAGATAATACTCATTTTATGTTGTTTATTCTCTTCTCTTCTAGTTACTGTGACATGAACAAATGTGACCTTGATGACTTGATTTCTTGCATTAGACTGAGGCCCTGTGAGTGCTGCACTGTGACCCTAATTGATGTCCCCATGAAGCAGCCATGTAGCATCAAGATTTCATATATGAAAAAAAAAGCTTCAAGACATTCCCTGCCAGCCTACTCCAGCAGGCACTTATTCAGGGCGGAAGTCACAGCCAATAAACTACAGCTTGCCTTCTAATGGCCACTCCCAGCACTTCCCATCAGGTTCAGCAGGACCCCGATGATCATGGAGATCAGAGCCATTTTAATTGAGGATACATTGTTCTTTTTTCAAAGAAAATGCCCCTGAAACTTTCTTTTTGGGTCTCTTGTGATATGTTCTACTATATTTAATGTTACTCTCAGATGGATTTAATAAGCTTTCATGCTTTACTAAACTAGAGTCCTGTTATGTAGACCCACACCTGCCACAGACCCGCCACTTAGTATGCTCCCCTACCGAGACCCACTGCCCTACCTAGACCGGCTCCTCTAATAAGACCTCCACCCCTATCTAGAACTGCTCCCCTACCTAGACCTGCTCCCCTGCCTAGACCTGCTACCCTGCCTAGACCTGCTCCCCTACCAAGACCTTCTCCCCTACCTAGACCTGCTCCCCTACCTAGACATCTTCCCTTGCCTACATCTGCTCCACTACCAATACCTGCTCCCCTACCTAGACATCTTCCCTTGCCTACATCTGCTCCACTACCAAGACCTGCTCCCCTACCTAGACATGCTCCCCTACATACACCTGCTCCCCTACCAAGACCTGCTCCCCTACCAAGACCTGCTCCCCTTCCAAGACCTGCTCCCCATACTAAGACCTGCTATCCTGTCTAGACCTGCTCCCCTACCAAGACCTGCTACCCTGCCTAAACCTGTTACCCAACCCGAACCTGTGAATAATTCACTTACCTCCCGAGTCCCGACCCGGCACCCACAAAACCGGAAATTATATCACTATGTGCCAGAAGTGACATCACACCGGAACCTACTTGAATACATAGGGAAATATATTTTGCCAAACACTCATGGGAGGGTAGGTTTTACCAGGTACCCAGACAGGTTACAGGCAGACATCAGAACTTTCTGCCCAAAACCTGACTAAATTGCAGGTACTTTAAAGTTTAGCTTATATGAATGATGTATTGGTGTGATGATGATAAGTGTCTGCCTTAATATGTACTTTTATAACCAAAAGCTGTGTGTTGAAGTGACAATAAAACTTGATATAAAAACATAAAAATCATGTTCTGCTTTATGATCTATATTGGATATATTCGAGAGCTGTAGCTGCTGCAGGAGTTAAAGCTTTTATGGATGTACCAGTTTACCTAAATGGTTTTGCAACCATTTCTAAAACTGATAAAAAGGCAACTCCCCAAAACTTGACCACATTTTTTGACAGAAAAGTGTATAGACCTGCACTGAAACCTTAAATGGAACATGACTCTTCTCTCTGTTGATATTCCATGGATACTGTGGCACCAAGTTCATTACATTTGCTGACCAAGACCCTACTCTTATCTCAGCACTATTGGGGTTATTTACTAAAACTCTCATTTTTTTCTTAAAACAAAGTCTCATCCATTAATTGAACTCATTTATCCCAATTCTTCTCCCCTTTAAAAATGTAACCAGATAAATTGGAGGTGAAATAAATGGGCTCCTACACTGTATGTGTACCTTTCTCCTTTTCTTGATGTAGGATGTGTGAAAATATCTTGGGTTCCCCCCGGTTTGGCCTCTGTCCTGGTTGACAACTCTGCATTCTTTAAAGGGAAAGTAAAGCCATTAACTAAGACCCTGGTCCCGGTTTCTCCATTAAAAGAGAAAACTATTTCCAATTAGTGCAATCAGCAATCCGAACTAGTGGAATGAAGTGGGAATTGCAGGCAAGGGATTGCGCTTTTTATTTAAGGCAGCTTCTTCTGCCCACTCCTAATTCCATCTCTGCGTTGGCATATGGGTCACTTGCAACCTCCAACTATGTCACAACAAACCAAAAACATTTTCATCTTTCAACATTTTTTTTATTGGTTCACTTGGTTTCAGATAGTTCACCAGAATTAAAGATTTTTCCAAATACTTTCTATTTTCTGTAAACTGTTCCAAATTGATCCATAATTCATTTTTTGTGTTTGTCTCTGCTAAGCAGAATCCCTGAGTTTCAGCTGTTAGAATTGATACGGTAGTCCTGCTTATATTCCCCATAGATCCTACTGAGAAATGGAGCAACTAATGAAACTGCAAACTGAATCTGCACCCGGCTCACTGAGCTGCTAAACTTTAAACTTCAATTTTGGAAAAACGATAGAAAATAAAAAATGGAAAGCAATTGAAAAAAGTCTTTACTTCTGTGAAAATCGGAAAACAACTGAAACTGAAAAAAGTGTTGGAAGGTGGAACAACCTCTTGATTGATGATTTATTTTTTTAATACAAATGCAGATCTTATCCTGAAATTGAAACATTCTGAATGAAAGCTAAACTAACAGATACTAAATGACAAAGGAAGACAAGTAGGAGTAAGACTTTAGTTCTTATAATGGCAGTTATTTATACAGGCAGTTGCTCCCACGTAGCAGGCGCATGCACAGACCTGTCCTTAAACAAGGGCCCTCACGCTTGAACCTTTAAAATATCCTTCCTTGGGTGGGTCACTCACTAGGGGCTCAGAATCAGCTCCATTACCCTCTTATTCAGTAATATCTGTTGCACGTACAATTAATGGCGACAGTCCATTCAATACTGAAGAAGATTGACATACAGCACCTTGTTTCAATGGAATAAAATAACTTTATTTGATACACATGGAAGGATCTTGATAACAGAGATGTTCCCCGGTCGGACTTTTACCAACCACTACATTAATGCAGTGCAGTGAAATACTGTAGGTCAGTCTGAGCAAGTTCCTTTTATACTGTACATAGGACCCTACTGCAGGATGATATAAAAGCTGTAGAACTCCAGTGTTCTGGACCCTGGAGTACCACAATCCTAGGGTCAAATGAGCCAGGTACATGATAAAGAGGTAACAATGCTCTTGATATTGGGTGTTACAATGATATGGCTCCAACTGTGTAGGCTAATACCAATGGGACTGTCATATGGACTTCACATATGAACTTACAGCTGGACTGGACCCTAAAGTGGAGGCACCTCTGTCCAAGCTTCAACAATATCCTGGAAACCCTATGACTGTCCAGCAGGTCAGTAGAAAAGTTTCTGTATACTGTATCTTATTGTGCCCTACAAGCAGGGCCAGAAAAAGGTCTTTATTGGGAGACGATGTTTCCATCCATATCCTCCGACTTCCTTGGAATTTCACAGACAATTTCATTTTCATCCTGCACCAAACAAGATTTTTTAAAAAATGTTATTGCATTAGTTGCGGAGAAACAGATCCCTGTGTGTACAGAGAATTACCCTGAAACCCATCTGAGAAAGCCATAGAGTGTCTTATGTACTTTATGTACAAGAGAATACTTATATTTAATGTGGCCAAATATCAGAATTCATTCTAGCCTCCCACCTCTCTTTGGCCTCTCATATTCAGTCCCTTCTGCAAGACTTCCCTACAGTTAAAGGAACCCCAAAACAATTAAATGTAACATTTCTAACAGATCTTCTAAGCACTTTTTGCAATTTCCATGAATTATTTTTCGTTCCCAGGATATTAGCAGTTTTTTCATTGCATTTGAAACAACAGTGCCACCTGCTGTTCATATTGGCCAGTTGACTACAGCTTGTAGAGAAATGTCATGTGACTAAATTTTCTTTAAGCCAATCAGTGTTGTCCATTAGTTTCCACATAGTAAGGCTAATTAATAAACACTGGGAAAATTTGCCCATGGGCAGTAACCCATAGCAACCAATCAGTGACTGGCTGTTTTTCATTGTGGAACAATGAAAGCAAACATTTGATTGGTTGCCATGAGTTACTGCCCAGGTACAAATGTGCCCAATGTTCTTAAATGAAGCCAAGTGAGTCATAAGTGATATTATAATATTAGAAGTCTATGAAACCCACTGGCAGTTTTCCGGTGTGGAAATTAATTTCCAGGTCACATCAAGAGTCACATACAAGTAGTCCTTTAACCAAGCAGCATTCAGACTCTACTGTTTGGAATTTCATTTAGTCTGCTTTGGCCCATGCAGATTAGGGCTGTGAAAAACTCCATAAGATCTTTCAGAGAAGTCCATGCCCCACCCCCAGCCTGAACATGGGAAAGAGAGCAGCCCAGTTGGGACAGCGATGGCCAAGAAGGGTTTAGCTCCCACATCACTGGGCCAGAATTAGGGGTCTTAACCATTTTGGGAAACAGTGCCATGTTCTTCATAAAATGCCTACTACTGCAGTTATGGTTCCTCTGGTGTTCCTTGGGTGCTGCACTCTGGGGATTCACTTGCATGTGACCTGGGTGGGGGTGGAGGTGCAGATTGCTGCTTTTGCCTTGGGAAAGCAAAGCAGAAAAGACAGAGTTAGGGCCATACCTGCCCGGAGTCTTGGTTGGCTTGAGTTTTTATTCTTGCTCCTTGCCACTTCAATACAGCGTATGTGACACGTCCACCCTAAAGATGAATCTGATCAATAAACATATGTAACTTATGAGTGGGACAGATATCCTAAATAAGCAAAAAGCATTAGGTAAAACCTTACCAACACCACCCAACCATTAGACTTCTGCTGGTGTCTTTCCCTGACTGTAGGTAGCATTATGGGTCATATGGGCATTCTGGGTCACTTGCCTGTGACTTGGCAGACCTGACAGAGAACTGCAGTACATTTCCCTGTGTAAGGGCAAAGTTGTGATTGGCTAAGAGTCATAACACCCATATCCTGCTGTATTTCCTGGCAGGACCAGTAACACCCATTTGTAGACAAACAAGGACCAACTGGAGAAGACCAATGGTCAGTAACAAAGGTATAATTTTTGAAGATAATTATTGGTTGGATCCCAAATTTAAATCAAGCACCCCTTTTTTACTTCAGAGCGTCTTTTTCTAAATTTTTTAAAAAGTGTAATTTTTTTAAAAATAATAAGTGCTGTAAGGATGCCAGCAACATTACATTTAAAGGGGATCTTCACCCACAAACTGATTGTTCTACCAGGGTCTGACTGGTGGTGATTGCATAGCTCACCGAGGCTGCTGCCTCAGGGGCCCCCACTGTGCCCACACCCCCCTACAGGGGTCACCCCCCGTCCTCCCCCGAGTGAGTATAAATGAAACCTATCTTCAGCACATCAGGAGAGGAAGATCAGCGGCCTTGGGGAGTGCCAGGAGGGTTCAGGTCTGGGCCGGTGGGGTTTGGGTCAGGATTGACCCACTGAGTTTTTTCCCGGTGTCCCGTCGGTCCAGTCTGACCCTGTGTTCTACTGCCAGGGTCAGACTGGGAAAAAACCTGGTGGGCCCGCGGTTCTTGTAGGCCCCGCCGGCCAAGATCAGCACCCTGAGCCTCAATCTCCCCTCTTTGTCGCGGAAAAACAGTGTGCGCACTTTCACGTGCGTCTCTTCCTCTCTGCCAGTCGCAGCAAAAGCTGTACGTGCGCGTGCTTTTGCGTTTACGCACAGAAAGTGGGGGCCCTGAGGTAGAGCCCTGGTGGGCTCCGGCCCCCCAGTCCGACCCTGTCTACTGCAAGTTAGAAGATGATCTCACAGATCTGATTGATCGCTAGGCATAACTGCACCAGTGCAATATAGCACCTATAGCATTTATTTGGGGACAGATATGTTTCAAATAAAGGGAAACCAAGTGTTTATACTCACCGACATCTTTCTGTCAGCTGGATGATATGTAAAAAAAAATAACACATTATATTGGCTGAGCTACTGGCAAATGAGTGAATTAGTTGCATTCAGATTTTATGTACTTTTTGGCTTGTGGGGTTTGTGTATTAAACAGCAGTGATTTCATGTATTCCAGATGCTTCATTTATTTATTATTCACTAAAGCAGAAGGTTTGTCATTTGTAATGATAGTGCGGCCATTGGAGGGCACTTTAAATCTAAGAAGGAAACAACATTATTGAAAAACTCATATATAAAGGTAGCAGAGACTCCTTGTTGGCCCAATGTGACTAAATGTGGATTAAGAACTTCTGAAAATATGATTTGCCTTTCTGAGCTATTTGTGATGAGGTGGAACAAAGACCACCCAGAGGTTGGATGGAGCATTGATGAAGTGTAACAGATACTGTGGGATCATGGAGAGATACATGGGATAAACTAGTGAGTACAGAAGCTGGAGTTCCAGCTAGGAGTTGAGTGATCCTCAGTTCTATACTCTGAGAGGTGGGACCCCAGGGGATGCAGATGGAGCACATTCAACATACTCAACATTCCACTCCATTCCATCAATGGGGTTCCAATGTATTATAGCCATTAAAGGGGTGGTTCACCTTCATCTTAAAAACTAATGTTCTGTATGGCTACAAATGTATTGTTATTGCTACTTTTCATTACTCCTCTTTCAGGCCTCTCCTATTAATAGTCCAGTCTCTTATTCAAACATAGTTGCTAGGGTCAAGTAGACCCTAGCAACCAGATGGCTGAAATTACAAACTGGAGAGCTGCTAAATAAAGAGCTTAATAACTCAAAAACCACAAATAATGAAAAAAATTAAAATCATCTGTAAATTGTGAATTACAGAAAGACCGTCCCCATTGACTCCATTTTATTTAATGAATGCAAATTTTTAAAACGTATTTCTGTTTTCTCCTGTAACCATAAAAAGGTACATTTTGCTTGATCCCATCTAAGATATAATTAATTCAAAGTAGTACCAGCCTATTTGAGTTATTTAGATTCCAGTTTATCCAATTAATGCAAATTTTTAGAACTTATTTCCTTTTTCTCTGTAGTAATAAAAATGTACCCTTTTCCAACTAAGATATAATTAATCCTTATTGAAAGTAGTACCAGCCTATTGGGATCATTTAATGTTTACATGATTTTCTAGTAGACTTAAGGTATGAAGATCCCTATTACGGGAAGATCCATGATCTGGAAAGCCCCAGGTTGCGAGCATTGTGGATAACAGGTCCCATATCTGTATATTAATACACAGAGTATTTATACTGACCTTTAGGATATCGATTAAAATCAACATAAACGTAACACAAATCTTCCCCCGCCGTGTTGTTTCCACCTATGGTGAGAAAGAGGATTCAATAGCAGGAACTCATTATTATTCACTTTAATTTCTAATACCATTAATAACATTTACAAGAACAGCGATACCTCCAAACTAGCGGGACTGGGATTTACTGTCTGAAACCAATCAATGGCCAATGGGGTCAGTAAAAAAAAAAAAATTGTGCTGACTATTTGTATTTCTGAGTATGGAAAATATTAGGGCAGTGATAGATGTGATAGACCTGCACCTCCTTCGCCATTTCCTTGCCATGTACTTAGACAATTGCAGATGGAGCCCTGACTATTCCAGGCAAGCTCTTTGGACATTTCCCATTAATCATGATCCATTCAATTAACTGAACCTGCTAAGAATCCAGTTCAGAATATTTCAGTTTCAGGAAGATACTAAAGAATCACCTGGATCAGCCAGGGCTCCATCTGTAGCACAAGAACTAATAACCAGTCTGTGATCAGCTCTAGACAAGGGCTCAGTTACCTGCTCTGGGCGGCTCTTCACTATTGTTGCTCCTGACTGACAGTTTACGCTTCTTCCTCCGTTTAATGAGTCCAGTGGCCCACATGAGAAATACTAATAGTACTGGCACTGCTGCTACCAATGGGATAATCACACTTAATGGTGAACCTCCGTGATCTGTGAAAACAAAACATTGCTACACTGTATTTACTCTACTAGGATACTATATGGAAGGTACTAAGCACAATTCAGCAGGAACAGCCCCATAGGTTTGTTCATAGTCTGTACAGAGAGATCCCATAAAACTATGGCATCATAGGTATTCCCTGTACTAAGCACAATTCAGCAGGAACAGTCCCTAAGTTTGCTCATAGTCTGTACAGAGAGATCCCATAAAACTATGGCAGCATAGGTATTCCCTGTACTAAGCACAATTCAGCAGGAACAGTCCCTAAGTTTGTTCATAGTCTGTACATAGAGATCCCATAAAACTATGGCAGCATAGGTATTCCCTGTACTAAGCACAATTCAGCAGGAACAGTCCCCTAAGTTTGCTCATAGTCTGTACAGAAAGATCCCATAAAACTATAGCAGTATAGGTATTCCCCTGTACTAAGCACAATTCAGCAGGAACAGCCCCTAAGTTTGCTCATAGTCTGTACAGAGAGATCCCATAAAACTATGGTACATAGGTATTCCCTGTACTAAGCACAATTCAGCAGGAACAGTCCCTAAGTTTGCCCATAGTCTGTACAGAGAGATCCCATAAAACTATGGCAGCATAGGTATTCCCTGTACTAAGCACAATTCAGCAGGAACAGTCCCCTAAGTTTGCTCATAGTCTGTACAGAGAGATCCCATAAAACTATGGCAGCATACAGATGCAGCCACTTTGGTTTGTCTGTTTGACACAGAATAACTAAACACAGATATCCCATTTATCTCATTTAACACAGAAAACTGCGTCACAACATCCCATCTAATTAAAGCATTCACCATTGTGAACAATGGAGCTTTGGTATGCTAATGAAAAGGTTAAATGCATTAAATGAGTTAAGATGACTTAAGATAACACAGTTTCTTCAATTACCCCTGAGTCATGACGCATTTAACTCACAAATCCAAGTGGCTTCATCTGTAGGTATTCCCTGTACTAAGTACAATTCAGCAGGAACAGTCCCTAAGTTTGCTCATAGTCTGTACAGAGAGATCCCATAAAACTATGGCAGCGTAGGTATTCCCCTGTACTAAGCACAATTCAGCAGGAACAGTCCCTAAGTTTGCTCATAGTCTGTACAGAGAGATCCCATAAAACTATGGCAGCATAGGTATTCCCTGTACTAAGCACAATTCAGCAGGAACAGCCCCTAAGTTTGCTCATAGTCTGTACAG
Organism: Xenopus petersii; assembly: GCA_038501925.1. NCBI lineage: Eukaryota > Metazoa > Chordata > Amphibia > Anura > Pipidae > Xenopus > Xenopus petersii. Next base: position 4,597,278 of record CM076686.1, on the reverse strand, counting down.
AGAGATCCCATAAAACTATAGCAGCATAGGTATTCCCTGTACTAAGCACAATTCAGCTGTAAAAGGACTTTCCACCTTCACCAGAGTTTCCAGAAACCTGTAGTTACCTGGTTCTTTGGTACTAGTGGTATTAGGATCCATTGTACGTTCCATTACTCCTTCTGTTACGAGAGAAGAGTTAAAGGAACAGTGATCAGAATACAGAGTGATTAGCTGTGCCTGTATAATAGGATAAACACTAGTATCTTTGGCCTATGCCAGTGATAGAACTCTGAAAAAGTCAGTTTAGAAGAAATAAAATTCAAAATGTAGATACATTAATGACATGATTTGGTGACAGACAGTTCATATGAAAGGGGACTTACCTGAAGAGAACAACATGAATAAATAACATTTAATTTGTTCTCTAATTGTGAATTCCATATTAAGATGTGCAAATAAAATGGGATGGGGGAAAACATATTATACTGACGATCATTCGCCAGGAAAGGACCACCACCCATTTCGACAATTATTTTAAAGTTGTATAATGAGGCTGACGTGGTTGGAGCAACATGTCGCTCAGCTTGGGATGACACCATCTTGGATTATAACCAATGATCCCCAGTAGTTGCCTAGTCCCAAGGACCAAAAGCAGACACAGAAATGTTTTTCAAGGACATGTATCCTGAGCTGCATGTAATTGTAATTTACATTATATATAAATGATATATATCATAGTTGGTTGTATGCACCAGTGGTGTAATTACCCTGTGATTTCTATACAGCTATAGGGAGAAGACTATTTGCCCTGGGTCCCCCCTGTGATTGAAGGATCTGGAAGCAGAAATGCATATAGAATGCAGGAGCAGCAGTGCATGTAGAGTGTAGGAGGCAGCCGTACATGTAGGGTGTAGAAGGCAGCAGTGCATGTAGAATGCAGGCACAGCAGTGCACGTAGAGTGTAGGTGGCAGCTGTGCATGTAGAATGCAGGAGCAGCAGTGCACGTGGGGTGTAGGAGACAACTGTGCATGTAGAAAGCAGGATCAGCAGTGCACATAGAGTGTAGGAGGCAGCTGTGCATGTAGAATGCAGGAGCAGCAGTGCACATAGTGTGTCGGAAGCAGCTGTGCATGTAGAATGCAGGAGCAGCAATGCACGTAGAGTGTAGGGGGCAACTATGCATGTAGAATGCAGGATCAGCCGTGCATGTAGAATTCAGAAGCAACAGTGCATGTAGAATTTAGGATAGAGAATATTGTGTGTTCTTCAACCAACTTATTTAACCTTGTAGGTTGGGTGCAAAGCAGTACGGAAACTGCTGCAGCACCTCTTTGTTGCGAAAAGTGAAAACTTGAATTTATTAGGTCAAACAACCAGGCAACGTTTCTCTTGCCCTTTCTCAAGCCTGATTACCAATGTGTCAGGCAACTGCTAAAAACAAGTGTTACTTGTGCGAGTTGCATGAATGGATGTGTGAAGTGAAATGTTCTGAAACTGCCTGTTTCTAGGAGTTTGGAAAATAGTTAGGAAATACAAAAAAGTCCTTTAAAATCGCTTTCTCTTGCTGATCTTTCTACAGTCTCTCAGCTGCACAAAAAAGTATCCAAAAATGTATATGTAGATCAGCGCCTACGGCAACAGAGAAAGAAGCAGACACAAAATAGTGCAACAAGTTTCAATATCACACCGCCACCCAGTGTCCAAGTTTTTTTTCCTGAGGTGTATTTCCCCTTTAAACTGCCACTCTTATTGGTGACGTGCAAAGTTTTTCCAGTATCTTTCCACCACCGTTTGGCTGAATTGCCTACTTACAGACTGTAGGTGTAATATGTGGCTTGTAGCAGGTCTCTCCCTCCTTCTTCTGTCAGATTTAGTATGAAGAACGATCATACATACTGTAGGTATATGGATTTACACAGGCTGCAATCTCTGTATGGGGGCCCTGCCGGCGGGTGTAGTCCCCTTGTGGCTCTTCCTGTGTTCCCTGCGTGACGTCACTTCCTGCCTTACGCGTTTCGCCAATCAGCTGGCTTGATGCAGAAGCCAGCTGATTGGCGAAATGCGTCAGGCAGGAAGTGACGTCACACAGGGAACACGGGAAGAGCCACGAGTTCCCACACCAGTCAATTGAACTGGAGAAGCTGCTCAGATGAGTAGAGAAATGTCTTCATTGGTTACTTAGCAAGTCTAGTTGCTCTAGAATCACTTAGGGCTGCTCCTTGTGTATCAGACTCCAATAAAAAACTACAAGTTCCCTATAAGAAAGATTTCCAGACCGAGCACTTGTGCAGAATAAGTTTCCCCGACCAAACCTGACCCAGTAAGGGCAACAAACCTAATAAACAAATGCAGTGAGTTGTACAAGAAATGTCCTATACTTACCCATTAGAATGAGCAGCCTGACTCAACCACCTGATTCCTTGAATAAAAGAGACATATGAGAACAAAACCACCTTCCTGTGTGTCATTTCATTGAGGTTGAGAGTCTGTGCCCTCCTTGTGGGGCCTTTTCCTGTGTAACTACATCTGCCTTAGATATATATTTATATAACATATACTGCTCTCCCTTCTATAATATAGTATGTAAAGATATGCTTTCCCCTCACACTTCAGCCACACAAAGCGTAAATGTAGCATTAGTGGTTAGTTACACAGAACATTGTGTTAACAGTGACGTTAGCAGTCCATCCATCAGGGCCGGAACTAGGGGAAGGCAGGGGCCTATTGTGAATTTCAAGGGGGGGAGGGTTTGAAATGTACACAGTTCCCACTGCACCCTCAAATGGTGGCAGCCAATGAGAAGTAGGTGTCTTGCAGCTAGTGACTTTTGGTGGCAAATAAATGGAAGGTTTGGGGGGATCAGGGGCAGAGCTTGGCTTTGGCAGCCTGGGGGCACCTATTTCTCAATTAGCCCAACTCTGATATCTGTAGTTCTAAATTCCACACCAGATTCCTCCTTTAATGGTTCTCTGTCTATGTGATGTGGGGTCAGTCCCACTCTCCACAACCCTATGGTACGGAGAGCACTTTTGTTAAAGCCCCAATGTAGGGGTGTGTGAGATACAGTGTAAGTAGTTCTGTGTTCCAACAAAGAGGTGTGTTGGGGTAATTCCCCAGTAGACACCACCAGATTGTTGGGATTCTGGTGTAAAACCTTTATGGAACTCCGCTGTTTCTCAGAACCCCCAGGGCCAATGATTGGATCATAATAGGAGGCAGTTTAGACCCACTGCTGTGTTAACAGCACAATACAGTCCTCACCTAAAGCTGGCCATAGACGCAAAGATCCCATTGTACGAATCGAGGATTCGTACAATTTCTGGACCGTGTGTGGAGAGTCCCAACTTTTTTCGTCCGGCGGAGATCGGTCGTTTGGTCGATCGGACAGGTTAAAAGATTTCTGTCCGCTGCGGGTAAAATCTCTGCGTGTATCGCCGAATGTACGATTTTCAGTGGGAGACTGTCACTAGCTTTGGTCGGACATAACTTTCGTACGATTACTGTCAGGGGCAGAACATCGGCTGATCTTTAACTACTTTATTTGATCTGAATGGTAAGACTTTGATCTTAATGGTTAGGGGCAGGTCAGGAGATGGGAAAGTCCGATTGTAAGATGATTCGTACGATCGGATCTTTGCGTCTGTGGCCAGCTTAATGGGATTTCTAGACTAGACTATTCCCACACCAGATATTGGTAGGAAAAGCCCTTGTTTGAATAACTAATGTAACAGTAAAAGTATGAGAATCGTTGGAGTTAAGCTCAGAAGCAGATTGTAACCACAAGCAGATTGTAACCACAAGAAGCCCATAACGGCAAGATTTGCACAAGAGTAAAACATATAATATACCAAAGTATTGGCGAGTGGCAGGTACCTCCGAAAGTGCCAGTTCTCCCTGTCAGCTCCTCCTCAGCCCCAAAAAATGTCAAAGTTAATTGAAATGAGGAGCATGGACCTACTAATTGGGTTGTTTTTTCCTTCACCAGCATTCATTTGAGATTAGACTGCTCTTGGGAAGAAGATATTACATAGTGTTTTCCTTTTAGTTTTTATGCTTTCAGGCCTTCTATTCTGGAAAACATAACTGCCTTCTATTCTGAACAACTGGCTCATTTGCCCCATTACAGGCTAAGTGTGCTCCTGCTCAAAACCCATGCCCCAGGCTGAATTCACAAACCAGATTGTTACACTCTTGTACAAGTGAAATGTATGTGGAAAAAATCCTGTATACCAGCAGTTTTATACATTATAAATTTGTCATGCCTCATCTCTGACTTGCTGAAGGCCAAACAAGAGTACTACAGTCTCCTTATAAACAAGAACAAATCCATGCCATGACACCTGTTTTCTATATTCAATACTTTTCTCTATTCAATACTCTTCTCTATTCAATACTCTTCTCCATCCCTCATCAACAGTATCAGTCAACCTGACTTTCCTCAGGACTTTGCTGATTTTTTTAAAAACAGATTAGAATCAGGGTCGGACTGGGCCAGAACAAAACCTGGTGGACCCCCGCCAGCCCAGACCCTCTCCCCTAATCTGCGGAGGCCCAAAAATTAAATGTGCATCGCGATGCACTGGTGTTAGTGATGGTGTCTGCGCATGTACAGTGTGCACCAGAATTCACACATGTCTGGTACAGGCCGGTATTCGGAGCATTCAAGGTACGCACTGGCGTGAATAAAACAAAAAATAACTTATAAACTCCTCCTCTTAACCTTCAAAGCCCTTCATTCCTCCGGACCTAACCTTGTCTCTCTATATGTTCCTGGCCGACTCCTCTGCTCCTCTCAGAGCAACCACTTGGTTGTACCCTCCACTACTACTGCTGTTTCCCACCTTAAATCCTTCTGTCTTGCTGCTCCTTATATTTGGAATGCCATTACTAATTTAATCTGGAGAGAATCCTCTTTCAGTCTCCCAGTCCCCCAATTTGTGTCAGTAAGTTACCCTCCAATTTAGATTGTAAGCTCTACTGAGTAGGGACCTCTATCCTCTTGTCTCCTTGACACTAAGCTCTAAATCTTTTTCTAACTGTACTTTGTATTTATTATATTTATTATTGTAATGACCCTCTGTTTGTTGTACTAATTTATAGTTCTGCTGTACAGTGGTGTGCTTTCAAGTAGAGCTATATAAATAAAGATATACATACATATATATTCATACATGCCCTGGGTGATTCCAGTTGCTAGTTATGTCGTTGCTTCTTTTCTTTCATCTCTCAGTGTGAAGATGAGATAATGATGGAAGTTGAATATAATTCCGTGTATACAGATTCCCCCCTGAGAGCCGCCCTTACTTGGATGGATTATGTTCTCACGCTAGCCTTGGTCACTAGTACCCTGGCCTTAAGGGCAGAGCCACCTATTTGGCTGTAAGGGGCAAATTCACTAAGCGCCGAAGCGCCTAACGCTAGCGTCAATTCGCTAGCGCTGGTCATTTTCATTACTTCGCAAATTCACTAACGAACGATGGTGTCAATTCGCTAGTGTTACTTCGCACCCTTACGCCTGGTGAATTTTAGCAAAGGACGTAACTACGCAAATTCACTAACGCGCGCATTGTTCTTGAACGCTACCTTTTACGCTAGACTTCCTTCGCCACCTCAGACCAGGCGAAGCGCAATAGAGTAGATAGGGATTGCTTCAAAAAAAGTTAAAATTTTTTCTAAGTCCCAAAAAACGCTGGCGTGTTTTCTACATGATGGGTGATAGGCTGAAAAAGATCGAAATTTTTTTTGGGGCTCCCCTCCTTCCCCCCTACATGTCCTAACTCATGGCACCTTAACTATACAGTCTGCACTTGTGTAGGGCAATAAAAAAAAATTATTTGATGTTTCGAAGGTTTCCCAGGCTTGTGTAGTGATTGTACGTATTCCTCCATTGAAATTTGAATTTGGCGCCGTATGCAAATTAACCATCGCTAGCGTAACTTCGCTTAGCGAATAAACGCTAGTGCAACTTCGCAACCTTACGCTACCCCTGAGCGCAACTTTGGATTTTAGTGAATTTGCGGAGCGCTGGCGAAACTACGCCTGGCGAAGTGTGGCGAAGTGCGGCGAAGTTACGCCTGGCGCAACTACGAATCTTAGTGAATTTGCCCCTATGAGCGGTTCTTTGTCTTTCTATGCTGGGGAGTGATATCTCTATGCTCTCCCACCAGTAACTCCCTATGTACAAGTCTATAAAAACTCTGTGATGCCTTTGTTCAGGGCTCTGACACTTTATGTATTCAGAATCCACAGAACTCATGTCAAATGAATTTTGTCTTTCACCTCAAGTGGTATCTGGTTCCTGAAATTCCATGACAGGTTCTATGCACAGCATTGTAATCAGCACTGTAGTCTAGGAACAGCATTGGACATTTGTGTTAAGGTTCCTCAAGGTTTAGCAACTGCGTCTTCTATGGATCTCTTTGGACCATATGCAAACTGGAGTAGGTCTGACGAGATGAAGGTCTGTTTGCTTGAAACCAAAACCAAAGAAGAAATGTTCCACTGCCGACCTGATATAACCTGCCCAGGTGATCCCTTTCTGAATGAACTGAGAGGGAACCTGCTCTAAGACCTTCTCAAGGGGAGTCCTTGCCTCACTGCAGCTGGTGTTTTATTGTTCAGCTTCATATTAACACGATGTGTTGATAGAAAAATTAACTCAGTGACCTTTTGAAATTGTTAAACCCACATGGACACCAGGAGAACATACACACTCCTTGCAGGTAGTTCCCTGGCTCAAATCCAAACAGGGACCCAGTGCTGCTCTGTATTTTGCCCTGTAAAAGCCTTGGGGTTGTAATCGCTGTCTGTTGCTAGGCGTTATTTTCCCCAGCTACCAAGAACAACTTGGAAATCTTTACAAAACAAGCCATTCTGGGAAACAAATCCAATAATACAGCCAGAAGCCTGAATATTTCTTGGAATTCCCTTTTATCTTGTAAGAATGAGGCTCTACCCCTGAGTAACTGCCATAAACTAAAGAGACTGCTGATAGACAAACCCAAGAACTTAATGTATAACCAGGTTCCTTGAGCTGTACCAACAAAGAACACAGATAAAACATTCTATAAGGCCTTCCTGCCATTCATTGCTTTTTTTCAGCAAATCTGGAGCTGATCATTTTCTGCATGGATTGGGGTCTCTATACATTTTTTGAGTGTTAAGCTTGAAAACACATCCTTGAGTGCACTTAAAGGAAAACTATACCCCCAAAATGAATCATATTTATGACATATTAAAGACTTACCAATCTGGTATATATATTTAAGTAAATATTGGCATTTTGCATCTCTTGCCTTGACCCACTATTTCAGGATGGTCTGTGTGCTGCCTCAGACACTTTCCAAGATGGTGACCCCCTGTGACAAGTTTGAAGTCCTGGATCATTGCTGCTATTGACAAGCTGACACTTTAGCCTCTATAAAATATGGCATTTTTAGCCTATTCATTTTTAGAGTTTAGTTCTCCTTTAAAATCTGATGCTAATTGCACTGGTTTCTGTGCTGCCATGTAGTAATTATGTGTATTAATTACTAATCAGCCTTATATTGTGACATTTCTATTCTATGTGTACTGTATACTGTGAGTGGCTCCCTAAGCTCAGTAAGTGACAGCAGCATAGAGCATGTGCAGTGAATCAGCAGAAAAGAAGATGGGGAGCTACTGGGGCATCTTTGGAGACACAGATCTTTACTGCTAAAGGTTGTGGTTGCCATGGGCTGGTACAGAAGCCCAAACCATAATGTACAATATTTCTAGCCTACTTCTTTAGTGCTTCTTTAAACACTGCCACCTACTGGGCAAACCTTAAACTACAACGGACCCAGGAGAAGGGACATAGCTGCCCGGGTAGATCAAAGGACCACTTAGGTGTCCGAACTATATAGGGGAACTGCCTGAGCAAACCATACCTAAACCTCAGGGTCCCTACACAACTTAATGTACAATTACCCAGAATGCCTGCCTCCATACTTTTGTCATTTACACTATTTGTTCTCTTTTGTTTCCAACATATAGACCAGGGATCCCCAACCGTTGATACCCATGAGCAACATTTCGATATAAAAAGAGTTGGGGAGCAACACAAGCATGAAAAAGTCCCTGGGGACACCAAATAAGGGCTGTAATTGGCAATTTGGTAGCCCCTGTGTGGCCTATTGGCCTACAGGACATTCTGTTTGGCAGTACAGCTGTTTTTTTTCAAACAAACTTGAATCCATGTCAGGAATCCAAAAATTAGCACCTGCTTTGAGGCCACTGGGAGCATCAAGGGGTTGGTGAGTAACATGTTGCTCGTGAGTCACTTGTTGGGGGATCACTGATATAGACTGTTTTAGACTGCTGTAATGCTGCTGTGATGTTAGAAGAGTCATCTTACCCATCTCTAGTCTCTAGTAGGGAGAGCAACATCACAGACTCGTAGTTAATGTTTTTTGCTGATCCTACGCAGTCCGACAAAATGGCCATCAGGCAGAGTTGTTGTTGTTGTTACAAAATTCATTATATTAAACATTTAAAATAGTCTAAAATGGTCTAGAAAAAAAATAAAGTCAATTGAAAAAGTGCTTGGACAAGCAAGTCATTTTTAATACATTTACACATTAATTAATATAATCCATTAAGTGGTATTCAGAGTTGACATATCCTTTATAGGATTTGTAATAAAAGGACCGTATTAACAGTACACGTATCCCTTAATATTTTGAAAATATAAATCAATCAATAATGAATTGAAATGAGAAAAGTGCTTAGAATAGCTCCTTTATCAATGTGACATTCACTTATTTTAAAGGTTTACTTATCCTTTAAAGTTGAAAGAAAAGGGTGAAAAGAAAGGAGGAAATATACAAAGAGAAGGTGGGAGGGGAGGGAGAGAAGAGAGACAGAAAGAAAGTGAGTGTGTGACATTATATTAGAGTAATGTGCCTTTATATCACATGACAATTCCTGGCAATCTGTCTGTAGAAGCTGCTGTCTGTACCCTGCACCTAATTCAAACAATCTATTCCTGATCAGCTGATATAACCTCTCAATTACCCGTTTATCTTGTTTTCTGTTTACTTTTGTCACTTGAATGTTTCATTTCGGGTGGAATTTAACCCCGGGTTATCTGACAGCAAACAGCTTTTTTTTTTAATTATCATTGTCCTTTATTTTTACACTAATACACAGGGACCTTTGGAATTCAAGGCTACAAAGGGTTATAAAATGCGGGTGTCACTGGAATGGAGGAGGCCCTTGTTCCAAGAAAACCCATGTTTCTTTTTCTTGATTTTCATCAACTTACGGGAAACTGAAAGCTGCTGTGAGAGTGAAAGTGAAAGAGAGGGAATAGGAACTAAAGGGTGGAGATTTTTCATTGAGCAAGAAACAGACTGAGAAGTGAGAGAGCTGCAATAGTCACATGTAGCAGCTTTCTAGGCAGCAACCTTATACTTAGCCTGGACAACCCAACAGGGATCTTATCCTTGGCCTGGACACCCCAGCAGGGATCTCATCCCAGGCCTGGACAACAGGTAAGTGCTGAGGTTATAGGGGAGTTTCAGGCTGAATGTATTAATTTCTATGTCCCATGATCATTATCAACATACTCTGTGTCTCTGCCAATCCTGGGCCGTGTTCCACTTACGGCCTTCATAGACATTTCTGTCGAATCTGAGCCGCAGGTGATGACCCCCTAGACTTTGAAAGTCAAATTATTGCTGTGTTTGTTGGGCTCCACATTATTTTCTTTATCAAGTCGTGTCTTATTTTCAAATACGTTTGCTGTTCTTTTGGCATATTTTGAGCGCTAACATTCTGTGCTGTAATTGAAACTTGTTTTTTTAGATTATGCTGATACAAAGAACATCAGGTGTATTCTGTACAAACAAATGCTCCCATGACTTTATTATTTGCTTTGGTGTTTGCATTAAAGAACCGGTAACACTGTATAGTAGAGACATGGATTAATGGAGTGCTACCATACTGTAGTCATTCTCATTAACAGGCCCTCACGTATGTTGGAGGCAGGGTGTTGCAGAACTACAGGTTGAGTAAATAAATTGGGTGCCAGTTGTCCTTAAAGCAACAGTAACATCAAAAAATTAAACAGCCATTCAAACACATGATACACAGTAGATAACAGATAAGTACTACTATAGTTTATATAAACAAGCTGCTGTGTAGCCATGGGGCAGCCATTCAAGCACAGGATACACAGTAGATAACTAATAAGTACTACTATAGTTTATATAAACAAGCTGCTGTGTAGCCATGGGGGCAGTCATTCAAGCACAGGATACACAGTAGATAACAGATAAGTACTACTATAGTTTATATAAACAAATTGCTGTGTAGCCATGGGGGCAGTCATTCAAGCACAGAATACACAGTAGATAACAGATAAGTACTACTATAGTTTATATAAACAAGCTGCTGTGTAGCCATGGGGGCAGCCATTCAAGCACAGGATACAGAGTAGATAACAGATAAGTACTACTATAGATTATATATATAAGCTGCTGTGTAGCCATGGGGGCAGCCATTCAAGCACAAGATACACAATAGATAACAGATAAGTACTACTATAGTTTATATAAACAAGCTGCTATGTAGCCATGGGGGCAGCTGTTCAAGCACAGGATACACAGTAGATAACAGATAATTACTACTATAGTTTATATAAACAAGCTGCTATGTAGCCATGGGGGCAGCTGTTCAAGCACAGGATACACAGTAGATAACAGATAAGTACTACTATAGTTTATATAAATAAGCTGCTGTGTAGCCATGGGGGCAGCCATTCAAGCACAAGATACACAGTATATAACAGATAAGTACTACTATAGTTTATATAAACAAGCTGCTATGTAGCCATGGGTGCAGCCATTCAAGCACAGGATACACAGTAGATAACAGATAAGTACTACTATAGTTTATATAAACAAGCCTCTGTGTAGCCATGGGGGCAGCCATTCAAGCACAGGATACACAGTAGATAACAGATAAGTACTACTATAGTTTATATAAACAAGCTGTTATGTAGCCATGGGGGCAGCCATTCAAGCACAGGATACACAGTAGATAACAGATAAGTACTACTATAGTTTATATAAACAAGCTGCTGTGTAGCCATGGGGGCAGCCATTCAAGCACAGGATACACAGTAGATAACAGATAAGTACTACTATAGTTTATATAAACAAGCTGCTGTGTAGCCATGGGGACAGCCATTCAAGCACAGGATACACAGTAGATAACAGACAAGTACTACTATAGTTTATATAAACAAGCTGCTGTGTAGCCATGGGGGCAGACATTCAAGCACATGATACACAGTAGATAACAGATAATTACTACTATAGTTTATATAAACAAGCTGCTATGTAGCCATGGGGGCAGCTGTTCAAGCACAGGATACACAGTAGATAACAGATAAGTACTACTATAGATTATATAAATAAGCTGCTGTGTAGCCATGGGGGCAGCCATTCAAGCACAAGATACACAGTATATAACAGATAAGTACTACTATAGTTTATATAAACAAGCTGCTATGTAGCCATGGGTGCAGCCATTCAAGCACAGGATACACAGTAGATAACAGATAAGTACTACTATAGTTTATATAAACAAGCCTCTGTGTAGCCATGGGGGCAGCCATTCAAGCACAGGATACACAGTAGATAACAGATAAGTACTACTATAGTTTATATAAACAAGCTGCTGTGTAGCCATGGGGGCAGCCATTCAAGCACAGGATACACAGTAGATAACAGATAAGTACTACTATAGTTTATATAAACAAGCTGCTGTGTAGCCATGGGGACAGCCATTCAAGCACAGGATACACAGTAGATAACAGACAAGTACTACTATAGTTTATATAAACAAGCTGCTGTGTAGCCATGGGGGCAGACATTCAAGCACACGATACACAGTAGATAACAGATAAGTACTACTATAGTTTATATAAACAAGCTGATGTGTAGCAATGGGGGCAGCCATTCAAGCACAGGATACACAGTAGATAACAGATAAGTACTACTATAGTTTATATAAACAAGCTGTTATGTAGCCATGCGTGCAGCCATTCAAGCACAGGATACACAGTAGATAACAGATAAGTACTACTATAGTTTATATAAACAAGCTGTTATGTAGCCATGAGTGCAGCCATTCAAGCACTACTGTGTATCTTGTGGTTGAATGGCTGCCCCCATGGCTACACAGCAGCTTATTACCTGCCAAGGGTAGCACCCTCCATTGGATATAGTATAGGAAAACAAAATAGTGGTGTGCAGGATCAAGAAACAGTAAATCAGCAGTAAATCAAAAACAAAAGGAATGAATGACCCATGAAGTTGCACCACCCCACCATACATGCCAGGTTCCAGTGTGAGCAAAGTTAAAAATTAAGCTTTAATTATTTTGGAGCTAAAAGAAAATGGGGAACATCCCGCTTAGTAGATCGGTGAGGCCGTATGTGCCTTGGCTTCTACCGCTACCAGAAATAGCCCTTAGGCGTCTTAGAACCGGCACGCTATTCAGCCCACACCTCTCCCTTAATAAGCGCAGTTGTTATCAATGCCCATACTAGAGGATTTTATGTCCTACATGTAGTAACTTCTGCCTAATTTCACAACCAGAAATAACCCTGAGAGCGTCCTCGAGCCGGCCAACTATTTGGCCCACACCGCTCCCAGAGTGAACACAGTTACTTCAATTTACCCAATTCAACCCAACACTCTATTCAACTATTCTACCTTCCCATTGCATTCCTGCACCGAGAACTCTAAGGGGAACGACGATTTGTGGCATTTTTGAGGCTCAGTCAGCTCTTTTAACAGATTAGGGCAAGTTAAATAATCAAGGCCACAGTCCCGGTTTCTCTTCTACAGCTTTGTGATGTCCTAGGGATAGAAAAAACCAGGTAGCAGTTTATGGGACAACTCCACCTCCTTATCTTTCTCTCTTCATGAATTGAATTGATTGGGAAATAATTTATCCGATAATTTAATTTTTAAGAACAAGGTTACTGATTAATTAACTATTTTTATAAACCAAACGGGGATCTTATTTTTAAAAAAAAATACTAATTATTAGCGCAGCACTTTATTGAATGTAATTAACTTACTAATTAATTATTTATCACTTGGCACTTTATAGAATTACTAAGTAATTGTTATTTAGAATGAATTAAAAGGCCCAGTTTAAAACATATATTTATTTATTTATTTAATTAATTGCACTAAGCACTTTAACCTGCAATTGTGGGTTAATACCCTGACCTACTAATTTGTTAAGGTGGTCAAGGTGGTGTTGTTGCACAACTGCAGTGTTAGATTTCCCATAAGTTGGTTGTTTGTGGAATTAGTACTGGAGTGACCTTGAGACTAATTACTAGTATTGATAGTAGTGGGGTTCTTTTTTCTTTCTCTTTGAATCAACATCTTTAAATAATCAGTTTATGTTACCAGTGATAATTTACTTAATTTTGCCCATACTGAAAAACCTTCACCAGTTCAGCTTTAGAACACAGACCTTTGGATCTGGAATCAGGTGGATGATAACAAGCCATGGTGAGAAGTCATTGTCCTGGGAGGTGGTGTATCTTATGGGTACTTGAAGGCCCCGACTGGGATTCCAAGTAGGTGGTGGCATTTCAAGTACACAAAGACTAAAACAGTCCCACCAGCCTAATAAATAGTGAGTGTCTATGGCATCTTTCAGCAGCCTCTTTGCCATTTGCCAGTGTGCAAATTTGGGTTGCCGCCTTTTCAGTTTGGGGAAACTACCCAGAGGGGCAGGGCTGATGACATCAGGGGAGGGGCCGATGATGTCAGGGGCGGGACTGATGACATGGCAAACTGCGATTGGCTAATCACCATGTCATTAACTTCAATGTCCTGCCTGGATTTCCTCATTTGAGAATCCGGACAGGTGGCAACCATACTGCCCACAGATTGCCAGTCTGGGCCTGGGCACTAGGTTTATTGTCACTGATTTGTGGGTCCAAAGTAAAATAAAGGGTTTCTTTTCAAGGACAATGGGTGCAGATGATCCTGGGAGTAGGAGGAGAGGCTTTCTGTGAAAGGAGAGGTCCTTAAATTCCAGCAAACTTCATCTAGCATAGGGCACGTAGTAAATACCGGCTCGTTGTGGCTCGTGTCTACACAGCTCCTTAACTTACACTTCCAAATGTCGACCTAAACACTGAATTCATGGGGGGTGGCCACACATTTCCATTTTGGAGCACAGAGACCCTGTCTTTCATGTTGCAAATTACCCCTCTGTTGAGATTTTTCTATTGTTATACTACAGCAAAATAGTTAGTTACTTTTATAGAGAATTTATATAGTTCAATGCTATTGCGTTCAAGACTTTGACCCTTTTGACACCCCTTTGTCGGTGTTATGCTCCACGTGTGGCGCTTATCCGATGGCACTAGACAAACCTGAGTCGCTCCGCAGTGGTATTGGGAGAGACTGGGTACCTGGTACTTACTAGCACAGTGGGATGCACTAGGTGCGCTTAGTTTTCCTAAATTGTCAGAAGTTGCCTTACAAGGAAACTTCTGAGCAACTTCGGAAAACGAAGTGCTCCAAGTGCTATCCAACTGGCAATTTAAATTCTACCCAGCGGGAGGCAGTTCCGGAGATTAGTTGCTCTGAAGGAAATGCGATTTATCGCTGGGCTACTAAATCTCCCCGAATCTGAGTGTGTGTCTCTGCCCTTAATGTCCTTCCACAAAACAACGCTTCTTCAGGGTACTGTCCCTTTGAACAGGATATTCACTCTAAATCCTCTTTGGATGTTAACAGTTCTCTTCAGGTGAGTCCAGCACAGTCAGACATACAGTGAGACTAGCAGCTCCTTTGGATGCTCAGATAGGAATCTCCTGCTGTTTGTTCCTCCAGTCTGGATTCCTCTCACACTCTCTGTCTCTCCAGGCACAGTATGTGGCTTCCCTGTGCCAGCCTGATCCAAATGAATACTTTTGGTGCAGCCTCTCAGCTCTCTGGTCTCTCTCTCTCTGTCCACCGTATGGTTCTCTCTGCCAGGCTTTTCTCTTATGCCAGTATCTGTGACTTCCTCTTCCTGCCAGCCACTCACTTAGCTGCTTTGTCACTTCCTGCTGCACTGAGATCGCTGTACAGCTAGTTGCTAGGTAACAGCTTACAGCACAGACACAGGATCTATGCCTGAGCCCTTACAGGGATAAGTGCAAGGGTTTTGCACTAATTCCCCAGGCGCCATTTCCCCTTCAACCATATTTTCAGGAAGTTCTGAGGTATAAATAAGTGTTTATACCAATATTGCCTTAACTACCCTACAGATTCTAGCAGTACAGATATGGGACCTGTTCTCCACAATTCTATGGACCTGGGGGGGGGGGGGGTTTATGCTTTAAGGGTCTCTCCATAATTTAAATAACCATACTTTAATAATTTAAACATTAAATAACCCCAATAGGATTTAAGATTAATTATATCTTAGTTGGGATCAACTACAACTCTTTTATTATTACAGAAAAAAGGATTTTTTTTTAAAGAATTATATACTTAAAATGGAGTCTATGGGAGATGGAAACCTTTAATTCAGAGCTGGATAACAGGTTTCCAGAAAACGGATCACATACCTGTAATAAAAACCCCATTGCTAACCTTTAGGCTGTATACCCTCAATCACACGTTTGGGTCCATCTTGGTGGGGAGCAGCCCCATAGTTTATCATAGGCTGTAACAGATCAGGTTTTCTCACTGAAATCTATTTTAATTGCTTTAGTTTTATTGTTTATTGTATGGTATACAAAGACTGTATAGCACATTTATGGGGTTATGTAATAAAAGACATTAAGGGGCACATTTACCTAGGGTCGAATATCGAGGGTTAATTAACCGAATTTATCGAAGACGAAGGATTTTGCGCAATTCCTTCGATCGAACGATCGAAGGAATAATCGTTCGATCGAAGGTTAACTCCTTCGAATCGAACAATTCGAAGGATTTTAATCCATCGATCGAAGGATTATCCTTCGATCAGAAAAACCTTAGAAAGCCTATGGGGACCTTCCCCATAGGCTAACATTGGCCTCGGTAGGTTTTAGGTGGCGAACTAGGGGGTCGAATAAATGTTTAAAGAGACAGTACTTCGATTATCGAATGGTCGAATATTCGAACGATTTTTAGTTAGAATCATTCGATTCGAAGTCGAAGGTCATAGTCGAAGGTCGAAGTAGCCAATTTGATGGTCAAAGTAGCCAAAAAAAACCATTGAAAATCGAACTATTTTTCCTCTATTTTCCTCTATTCCTTCACTCGAGCTTGGTGAATGGGCCCCTAAGTTTGCCACAGTGCAGTAACCCATAGTACGTATCAGTCAGGTAGGTAGTAGTAGGTACCAGTAGGCAGCATTTACTGGTTACCTGTTTAAAAGCAAAGAGGTTATTGGTTGTTATGGGTTTCTACTCCTAGGCAAACTTAGTGCCTTTTATTACATGTGGGGGTTAAAGTGTTATATCTTGCATGATTTGTGGCATGTGCAAAAACAAATAATTAATATGCTAACACTTATTCCCCCTCCCCCTTTCTGCAGGTTCCTACTGAGGAGCCAACTTCACCCTGAAGGATGAGATGTGAGAACTGTGGCCATGAATCAAATGATTCATCGCCAAAATTCTGCAGTGAATGCGGCCAACGCATGGTTCCTCCCGTCACCATTTTAGAAAATCAAAGCAGATCAGGTAATTGTCTCAGAGATCCAGCACTGAACTCAACAGATACCAAATATAGGATAGAATGGGTGTTTAATACTAATATGTTTTTATCAGTGAGAAGCTGTTGTGGTAAAAGCTGTTGTAGAACGTGTGCAACAGTAGAACTTGCTCTACCAAGACATGCAGCCATTCAAGACTGATGGTTACAGTCCACTTTTTTTTTGTTCAAAAAATCTACAGCTCCTTAAAAATGACAAAGAATTGTTTGCAGGAAGTGCGGTGACACGAAACGCGTCAGACCTTGGACGCTGTTCTGAATACCAAGATTTATCTAATAAAGTAATGTTTTTTACCTAAAGAAAAACCTTTGAATGGAGCGATTCTTGTGACCTTTGAGTGTGCCGCTACGTGAACAGAGGTGTATACTTGTGTTCAATTATGATTCTTCCAAATATTACTTGGAATTACTAGAATTCACTACGCCCCAGAACAAAATTGTCTTAGGGCCCCCTATACAGTGACTGATTGTAATTAGGGCCCTTAGAGAACTTCTTTATGGATCCTCTGTCCTGCTTATGGCTTCCAAACTGGGTTCCATCTGCAACTTTTGGTGCAACACATGGAAGCAAGAAAAAGAAGCAAGGAATCCAAGTTTGGACTGTAGCTGTTGGGAATAAGTAAAGTGACCAATTTTCACTATATCTTCAGAACAACCCAAAGCCTCAAGTAATCTTCATCTGTCTATCCCCTAATCCTGACAATTTGACATAGACTGCACTTCTGGGCAGGGTTTATTGTAGCAGGTTGCTGGACAGAAGAGGCCTAACGCGTTTGGGATAAGATCCCTCCCTTCTTCGTCATGTTTACTTCCATGTAGGCTGTTCTCATAAAATTAGTTTGTGTTGAGCAAATTCCTTGGCTTCACATCTTATTATTATTTTTATATCACAACCCCTTAGGGTGGAATGCTGGGTATTGTTTATCCTCTTGCTCATTATAATGAAATGTTGTGTGAAGCCTTTCTTCTTAGTTGACAATGCAAAGCAAATATGTAACAGTTTCACTGTATCTATAGGAAATGATGACACCAAACCAGCACTTACTTTTGAGAACAAAGCAAAGCACGGAGAAACCCCAAGCATTGAAATAGCCTCCACCACTGTCCCAGATGAGGTATGTCAGAGAAATGAGAGATCTCTTTTACTAGAGGAAGAGGATGTGGCTTTCAGAACAGAAGGAACAGTAAGGATTATGTGTGCTCTGCTAAAATGTAAAACATAATGGATGAACTGAATAGAAAATTATTTATATAAGATGTTCCTCATATTATTTAGTTATACCATGTGACACATAGAAAATAAAATGTTGGGTAAGTACATGTATGATTAAAAGTCATGTGATTGGATTTGGTTTGACCAGGCACTTCGATACGGCCTAATCCATATCCTGAAAAAGTCTGAATCCTTTTGGCTTGGCCAAATCCCAAACCAAATTCTGGATTTGTTGCCTCCCTACTAAATGGGTAATGTGCTCTCTCAAGTTTACTAATACAAATTGGTCCATCCAATATCTTTCATTTTCCCAAATGGTTCTTTCCACTGACAATTTATACATATTGTGTGTGTGTGTTACAGGCAGAGGATAAAACCACAAGCTGGTGCACCTTATTAAATTCAGAAGCAGCGGGTCCTTGCAGGTCAGCAGATGAGAGCACTGATGCAAAAGAAGA
The DNA here is from genome assembly GCA_038501925.1 of Xenopus petersii. Taxonomy (NCBI): domain Eukaryota; kingdom Metazoa; phylum Chordata; class Amphibia; order Anura; family Pipidae; genus Xenopus; species Xenopus petersii. The sequence continues at coordinate 4,578,867 of CM076686.1, read as the reverse complement.
AGAAGAGTGGGAAGTTATCAATGAGGATGCAAAGCAGTATGAAAGTGCAGCTGAGGATCATCCTTTCCAAGAAGCATGTGATGAAGATAAGACTAAAAAAAATCAGGATTCATTTTATCAGCCAGAAAACAATGCTGACACAGATAAAAGCCCTAAATCTGAAAATATTGATGTTGAACAATATGGGAGAGTAGAGGAGGATTATCCTTACCAAGAAACATGTGCCAAAGATAAGACTCAAAAGAAAGAGGATGTGTTCTATCAGCCAGAAAACAATGCTGATAAAGATAACAGCCCTACATCTGACAATTTTGATGTTGAACAATATGGGCGAGTAGAGGAGGATAATCCTCACCAAGAAGCATATGAGAAAGATAAGGCTCAAGAGAATGAGGATTCATTTTATGAGCCAGAAAACAATGCTGATACAGATAACAGCTCTAAATCTGAAAATGTTGATGTTGAACAATATGGGACTGTAGAGGAGGATCATCCTTACCAAGAAGCATGTGAGAAAGATAAGGCTCAAGAGAAAGATGATTCATTTTTTCAGCCAGAGAACCATTCTGATACAGATAACAGCCCTACATCCAAAAACATTGATGCTGGCAGGACTAACAATTCTGCTCAGAGCAAAGTAGAACAAAGTACCACAAGAAACAAAGCAGGAACAGGCAAGAACAAAGAGAAAGAAAAAAGTACAAGCATGGAAAGTTCCACAACAAAGCAAGGCCCTGATAGCGATAGGATGAAATATTCTACAACTCCCGGTTATTTTACTAACAATTCTAATAAAGAGGAAGAAATTAATAAACAAACAGAGGAAAGCCCAAAGGACATGGCTTGTCAACCAGATAAAGGACATAATTCACAGAAATATGACAAGAACAGCACTAAAAAAACTGCAGAAACTCATCCAGCTCATAAACCTAATACAATTAGAACAGAAGGAAAGGAAGCAGGTAATGCAAAACCAACCCAAAGCAGTAAGGGCACCAGAGGAACACCCCAAAGCAAGGGTTCTGGTAAACCTAATCCAGAGGAAACCAAAAACAGAAACAAGCCAACTGGCAGGGCAAGGAGCCCAGGACATTATTCTGAAAACAAGGGGGGAGCAGGAAATACTTCCAAAACAAAGCAAGAAAGCACTAAACCACAAAGTAGTGATCCAACTAAAGATGGAAGAGGCAGCTCTAGATCTCCTAAACAAGGCCCAGGGACTTCTGACAATTCTGGGGAAGGGACATCAGAGTTAGAACATGAGAGATATTTGACTTCTGGGAGCCAAGAACAAGCAAAAAAGGGAGCTCAGGTAAGTGGAAACTTAATGTTTTATGTTGATGTACAAGTTCTGTGGCATTTTCATTGCAATGCTGTGTGGCATCACTCTTCCATACCCCAAAGTTGTTGTAGGACTAATACATCCTCTAATTATCAGCTATATTCAACTACTATATTGGTGCTATTATACAGTACAGCTTATGTCACACAGGTTGTGTAGAAACTACTGGAGGAACCCTCCAGTAGTGACTGATTCATCTGACATTCTTACATTTGGACAACAATCTACGTCCCTTCCAACTATATTCATAAAGACTGTAGAATAATTATTGTGGACATTGGCATAAATTCACTATTGCCAAGGAATCATACTAATACAGCATATAATCTGGTAACATTTTTACAGAAGGGGAAAGAGAAAAAATCACAGGAACAAATGAGAGAAATAAGTGGAACCTCATCTAACGGAGGAAAACCTGTGAAAGGAGGAACCACAAGGTATGCTTTTTATATCAGATGGATCAGTGGTTTCATTATTTCTCCTTGTAGCATTGGCTTGTTTCTGAGTTTTTGTGGCACCACACTGTACTATTTTGGAATAAATATATTTATATACAGTCATATAAAAAAGTTTGAGAATCCATCTAAATTCATGGAGTTTTGTTATTATTGGCTGAGCTTCCAAAGTAGCAACTTCCTTTTAATATATAACATGCTTTATGGAAACAGTAGTTTTTCATCATTGACATAAAGTTTATTGGATTAACAAAAATTAGACAGGTACATAAATTTGGGCACCCCAACAGAGATATTACATAAATACTTATTGAGCCTCCTTTTGCAAATGTAACGGCCTCTAGACGCCTCCTATAGCCTTTGATGAGTGTCTGGATTCTGGATGTGAGTATTTTTGACCATTTGTCCATACAAAATCTCTCCAGTTCAGTTAAATTTGATGGCTGCCGAGCATGGACAGTCTGCTTCAAATCATCCCATAGATTTTCCATGATATTCAAGTCAGGGGACTGTGACTGCCATTTCAGAATAAATGCCTTTGCAGATTTTGAAGCATTCAAATTAGCAAAATTACAAGGGTACCCAACATTTTGCACAGCCAATTTTTCACATTTGATTTAATTTCATACAACTGAATACTCCTTCACTAAAACTCTTTATTCAGAAAACACCCAGTACTCAAATATTCATGGGAAATGAAAGACATACCACTGTTATCTTTTTTGTTGAAAGCGGAGTAAATTATTATGCAGGCTAAGATGGATTCCCAAACTTTTTCATATGATTGTTTATAGGTTTAATTTGATATATAAGTATCAATTTACCTCCAACACTAAAGTGTCCAGGAAAAAAACTGCATTTTAAGTAGATCAGTATCGTTTGAGTTCTACCAAGTATCAGTCACGTAACTCCCCCACCGTGAGACCCAAGGCCGAGCCTAAAGCTGGTCAGGTCTATAGACAAGCACTGTCTTATTCTGTCTTATTGTCAGTCTAGGGATGCCATTGGGATTATGTTGAAGTATTTACAGGTCACCTGTTTATAAAGAAACACCTGATGTTTATGATAGATGCCCCTGTGCAAACTTAGTGTCTTCTATTGTATGATACACAGTATTTAGCATATATATTTTATTATTGTTAAAGTACCGATTCTAATCTAATAAAGATGTGTTTAAATATTTATTGAAATTTGAAAACAAGGCTTTCTAAATACACATGCTAATATGGATATTCTGTATTGGCTGCGTCTCTTTATCTGCAGACTTGGGGAACCCTCAGATCTTATATCTGTCTATTTCCATGTCCTGGTTTCCAAAGACTTTAAAATCAATCCAGAAAATGTTGTGGTAGTGAAAGCTGCTCAGGTGGAAGGTTACAGAGACTGGAATGACACAGTGTGTTTTTTGTATTCATCAAGGTAAGCAAACGCATCAATCTGAGTATGTATTTATTATCTAGGTGCTCAGCCAGGCCTGGATTTCTGTCTTGGGTACCCCTAGGCCACGCAAATGTGCCAGATATGCATCCCCAGTTCTCCTTAGAATGAGGCTGGGCACCATGCCCCCCCTAAAGTTCTTGTTGCCCTAGACCTTTGTGCCGTCACCACAAATCCCGGCCTTTGTGGCCTCGCCATAAATCCAGGCCTGTGCTCAACTCATGCACAAAAGTTATGATGCCTATTGCACACTAACAATTATGATGAACACTAACAATTATGATGAACAGACTTTGAAAATTATAATTTATTTTTAAAATCCTTTAAAAGTTCTTCATTCTGTGATTAATTACTCCGGAATATTAATGCCAGAAAAAACAAGGGAGTTTCTTATGTCATTCACGTTTTCTGGCATCAATTACTTTTTTTATATAGAAACTTTTTTTTGAATTCCAAAACAAAGCCTGCTATTAATCTTTGGATCAAAAAAAAAAAAAAAAAGGCAATCAATGCAAGTCTTAGGGGCTGATCTACTAAAATTCAGAATTGGGTGTTTGCTGTGATTCGAGAAAAATTGCTGGAAAACAAATTGTGACTGTAAGTCCTTTATAATTCATGTTTGTCAGACTCAAATTTCTGAGATTCAATCGATTGAAGCAATTTTGAAAACTTGAATGACAAAAATTCAGCATCTAAAACCTGTTGAGTTTTTATAGAAGTTTTTTTTTTGAAATACAAAAAAAAATACTAAAATTTTTTATGGAAATTAATCAAAATTAAGATAACAATGCTATTACATTTTTTCTGATTCATTTTTTTTTCATAAATATGCTAGCAATCAAGATAATACTCTAGTTAGTTGTTGTCAGTCTCATTAAATGGTATTTAGTTTTTAATAATTTTATACCATTGTATCGATTATAACTTGTCTTTCATCTGCATAAAATTTGCTGTAATACTGTTATCATTTGTTTAACATGAAAATCAAATAAAATATTTTCAAAATAAAATAAAGATAATAATCAACTTTATTAATATTTTCCAAGTGATGTACTAACCTGACCCATTCCGCTTCGCCAAAAATTTGTGAAATGGCGAAAATTCGCTAAAATTCATTGAAGTCTAAGGCAACAAAATTTTATAGATGCACGCATAAGGTTTTTGAAGGTTGGGTAATATATGCATTTCATTTTTTCCCCTTTACTGCTTTGTGAAGTGACCACAAGGGCTATTTGCTGTATGAAGGCCGCACTGAAATTTCTAAGAAGAACTTAGATAAATACATTAAATACAAGTATGTCATTTGTCATAAAAAGAAAGAGGAGGAATATGAATTAATTTACAAAAATGACTGTAAAGTGGGCATAATTGTGGATCGTTGTCTATACATTCCATCAAAGCTTCTGAGCAACCAGAGAGGTACGTAAGCCTGTGGACATGGAATTAAAGTATAATGTAACAGTGTTCCCCTGAATTTTTTTTACAAGTTATGGCTGCAGAGTCATCTCATATCAATTCATGAACCATCACAATATAATTTCATCTAGGAATTGTGCTTAAAAAATAATTGCAGCTTTAGACAGCTTATGGCACATTGGGACAGCTTATGCCATTATGCCGTTGAGCTATAGCATTACAGAGAAAGCTTAAGATTTTTTTTTAAAGTTTAAAAAAAAAAGTAAATGGCTTGTTATTACGACATAGTTGTATCCTAACTGCTTAAAGGAGAAGGAAAGCTACCGAAGCAGTTTATTGCAAATAGATTAGCCACATAAGTGCAAGCTAAAACACTATATTTATTCTGCAGAATGCTTTACCATACCTGAGTAAACAGCTAAAGAAGCTCGCTATGTTTCTTTAGGATAGCTGCTGCCATATTAGCTTGGTGTGACATCACTTCCTGCCTGAGTCTCTTCCTGCTCACTTATAGGTCTGGGCGCAGATTACAGCAGGGTAGGGGTGTAGTGAGGGGGGAAGGGGAAAGGAGCAAACTGAGCATGCTCAAGCCCTAGCCCTGGAGGTTTAAGCTGAAAACAGGAAGTCAGATACAGAAACCCATGAGTACACAATAGAAGGAAAGAAATGTGATGTTTCTTTTGACAGAGGACTCAGAGCAGCATTACTTTGAGGGTTTCCTAATGTATTTATATAGACCTTTCTGATAAAGCTTACTTAATTTTAGCCTTTCCTTCTCCTTTAAATGCATTGTGACTGGAGTAACTATAAGTTATGAAAATGTTGTGAAATGTTGTGTCTCCCATTAATATTTAGAATCCTCTATGTTGCCTTCCACTTTCTTCATGGCACATCTAGTTGTCATTTACTTGTAAAGTGATGTGTTAAGTGATATGCCATACTTTTGTACAGGTATAGGATCCCTTATCCAGAAACCCGATATCCAGAATGCTCCGAATTAAGGAATGGCTGTCTCCCATGGACTCCATTTTATCCAAATAATCCAAATCTTTAAAAATTATTTCCTTTTTCTGTGTAATAATAAAACAGTAGCTTGTACTTGATCCCAACTAAGATATAATTAATCCTTACTGGAAGCAAAACCAGCCTATTGGGTCTATTTCATGTTTACTTGATTTTCTAGTAGACTTAAAGCCCGAAGACCCAAATTACGGAAAGATCCGGGAAAATCTCAGGTCCCGAGCATTCTGGATAACAGGTCCCATACCTGTATAAAAAACCAAAGTTTGAGCCAATAAGCTCTTGAAAAATATAAATATGTTTACTTCATTCTTGTCTGAGGTGTGTGAACTTGAAAAGAGTGTGTAACATGCTAATATCTTAACTCTGACTCTTCTACTTTTATATTTCTAGAGTGGCACCAATACGATGACGTGTGTATGAAACGTGATGATGGATATATTAATAAGGCATACACATTTATAGGATGGAACAAGTCTACCATTTTTGAAGGGAAGAAATTGGCAGGAAATATCATGTTGGATGGAATCTTTAGTGTTCTCACTGACTGTGACTCCAATAACTTGTCAAGTTTTCTAAATCAACTCCATCAGTTTTATTATGTTTCATTTAACTCACTGGTGTTTGAAGATGAACCCACAGCCTGGAAATCTCATGGGTTTGGAGAGAAGGAGGTACAGAATACCAGTTAAAGTTCTAATAGTGTATTCAGGAGTACCCACATCAGCCTACAACATGCATTTACATATTTTGTATACTCTTGACACAAAAGCATCCTTCAGCTTTAGCACCCAACTGCTTGACATTTACTGAAGTGCTAGGAAGGAACCCCTGGAATTTGTGTAATCTCTGTATATGAACATTTTAACATTTCCAAATCTTTATGAATAATGAAATTTAAAAGCACCTGGGCACTCAAGTGTAATTTTCTTTGCACCTTGTATACTTCTTGAGCCCTAGTCACATGACCAGGGGCAGCTGGGAAATTGACAAAATGTCTAGCCCCATGTCAGATTTCAAAATTGAATATAAAAAAATCTGTTTGCTCTTTTGAGAAATGGATTTCAGTGCAGAATTCTGCTGGAGCAGCACTATTAACCCATTCATTTTGAGAAAAATGTTTTTTCCCATGACAGTATCCCTTTGAGGAACTCCTGGGAAGTTGAACAAAGGTGGCAGCGTGGTGCTTACAATAGATGATAGTTCAGGCTGGTGCATTTTGGGTATAAAGTTAGCAACTGTCTTTACTGGTGGTCCCCTAACTGATTTTTTCTTTAATATTACCAATAAATGGTGCCAAAGTGCTGAAGATAATCAGTGTTTTGTAAAAAAAAAAACAAAAAAAACTTTGTCATAGGTTAGCAGTCACAAAAGACTAACAATGCATGTTTGTTTGTTTTTCTTAAAACAGTTGATTAATTTAATAATGGAAAAACTCTACCACCATCTTATCAAAAAGAATTTATCAGCAGCGGATGCCATTATAAAAGACAGACTGATGGCTGGTTTACTCTGCGCCAAACTGATAGAAACCTACCCACTTCCTGCTGACAAGGATTCTCTTGTAAAGGTTTGCAGACTCCTCTCTTTGGAGCAGATGCTTAACAAAAACCTACCCATCCAACTTGAGGAACTAAAAAGAATCTTCTCAGTGTACGAGGGGTAAGTGTTCTCTTTTAATGCATTTTATGAAAATGGACTTTTTTGTGTTTTAGTGAACGCCAATTTACAAAAAGTTACAAATAGAAGTTGAGAAAAATTGCCTTTGATGGAGAAGTTGCTGTCTTCTGTTGTCTGGTTATACAAACATTTTTTGACATGTGCTTATTCAGTTGAGCTGAATACATATGTGATTTCACTGATTAAAACCATAATAGTCTGCTACAGCTTGTAAAAAACAATAACCAACACCTTTTAGGGTGGCAACATTACCTGACCTTGTTCCTTGAAGTGATGGAATATAGGACTTGATGTCCCTCTGGTTTCCATAGTAAGAAGCATAAAGATTTTCAAGTCCCTGGCAGAGGGGGGCATGGAAGTAACATTTTCTGCACGCTATTCAGCAAATTGGTATTCTTTGAAAAAATATTGTGTATTAAAAAAAAAATGCAATTAGCATTTGAACTTTGTATATTGCACTGAGCTCCTAACACCTGAATCTCGTTACAGAATAGAGTGTTCCCTGAAACTATTCTGCATGAGATGCATTGATCATAAAATTGAAGACTGGGTGCAGATATTGCCTGTTTATCATACATTTAACACTCCGGCTAAACCAGAGGATTCCACACAACTAAAACCAGAGGAAAACTGGGCAGGTTTGGACGGGCTGCCATATCAAACCATTGTGATACGGTCTAAGTTTTACAATAGGTAAAAATATAACAACGTTACCTCATTTATTTCTTGGCATTTATATAGCACCAACATATTTATGCAGCACTTTTCAGAGATTATAAATCTTTCCCTGCACTGGTGAAGTTTACAATCTAAGCCCTATTAAATATACACATATACTGTATATGGTCAGTTTTTATCAGGAGCCGATTAACTTGCCTGTATGTTTTTGGAAGAAAATAAGAGTACACAGAGAAAATTCATATAGAAAGGGAAAATATACAAACTTTTTTGCAGGTAGTGCCCAAACTTGAGACCCCAGAGCTGCACGGCAGTAGTGCTACTCGCTGAGCCACTGTGCTTCCAATCTGATATACATAGTCTATGGCAGGGATCCCCAACCTTTTGAACCCGTGAGCAACATTCAGAAGTAAAAGGAGTTGGGGAGCAACACAAGCATGAAAAATGTTCTTGGGGTGCCAAATAAGTGCTGTGATTGGCCATTTAGTAGCCCCTATGTGGATTGTCACCCTACATTGAAGCTCTGTTTGGCAGTACATCTGGTTTTTATACAACCAAAACTTGCCTCCAAGCTAAGAACTCAAAAATTAGTACCTGCTTTGAGGCCACTGGGAGCAACATCCAAGGGGCTGGAGAGCAACATGTTGCTCATGAGCTACTGGTTGGGGACCACTGGTCTATGTGATATCATCTGACACTAGACCCTTGGTTATACTGTGCATCAGTCTCATGCTGGATCCTTTAGACTGTCTTTGAGAATGCCCAATCCATTTTTATAAACCTTTAAATTGCTTTTCTCTTCATTTGCTGTGCTACTTTCGCCTTCCAAAATAAGGTGGGGATTACCATGAAGTGTGGTCAATATTGGCAGATGTCTACACAAATAAAGGCTTAACCTGAGTTAATCAAGGGTGTAATCAGGGTTTTTTCTTTTTTAATATTTAATTTCAATTTGATTTATTACATTTAAGACTTTTGCATTGGAGTCAGGTCAGAATTAATGTTTACCATTGACTTTATTACAGAGATGTCCAAAAATACATGATGAGAGAGAAGAGTTTACAACAGGCAGGCAGAACTTTACACAGATCTTGGCTGTGTCTATTACCACTGGAAAACTTGTTCACGTTTTTGGATACAATTCCCACCGATTTCCGAGATGCTTTTACCGCTGCCTGGTACAAATTTCATACACAATCCTCAAGCAGCAAAGATAAGGTTTGTCTTATGTTACATTATATGGCATTTCTTGTCCCATCACATAACAAAATAATATTAGAGTAAAGAAAAAACTTTTTTATTCAAACGAATCATCTCAATACTGTGTACTGTGTACTCGCATATAAGCCGATTCTTGTTCTTCCTGTTCTTTCACAATACCACTGACTTGTCTGGAAACCGGTTTAATACATACACATTTAAATATATATCTTTTAATTCATTTAAACATTGGCTATAGTTCTGCTTAAGTACAATGAATTGAAAACTTTGTTTTTGTTTGGGCTGGATTTTTCTACTGTGATTAAATGTGAATTCATTTAACCTGTTCAATTTTATTCTTAAATAATTGCTATGAAAACAAAGGAAGAAAACAAATATATTCAGCTGAAATTCAGCTGAAATTTTTTCAAACTCAAGTTCTTGAGGATTTCTCGAAGCACAATCTCGAAGTCATGGCAAGTTTTTTGGGAAATGTAGTTGAAGTCTTCTGTATTTGTTTGTTTTATTAAATGGAGCATTCACATGAAACCCTACCCATAGGAAGTACAATCTTCACTACCATGTGCCGGTGGTAATACCAAAGGCAATGCCTACCCAAAAAAGGTTTAGGTACAGGGGTCCTTGTGCTTTTCCTTTGTGCCTTATGAATTAATAGCAAGGAGGGTTGCTTGCTGGGTGATGTCCTTGTGCACCACTTTTTGTTTGCAGGATGGACATTCCAGTAGGCAAAGTGTTGCACCTGTCCATGGCAGTAGCAACTTCTGGTGAGAAGGGTGCACTGGAGGAGAAATGTGAAAATTTGCCGCAAATTTGTGCCTGGCAAATTTATTTTCCCATTACTAAAATAAACCATTATACTGGTTACATTTAGTGATGGGTGAATTTGGGGCATTTCACTTCGCTTAAAAATTTGCAAATTTGCTGCAAAATTCACGAAATGGCGAAAAATTTGCGAAACGGCACCGCCATCTCGTCTTTGATGCCGGCGTCCATTTTTTGGATGCCGCCACACATTCCTCTGCGAAAATGCGCCGGCGTCCATTTTTTTTGACGCCGGCAAATTTTCGATGGCGATTTTTCATGGCGGTTTTGCGAATTTATTCGCCAGGCACGAATTTTGCAGTGAATTCGTGCCTGGCGAATAAATTCGCCCATCACTAGTTACATTTCCAAGAAGACAGAAACCCATACTCCACAAGCTGATTACAGGTGCTAGCATCAACAGTTGCTCTCAATATAACATTTTCAGATAATTAGGTCTGACAAAAAGGATATTTGATGTCCAATGATGTAGTAAGTGCTCAACTGTTTCAGCAGTTTAGCAGTATCTGTCTATAACACAACATAGTTGCATGGTGTCCCCATCTGTTTGGTCGTTCAGCAACAGTGTGGCCCTCCTCTATAGAAACAAACTGATGTTCCATCTTAAAATTAAAATCCAGAGAGTTTAAACCAGTTTTTTATTTCCATTACAGCACATTGAGAAGATTCTAACAAAACTTCTGAAAATGGCGGAAGGACTTAGCCAGGGGTAAGTACAAAATCTGACAAATTTTCCCTCTACGTAATCAATGTTCTGATTTTGACTCACATAGCATGCTTTTGCAACTATTAAATAATTAGTAGTGTTTAGTTTTAGTGCAATTGAGGTCTTAAATCAATTTAATTTAATCAGTTTGGTATTGTAAATATGCTGAAAACTGAAAAAACACATGATTTCCATTTGCAAATTAGAACTTGAGTCAGTATTGAGCTAAGTCCACCATGGAAAATTCAGGGAGTTATTTATTAAATTCTTTACTAAAATTGTATTTAAAAAAACACTCCCAAGCTTGATTTTAGCTTATTTATTAATACAAATACTTTGATTTAATCGGATCGCAGAAAAACTCAAATTGCTACAATTTTTGGGCTCTTTCCCAAATTGTTACAATTTTTCAGGCTTTTTCCCTGACTCTCTCGATTATTTTCGAGTTTTTGTCAGATTTTCGGGCTAAACCCAGTGCATACCTTGAAAACTTCAAATTGAGATAGGTGCCTCACCCATTGACTTATACAGGACCTTGACAGGTGTTAGATGGCAGCTTTTCGGATTCTGGCTTTTTGCAGCATCATAGTATAATAAATCTAAAAAAAAATGTTTTTTCCCCTCTAAATATTTGGGTTTTCTAGTTAAAAAAACAAAAATTTTTGGAGATTTCAACACTTTGGGGCAGATTTATCAAGGGTCGAATTTCGAGGGTTAAAAAACCCTCCAATTCGACCCTCAAAGTAAAATCTTTGAAATTCAAATATCAAATTCAAAGGATTTTAGTGCAAAACGTTTGATCAAACGATCGAATAAAAAACTAACGATTCGAACAATTTTAAGCGATCGTTCAAAGGATTTTTATTCAACCAAAGAAAAGCTTAGAAAAGTGATGGGGAAGGTCCCCATAGGCTAACATTGTACTTCAGAAGGTTAATACGGCGAAGTATGAAGTCGAAGTTTTTTTTAAAGAGACAGTACTTCGATTATCGAATGGTCGAATAGTTGAACGATTTTTACTTTGAATCGTTCGAATCATTCGATTCGATCGAATTTGACCGATTTGATGGTCGAAGTATCCAAAAAATTACTTAGAAATTCTAATATTTTTTCATTCGAATTATTCACTCGAGCATAGTAAATCTGCACCTTGGATTTCAATAATAACTCCCTTAGTGTTCAAAATAATTGGATCCAGTGCATCCCTAGTTAAAGGGGACCTGTCACCCAAAAAAAATATTCAAAATTATATTTTATCACGTTAGTCAAGCAAGATGAACTTTAATTACACTTAGGGGGTTATTTACTAAACTCCGGATGCAAAAATCACGAAAAATTTATGATTTTTTTTTTAAGAAAATCCGACTTTTAAAAAAATCATACATTTTTCAGAATTTATTAAACCCTGAGGATGGAAAAGTCTGAATCTGAAAAACCGCATCTTAGACCTGTCGAGGTTGCATATAAGTCAATTGGAGAAGTCCCAATGATTTTTTGATATGCGCTGGGTTTCATGCACTACCTTGAAGTTTTCTGAGTTTTCGAGTGAAATTTATGAAATTTTTTTGAAATCCATGAAAATCAGATGAAAAAAATCCAAAAAATTGTGAAAATCTGATTTTTTTTTCCGCAAATCACATTTTAGGGAAAATGCAATAATAAATAAGCGTAAAAAACCCGAGCAGATTTAATCGGAGTTTGTAGCACAAAATACTGAGATAAATTTGGACTTTGATAAATAAACCCCTATATATATTATTTGAATCTTGTTTCTATAGTCTGGGAATATATAATTATAACAAGCAGGCAGAAGCCATTTTGTGGACACTGTTATTAAGACAAGTCTTGTATCATCTCAGAATCTTGTTTGTGCACCAGAATGGGGGACCCGATGTCCATCCCCATGTCGTGGCTAAACAATTCAATGGTGAAGAGAAAGGGGGAATGTGGGGAGAACAGTGACATGTAGGAAGTGCTGAATGGAAAGTGAAAGTAATTGTCTGTAACTGTTTGCCTATGCCTAAGACATAGAGGAGGGGCAGAGAATATTTGATTGACAGCTGAAATTTTTAAATGAGCTTACAACAGCTATAAATGCTTTAATAAAAAATGGAAATTGGATTTCATGTTTAATTTGAAAAGGACTTTTATTATACAGCTTTTTGTGTCTGGGTGACAGGTCCACTTTAAAACATGAGTAGAAGTAATATAACACAGCTTGATAAATATAGCCGTTTTATTCACTGTTTACTACTTTTTGTGTTCTATGTTCTGCATAGCTTGATATATAAGCCTCTAACAGTAGTTTATATTTACTAAACAATTCATAGGGGCAGATTTATCAAAGGTCAAAACTCTTAATACATTTAAATTTACCACAACTCAAATGGGAGTATATTCATGAAAAAACTCAAACGTATAATATTCGATCTAATACAACAACCTTAAAATTTGAATTCTAATCAAACTTGAATCGATATGTCCTCCGAAATGAATGTCAGGAAGGCAAGTAACATCTTCAAATGGTTCAGCGGACCTTTGCCATTGACTTGTAAATGAACTCAGTAGGTTTTGGTGGAGAATATTCAAATTAAAACTGTTTCCAGGGCTGAGGTGTGATAAAACTCACATTCAAATTCGAGTTGGTGATTTAAAATTCAAATTTGTGAGTTTTGACAAAAAAAATTAATTTGAATTTACTATTCGAACCTTAATAAATCTGCCGCATATTGTTCAACAAATCCAGTGATTATATGCATATTGATTGGATATTGTGTTATAAAGCCAAATGCTTTTAGTTTTTTTTTATTTGAAATAGTATGCAGGTGTTTCATTTATTTACTAAATATTTCGTAAGTTTGCATATGCTACCCAATGAATTTGATGTTTTGTGGTTGGATTAGTGTATATGTTTGTTTTTTTAAAGATTTTTCAAATTTAAAATTTTTCTTTGGGCGGGTATATATTTTTAGGTCACTGCAGAAGGACTCCATATACCTGTGTAATATCAGTTTGAAACTTCATCATTTAATCTGCACTCAAACAGGGCTGAATAAAAACAGTCAGCTCCCACTTTTGTCTTTCAAGATCGCACTAAAGCTTTTTGGAGCAGCACAGAAACAGGCAAGTACGAGTTTCAGCCAATCAGCCATCTTGCCCTGGTCTACACTGGGCCACATTTCTTTCAATCAACTCTTAAGTGTTCCTGGAAACGTTATCTTCCAATATATCTTATATCTGTTAAAAGATGAGTTTGATAACTGAAACATTTTCATAGGTGTTATTTTTATTCAAACTTATTTTCCCATGAATTTGATGAATTCGTTGAATCTGTACCACTTAAACGATCCAGTTTTTAACTATTATGTTACAAATACAGAGGCGTAAATAAAGAGCTCTACCTTGCCTGTGTAGCGCCTTACTCTACTATAAGCTTCACTCCCAGTACATATGCTCCGGATGAGATTTTAAAATTTTCGGGAGTGACCCTTCGCAGCGATGTGGAAGCAGGGTGTAGTGCAACTGTAACTGTATTCAGGGTGCAAATAATTGGGTGCCAGTGGTTCTTATAACTTAACCATAGAACAGATTTATTGAACACAATATACAATCCGCAATGGAGTGTAAAATCAGCACATACAGGATCAACATTACATTGAACAGGCAGTACTTACAGCACCTTTGGTCAGTATGATTCTCCTCAGAGATAGAAACAGTACATGCAGCTTTGAGGAGGTACACCCAGCTTTCAGCCTTTTCCCTAAGTGGAACCTGAGGGGAATACTCTCTACCCTAGGACTGTACACTTAGTCCCTACTTCTGGGCAATTAGTACCGGGGATCTTAATCCCACTCACAATCCTCGGAGGAGCCTCAAGATGCTCAGCTAAATATCCTGACTGTCTGTCACTCTTAGAGTGACCTATAAAGGTGAGTAGCCTATCCTTACTAGACCTGACCTGTCTAGGTTCCACTCGAGCTCTGCCTCCTGCTCAGGCTAGAGCCAGCACAAGATGGACACTGAAAGCATGGCTTCAGAGCCTTTTATACTCTAACACAATGCCATCTGCTGGTCACTATGAGAAACAACAAGGGGCATAGCTTAAAGCAGGAATAGGAAACAGTACCCCTCCCAACTGTATTTTAGGACCCAGTTAGGTGTCTATAACACTAGGGAAACTGCCTGCTAAATAATACTGGGGATGGCTATTCTACACATCCCTACACCCGCATATGGTTTACATGCTCTATATTACATTAAAAAAAATCACAGGAGATGTTGTTAGGTGTATCCTTAACTAGCTCAAGATTTTCTGGTAGATAACCAGCAGAATCTATATTTTGGGCATCACTGCTATAAATGTAATGTATGATTATTCGTTATTTTATCTAGGAGCCAATGAAAGGGAGGGAGACCAGTATCAATGAAGTGCAAAGCAATTTAAACAAAGCTATTGAGATGCTGAAGACATGGCTACAGGACTTCTTTGGACATAGATTTAATTTTAGACGCTATGGATATCTAACATTTGGGGATGAACTTGAGGTATGTGTAGCTGTGTTACACACACATGCATATACACAATATGTTTTTGTTTGCATTTTAATCTGTAAAGTTGAAAAATACACATGGTGTTTTGATTTCAGATTAACTCCTCAGTGCTAAACCCCAGTTGGCCAACATATAGCTAATCTAAAGGCTTGTTTGTAGTGACTATAGTGACTCAGTAATAACTCTGTGCTCCCTGGGGCAGAAGACAGTAGACAGTTTGTCGAATATTACTTGCCTTTAGCAAAGTTTTGTGAGGGGTAACTCCCAGCAGCTTTTGTGCAGCAGGTGTTACTTGTGTCTCTTTTTTAGGAAGCACCCTCATAATGTAGCTGGAAGGACAGTATCCACTCTGATTTCACACACAGTCAGATCTCTCAATATTATAGGTCTCAATGTTTCTTAAACAATATTAACTGTTTCTGTGCTTGTAAGTATAAAAGTCTCTTTGGAGGGTGATTAAAATGATACAGTACAGTTGATCAGCATTATCTCACAGATGACAGTGCTTGCTCGGGACTGGTATTAATGAAAAACCTGTGAAATTATACTCGAAAGTGTCCAATTCCAGGAGTACAAGGTCCTCTAACTGAAACATCTGTGACATCCACCTCTATCCCGAAGTTTGAGTCCCTATTCTGCCAGGTGGTACCTAGTCCTTCTACTCTCCTTGTTGGGCATCAGGCTGTTCATGACATAACAAATCGATGCTCTAGCTTCTCCTACTGGCTCTTAGTACCATCCAGGCTCTTAGTACTAGAGCACATGGTGTCTTCCTCTTTTAAAGACCAGGAAAACCTGAAAGCCCTGTCCAGTAAGGAAATTGCTAGGCAACAATTTCACCTGACAAGGAGATAACTTTCCCCCTCCAACACCGCAAACAGATCTAGCCCAGGTTTGTTTACTACACAAGGGGACTTTCTGAATGACAGGATATTAGAATTCAAGGCAATAATTATTTCACTAACTTGCTTATTGTACTGGAAGGTGCAATTTTGTTTCTGTATGACAAGGGACTATACATGTATAGCATCTCTAGATATTTTTTTATCAGAAATGTAATAGTTTATTAACCAACAGAGCTCTGTAAAGTACTATAATAGTTACTACTTGAAAATGACTAATTTTGTACAGTCTTCATCCTGAAAATGCATTTCTTATGCAAACTCACTTGAGCAATTTTCTTGTGTGATCTCTATTCCTGAAGTAATGCCACCAAACATACAGTGCCAATCATGAGCTTATAAAGGGTATTTTGGCTTAAGTGATAAAGGCTAGGGAAGGCTGTATTCTCTGGTTTTGTTGTTTTATTATTAACCAATACACTTGATACCTATTAATGAGGTTTGGCCCAAAACATGTTGTATAGAATAGCACAGCAAATGCATCTATGCAAGGAAAAATGTCCTGCGGTTGAGTTATATTTTTGTTTCTGCAAAGTTATTACATATACATTACTCTGAAATGTATCAAATGGTGTGATCGATAAAATCTTGCCATTGGTTGTACTGCATAAAAACAGATTCCTATAATCTGCCATTCCCACACTTATCTCATCTAGTTCTGGAATAACCTTCTTATGAATGACGACAATATGGACCTCAAGTGGAAAGAACTGCTTCTCTCAGATCTGGCCAGGAAAATAAAAGAGGTACTTCTTTGAATGTCACCAAATGTAATCTTTTTCATTCAAGAAAACAGTCACAAAAATGTTAATTTTAATATGTTATAAAAAAAACATTCGAAAAATATTTGTAATTTAAACACAATCACCTGCAAACATATCAAGTAATTAGGCTTGTCAATGATTGGACATTGCTGATGCGAGAATAATATTAAAAGTGAATTCAAATACACAATTCCCTTAAATATTTTTAACATATTTTTAGTAATGCCTTAATGAGGAAATTATATTTCTCCCCACTTTAATTTAACCTTGAGGTCAGAAGTACTTATTAAATAGAATATTAAATACAATTTAAACAGAAATCACAAATTAATAAATGAATGCATTAACGTGTTTTAAAGGTTTAATATAATTTTAATTGAATTGAATTGCTGGGATTATTGTGTGGCATTATTTTGTACAGGCTGTGAGCAAACTTGGGGGTTGTTCCTGTAAATTGAATTTAGTACAAAGGAATACCCATGTAAAATATTCCTTCTCTGGCCCCTAGGCAGGCCTCCAGTACCTTCATATTGGGTCTTTTTCTGTCAGGCTGCAAACCCTCCTGTGATGGGGCAATAGAATAGAATATTTGGGAAGGTAATTGATGTATGATGCAATCTAGATGGTTATAAATTGCTTACTATTTTGTTTTCTCCATAAAATGTTAGGTGCTTATTTATTAAAATCCAAATTTTTGTGAGTATTTAAATGAAAAAAGTCTGACCAAACTAGAATCCACAATTTGACCTTATTTATTATTTTTTTTTAAAAAAAAAAAAAGCACGATTTCTTTGGATCGCGGACAAACTCAATAAAAACGAGCGAACACCCGAATCATGCAAGTTATCCCAAATCACTCATTTTTTTTCTCTTGTTCCCATTTTTTTGGATTTTTGCCTGAAAAATCCAAAATAGTCAGATTTTTGGGATAATTCCAGCGCAGACCACAGAAACTTCCAAATAAGATAGGGACGTCTCCTATTGACTTATATACAACCTTGGTAGGTCTGACATGCCAGATTTCCAGATTCTGACTTTTTGCAGCACCGGGCTTTGATAAATCCCGAAAAAAGATTTACCACTAAAAATTGGGATTTTATTGTATAAAAAAAAAATTGAATTTTCCAAGTTTTCAACATTCAGACTTTGTTTTTTTTACAGGAAAGCCCTGTGGAACAGATAAAAATCTATTGCAGAGAACATTCACTGTTGCAACGGCTTCATATCTCCATAGAAGAATGCTTTGAGGAATGCGCCATTAATGCTGTTCATAATGCATATAAGGTAGAAACTCAAAGTTTACCATGAATTGATAATCTGTAAATTTTTGTAAGCAGTAAGTGACTCTTCTCCTTTAACTCTTATGTTATGTTTTATTTATCTTTTTTTGACCCTTTTGAAATAGTCTATAAACCTTATCATGAGCTCATGAAATGTTCTGTCTTTTCTTCATAGTCTCATAACAATATTCTCGACCAAATCTCAATAAACGATCTACAACATTTTAGAAAACTGGTATCAACAATAATAAGAAACTCTTGGCCAAAGGATGTGCAGGGAAATCCAACTGAGAATAATAATGAGATTTTAAAGCACATGCTGCAATGGAAGGATTTCACTCATATATTCAAGCTATATGGTAAGAGACGCTTTTATTAAAAAACAAATGTTTTACAATCGGGTTTAAGTCCAGCACATGAGTAAAATAATAAGTAAAAGAATAAATCATGTTGTTCCAAATCAATGTTGTTTCCTTTAACAGATCCTAACCAACCAATCACCTCTCAGTTTATAGAAGAGACTCAAAAGCTTGTTGCTTTGTCAGATTCGGTCCTTCTTGAAACCGTTTGTAGCCTAATGCATGGAGATATTCTGTATGAACACCTCAAGTTGGTACTGGGCCATAAAAATCAGTTCTTGGATATATGTAGACTGAGTAAGTCATGAATTTCAGAATGTTTTTTTAAAAATAAAAATACAATGCAGTTATAGACGGGGTAAATTATTAAACTTCAGAAGTTTTTTGTTTGAGGCAAAAAAATGCTCTCAGTTGTAATATTTTAGTTGTAAAGTTTTCAGAACTCAAAATTTCTAAATTTTCAAAATCTTAAACTGAAATGAAAAATTGTAGCAACTAAAACTTGACAAGCTTCTATAGAAATCAACAGGAGAGGTATTTAGGGATGGGCAAATTTTTTCTCCCTGTTTTGCCAAAAAAACGACGCCCATAGACTTGAATGGCGTTGTGCGTCAAAATAAAAAGATGCGCGTCAAAAAAATTTCGACATTTCGCCGGCGGCAAATTTTTGGCGGAACGAAATGGGTCAAATTCGCCCATCCTTATAGGTATTTCAAATTGTAAATTGATTTATTTTTACAGTATTTTTAACAGGCAAATGCTTAATAACATTGAAAATAACTGAAGAAATGTTTTTTTTGTTACTATCAATTAGAAAAAAGGAATGCAATTGAGCTGAATAGCAACTTTTTATTACTAGCATTTTACAGAAAAACAGACTAAAACCAGCAGTCATGAAAACATTTTTTTTAATGAGTTGAATCATGATTTTATTTCACAACTGAATTTATAAGAAACTTGATTTGAAAATGAATATTGTCCTCCTCTTATCAACCACTGTTCATCCATACTTTGTTTTAGGATTAAGCAAAGGAGAATCCATAAAGGTGGAAGATGTTAAGAAAGTTCTGGAGTGGAGGAATGAAGAGCTTAAAACAGTGAACTGCAAGAAAACATGGTTGGAGAACTTGCTGAAAACGTGCCAGAACATCAGCAAGTCTGTCCGAGGTAACATAACAAAGACTTAACTTGTTTATCATATTGTTTTTAGCCTTTTTCACAAAGGTTTCATACATATTCAAATAATGAAACATGTAATTTAGCAACATAGAGAAAATGGCTTTTATATTACACATTTTAATAAAAAATCTTGAATGTCAGTGGAGCAAGGGAGGACAGGGATCTCAGAAGCAATGTATTGTATAATAAGCTATGAGAGCACTTGGGCATTCCCTTCCTAAAAAAAAACATGTCGGGGTCCACTGGGATATCAAAAAAAATCCATGTGGGTCCTGGTCCTGGGGGCCCCATATGTTACCCACCATCGCTTATTTTCCTTAATGGAAATAGGAAGAAAACACTAAGGGGCATATTTATCAAAGGTCGAAGTTCGAAGTTCGATTCAAAGTTTTTTTAACTTCGATCTCCCAAACTCCCCCATAGGCTTAAACAGCACTTCGGCAGCTTTTAGGACACTCACACTTTTTTTTTTTATTTGATTGGTATGGCTTCCTTCTTTCCATTTTTGGCAGAAATGTTTCTGCAAGACATAGTAACTTAACTATCTGAATGGTATTACATCTAAGTAAAAATCTAAATACACATAAATTGGGGGTGCTGGAGCACTCCAAGGGGCAGATTTATCAAGGTTCGAAGTGAAATCGAGGGAATTTTCAAAGTAAAAAAATTCGAAATTCAAAGTAATGTTTTGGATACTTCAACCATTGAATAGGATACTACGACTTCGAATTTACTTCAAATTCAATTAGAAGTAAAAATAGTTTGAATATTCGACCATTCGATAATCTAAGTACTGTCTCTTTAAAAAAACTTCGACTTCAATACTTCGCCAAATTAAACGTTTTTTGAAGTCGAAGTAAAATCGTTCGATCATACAATAAAATTGTTGAATCGTTCGATTTGAAGGATTTAATCGTTTTACTTTTACCCAAATTCGATTAAAAAAGTTTGAATTTCGATGTTTCGAATTTGAAGTATTTCCATTCGATGGTCGAATTTCGAAGTATTTTTTACTTCAAAATTCGACCCTTGATAAATCTGCCCCCAAGTTTAAGTATAATATAAGTACAATGGAAGTGCAACCGATCTGGCCAAATTAATCAAAACATATAAAAAAGAGAGGGTTTATCAATTTTGTAATCCCCTGTTTCATTAGTAATTAATATCTGTGTAAGTGCATATATCTTTAAAAACAGAAGTTTTTATATACAAAGTTATGATCATAAAATTGGCAAGCCACTGATAAATAGATTTTCTGTACTATTTACTAACCTGTAATAGAAGATGACTTTTTGTTTGAATACATTATTTATTCAATTTTTAACCCCCTTTTGCCTTCTGTAACTCCATTTTTTCTTTGTTTGCAAACAAAATAAAGCATACATTAGGATAATTGGCAAGCCACCATACCACATCAAGGTTAACTGCCATTAAGGGTCCCATTTATATCCAGTCAAACTTTTTACAGGCTGGCACTTCACTGCATGGTTCATTTCTTGGGAAAGGTGTCTTCTAATCAAGGCATTGGTCCCCAGGCTAGATTCCCACAAACTCCATTAGCTTATATAGGAGAAATATTTGCAAACCCAAAACATTGGTCTTATAGGTTTAATTGACCATTTATTGGGGCTTTTATAAGCAAGAGATTACCCAGACCAACACCTAGTACCTAGGTCATGAAACATTTTTCTCATGAAATGTAACCATGTAGTGTTTTGAGTGGGGGAGATGTGCCCAACTTATATACATGGTAGGAGAATGTAGGATTTACAATTTCTTTAATTATTCATGTATTGTGTTTTCCCCCCATAGTGAATACTGAGGACATTCAACAAATCCTTTCTGTAAATCTGGGAGCACAAAAGTTAAATGATTTATTACCTGTTAAGACACTTGGTGCTACTGAACCTCCTGAAGACAAGGTGACATTGTTTAACAGTTTCACTAATTCTTTAATGTCAATGGCCGAGAGTCTTCATACCCACCGGCACAGTCATGTTTTCCGCATGTTGTGGAACGAGGCTGTTAGCTCTCTTTCAAAGAGAGATGAAAATTTAGAAAATGAAGAAGATGATGAACTTACTTTGGATGAGATGCAGGAATCCTTGTTCACACCATGTTTTGATAAATACACCAAGATATACGAAGACATCAGATCTGAAGAAGTGACCTTTGAAGTCCTGGACACATATTTCAAGACTTTCAAAAACCGTTACCAAACCCTACATAAAGAACTACAAACCATACGCCAGTTAGATCCAGGGGATAATGGTTCCTGGGTCAGTGGCCGAATAAGGAAGATAGAGCAGTACCATCAGTTATGTGAAGCCTTTGAATCAGCCCAGATTGTTGATGAACTCAGAGATTTCTGTAAACTTTTGGGAGATTTCAAGACCCTGAATACTCTGCAACAATTCGTAAGTATAAATTACAAGCGCACCTCGGGGCACACTTACTAAGGGTCGAATAATGAGGGTTAATTAACTCTCGATATGCAACCCTCAAAGTTAAATCCTTCGACTTTGAATATCGAAGTCGAAGAATTTACCGCAAATACTTTGATCGACCGATCGAAGGACAAATCGTTCAATCGAATGATTAAATCCTTCGAATCGAAAGATTTAAAGGATTTTAATCCATCGATCGAACAATTTTCCTTCGATCAAAAAAACCTTAGAAAAGTAATGGGGAAGGTCCCCATAGGCTAACTTTGTAGCTCGGTAGATTTAAAGTGGCGAAGTATGTAGTCGAAGTTTTTTTTAAAAAGACAGTACTTTGACTATCAAATGGTCGAATAGTCGAATGATTTTTAGTTCGAATCAAAGTAGTAGTCGAAGTTCGAAGTAGCCTATTCGATGGTCGAAGTACCCGAGCTTAGTAAATGTGCTCCCACATGTGCAATGACAGACTGGAGCATTTAGAAATAATAAATAATAATATGATGTCTTGTAAAGAAGTCTGTGGGGCACACCAATACAATGTCCTGAAGTTGGGCAGTGCCATTTATATCCATAAATATTGTATTTGATGTGATATAATGTGCCTTTTTTGTTTTGAGGTCAATAATACCAAAATGTTTTATGATAACAGACTTGCAGAGTCATCCAGATGCACATGAAGGCATCAGCAGAAAACATGATTTATTTTAGCATATAATAATTGAGATCTACTAAACTGGTCATTTATTGTATCTGATTCTGAGCCACTGTTGAAAATCAACCTTTGTCCTGTTTTATTTCTTTAGTTCTGAATAGGGACCTATTGTCCTTAGTAAATCTCCTGCTTGTAATTGCATGGTGCTACTCATATAGGTGTTCACTAAAACCTTGGGGATTTGCAGTTGTTTGTTACAAAAATATCATCGTAGAGAGAGATTTTATCTCATCATTCCCTTTATAGGAAGGGCACAACAAATGTACATGTAGAACATCATACACTTTTTTATATTCACTCAAACAATATGAAATTCTGTTGAAACACTAACAATGCTGGGTTTAACTGCTTTGCAGGGTGCTGACTTTAGTGATTACAAGGAAAAACCTTTATCTTTTATCACTGAAGACATTGTAAAGACAAAGGAAGCGCTTTGTGAGATAACACAAGAACGTGCAGAGGCTCTCAAGGAGGCTTTAACGAGAAAGGAATTTATAAAGTGGGTTCAAGACTCACTGGAAGGTAATAGACGATTGCAGTTTCATTTCTGTTTGTATTTATATTTCCCTAAACTAAGCAGAAAACCAGTGTCAGTCTTGTGTGAGAACTGACAGTGGAAGGCAGTTCCTATCAATGCTCACATAACACTGGACAGATTGACATGTGTTCCAACAGGGGTTTTCTGTCAGGGGAGAAGATGACTTGTCTGAAATGATCTTAAATTTGGTCATGGCCTCTACAGAGGGATTAAATAGAGATTTTACTCATTGCTATGTTATATTTTTTCCCTGCAAGATTAGTCAGCAGGACCAACCCCCAAAGTTTGGTCATAGCCTATATATAGAGAAATACCATAAAACTATCTCTGTGTACTTGTGACAGTTAGGCATATGAGTAATTAAGAGAAAATAACTCTACTCAATTGAAAACTTTCAGAAATGCACAGGAACAAGAATTGGACAATGTCTTTCAGATTTTAGCTAAACTTTAACATGATTAATATTCTTGCCTAGATGTCAATGAACTGAAAGTTTTTGTGGATCTGGCCTCCATTTCTGCTGGTGAGAATGACATGGATGTTGACCGTGTTGCTCAGTTCCATGATGCTGTTTTGGGCTACGCCCCTATTTTGTATGAACTCAAAGAGGAATTTGGATTTAATGAATTAATGTTATGCTTGAAAAAACTTTGGAAAGCCCTGGAAAGTGACCCAAATCTGCAGAAAAAACTGGTAAGCCTTTTCATAATACTTGTAATTATGTTCTAAAACTGATTTTTTTTCTAATTACAGATGTTAAATATGGCATAGATTCAACATCTTTGAGTGGGGTGATAATCACAAAATAACTATCCAATATATACATTTTAGTAATTGCACAATATTTTGAAGCATTTGTTGTTTCAAACATTTTTAATGGCAGTAGACTGCAGACTGAAAAAAGTGTTTGTTTTTCTCATAGAGAGACTCTGCCCGTCACATAGAGTGGCTGAAAACTGTAAAAGAAAGTCATGGATCTGTGGAACTCTCATCACTGTCTCTGGCATCTGTTATAAACCAAAGAGGCATCTACATCATTCAAGAGCCCAATGAGAACCTAAAGGTATTTGGCGAATATAAAACCAATTCAAAAGCTGTAAGATCATTTTCAGGAAATTAGATAAGGGAGTATAGAATTTCAAATTGTTAAAAGTGTGTGAAAAAGTTTTTTAAAAAAATCAAAAATTGCAAGCAATTTGCTGTCTCACTTATAAAGATTTTGTCGAGGTAATTTACTATGAAATAATTTCCAGAGATTGAACCTTTTGTTTAGGTTGAAATTCAATTTGCAAAATATAAAAAATAAAAGCAGCCAGTTTTCAAAAATAGAAAATAAATAATTTCAAAACACATATATGATGTATTCATTAAAAAAATATTAGCTTTACAAATGGCAACAAAATCAGACAATATTGTTACAATAGGAAAATCCTGTGAGTGCACCTGATTCCTCTAGTTCTCCATATTTTCTCCCCAAAGTGTTAAATTCTTGTCAATATTTATAACCACACCTAACCCATATGAAATATTACAATTTGATTAATTTTTGAATTGGGATTACTATATTGTAACTAGAACAATTGGGGTGTTTTGTTTTCTTTCATTTAGCTGTAGGCTAACACTAGTGAAGGGAGATCTTTTGGAGAACATTTAGGTTCAGATGGGAGGTAGCGCAGACAACTGGAGTAAGTTGATGGGAAGATATGGTGGAATCTGACCCATTTCACTTCGCTGAAAATCTGCAAAATGGGAACATTCGCCCATATGCATTGAAGTCTTTAGATGACAACATTTTTTTGAAGCGAGATGATATTTTTGTAACACAACAATTTTGGGCATCATTCACTTTGCGAAACTTGGTGAACAATTTCGTTGATCGCTAGAGAAGAATATAGAAAATTAAGCTAACTGTATACACTGTTATTCTTGAACAGATAAACCCAGACAGTGTCCTGAGACTAGAAATTCCTGATGATGATCTGGAACAGAACCAGGTGCGCACCTTTAATTTAGAAGAACTGAAGGAACTGTTGAGCAAGCTCATGCTTATGTCTGGGAAAGGTGACCAGGGTAATGCTGAAGTTGAAAAGTTTTCAGAGGTAAGTCTTATTTAATGACTCAATATTATCTATTTTATATTTGTATGTACTGTATATGTAAACTGTTAGGTCCTGTATTCGTATCCCTTTACTCTGTAAAGCACTACAAGGAATAATGGCTCTAAACATTTAATAATATTCATAAATAATTAAATTCCCTTTTATTCTGCAGATTTTCTCCAATGTTCAGAGACTTGCCAAGGCCTACATTGATCTCTGCTTGTCTGGAGACATTTTATTCAAAACTTGGGAGGCCACTATCTACTGCTCAGATGAGATTGATATTGCTATTAGGATGAAATTTAAAGTAACAGTAACAGCCATTGGGGAGATAGGAGCAACAGGAAATATTTTTGAACTGCTTCCCAAAATCTGCCAAACCATGGAAGACATATTAGAAAAAAGGCAAACTTTTATGGATGAAAAACGTTCTCAGCATTACTTTCTAAATTACTACACCGCAGAGCAGTTGGTCTTCCTTAGCCAGCAGATTCAGAAGCCTGATGTTAGTGAAGAGCTGCTTGTTATGTTATCCTTTATAAAGCCTGAATGTACAAAATCTGACACCCAGCAAGCTTTATTAGCTGCACGGAGGAAAGGAACATCAAAGCTCCTTGCGACTACTAATAATTCTGCTTTGTTTAACTTTAAAAAATCTACCAATGTTCAAGAGAAACTACAGATTGCTTGGAAATACTCCATGGACTGCATGAACAATTTGTTTCCTGGATGTCTGGATATAAATACACTTGGAAGGTCCTTAACTGAACTGGCAAAAAAGGAAAATAGCCCAGTGACCAGATGTCTACATCCCAGTCTAAAACCGGGATGTCCCAATTTGGTACTCTGTGCATCATCAGAGATTCTATCTTCAGCTCTTGCTGTATATATGCAGAATTTAAATCAGCCACTTCCATCTTATGATGAAGTTCTTCTCTGTTCACCTAAAACTACTTACGAGGAAGTGGCATTGTTTTTGAGAAGATGTTTCACACCAGGCTACAGTGGGAAGAAGATTTACAGTTTACTGTATGCAGAAGATCTCAGCTATGATACAGCCTATAGAGCTGAACAACTGTTTTACCAACTGCAAAAAACAAAAGGCCTAGACTACTATCTTGTGATTATCTGTGACCGTGAGAGACATCATTTGCATATACCATCTACCTTTAGCCAATACAAAGTGCAAGTTGTTCCTCAGAGACTTTTTGTTGAAGTTCAAAAATATTTATTGCAACATTTTACTATTGATCCAAATGTAGTCTCAGCTGCCTCAGTATTTAAAGAAGGAGTAAGTGTGGGAATAGTGACCTCCAAACGAGCAGGAGTTGGTGAGTATTGACTATTTGAAAAAATATTGTATATCTAGCTTTAAACTATGATCAATCAATTTACTTTATTTAACTT
The DNA here is from genome assembly GCA_038501925.1 of Xenopus petersii. Classification (NCBI taxonomy): domain Eukaryota; kingdom Metazoa; phylum Chordata; class Amphibia; order Anura; family Pipidae; genus Xenopus; species Xenopus petersii. The sequence continues at coordinate 4,551,858 of CM076686.1, read as the reverse complement.
GCTTAACCCATTACTTATGGACCACCTTTTTTTTTAGGCTGGAAGGTAACTTCCTATATTGGTCATAGGCAGCAGTCATATCTCAACTGACTTTTGGTTAACTAGGGTTTCTCCTCTCTCTTCTGCTGTAGACCACTGCAATTAAATCCATAGCTTCAGTTCTAAAAAGTAAAACAATATTACTTCAAATAGGGTCCAAAGGCAAATTGAAGCTTGCTTTTCAGAAATTACAACGCATGTAAATCAGTTGAAACCTCTTGCCAGCTGTTCATATGTATTCTCTTTTTTTTGTCTGTGCAAGAACAAAAATATATTCTCTCACTGAGAAGTGCCATGACTGGGTGCTCTCTCCTATTACCTTTATTAAAATAAGTGTCATGTTTAAATACCTGGAAGGACCCTCCCTCAAGTGCCCAAGCTTAACTATAACAATGGAAACATTTCAGCTTTTCATCATCTTCTGTCCTACTACCAAATCTAGCTAATAAATACATTGACTCATTAATTGTAGAAACAAACCTAAGAAATCATGGAAATGAAAAAATTAGGAGAGTGGTTAATGATGCCTTTGTGTCTAAGGTTTCCTGGTGCAACCCCCTGGCCAGTCTAATAAAGGGAAGAGTGCATGTCTGGTTTCATTATTTAAAATTGTTTCATTTACAGTATGACAGATTGACAATTTGTTGAAGCATTGAGGGCTTGTTAATCATTTTCAGGAAAGTCGCTCTATGTGAAGAGACTATACGAAAGACTGAAAATGGAATTTCCAAATGAAAAGCCTCTCCAAAAAATAATCCGAATGTTTCAGCCCCAGGTGGACGAAAACAAAGTTCTGCAAAAGCTTCTTCCATTTCTAACCAAGGAAAATAAAAATGTGCCCATAATATTTCATATTGATATCACCTCTTCTGTAAGTATCTTGGAAAAGTGCCAGCATTGTCACTTAAAATCATGCACAATATATGCTTGTGTGATAAGTATGACTATGTTTTTTAACAGGTTAACAGGGGAATTTCAGAATTTCTTTTCAAACTTTTGATTCTTCAATATCTAAAAGATGATGAAGGGAGAATGTGGAAGCGCCAGTCTTGTCATCTTTACCTTATTGAAATCTTAGAATCTTCTTGCATAATTTCTGAGAAGCAGAAAAAACCTGTGAGTTTCAGTATTCACTAATAAACAATATTAGTATCATGTGTCTTCCGTATATTTACAATTACTATTACTAAAGATAAATGTGCTTTTTATTACAGGCACCTCAGATGGCGCAAAATATTTTTATGGACTTTTTCCCTAAAATATCATGCTGTTCTCCAAATGAGGTGCTGACAAAAGTCACAGAAAATCAGACTGGACAAAATGAAGATCCTGGAATGGATAGAAAGGAGTTTGAGAGTGAATGCTTTCAGCGGCCTTTTCAGTACTTGATACGTTTTGAAGGGAAACAAAGTCTGGATAAATTTACATACAAGGAAGGTTCCATAGAAGGAAATGAGGCAAAATGTCTACAGTTATTCCTTTTGCACTGTGGGGTTATGGACCCATCATGGGCAGAACTTCGAAATTTTGCATGGTTCTTAAATGTTCAGTTAAAAGACAGTGAGAATTCTGTTTTCTGCAAACCAGAATTTGTGGAAGATGCTATGCAGGGCTTCAAGAATTTTGTTGTAGACTTTATGATATTGATGGCAAAAGATTTTGCAACTCCTTCATTACAGATCACTGATGAGAGTCCAGGCAGACAAACTTGTGAAGAAGTCTGTATTAATGATGGAGACCTTGCTCCATTTCAGATACGTAAAAAATGGGAGGCTGAACCACATCCCTACATTTTCTTCAATGATGATCGCATGACAATAACATTTATTGGCTTCCACTTGTGTGTGAATAGTGCTGGAAATGTTGATGCTATCAACCCTAGAGATAAAAGCATTATTAAGAAAAATATTATGACAAGACAACTTTATCGAGACTTACAGTTTCAGAAAGTTCAGTTCAATATAGACTTTGACACTCTACCTAGGGAGGAAAAGATTAATATGTTATCCAGAGTTTTGGGGATTAATAAACCACAGGATCCAGATGAAACATATGAGTTGACTATGGATAACACTCTGAAGATCCTGGCTATTACAATGAGGTTCCGGTGTGGAATTCCTGTTGTCATTATGGGAGAAACAGGTTGTGGAAAAACAAGACTCATAAAGTTTATCTGTAAATTATGGAAAGGAAACCTGAATGCAGAAAATACTACATCTGATGCAGAAAATATGAAACTTGTAAAGGTTCATGGCGGTACAAGTGCTGAGAGTATTAACAAAAATGTGCTGGAGACACAAGCCATTGCCCTCACTAACAAACAGAACAAATGTGATACAGTGCTGTTTTTTGATGAAGCAAACACAACTCAAGCCATAAGCAGTATCAAAGAAGTCCTGTGTGACCACACTGTGGATGGCTTGCCTTTAATTGAAAACTCAGGTTTGCAAGTCATTGCTGCATGTAACCCCTACAGGAGGCATACAGAAGAAATGATCAGACGACTGGAATCTGCTGGTTTAGGGTACAGAGTAAAAGCAGATGAAACTAATGAACGACTTGGGTCCATTCCATTAAGACAATTAGTCTATCGTGTTCATCCATTGCCTCCAAGTATAATGCCACTTGTTTGGGATTTTGGTCAACTAAATAATGAAACCGAAAAGAAATACATTCAACAGATAGTACAGCATTTGGCAAATGAGATTGAAATGCATCAGAGTGATACACAGTTATTGACCAATGTGCTTTCAGCTTCCCAGTCATATATGAGAAATAGAAATGACGAATGCAGCTTTGTAAGCCTTCGAGATGTTGAACGTTGTGTAGAAGTGTTCAAATGGTTCTACCACAATAGTGACCTCTTGCAGGCAAATATAGAAAATAAAAAGGCATGGTCTCTTGTTTTGGCCATTGGGGTATGTTACCATGCCTCATTAGAAAAGAAAGATGCATATAGAAAGGCAATTTGCCAATATTTTCCTGAACCCTACAGAAACCAAAGAATAATTCTTGAGAAAATAACAAGTATCCAAGACCTCTTTCTAGATCGTATACAAATAAGAGACAACATTGCCAGGAATCTTGCTTTGAAAGAAAATCTATTCATGATGGTGATTTGCATTGAACTCAGAATTCCATTATTTCTTGTTGGAAAGCCTGGAAGCTCAAAATCCCTTTCAAAGACCATTGTTGCTGATGCAATGCAAGGCCAAGCATCACACACAGAACTCTACAAACATCTTAAGCAAATACACCTTGTATCTTTTCAGTGTAGTCCTCACTCAACTCCAGAAGGCATCATTGGCACTTTCAGGCACTGTGCTCGCTTCCAGAAAGACAAGAACTTAAATGAGTATGCTTCTGTGGTAGTGCTAGATGAAATAGGGCTGGCAGAGGACTCTCCTAAAATGCCTTTAAAAACATTGCACCCTTTGCTGGAGGATGGTTGTATAGATGATGAAACATCACCTTACAAAAAAGTTGGCTTCATAGGAATTTCTAACTGGGCGCTAGATCCTGCAAAAATGAATAGAGGCTTATTTGTATCCCGTGGAGACCCTGATCAAAATGAGCTTATTGAAAGTGCAAAGGGAATCTGCTCGTCTGATCTCTTGACCATTAAGGAAATTGACCATCATTTCAAAAGTTTTTCCGATGCTTATCTGAAACTGTGTGAAAAACAAGATAAAGAATTCTTTGGTTTACGAGATTTTTACAGTTTGATAAAAATGGTGTTTACCTATGCGAAACACTTAAAAAATGAGCCAACACAGCTTGAGATTGCAACAGCAATACTGAGGAATTTCAGTGGGAAGGATGACTTGGATGCCTTGAGTATTTTTATAACAAATCAAGAAGCAAACACATATAGGGAGGAAATTAAAATAATGGATTTGGTAATGGAGAACATAAGAAATGAGAGTGCTGATATAGAGGCTCGATACCTGTTGTTATTAACTAGAAATTACGCAGCACTGCAGATTCTACAGCAGACACTGGCTAAAGAAAATCAACATCCTGAGATTATATTTGGGTCCAGCTTTCCAAAAGACCAAGAATATACTCAGATCTGCAGAAACATCAACCGTGTTAAAATCTGTATGGAAACAGGACAGATGGTTGTCCTTCTTAATCTACAAAATCTTTATGAGAGCCTCTATGATGCATTAAATCAATATTATGTCTATCTAGCTGGACAAAAATATGTTGACTTGGGTTTAGGTACACATCGGGTAAAATGCAGAGTCCACCCAAAATTTAGACTGATAGTCATTGAAGAGAAAGAAATTGTGTACAGAGATTTCCCAATTCCTCTTATTAACAGACTTGAGAAACATTATCTGGATCTAAACACAGTTCTAGAGAGGGGACAAAGAGCTGCTGTAGAGGAATTGAATGACTGGATTAAAGATTTCACTGCAGGCGACAGAGAACAACTAATTGGCCAGAAACAGGACTATAAACCTGCAGATGTCCTTATTGGTTACCATTCTGACACCTGTGCATCAGTGTTGTTACAAATAACAGGAAAACTGAAAGAGGAATGTGGTGACAGTGACCTTTACATGGCAGAAGTGAAAGAGGAGGCAAAGGCTACTCTGCTGAACTGTGCAACACCTGATGCTGTCATTCGACTGGGCAGAAAAGAGTTGGTCAATGAGTACTTCAACAAACAGAAACATGGATCTCTAGTTGATTTTGTTAAGAGCCACATCCATTCAGGATCTAAACATCAAATTGCATTTACAGAGGTAATCTTAAATTTGTTATTGGTGAAGTTATTCATTGGTTAAACTTAATGAACAGGACATTCCAACAAGCTCCTGAAGACTACTGAACTCTATAAAACATCACAGATATTTGCATAAACATCAATATTTTTCTCACACACTTTATAGACTTTGGTGCCAAAGCAAGTAGCTATAAAGCCATGTACATTTAGTTTATATGAGTATATTCTTAGACACATGGTCATCATTTATTCCTGCTGCACAATTTTACATTCATAATAATCAACCTCACTCTGAAACTTATTTCTTTCTCTCTCTCTGTGAAGATCACTACATTTTCACGCCTTTTGATGTCTATTGACAAAAGAATTTTGGAAGCCGAGACAAAGGATGATGTCAAAAGTGTAGAGGTGCTGTCACTGCAACAGTTTGATACGGAACATTCTTTCCTGAAAAAAATCAGGTAAGAAGTTGTTATTGTGAAAAATGAAATGAAGTCCATTATAGAAATGATTACCAAATAGTATTATGCAATTAATAATTAAATAAAGTAGGAAGGCAAATGTTATTATGTTAATAGACTTAAAGAATCATTTTCCGTATGAAAACTTATACAGGATTGGAAAGTACATGTATTTTAACATAGGTAAGGTGAATACCATATACAGAAGGGGACTGATTTATTAAAAATTTTAAAAAGAATAATATGATTTTCAACTTTTTGTTAATTAATGTGATTGACTCTTGTAGATTCATTTTTTTTTTTTTGAAATACAGTATGCACAATTTGACTTTAAATCGAGGAAACAAAATCAATCAATCAATCAAGTTTTTTTGTGATTTTTTTTTTGACTTTGACAATTAGTGATTTTGCCTCCCCAGCTTTTATAAACAAGTTTTTAGATTTAACACCATATCCTACTCACGACTGATCATCTTCACACTCTGGAACTGAAGGCTTAATGTATGGAATACATGTTCTTTAATCCAAAATGTTATCACTGTGATGCTTTATTAATGATCAACTTCATGTGTAATGTGTTTTTTAAATTCACATAAACAGGAGTTTTCTAAAAGATTCCACTGGTAATAAAATACTGATCATACAGACAGACTTTGAAGATGGATCTCAAGGAGCCCATTTGGTTGCATCTGCCAAGTAAGTTGATGAAAAATCATGTTTCGCAAATAAGCAGACCTCTATAAATGTCATTTGTAGATCTACAGATTCAGAAATTATTCTATTGCCCATATTATTATTTAATAATCCACAACCCGCTGTAAAATTTAGCAATTAAAAATCTATTATTTAATTGTTATTTACACTATGGCAAACAGTCCAGAATTCCTACCTAAATTATTTATTCCTATCTAACTTTTATTATTCTATATTCTAACTTTAATTCGTTTAGGTACGCCACTGTAAATGAAATAAACAACTTAAAGAAAGACAACACTGAGGAGACATCAACCTTTGTCTATTTTATAACTAAACTTCCTAGAATACAAGGGGGGTCATCGTATGTGGGATTCCATGGAGGTAAGAATTTTATGTTTTAGTGGGTCAAAAATGTATATGGAGTTTTTGCACTAGATGAGTGCTCAATATGTATGGGGCAAACACAGGCAAAAGTATTGGAAGGGTTGCTGCCTGCTTTGGTTTTATTATCAATACAGCTTTAGGGATTGCTAGCAATCTAGGAATCTATTGTGTAGGGGCAGAATCAATTGATATGTGTTATTTATGGGTTATATATTGCTTGAACTGCTTTTATTGTTGTTAATGCAGGATAGGTGCCTGATGCTTATCAACAATTATTCCTTGTTGGCAGTTATTGGTTGCCATAATGGTTTTTCTAACTCAGTAATTCTTTTGAAAAATTATTGTAATAACATATTCCAAAGTGAAGCTTCTGTAGGGTATTGCTTTATTAGAAGTACAACCTGTCAGTGCAAGTTTTGGCATCTGTTGTAAGGTCTGTATTGTTACAGGACTTTGGCAATCTGTTCATATTGATGACTTAAAGGAACCAAGTGATAAGTTGCCAGATGTAACTGCCCTTCAAAACATGACAATAAGCCAATTATTTTATGGAGGTGAGTTGGTGACATATAACTTCTTTATAAATACATACATTTCTATCTTTGATGTCAAAAAGTAGCTAGATTATCGGACTTGGTGCTTATTTGTTACTCTAACTATAAGGGGGATTGTGTATGTATGAATGTGACTGTGAGTGTGAGTATCATATAGATGTAACCAACCCTCACAGTAAATAAATAAGGGCCTCCAAACTTAGAGAATTTGACCTGTTTTATGTTGGTTTTGAATAATAATTGTAGGTACGTTAGTAACACTAGGTGTCTGCTTGTCCTTGACTCTATTTTGATATTTAACTCCCTTCAGTTTCATATGTGATGGGCCATTTGATGTTTGTGTCACTAGTGTATAGTTTTTCTCACATGAATGTAATACTGTAGCTATTCCATATCCATTTGGCATAATATAATAATAATTATGTAAATTCACAAATAAAATATTTTGTAACTTTCTGATTCATTGTGGACCTGATTATCCTTTTCTTTAAATTATATTAATTATAGCCACAGCTGAATCACAGTTAAGATATGTTGATGGCATGGAAGGTGGCACAGACGCTAGTTATGACACTGAGCCAGACCAGATACCAGAGGTATGTGCATCTTGCAAACTAAATAATGAATGTAAATCTAATGCAGAATTTCTAGTAAGAGTCTATTAACTCAGGATTACAATAAGATTACCCTTTTCAGATAGTAGGGCAGATGCAGAGTACAGATGCACGAGCAGGGCCTTGAAGATAATAAGTAATCATATAGAGATTGATGCGATCCGCATCGGAGCTCACCCAGTCTCGCTGTGTCCTCCTGGTCGCAGCCTCAATGAGACGCCAGCTACTTCCCGCCGGCATTCGATACAAAGCAGTCGTTGGTCTCATCTAGTACGGCGCTGTTCCAGAACACGCAGACTACAGCATCAGTGCAAAAGGTAGGCTTTATTTCAACACACACATGGTTGGGATGTACAGCGGTGGATGTGCAGGGCTGATTGACTGCACATCCACCGCTGTACATCCCAACCATGTGTGTGTTGAAATAAAGCCTACCTTTTGCACTGATGCTGTAGTCTGCGTGTTCTGGAACAGCGCCGTACTAGATGAGACCAACGACTGCCTTGAAGATAATACTCTGTAACAAAAACGCTTGGGTCAATCTATAGCATAACATCTTTAATTACAGTACTTATGAGTGGGCTCCTTCTTTGAAATCTTCCATTTGGCTTCTGGAACCTCAATCCAAAAGTGACACCATATTGCAGACCACATGATTTGCATATTTGTGCAACTTCCAAAACGCTTGCTTTGGTACTAATAAAGAATAAGGTTTATTTGTTGAATTTTTTTTTTAGGTAGTAAACACCACCTTTCTCATTCGGAGCTGCATACAGAGTGCAGTGGGCATGCTTACAGATGAAGAGAATACTCCCAGCCGCAGCACAAGGAGGATTGAAATACTGGTTAATCTACTGAGCACCGAGGACAATCTAAGAGGTAAAATGCTCATTATACAAGCTTATCCCTGAAGATACCTTTTTCCAACTGTTGTGATTCTTCCTACCCAGCATCTACAGGACACTCAATGAGTGTGTGGTATTAATATTATTTAATATTACTGGACTCCTTCATTCCACCACCTGCTTTGGATTCTAAAGAAAGTAGTGCACTCGTATCTGCTTATTTTAATAAAAGAATGGGCAATACACATTCTTCTATTAGTTGCTTCCAGCTCAACATTGATATTTGGAGAGACTTGTTTTAAGGAGAAGCCAATAAGACCATTGTTTTACTATATATGGAGTATATGCTGCTGTCCAAATTTTAAGAAGGTAGTCTGTTTATTTTAAGTCTAGCATTTATTTGTCTACCTGTCCATACAAAATGACTGTATTCTGTTTCTCACTTCTATTATGTTTTCAGTTGATCTCACCATGTTTGGTATTTGCTATACCATTTGCATTTATACGTCTTTCAAAATAGTTACTACAGTATTTGCCCCTACAGTTAATTTTTGTACTGCTGTACAATGCTCATAAGAAAACTAAGATACAGATGTTATACTATTTCAACAATTTATTTTAAATGTATGATTTGTTCCAGTCTGGAAAATAATTGTCTAAATCTTTCTATTCAATTCAACTTGATTTATTCCCTGTATCAATCTTTTATAATCTGCTCCTTCTTACTTTGCCAGTGAGGCCTATCTGATATATAGTATTCTGTAGCTTTTGCGCCATGTTAATACACAAAACTGAATTAGTATTTATGTTATAACCTCCCACAGCTTCTCTTCTACAAATACTGAAAGTTCGTGTTTATGAAATTCTGAAGAACCAAGAAGAGAATTCATATAACCCAAATGAGTGGCTTGTAAGAGCTGCCTCCAACCTTAATGCATTGCAAGAAGCTGGCACATTCCGGTATAGTAAATATTTTTATCTTCTGTTCTGTCAGCCACTGTTATATCTTTTAATAACATTTCCCTTTCCTCAGAATTTATTTTCTCAGCTTCTAACTTCCCCCTTTTCTCCACTCTTACCGTTGTAATCTTTTATTGGTTTTCCTTTTCAGTTGTAAATCCCCCTTTTCTCTTTCACTGACATCTTGTAACTGACTTCCATATCTAATTTTTAAGGACAGGAGGTATAACATGAGAAAAAGGAATAAACGTCTCATATACAAATACAGGATATTAATTATGCAAATTATATTTGGGGGCCAATTCACTAACTTTGAGTGAAGGATTCGAAGTAAAAAAACTTTGATTTTCGAAGTTTCTTTTGGGCTACTTCGACTATCGATTGGGCTACTTCGACCTTCGACTACGACTTCGAATCGAAGGATTCAAACTAAAAATCGTTCAACTATTCGACCATTCGATAGTCGAAATACTGTCTCTTTAAAAAAAACTTCGACCCCCTAGTTCGCCATCTAAAAGCTACCGAAGTCAATGTTAGCCTATGGGGAAGGTCCCCATAGGCTTGGCTAACTTTTTTTGATCGAAGGATATTCCTTCGATCGAACTATCTGCGCTAAATCCTTCGACTTCGATATTCGAAGTCGAAGGATTTTAATTCCTAGTCGAATATCGAGGGTTAATTAACCCTCGATATTCGACCCTTAGTGAATCGGTCCCTTCGTTTTCATATAATTATTGAATATGTATTTGTATTGTATTATTATTTTTATTATTAATAATGTAGTTGTTGGTGGTGTTATTATTAGTATTATTAATATTCCACAGATACACTCTTTGGAAACGTATTCAGGCTGCTGTGATCCCAATATTTGCACATCTCATTTATCTGATGGACTGTGATGCCAACCTGGAGATTCTGGTGAACCCAGAAACTGAGGACTTTCTAAAATCTTTATGGATTTACATTTTCGAAAATAAAAATCTTCTAAATATTTCCAGCAGCCTTGGTAATAATAGGTATGTACCCGAATGAAATGAATGGATTTCTTTTGAGGAAAAAACTATTGTCAAGTAAATAAAATACATTTATTTTATGCTTTTACTATTTTGTTTGTTTGTTTACAGTTCTCAGACCATAAAGGCAACTAATTACATGAACCTGTTGTATTGTGAGGGAAATTCAGTTCCGTTCAGCTGGAGAATTAAAGATTATTTGGAAGAAATTACAGCACAAGCTCAGTACATTGATAGTGTAGAAGGTAAGATGTAACATCAACCGTGTATGGTGTATATTAGAGGTGGTCAAACTGTGAGGCTAGCAGTAATTGATGAGGCCAAAACCAGGGCCGATTAGGGTGAAGTTTGAAAATGAAAGAAATATTAGTAAAACTATATTGAGGAGAGTTATGATGAACACCATATTTTATATATCCCAAACCTAAATCTATTGAGGGCTGGTCAAGTGTTCCAAAGAAGCCTCAAATCAAAATAGGTCTAAAGATGTTTTTGCTGTATATGTTACTTCTCCCCCTCCAAGTGTTTATGAAAATTGGATTTAAGAGCGAGATTCGGTGACAATGATTCTCAAGTCTTCTATTTTGTGATTGAGAAAGACTGTGGAGCTTTTTCTTATGTATTTTCACTCTTAGGTGGTGCCCTGAAGTGGCACTTAACATTTTAGAGACAAAGCAGGGCGAGGGGGTTGCATTGCAAGTGCAGAGAGTGTAAACTGAAAAGTAGTACAGGTATAGGATCCCTTATCCGGAAACCTGATATCCAGAAAGCTCTGAATTACGGAATGGCTGTCTACCATAGACTCCATTTTATCCAAATAAACCAAATTTTTAAAAATGGTTTCCTTTTTCTCTGTAATAATAAACAGTAGCTTGTACTTGATCTCAACTAAGATATAACTAATCCTTATTGGAAGCAAAACCAGCCTATTGGGTTTATTTAGGGGCAGATGTACAAAATTCGAGTGAAGAATTCGAATGTAAAAAAATTCGAATTTCGAAGTATTTTTTGGGTACTTCGACCATCGAATTGGTTAAATTAGATCGAATTCGATCGAATTTGAACGATTCGAACGATTCGAAGTAAAAATCGTTTGACTATTCGACCATTCGATAATCAAAGTACTGTCTCTTTAAAAAAGAATTCAACCCCCTAGTTCGGCAGATAAAACCTACCGAACTCAATGTTAGCCTATGGGGAAGGTCCCCATAAGCTTGCTAAACTTTTTTTGATCGAAGGATATTCATTCGATCGTTTTATTAAAATCCTTCGAATCGTTCGATTCGAAGGATTTAATCGTTCGATCGAATGAGAAATCCTTCGATCGATCGAATGTTTAGCGCTAAATCCTTCGAATTCGATATTCGAATTCGAAGGATTTTAATTCCTAGTCGAATATCGAGGGTTAATTAACCCTCAATATTCGACCATCAGTGAATCGGCCCCTTAATGTTTAAATGAATTTCTAGTAGACTTAAGGCAAGAAGACCCAAATTACAGAAAGATCAATTATTCAGGTCCGGAGCATTCTGGATAACAGATCCCATACCTGTACATATTCTTGAATGTTAAATCAAACAAGCCCTTTAATTTCAATAGTCTATGCAGACTTACCGGCAACCCAAATGAAATGTCAAAATTTTCACATTCCTGAAAAGTTGAAGAAACTTTTTGGGGTATATTTATCAAAGAGTGAAGTTAGAGATCACCACAGTCCTCTAGAGTGAAATTCCACCATCCTCCATTCATTTCTATGGGCTTTTTAAAAGAGTATTTATCAATGGGTGAAAGTGAAAGTTCATCCATTGATAAATATGCCTTTAAAATTCCCATAGAAATGAATGGAGGATGGTGGAATTTCACTCTAGAGGACTGTGGTGATCTCTAACTTCACTCTTTGATAAATATACCCCTTTGTGTTTTGTCAGCATTTTTTTGGCCACTGATTTTTTGAATATAATACTTTTTTCCCTATTTACTAAATAATTTTCTTATGTTCCAACCCTGTCCTTTTTCACTTTTTATGAGATGGTAAATATGAAAAAATATCAGGGCACCCAGAAGAAGAACACCCAAAAAATCTTGAATATGACTTGAATATGATGGCAAATTCATACTTCTCAATAAACACTGTACCATAAAAATAAAAAGAAATGACTGAACATTGTCCCATTATTCTGTTATCTATTCAAATAAACAGCACTGCAGTATTCTAAATACTTGCCATTGTGTCCTGAAATCTATGTCTATGGTTGAAATGTAATGTTTATGTAACTTTAAAAAGGTTTTCATATAAGCCAATCATATAATTTATGTTTTCAGGTCCAGAGATGAAGTTTGTAAATATGTTTAGCAATGTGCCTTTGGGACAATATATAAATAACATGGAGGAAAATGATCAACAAAAGCTGTTCCAGTACTACAAACGTGACTTTTTACTTCTCACTGTGAATATATCCTCCAGGGATGAACTCAAGGTACAACATTATTAAGTCTATACATTATTAAGTCTATACCCTAACTAGAAATATATGAGTGTGCTATAGAATACTAACATGGCTATGGTAAGCTTTTGAAGTACTGTTCATTAATGTACAATTATTAAAAAAAACATTCTTTTTTTTTTTTAAATATTAACTTATTTTGGATAACACAAAATCATATCATATTTTGTTTTGTAAAACATTTAGAAATATTCTAATAGCATATATGCTCCAGAAGGGAAGGGAATCTAGTATTTTGTCAGAATTAATTTTGGTTTCCAATTCTTGTTTCCATACTGTTCACAGTTTTTAGAGATTTCGCTTTCCGCTTGTATTGAAGAATTTAGAAGAAGTAAAGAAGGAGAAGAGCTGACACTTCCCTGGGTGCATCTCGCTTATCACCATTTTCAGCACAGGTTCCAAATATTCTCTAGGATTGTAGCGATCAGTCCAACTGTTCTGGAGAGGATGAATGAAGGTTTCCAAGAGGTGGAAGAGATTCTAACAAATCAGATGGTAGGGACGTATCCCATGTCCAACCCCTGAATTCAGTTTGTGGTGGTCTGGGTAATAGATTGGGCAAGAGGGAAAAATAAGTCTAATGGAAGATTGTCAGATATTAATTGTTATTATAAAGGGTCTCTACACTTTATTGATTTTTATTTTTTATCTGTATTTGCCTAATTGAAATGCTTAGTCAGCAAATAAATTTTACTATTTTAATATACATAGAGAAAAGAAAACATATGAATATACAGATTAAATTCCTATTTATGAGTAATCTTGATTGTATTGGCAAAATACTCATTCATTCTTCTCCCCCCCCCTGCATCTTAGGCTATTGATATATGGGCTGGATTTGAATGCTTAGACATTTTGGAAGCCACCATTCTGGACCCAAACCCACAAGCGTGGTTGAATGAAGTAAAAAACCTACAGCTGACAATTGAACTCATTTGCTCAGAAAAATACTTAGAAGGGGAAAGTGACTGGTGCACACAAACAGTTGAGCAGATCCGGTATGTATTTTACCTATACCAATAAACAACATTTGGCATGCATGCTTGAACACCAATTCCTTCGTTTCTTTGCAATTCCGTCTTTAGTGTGGTTCATTTATATTCTGCTTGTTTTTTATCTGGTAACCCCCTAAAATTGTTTCACTTCTTTACAGAACCATGTGGCATTGTATCTACGCTATTGCATTATTTACAGAACATGTCATTTTGGATGAGACTCTGCAGAACCCTGAGACCCAACAAAAACTAAAAGAGCAAACTATTATGTTTGGCCAGGTAAGAAGATAAAAGCCTTATGCTTATTCTTAAAAACAAATCCAGAAAAATCCAATTGTAGCTACCAGGGATCTGGTATAATATATCTGTCCCATCTATCACTGCCATTAAATTAAGGCCAAAACTTATAACATTAATCATATAAGATTACCAATACAGTTCTCTGAATTAACAAACAAAAGCTAAGAAAAAATGTTGGGTATAAAGGGTTATTAGATATTAATTCTCCCCATTCACGAATATTGCTATTCTTATATATATCTGTAGCAGATCTAGCAATACTGGTACAACTCTTTCCTGACTCATTTACTAACAATCAAATTTGTTTTTTTCATGAATCTCTAAAAATGTGTGGTTTTCCTATTTTTCTAAAAGCTCTAAAAATTCTAAGTGTTAAAAACACGACAATCACTAATACAAAACTGTGCCAGGTAAAATTTGTCAAGGTGCTATTGAAGTTAGTGGAAGTGGCACTGATGCTTTTGGACTGTTTTAAATCAATTTGGACTTTTAAAAGTTTTTGGATTTTTTTTCGCTAGGAATTGTTAAAAACACTTGATTGTTCTTGGTTTTCACGGTATTCATATTTTTTTAGCGCATTATGGTCCATTATTTACTTTTTTCTGACAATTCCTATCGAAAAACAATATCTGAAAACCTCTAAAAGCCCGAATTGATTTAAAACGCACCTATAGGATCAGCGCAGCTCCCAATGACTTTTATAGGACCTCGACAACTTTTAACTGGCAAAGTTCTGTATTACTGGTTTTTGTCGTTTTTACGCTTAATAAATCTCCAATTTTTAGAGCTTTCGTAAAAAAAACTGAAATACCACAAACTTTTAGAGATTCATTGAAAAAAATGTAATTCAATTGTTAGTAAATGGGCCCCTAAATATTATGACATTTGAAGTTGGGGAGGGCCATTTATCAAAGGTCAAATTTCGAATTCATGTGAATATCGACTATACTCACAATTCAACTGGGAGGTTATTTAAGAGAATATTTGAATGTGTAATATTCAAACAAATAGTTCCGACTCTAAAAATTTGAATAGTATTTGAATCTTATTTGATTCATACGAATCAAGGTTTACTCTGTAAAAATAACTCGAATATCAGGAAGGCTATTAACATTTACAAATGGCTCAACGGACCTCTGCCATTGACCTGTACATGAACTCAGCGAATACTGAAATTAAAACTGTTTCCATGGTCGAGGTGTGAGGTTCAAAAATTCAGATTCGAATTTAATACTGAACCCTTCATAAATCTGCCCTCTAGAGTTTGTGAATTTAGTCAAAAACCTCTACAACCACTAAAATCCGACCTTTGATAAACAGGCCTTCATGTGTATTCCATTCACACAGACACAGATTTTGTAGTTTCTATTATTGCTTTTTTATTCAACAGCATATCAAAGGCTTTCCTGAAATAAAGTCACTTGATCCTTATAAGGCAGTGATTGAAGTTATTAAGATGAGCAGAGAGGCAGTAGCTGAATCACTTTCCAGGTAAAATACTAGTGATAAAGTTCTATCTAAAGTACTTATATGACTGTGCTGCTATGATGTGTCCCATTGATTACCATGGAAAGATTAATTAACTTTGGACAAATAGTTATTCGCTGTGTTGATTGATCCTTCACAAGATGTTTCCCAATGAAGCAGTACAACATGTACTTACATATTGTTTCTTTCTCTTAGGGAAGACAATGTTCAGTTCCAGCAAAACTGCAACGGATTCTTCATTGACATTCTATGTACTCGGTTCTTTGAAGGCAACTCTCCCCCAGACAAAGAAGTTGTTGATCAGCTGCTTTCTTCTCTTTTCATAACTGGTGAGTAATGTATGAAGGACAAGCATAAGACTTGTAATGTGGGATAGTTTACATCAGTAATCGTGAACCAATGACTCGTGAGCAACATGTTGCTCTTTAACCCCTTGGATGTTCCTCCCAGTGGCCTCAAAGCAGGAGCTTATTCATGGAGTCAAGTTTTGGTTGTATAAAAACCAGGTGTACTGTCAAACAGAGTCTGCTTAAGATTGCCAGTCCACCTAGGGTCTACCAAATCACAGTGCTTATTTGGTATGTGTTGCTCCCCAACTCTTTTTACAGTTAAATGTGGCTCATGGGTGAAAAAGGTTGGGGATCCCTGGTTTACATGGACTAGATTCTTGCATTTTGGTATTGAGATCTAGATTTCCTTTTGTCAGGTTCAATGAATGATGCAAATAATCTGTCACCTTTTACTGCTGGAACTAATGAAAACCCTGCTATCCGATCTGTGATCCTGAAGATGCTCCTCAAGTACAGGTTAGAAGCATTCATTTACTGTATTCCATTAATTAGATTATTAGTAAAACTATTATGTATTAATATATTTTCAAAATATTAAAGTTTTTTATTGAAATGACATAACCACATGTTATAAATAAATATATATACACGAGTGTAAAATAGAGCCATATTATTTATGGTTTTATAAGTGTACTTATTTCCTATGTTATGCAACAGATGATAACAACACTAAGGGGGTTAATTATTAAAGCTCAATTTTTTTCTGGTTGGGCTTTTAAAGGGGCTAACTAAATTTTTTTGTCGAAAAAACCTCAAATTTTTCAATATTTATTATACCCCTAGGCTGCTAAAAGTCAGAATCCGAAAATACTCCATCTCAAACATTCTGAGTTCATGTATAAGTCAATGGCAGATGTCTCTATCCCAATTTGAAGATAGATTGGTCTGTGCTGGGTTTTGTATTATAATCTAAAGAATATGTTTTTCGAGCCATCATCAAATTTTTTTTTTTTTCACTATTTCATTGAGACCTCTTACGATCTGAATTTTTTGAGTTCTTTTATTGATAAATAAGGGGAAAATGTAGATGGGAGTTTGGCTGAGTTTTTTTTAATGAAATAATGAGAAAAAAGTTTAGTAAATAACGCCCTAAGATTTTGTTTCCTTACTTCCTTTAGTCATCCATTTAATCAAGTTATCAATTTAAGCCAAGTTTGGTAGCGAAACTGAGCATGCATCAACACTATTTAGAAAGGTTTTTACATTAATGCATACTCCATTAAACTTGCAATGAACTAGAGTGTGCCTCTTCAGGAACCCCAGAATTGTCAGCCTGGACCCTCTGAAAATTCGAATTTCCAGAGGGTCCAGGTTACATTAATTACGTCAACTGATTTGCACCAAGTGAATTCAATACGAATGTCATATTTTAAGCTGCACAGCAGTTGTGATGCCACTCCAACACAAATGATAAAGAAATAGTGTGCCCCAGAACTTGCAACGGTGTTCAAAAAGGGAGAAACATGAGTGCCCATGTTGTACTGCATAGTGGGTAAAAGGGAAATTTGCATTGCTTTATTTAAATGCTTATTATTTATTTTTTTACACTGTAATTAAATGTATCCTGTATTAACCTCTTTCATTAGCTTTGAAGAAACACAGCAATATATTCAGGATCACTTAATCAGAATACAAGGAAGCAACTTAACCACAGAAATACACATGCTCTTTATCAACTGCCTTGAGGTAAATACAGCTGCATAATACTGATCATAAATACTGAGATATTATCTAAAAAAAATAACAATTTAATAAAATCACAAACTTTGCCAAACATGCAGTTGCACAAATAAATATATTGACATTGACTTTATTCTATGACTTTATCACACACAATATTAGAAGTCCTATCACCAAATTTGAATGTTCAAAAAAGTCTGTATAATTTTGAGTGACTTTTGATATTATCTCCAAACTGTTTTGTTTTACTAGTAGGTTACAACTGAAGTTTTATAAAATCTTATCTATAGATACAGATACAAGTAATGTATGTTTCATGCAATCAGTGAGCCACCATACTTAGTTGTTTAGTGGTAAAAAGAGAAATGATTGTGTGCTAGATACTTGATGAGCTTGACTTGCATGTTCTGAGTAAGCCTGGTTCCCATGAGGCTCCTTTCATATAATAAAGTTCCTAGAGAAGTTGCCTACAAGAGAATTTGGATACTTTACACTGTGAATCTATCTGGTCAGATACAATGGGTTTAAGAAAACATGGAATACTTTGGTAGACATTGAGAACCTTAGAGTAAAATAGTGATTCAGGATTTTCTCTAATATCTGTTTTGCAAAGAAGTTTTATTTCTGGTAGAACAAATGGGAAATTATTATGAAATTATTATTATCAATTATTTGAGCAAATTGTGATGTGTCTCTTTTTTACTTTTTAACTATAAGTATTGTTAACTATGTTCTGATTTCTCATAAAAACTGGTAAATTATACATCTACAACTTGTAGGACTGTATGTATGAAAGGTTCCAAGCTCTGCGTGAGGAAGACAAATTGCATTACCTCAAAGACCTAGGTGAATTTCTAAGAGACTTCCTCCAAAATGGTCGTCCCCCTAATTCCCAAGAGAATGTTGTTAGGTTCCTGCAAGATCTTGCCAAAGTTAGGTTTGCACTCAATGCAGCAGCTGAACTGCTCGCTGAACCAGACAATGGTAAGTATCAGTTTATTGGGTTTTTTTTGCTTTACATTGATTTTTAGTCCTTCTTTTGTTGTGTGGCACTTATGCATGACTTAGTAAATGAATAAAAAGACAAACCATGACTATATACTATTTCCCTAAAATCATGAATGCCATGAAAGTTATTAAAATATTTTAATATAAAAAGTAGTGTAACACCCTCTTGGCCACCCCTCTGGTGCTAAGGTTGTACCATCTTACCAAATACCAGTGCAGGTCCTGAGTCCCCTTTGCAAGGTGAAAGGGGACTCGGAAGTTCTTCTCATGGCAGTGTCTCCACCTAATGAGATCTAGGAATACACCTGCAGGTCGCCCCATTAGGAAAACAGTAATATACACACAGTTCTCTATAACAATATCAACTTCATGCAAGATTAAAGGCAACATTCAGTTTAATCATATGCATTCACATAGCATGAGCCACTACCCTGGGGATCTGACAGTCCCATCCTGGCACCTCCCTGCCAGGTAAAGTCTCACACTAATGCTTTGGCGGACAAAGAGTCTCAGTCCCTTTTCCCCAAAAAGCACCATTGTTCCCAGGTAGCGCTAGCTGCCCAAACACCTTTCTCGCTGGACAAGGTATTTGCTCCCACATGGCAGGCACACACAAAGCCTGTATCACAACAGGAGAAATGCTGGATCCTTTCCTTTCCTCTACCCTTCCAAAGGCAGATTCACCCGGGGGCTCACACAAAGCTGGAAAAGGCATCCATATGATGACATCCTTAAAGGCTCCAAGCTCTCCTAGCTGATCATACAACTCCTGCCCCTACATCTTTGCAGTAGTTTCTGTCCACTGTCTCTCAGTGAAAGTTAAAGCAGGAATGGCTGTGAGCACATGGCTCTCCTATATAACCAAAAGTGGTGCAGCAGCGACAACTTATGACACCCTCCAGTATCTGCCAGACATGCTGCACAGGGACAAGGGCTCCAGCCCCTCCCAAGACTCTAGGAGACCCTGTAGCTGCACAGGCAGGGGAATTCCACCATGTGGTTCAGGGGAATTAACCCTAGAGGTCCCTAAAGTAGAAACGAAAATAGTCACCATAAAAATTTAAAAAACACATGTTTTTGTGAATGAACAGAAAATTTGAAAAGAAAAGGAACTTCCATTGATTTCTACATGACCAAGACAGCTTTTACTTGCTATTAGTGATGAACTAAATTTTTACCCAAGTTTGCCTCAAAAATTATGCCCATAGTCTCCAATGGGTTGAAAAAATTGTCACACATAAAAAAAATGGCAGCCATTGACTTCAATGCATTTTGACGAATTGTCACCTTTCCGCAATTTTTTTACAAAGTGAAACGGGTCAGATTCGCCCATCACTAGTTGTCCTACTTTGTATTTGTAGATTTAATGGTTTCTACACTTGATAAATAACACAACAATTGTGGATTTAATAACTATATGAAAAATGTATTTGTTTGCACTTAAAAACTAGGATTCGGAGAAATAAACGTTCCACGAATGTTCATAAATATGCCCCTAAAATTAGTCTTGGTTATCAAACAAGTATGGGGCCTGTTATCCAGAATGCCCAGAACTTGGGCTTTTAGGTATCTTTCTCCATACCTTAAGTTTACTAAAAAATTATTTTAACATTAAATAAACCCAAAGGGATTGCTTTTTACATTAGGTACAATGTACTGTTCTATTATTACAGGGAAAAAGAATATCATTCTTAAAAATTATTTGATTATTAAACGGAGATGGAGATTAAAATGGGAGATGAGCTTTCTGGATAACAGGTTTACGGTTAACACTTTGCATACCTGAAATCTACACAGAAAAGTTAACGTTCTCTTCAATATGTTTAATATATCTGATTTTGTCGTATAATTCCACTTTTTATTTGTGCTATTTTTTTCTTATTATAAATCCTTTCCATTTTAGTTGTAAATGAGAAGAGGGAATTTCTCCAAAATGGACAATATTTTTGTGAACATTCAGCTAATGACTGGTTCCGAGTGTATTTGATCCGCAAGATGGGAAATGAGTCTGGTAGTGAATATGTCCAAAATCTTAGTAAAGATGAAGAGTTTAGATGGTTATTCCCAGATCAAATATTTGGGGAAAAGGTAATATTAATTTTTTTTTTTTCGAAAGCTATTAACATACCTCTGCCATTGACAGTTTTAAACCCCTTTCCACTCACTGATGACAGCTCTAAATCACAATGCAACATACAGTAACTTTAATTTAAATGTACTCCAGTTGCAAAGGCAAGAATGCTTAGGGGGAGATTTATCAAATGTCGAAGTGAAAATTATCATTTTTAAATTAGAATTTCAAGCTATTTTTAGTTTACTTCGACTAGGGAATAGTCCAAATTCGAATAAAATTTGAAAAGAATGTACTGTCTCTTTAAAAATTTGACTATTTTTTGGAAAATACTTTGATTCGAATTTGATCAAATATGATCTGAATTTCCATCGAACAATCAAATACAGCCTATTCACTCAAAGTTAAAAAATTTGATTTTTTTTTTCATAGATTTCGGTTAGTCTTTTTTTATTCCAATTTCAAGGTGATGGGAGTTTAAAAAAACTCTCATCACCTTAAAATTCGACCCTTGATAAATCTGCCCTAAATGTGTTAATAAGTTGTTAAATTGCCATACAGATGTTTTTAAAATGTACATACTGTAGTATAACTTTAATCTTTGCACCTTGTACACTTGAGAGGATGGGCAGTAAATCTATAACAGCATAGAGCAAGGGTTACACTTGACTCTAACACTTAAGGCAGGAAGTTATGAAGTTATTAAAAAACAAGGTAGTTGAACTATAACTCATATAAGCCACTGTAAAAATAAAATAATGCAAACAAACAAAATCACTTTTATTGTCCAAGACAATAGATCCACAAGGTATACTCACAATCCACAGAGGCAATTGCAGACAAGATGTTAGAATACCAGGACAGTCCAAGCAGAGACAGCAAGATGCGATACTATGTGGAAGCAGTTAGGGTAGTTGGAGGTGCTAGGATGGAATGCCTTGCTGTGGTCAGGATCCCATACAGTGAAATGGATCAGAAAGAAAACTATGGGGCTTCGCAGCCATCACAACACTGCGCCAGGCGGAATTTCAATAAGACAACGATAATTCACTAAAATCCAAAGTTGCGTCCATTATGCCGAACGCTGGCGAATTTTCGCTAGTGTTACTTTGGCAAATCAAATCGAAGATGCGCTAGCATTGCCTAATTTGCATACGGTGGGAAATGATATAGTTACATGGACGTATATGTTGCAGCAAATACATTACATTACACTACACAAGTCCAGGGAACCTTAATAAAAAAAATATAAATGTTATAATGCCCTACACATGAACCCACTGTATAGCTTATGTTCCATATGTTAGAAAATGTAGGGTGGAACCCAGTTACCCCAAAAAAAAATTACGGACCTTTGCAGGCTATCACTCTGAAAAAAGGAAAAGAAGCCAGCATTTTTTGGGACTTAAAAAATTTTTCTACTAAAAATTGAGGAAATCCTATGCACTCCATTGCACTTCACCTGGTCTGAGCTGGTGAAGGCAAGTTTGGCGAAAGAGGTAACGTTCAGTAAAATCCGTATCTTAGGGAATTTGCGGAATTAAGTCCATTCGGCAGAGTGAAAATTCACCTGACGATAGAGTGTGAATGATCGCTAGCATCTGTCTCTTTTGCTAGTGAAGTTACGCCTACGCCCGTTAGTAAATTGGTGAAGTGCCTGAATGACGTCACGCTGGTGAATTTTCACCAGTGTTAGACACTTCGCCCTTTAGCAAATCTGCCCCTATGCCTGAATCCCTTCAAACCCCAAATAGCACAACCTGCCCCAAAGTACATTTGCTTTAGACAAGGCAGTTGCACCCTCATAGCAGGCATTCGATAAACACCTGTCCTCACATAGAGGACCACACAGATGGTAAGGTTTCCACAGTGGTCAAGCAATACTTAATGCTTTTCCTAATCAGAGCACATACAGCCCCTTTGAAACCGTTAATGTTATCAAGCAGCTACTTTATACTCTCTGTCTGCTGGTAAGCTCTCTTTGCTGTCTCTGAAACTCCAGACCTCTCGCTGGCCCAACTCCACACTGGTTCTGGCTAGATGCTGCTGCAATGACTCCTTTATAACTTCCGCTAGCCACCCTGTGGATTTGGCTCCAAACACAGGCTCTTCCTGGGTACTCCTCTTTCCCAGATGTCCTCCACCTCTTTAGCTTAGCTACTCAGTCAATCCTTCCCCTCCCATGTCTGGAAAAGCAATGATCTTAGATAATGTAGATTCATTTTTTAATACACTTATTTTGATTTTTTTCACAAGAAATCTGGTCTAACTTAATATATGTTTGGAATATTTTCTGAAGCGAAGTGCTGCCCCTGGTATACTATATATATTCCAGAATGTGATATGAGTCCATTCAGATGTATGTTTGCCATTACAGGAGAGCAGCGCTAACCAGCTTGACCGATTTTTGGTGCATAAAGATGGTTACAGGGAGCTAAGAGAAGGTGTTGGAGAAGTTATAGTTTCAAGAAAGGAGGAAAGTCTTCAACAAAGACTAGAGGTACAATTAATTTATTTATCTCCAGTATTTATGGAAAGTAAACAACTAGGGCTTTATCTTGGATGAGAGTTTGATTTCATAATGAATAAATATGAGATTTTTTACAATATTCTTAAATATTTTATAAGGTGGCTTGATGGTAATTTAACACTGAACCATTGTTAAACTTTCAAACTGGCAGTGCAGGATCATTCATCATAATCTTTGCTTTAATCAAAGTTTATATGGATTATGTAAAGTAGGCCTCCAAATTATATACTGACCCTATGAATATGGATGTGAAAGATGGACAACGGAGAAACAGAAAATGGGTGGCAAGGAAACAACAATAGATCTATGACAAAATCAGGCCTGGCCTTCCACTTGAAGTAAATAGTACAACACAGTAGCTGTCTCATTTTGGGCAGAGGCTCATTTGAAAAGACTAAATATTGGGAAGGGGTTTGTCACAGTGAGAGCTGTGAAGATGTGGAATTCTCTCCCTGAATCAGTGGTACAGGCTGATACATTAGATAGGTATAAGAGGGGGTTGGATGGTGTTTAGCAAGTGAGGGAATACAGGGATATATAGCTCATAGTACAAGTTGATGTAGGGACTAGTCTGATTGCCATTTTGGAGTCAGGGAAGAATTTTTTCCCCTTCTGCGGCAAATTGTAGAGGCTTCAGATGGGGTTTTTTGCCTTCCTCTGGATCAACTAGCAGTTAGGCAGGTTGAACTTTATGGACATGTGTCGTTTTTTAACCTAATTACTATGTTACTATGTGAGACAACTATGTTGGAAAGGTTGAAGAGAAAAGAGGAAAAGGACCAGTGGCAGCAAGATGAGAACATGCAGAAACACAGTTCATACTATAGGGTTTTTTGTTCCCAAAATGTTATACACAGCAGAAGACATGTTTGATTTTCTTGGTGATAAGCCAATGATATCTCTATTGTTTACCTGTAAAGGGTACTTGTAAGGGGTCCTTGAAAAATAGTTTTTGCATAATCATGTATCTGCTAATTCAGGGGGTGAATAGCACAGGTATTTAAGTTACAGTCACCTATATGATGCCAAAAGGCCTTGTATGTGTATAGTCCTCTACAAGTGGCTCCATTGTCCCTAAATTAGACTGGTGCCAAGTTAACACAGAAGCAGATGCATGTTCCATGATACCCTGTGATATCACCTAGCATCAGTTAGCGCAAGGCAAAAAGATTTATAAATGTGTTGTGTTTATTTCTTTGCAGTTGGATGAAAGTTCTGCCAAAGAACAAGCTGTTTACCTGCTCCTCGCTATTTTCACTGAAGTAACAATGAGATACAGAGAAGCAAACAGGGCCATCACTCAAGAAGTAAGTGAGAGCTTTGTCTGGCTCCATATTTATCACCCAAAACATTTGGGCATTTCCTTGTCATAATCCTACCACATACCTCCTCCAGGATGGCTGCTTGTTCCATAACTGATCCACTACACATGGGAGCAGAGATTATCATGTTTACTTTCTCCAGATATTAGTTATTATAGATATAGGAGAGAATAGAGAATTGCTCACCCTGTCAGTTTAGTTTTCTTACCCATTTTTTTGTGTTAAACACTTTGTGACGCCTTAGGGCTAATTGTCAGGTAATTAACCCTCACAAAAATACTCTGCCTTTTGACTAGATAAAGTATAGCCTACATATAGTAAGGTGCACTTTTTTGCTTGCTTTGGTTTACTTGGTTCTTTCTTTTAGAGAAACTGAATTTATCAAAAATTCTCTTTCTTTTTACAGGAGACTGATAATTTAAGGAATTTCATTCAAAATGCCAACGTTCTCCAGGAGCAGTCCATTCAGCAATTTTCCCAGTCACTCCTAAGAAACGGACGACCATTAGTGAGAGTTGCTCCAGACATGACAAGTTCTCAGTACACTATAGTGTCCCTGGCTGTACATCTTGGTGCTGTGCTTCTGAACACTGATAATGATCTGTTTCAACCACTGAGGAATTTAGCCTTTTCCCCCAACAGAATGCAGGTACATATCTTGTATTAATGACATGACATCATTTTAAAATTTGTTTTTTTTCTCACTTTTTATGAAAGATCTGCTGTACACTATGGGGTTATATATGCATGCTAGGTGCAGTAATATGTGTAATATAAATACCCCCTTATAATTTTTTCTTTATTAGTAAATCTGGTGCAAGGTACATGGTGGGTCAGGCAATGAAGTCCTTTACCAAAGTGGATGGCTTAGTATAGCAGTGGAGATTGTACCAGTACAGAAACTGAACAGATAGACTCTTGGGCATATTTAGAAGTTAGAGATTACCACAGTCCACACTCTCCATTATTCTATAGCACATTTAAAGGCATAAGCAAATAGTGGACTTTCACCTTGTGATAAACACTCTTTTAAAAATCCCATAGAAATTAATGTAGAGTGGTGGAATTTCAGACTAGTTGACTGTGGTGATCTCTAATTTCACTCTTTGATAAATTTGCCCCACTGTGTTACACCAAGGAGCTGCACATCATTTTTGTTTCCTTCATTTCAGCAATCATTCCTACCAACAATGCCACAGGACATGCTAAACAAAGCTAAAGAAGTATTGGGAAATGTAACTTGGTATGGTAAGATCAATGTATCTGTGTTAATAAAGTAAAACAATTGAAATATTAGACCTATGACAGAACAAACAGAAAGTTCTTTAAGAGAGAGAAGGTATAGAGGGCTATATATTTAGCCAGCTCAAAGGACTTTTCCAGGTGGAAAATATTGACCAAACTGCAGAATACGTAGCTTTTAATTTGTACACTACAGATGGGCTCCAGAAAGTTAGCTTCATCATTGGTGGAATAGTAATTCTGGAGTAACTTTAGGCTGTGTTGAGAGAGGGCTGACAAGGAGCAGGTATGGGTGCAAGTCGAAAAATTTCCAACTTGCACACTAGTGATGCCACCTGTAAATGTTTTCATGAAACTGCGTTGAAAATTAGATGGCGTCAAATAGGGCGCGACAAGAAAAAAAAGTTGCATGTCAAAATTGAGGCACGCATAAAAATTGTCGGACGTCAAACTTATTTAGTAGACCATTTACATTAAGGCATTTGGACAAAATAGTTGCACGTATAAAAATTGTCACTCGCATCACAAATTGACGTGCGTCACCCTCTGCTCCCCTGATAGTTACGTCACTGATAATGTTCAAGGTTACATCAATGTAGTTTCGTAAGTGGCAGTATCTGAACCATTCTTGGTGTTCACCAGAAATACTAGACTGTATTAGAGAGTCTAATGCACAGGTAGTGTTCCTAGTAATTTTCTAGGAATGGTGCAGAAACAGTTTTGTGAGTAACCTTAGCCAGTAAGCCACAGATTGAAGCTAAATATGTATGGCACAGGGCTATGGTAACTATTAGTGAAATAACTAATATTCTGTTTTTTTATAGTCTGTGACAACAATCATTATGTTCCAGTTCCTGACGTAAGTACATACATTTTATATGGTATTCTGTCATTCTGGGTTATTAAAGGGGAATGTATTTAAAAATCACAAGTGATGTTTAAAATGTCGTTTTTGCGAACGTTTAGCGCTGCTCACAAAATCATTCGCTGGTGAATATTACATCTCTAAGCAAAGGATATCATTAACACCTGCTCTGGAGTTTCATTAAAAATTTTGTCACAAAATACACTTTGCGATTGCGAAATTTTATTTCATACACTGAGAATATTTGCAAAAGCCATTTAGTCGTTAAATTTGCGAGGAAGTCGTTGGGGCCTGTAATCAGTCAAAAAGGATGCAGTCATGGTTGCTATCATGCACAATGGTGTTTGTGAATGTTTTTTGTGAATGTTTTTTGCAAAAAGTCTTTGTAGTGCAAAAGTAGTAAGTAAGAAGAACGTTAATGTTTCAAATTTTATTCTTGAGTTACAGACTCCCAGTCCCTTCATTCAAGATGCTATTGTTCTAATCCCACCCACTGCTTCAGCTACAGTCTCTGGCCTCTTTCTTGAAAGATGTCATTAGTGCCACTTGCTGCCTAGGTTTCAGACTCCTGCAACTCCCACTGTCATGACAGTGATCTAATTCATTACACTGCTTCAGTTACAGTCCTTCCCCATAAACTGCAAATAGTGTTAAGCAAGGCCACCAGGGGCCCTGTACAACAAAATGTTCTGGGCCCCTGGTCCCCAAACCCCACCTTACAGTAACAAGGTCACACAGACATCAGTGCTAAAAACTGTAAACCCCCCCTACAATTTAAAAAAATCATTGGTGGTCAAGGCCCCCAAAATAAATTTAAAAGAAACCAAAACATTGGTGCCAGGGCCCCCCAAACATTTTTTTAAAATATATATTGCTGGTCAGGTCCCCCTTACAAGTCAAAGAAAAAAATTATTGGTGGCCAAGGCCTCCCCTATAAATTATAAAAACATTGGTGGCAATGCCCCCCTACACATCAGGGGTCCCATAGAATATTTTTAAAAGAAACATTGGTGGCCAGGGGCCTATAGAGTATTAAAATAATACATTGGTGGCCAGGGTTTTAATGATATTAGAAAAAACACATTGGTGCTCAGAGTAACGTATCTAAGGCTCCTTTGGTGGCTTTGGCTCTTTTTGTGGCTTCTTTGACTCCGTTAGCGGCTTAGGGACTTCAGCACTTTGGGTCTTCAGGACTTTGGACTTAGGACTTTCAGCCTGGCCCCTTTAGGCCCGGGCCTGGTTCAAATGTACCCCCTGATGGCGGCCCTGGTGTTTAGTATAACCCTATTCATGGATTAAAAATGTATTTTCCACTCCCATCTTGGAACTTACCATCAGTACTCTGCTCCACTCATGGGGAATAAATTTGGCCATGCACAACCCATTACTAAAACACAATTTGTAATCTCATTTATTGCTACCAATTACTCCGGCTGTAATGCTGTGAAATACTTTTCATCTCATGTCCTCTGAGGTTTGAAGAATTTCATATATTTGTTCTCATATCATTCCTTGCAGTGTGGGATGCCAATGAGCTACGCCAAGTGCCTAGAATGTGGAATTGAACTGGGGGGAGTTGACCACAGAACTTATAAAGGAATGAGAAAGCTTGAGTAAGTCTCAATATGTCACCTCTGCTATATCTCTTTTAATCACACAGGTACTGTTACACCTCACATATAGATGAATAGATATTTTCATCAAGACATTTCTATTGTTAATTTAACAGACAGGACATTGATGAGACAGGACATATTTTGGGAGCACCTGAGACTCCAGTGTCAGTGGTGGCAGAAGACAGAGGCATGAGTGCTCCTGTATTTAATGTATTGAGGCTGCTGACCCACCTGGCGATGTTACTAGGGGCAGAACAAAATCTTGAGGTTGAGTATCTCACTAAAATAAATATGTTTCACCTTTACAAACTTCGTGTATGTAGAATTAGTAATTAACTTTACAAGTTCAGTTCTTCAGTCTCTTTCTCTTACAGAATGTGAAGACCATGGTGAAACCAAGAGTGGAAGATATTGGGACTTTCCTTTTCCGGCATCTAGAGAAAAATCTGGAACAAGTGAAGCACTCCCTAGGGGAAAGTGTGGATAATGCGGCCACTGTACTCCATCTTGTTTTCTGCAGGATGCTCACTATTTCCAATGATCAACCTGACAAGCGTAAGCTGTAATTATTTATTAAGGTTCCCTGGACTTGTGTAATGTAATGTATTTGCTGCATCATATACGTCCATTCAACTTCATCATTTCCTGCCAAATGCAAATTAGGCAATGCTAGCGCATCTTCACTTTGTTTGTTGAAGTAACGCTAGCGAAAATTCGCCAGAGTCGGACGCCCTGGATGCAGCTTCGCACTTTAGTAAATTAGTGTTTTTCTAGTGAATTTACTCCTGGGGGAGTGTTGCGATGGCTGAGAATCCATCGCTGGCAAATTTTCGCTGGTTAGGGAATTTGCCCCATGGAGTGAGTTAATATTTTCGAGCAACACTTGTCTTCTTATTTAGACAATGAGATCAACTTTTAGAGATGAGTGAACTTTTTCGGCTGGTACATTTTCACTGCAAAATTGCATTTTCGCCAAAAGCAAATATTTTTGTAAATCTGCACTAGAATTGGTGAAAAATATGGTATTGGAATTTCTCCGTATGTTTTGCTTCACTGGGAAAAATGCAGAAAAATGCCCATTGTCTCCAATACATTTGATTAAATTTTGCCCATTCTCAATTATTTTTGTATGGTGAAGCAAAGTAAGCCTGTTATGCTCATTACTAATTTAGACCATTCGTATGCAAAGTACAGTTGTTTACAGTTAATAGAAATGGGGTGGCTCAGGTTTTACCAATATATACAAAGGGGGACTCATGAACAGAACAACAACATTTCCCAGCATGCCTAGTAACTTTCTCATCATGCATGGAAGTCATGGTAATTTGTCTTTCATGCACCATTACTTGTTGGTGTATTGGGGTACAAAGTACAATCTTTGGTGAAGGAATTCTATGGGTTGAAGATCTGAATGCCAGTTTATAGGAGCAACAAGAACAGTGGGAACTCTGTATGCTCCTTATGCTCCTAGTTATTACAGAGTTCTCTAAAGCCTCTGCTAGTTACTAAGCTGTGTTCATTCAGGCTCCATTGGCAAAATAACCACAATTTGTTTTGCTGATCCTTAACAGAAAAAGTAAATAAAATCCCAATTTAACATGGAATATATTCCTAAATTATTAACTGATTCTTAATAGAAAAAGTAAATGTAATCCCAATTTAACATGGAATATATTTATAGTTACTGCAAGCACTACATAATCCTGCATAAGGGAAGCCGTCTGATAAGGTTCTGATTCTTTCTTGTTGTCCCTTAGCTCTTTTACCTTTCAATCATAATCTGCCAACAAAGGACATGAGAAGCAACTGGGAGAAAAATATTGTGGCATCAGTCATCGCTCCGGTGCTTATGGTAAGCATAACATTTTAATATTCTTACATAGCTTTGATTACTTATATGTTCATTGCTACACACAATATTACACTTCAAACTAGATGTAAAAGAATAACCATCTGTAAATAAATATTGGGAGGAGACATATAAATCATTTTCGATCTTGTCACATTTCATCAGTTCATGGGCCAGAAGATTAGGCGATGATCAATAAAAATGTTCAGAGAATGGCCAATCATACTGATAAAAGGAGGTGGATAATTCAAATGTATGGCCTGGCAACTGGGCTGGATGATTTGCTTAAAATTTTCAAAGTACAACTACAGTGCAAGCCACAAGGAGCCTTGAACTGCCTGTACCTTCTGTAAAATATCATCTGTCCCAGCTAAGATTTTTTTTTTTTTATTTCTGAAGTAGTTACTGTTCCTGAGAAAGGAAATAATGGTGTTTCTTTACTTACAGAATTTAAACCATGATCTTGGTGATGTCAATAACTACATAAGGAATGACACGAGAATAAGTTCTGACCCAATAATCAGAATCATATATGGAGAACCGTTGAATAACACTGATATTGTGGCATTGCCAGAAGATGGACTCATTCCCTACTCAAAAATATGGAGCTGCAGGACAAGAATTACTATTGAGCATCTTCGGCATATGGTTGAGCAGAAGGATGGAGTAAATAATCTGCCAATGCTGTCAACATTCTTGAGAAATGTGAGTACTAATAAACAGGTTGTTATGTATATAAATATATAGAAAAGGGAGCACAAAAGACCAAGTGTAGAAAATATTCACCAAGTACAGAAAATTAAAATAATTTTTTTTTCCAAGTTACATTAAAATGATTAGCATCTCCACCTGTCCTAAACGTTGTGTGTCCTAAGGACACTTATGGGCAGATTTATCAAAGGGCGAGTTGCTTTTTCCATTTAAAAAAAAAGGCCATTTTTTTCCGGATTCTTTAAAAAAATTAAATTTTTTCGAGATTTATTATACTTCAATCCTGGAACTAGCTGGAAACCAAAAATACTCCAGTAAAAATATGTAGAAGTCAATGGCAGAGATCCCTTGAACCTTTTTTAAGATGTTTGGGGGTTTTCAGTGGGTGATTCTAATTTTATTTCCTCCAAAAACTTAATTAATTTGAGTATTCAGTTTATTGCATGCATTCAAGTCTTTTCCATTCAGATTTTTTCATAAATTAGAAACCATTTGAGTTCATTCGAGGTATACAAAAGCTCACAAACCTTTAAAATTCTGCCTTTGATAAATCTGCCCATTAATTATGGGCTAATTCTATACATCAGGAGGCAGGCATTTATAAGTCTCACAGCCAATAGGAATAACTGTAGAAAAAAAGTGTGGGAGTTAGAGATAGACATAATACACATATGTATTATGTGTCATACACATAATACATATGCAAAAATATAACAAAAATATATAAAAACAATCAAGATACAATATGGAGTGGTACACATATATGCACATTATATCCCAATATATGATGATATATATATATATATATATATATATATATATATATATATATATATATATATATATATATATATATACAGGTATTGACATAGATACACCAACTTGAGCACAGGAATGAATAGTGATTAGATGATTCCCCTTTATGTCTATACCAAACATCTGATTGATAAAAACACAAAACAAATCGTAATTTTTATGAGCCTTCAATGTTCTTGAATTATCTTCTATCACAGGAAAGTGAATTCTGCCTGGTTAAGTTCCTACCAGAAATATTGAATCTTCAGAAAGAGCTGGTAAAAAGATTCCAGAACTTCCGAGATGTGAACAAACAAACAATTGGGGAATTTTTAACCAGCATAGCTGTTGGTAAGTGACAGACCTGGGAGAATATATAAGCACAACAAACTATCCTGGATGCACATCACTACTAATTTATTCTTTATTTTGATTTTATTTCCAAAGATGGTGCTCGAAGAGTATTTGAGAAGAGAATACAAACTTTCATATTTACATGGAATTGTCTAAGACATTCTCTTCTTAGGAAAGGTGAGAAAATCCAAAGAAATAAGTGCAAACTAAACTTAGGACTTGACAACTACTCATGATTTGTGCCTTATTGTGCTACTCGAGGTTGGTTTAGCATTCTGTCTTTTTGGTCTTAACTTTGCCTCATTCACACTAAAACTTTCCTAGCCTTAACGTTAACATTTTTCCCCAGACATTTGAGAACATATGGAACATATGGAACATTCACTTTACAGTGGGCTCATGTGTAAAGCATTATATTAACTCTTTTGTCTTTATTCATGTTCCTTGGACATTTGTAATAAAAAGTGGTAACTTCAAGCATTTGCACCAACAGTAAAGACGTCCATACAACTTTAATGTACCCGCCCTATTTAAATTGACCTAAGCATAAGATCACTAGTGAAGTTTCGCTAGGTACAAAAGAATGCTAGCGCATCTTCACTAGGAAATGCTCGCATTGGCGAAGTAACTCTAGCGAAAAGTCGCCAGCATTCAGTGCCCAGGGTGCAACTTCGCATATTACTGAATTTGCGTAGTAGTAACAAATTTACGCCTGCAAAGTGGTGCGAGCTGTGTGAAGGGGTCGCTGGCGACATTTTGCCCTTTAGTGAATCTGCCCCATTGTCTTTAATCTGAATATTCCCAGACCCTGACCTGATCTTGAACTAGGTGTTGCTAACCCCCATCTTTAGATATGGGATAGATTCAACAAAAGTCAATATTAAATAACAATAAGGCATGAAGAAAGTAAGGGGAGAAATATTTTCCAGCAAGAAACCATGCCCTAAACCAGGTGTGCCCATACTTTACTAATGCAAGGTCTACTTTTAGTGATGTTTTCCCATTATGATCTACATCCATAAAAGCAGTTAGCATTCTGTCCCATGGAAAATACAAATTAAATATTGATTTATGAGAAAATGTATATTGTTATATTTAGCAAACCGCTATTTCTTATGTAACCATAACATAATAAATGTCTGAATGAAAAGCATGAAATAGGAGGGTGATTTAGTCAAGCTGTTTGTTGACAGTGTCTTGAGATCTACTGATCACCAGCTAAAGGTCTACTGGTAGATCCTGATCTACCTTTTGGGCACCCTGCCCTAAACCTTACATGTGGAAAGGTTTCACACTGACAAGTTGTTAAGAGGCTGTACCTTTGTGAATGGAGTCAATATCACTGAAGGTGCATCATACTTGTTAAACTTCTTTTGAATAGATGTCATTTGCAGGACTGTATAACGTTGAATGTTCTCCTATTCACTCTGCAGGGGAAATAAAACTCCCAGAAGAAGCCTGTGCCAATGACCTTACCCTAGCGAGTGAATTTGCCATTCTCCTTCCGAGTCGACAAGGACAGGGTCTCTGTGCCACAGCATTGGTCAGCTATCTCATCGCTCTGCACAACAGCCTGGTTTATGCTGTGAGACGCTTCACCAGAGATGAACAGACGTATGTTGACCTCCAGCCATTTGAGAATATTTCATTTGCTAATAATTTCATAACTGATCTATATCAGTAAAGCCAGGTTGGCCATTATTTTCTATGCAGTCATTACAATGGAAGCATTAATGACCCCTTATTTACAGAGCTAAATCAAACTCATGGTTAAGGAGAGTGGGTTAGCAACAATCAAAATGTTGGGGATATAATTAAGAGAAGAGATAACGTACTAAGGGGAACCTGTGTTTTTTTTTAAGGATAACAACAAAGTCCTTAATAATTTTGTGTGATGATCATAAACGACCAGTAGATATGAGACATGCCCTCACTCAGAGAAGCATCACTAAATGGGCTTATTGCAAGTCCAAGCAGAGTGTGGGCTAGTGATTGATACTGTTACTTGGCTGTTTGGTGAGAGGAACTGCTTACATTACTTTATGTACAATTACTCAGGTATTCTATTGGGGCAGCTGAAGTCATGGATCTACATGTGATCAGTTATGAGGTGGAAACAGATCTGATGCCAATAATTCTGTCAAACTGTCAATACAACACCCAAAGAGATGGCAAAGCCTTAGAGGAGATTGATCTGCAAAGGATCCAGCGTCAGATCATCAGCCGATTTCTCCAAGGCAAACCTCGCATTACCCTTGTAGTAAGCTGTGTTTATTTTATCATACCTTCTCATTAAAAATATGCTTCTGTGTCTCTCAAGTCTATTTTTTTTCTTTTTACCTGTCTATTACAT
This sequence comes from Xenopus petersii, assembly GCA_038501925.1. Classification (NCBI taxonomy): domain Eukaryota; kingdom Metazoa; phylum Chordata; class Amphibia; order Anura; family Pipidae; genus Xenopus; species Xenopus petersii. Next base: position 4,517,524 of record CM076686.1, on the reverse strand, counting down.
TGTAAAATGAGTATTTCTTTGGTTCAAACATTTCTCATTAACAAGCTTCTCATTTGATTTAGGGGCTGCCTACCATTGTCCACTCCCAAGATCGGAACTACGAGAACATATTTAGAGATGTGAGGGCAAAAGTCTTACAGGTAAGGAGTGGACCTCTGTGCAAGGTTCTGTCAACATTAAGGAGCCACAGTGAGCAAAAGAAAACTGCCTTTGCTTTCATCATTTCTACAATGAACATGAAGTATATCATTCTTAGATTTAGTTTCTTATTATTTCTTGTTTCTTAAGGAACCACTGCCAAATTCAGCAATAGAAAACATAAGCAAAGATCTGGACTTGTACAGTGATGTCTGTGATGCGCTTCAAATCATTGAGACAATGTTGGGGTTCTTAGCAACATCCGGGGGCAATCCAGATCTTCCGCTGACCACTTATGTAGAAGATGTCCTACAGATGAAGGATCAGAGTGATGAGAACATCCTGGAGGTAAGTACTTTCCAACATCTTATAGTATATCATATCTGACTGCCAATCAAATATGCCCCACATATTAAAGGATGGTGGTATAAAGGAGAAGTTTAGGAAGCCAGTGTTGGTGAGAGTCTTTTCATTGTTCACAACCACCCACATATATCTGATGATCAGAAATAGCAGTTTAGGCCTTTCTCAAGATATTCTAATCCTATATTGTAATACAGACTTTACAATAATTATTTATGATCATGATTGATTTATTTATACTGTACCAAACTATAGAACATAAACAGTTATTAGTAAAGGTCATCAGACATCCATGAAACATATGAAGAAAAAAAAAAGAATTCTACTGCACTGACCATTTTCATAGCGGTACTATTTTACGGCCCCTAAACTTTAGGAATAAGGATTTTTCATAAGGATATACTGAAACTGCTTTGAGTAAGTCTTCACTGCACCTCCCCAAAGCTGGGTCTGCTCCTCTGTATACTATCCTCCCCCATTTTTAAATACCAATATTTTATTTTACAGATTTACCATATTTTGTTCTTGTATTCGTTTCCAGGCATTGAAGCAGTGTCACTTGAAGCACACAATCTCACTATGGCAGCTTCTCACCACTTTACAGTCTGAACATCGCATACGCCTTAAAAATGTAAGGTTACAAATTTGAGCTGGAACAATATTTTCCTCTAAATGAAAGATTTAGTCACAGTGCAGCCCTCAGACCAGGAATGTCAGTATCACCTGTAATGTAGGGTTAGCTTCATGAAGGTTCTCTAATGGGTAAGCTAGGCCAGATTTTCAAATATCAATAACAATGTATCTTTGTCATAACAATGTATCCTCCTACTAAGATCGTATAAGGAGATCATTTAATTCACTGGCAGGGCGTGAAGGTTTCCATGAGTATCTTGATGCACTATATATTGTGGGGAATCATGTAAATAAGAAATATAATTTTTTTTTTTTTTTTAAAAAAACGAATATTAATCTGAGGCAAAATGTGAATTCTGTGAGTGTAAAATGGAAAGGCTGATTACATTTTTTTTGTGTGGATGTGTTTGTCTTCTGCAGGATCCATTTGCAGATCTGGATGAAGGGTATAAGCAGGAATTAGATGAGGAGAGTCAGAAGCTACTGACTGCGTTCTTGGCACAACATGGACTCAATGTCTTTCTTCTGGAATTACATGAAATGATCATCTTAAAGATCAAGAAGCAACATGGGGCCAATGATTTCCCACCTGCATGGGGGTAAGAAGGGTCCCTGGTGGCCCGACAGCTTTAAAATCCCAGATCCGGAATATGTGGTCTTTTGTGTATTAATTAATATTCTGTGATGTTTGAATAATTCAGTGTTAATTTAAAAGAGAAAACAATTTGGTTACAGGTTAAGAGAAGTTCTGGGCCCATTGCTTGATGGGAAAGAGCAACCATTCCTGGCGCTGGAGGAGGATTTCCCAGAACAGATCTGTTTGGCTCACTGTGTGGAGAGCTGGAAAGTGGCGGCCTCCATGAAGTGGAAACGGCATTGATGCTAAACAAGCACATTACAGTTAAAAATAAAATAGTATAATCATCTTTTTTTGATTCAAGTTAAAGCCCTGCTTAAAATAAAAATTTCTTTCTATTGAATTCATGATTTTAAAATAAAAATAATTCCCTTTCTATTCTACTTATTTCTGGAATGTAGATACCATCTGGCCTCTGGGATCAGTGATTTTAGTAACGCAAAAGAAGATTTCTTATCATTGTTATACAGTATTTATGTTAAATAAGGGCTCTCCTATTCACTATCACTGTGTGTATTTAGTGCCTTATTATTTCTATCTCAATAGAGATGTTCAGTTGTACATCCAAAATGGGTTACGTGTGAGACCCCAAACCCTGGGGTAAACTCTAGTATGGATCAGAGCTGGTGTGGTGCAAATTATATGGAACGTTTAATCAAATAAAATGTCCTCAAGTATTGGTTCTTTGTTGTACTGCACTTGGTGGGCACTGTGGTCTTTGTTGTCCTGCAGGAATATCTGAGGGATCATTGACAAGGCCCCATGCAGTATGCAAAGTGCAAAAAAAAAAATCTGCAGTCTTGCTTTTTTGCACTTGTCCCACTGCATGGGTCATTATGTGAATAGCTACAGGTCTGTACACTCTGTTTTGTAGTGCAGAGACCTACAGTCTGCTCTTTGAATCTGGTGCAGCCTGCTTCTTGGATCCCAATGAAAGACCCCTATGAACTCTGCTTAGTCATCTTCCTCAGCCTTGTGCTTCATCAATATCATCATGATTTATTTATATACAGTAGCTTGCTCTATATATAACCCTATTACATTAGATAGATGGCAGCTCAATTTTTAGGCAGCAGAAAGAGCAGGATGAAGGAGAACTTGTTAACTGTGCTTCATTTGGACCTGCTGCCCCAAAGTCTGGACCAAAAATCACCCACCTCCGACCATTAATACTACTTGGGAAACCTAGAGTTGTTAAACAGATGACTTTTATATGGACACTATATAACCAGTGGGCCACCAGTATTCTTTCCCACTATCTCTACTCCAGGGAAACATCCTTCCTGCACACAGACTCCTTCCCCCCTTACCCATTTGCTCATATTAAAACAAGGGAACAAAGAATAGAAGCTGCTCATTGTAAAAAGCTGGTGAAAGGTGTTCAAGAAAACATAATTCTATTAGATACTATATACTGTTTACCACATCAATGAATGTGTTTGAAAGTTACCTGGCAATATTATACAGTATTTGTGTATAGGGCTGTCCTGGAACAAAAATACTGCACTTCTTATGTAGTTATATTTCTTATAGTAGCAACTAAAGCTGGGGATAAATGTTAATATATACTTGTTTGGTCTACACAAGAGTGGATCTTTGCCCATTTATATTAAAAAAAAAACATATTTATAATAAGTATTGGAAGCATGAGCAAATAGAATCTGCATTACCCCCAATTTGTATGGCATTTCCTAATGTGTATTTAGATCTAATTGGAAGCAGAGGCAGTAAATACTCTTAGTAAGCATGTCGGAGACCTCTAGTGACCAAACAGAGGTAAAACCACATTATCAAAAATTTCTCCAACACATGCTATTGAAGTAAAAAAATATATTTATTCACATCAGTAGTTAAAAAACATACATGGTATTCCCTCTAACGCCTAACGCGTTTCATGCTTACCCAGCACTTAGTCATAGGCAGAATCCAACTAGTCTCTCTTGCTCAATTCCTTAAGTACTAGCACATATAGTCCCTCCCCTTAATAAAACCAATCACACACATGTGTTACAAGTGCCATATATCCTCCAATGGACTACAAGCTTTGTTCTAATGCAATGATCTATATGTTAGATAATACATATTACAGGGCATATACAGAAATATAATTCTCCAATAGTCAAAAAAATGGTCAAACATAACAAGTCACATCAAATGTATAATTGAGGCCTAGTGGCAACCTGGTTTGTAGGTGAAAAATCCAATATACTTCCCTTTTCTTTAATTTCATCAGAAGGTCACCCCCTCTAATACCCGTCTTGATTTGTTCTATCCCTTGTATCCCGTGTACAATTTTTTTATATTGTCTGCTATATCGTGTAATAAAAGTGATTTTTTGACCAAATTCTTTCTTGTGTGTTTTATTCTGTGGGGTCAAAGTGAATCCCTATCAGTGGTTTCCGCTCTGGTATAGGCCCTTTAAAGAAAGGGGATACAATAACAAATCTATCCAGAGGGCCTATACCAGAGCGGAAACCACTGATAGGGATTCACTTTTGACCCCACAGAATAAAACACACAAGAAAGAATTTGGTCAAAAAATCTCTTTTATTACACGATATAGCAGACAATATAAAAAAATTGTAAAAACAATAAAAAAGTTTTTGCCTATATTGTATGCTGATAGGGATTTCTGTAGGGCACTTGATCCGGGAATAGGCTGTGTGGCAAGACGGGCTTATACCTTAGGTGATTCATTGTCCCCGAGTCTGTTTAAAGAGAGAAATGACAGCAGTCAAAAAAATTTTTTGAGACATAGTGGTTGCTTTAAGTGTGGACACAACCGTTGCGTTACATGCAAATATTTGAAAGTCTCTGGAGAATTTACCTCAACTGTGAGTACAATTATATATAAAATTAAACATTACATCAATTGTTGCAGTAGGGGGGTAGTGTATCTCATTACTTGTACCAAGTGTGGTAAGCAATATGTAGGTTGTACTAGCAGATCATTGAAAGAACGTATCAGGGAACATATCAACCAAGTGAGCAATATTAAACTAAGCAGCAAAACCAATGTCACTAGGCACTTTCAAGAATGTAACAACAGTAATTTAAAATATTTCTCTATACAAGGGATAGAACAAATCAAGACGGGTATTAGAGGGGGTGACCTTCTGATGAAATTAAAGAAAAGGGAAGTATATTGGATTTTTCACCTACAAACCAGGTTGCCACTAGGCCTCAATTATACATTTGATGTGACTTGTTATGTTTGACCATTTTTTTGACTATTGGAGAATTATATTTCTGTATATGCCCTGTAATATGTATTATCTAACATATAGATCATTGCATTAGAACAAAGCTTGTAGTCTATTGGAGGATATATGGCACTTGTAACACATGTGTGTGATTGGTTTTATTAAGGGGAGGGACTATATGTGCTAGTACTTAAGGAATTGAGCAAGAGAGACTAGTTGGATTCTGCCTATGACTAAGTGCTGGGTAAGCATGAAACGCGTTAGGCGTTAGAGGGAATACTATGTATGTTTTTTAACTACTGATGTGAATAAATATATTTTTTTACTTCAATAGCATGTGTTGGAGAAATTTTTGATAATTTCCTAATGTGTAACTGATTCCTGATTTACTCGTATTTACAGTACTCATCCACTTCTAAGACTTCTTCAGGTGGAGTATGTTAAATACATTCTTAAGGAGGTAACTTGGACCATAGGTTCCCCTGTAGATGGAAGGGTCAACACCAGGGTAACCAAAAGTCATGTCAAAAGGATATAAAGTTGTAGTGCCAATAATCCCCATACAAATACATTAGGACCAAGCGGGTTTTGGGCCAAGACAACAATCAGTGAACATTATGGAAGGATAAAGTAAACTTTTTTACAGCTCTTTTAAACCTGACACATCTCTCCTGGATCCCCAACCCCTTTGGGGCAGTCGAAAATGAATACTCCCAACATTAAATCATGCTCTATACCTATGGGATTCAGTTGCTTAAAAATTAAACTCAGCTCAACTAACACAATCTACATAACAATCCTATTCAACAAAGACTTTCCACTACGATGATCTCCCCTTCTTGGACCTTGGATCATCATAAATCTAATAACTATAGAAGGTTTCCATAACATAATACCCTTTAGGCAATGAAAAAGCCAACAAACTCCCAAATGCACAATTCTTTTGCTATCCACATTTTGTGGAATCTAAAATAAGAGCTCATCCATCATTCACCACCTCATACTTTGAAACATTATGTCACTCACAATCCAACCCAACACACATTTAGGGGGCTATTTATTAAGGTTTGAGTTGTGTTTTCCATGAAAATTCAAGTTTTTGAGTTAATTTCAACATTTTTGAGTTTTTTTAAAAAAGAAAATGGAATTTTTTCTTATTTATTGTTTCCCAACTCTGGAAATAGCTAGAATCTGAAAATACACCATCTAAAACTGTCAAGGTCATGTTTAAGTTTGTTTCGGATGGTTTTTCCCAAAAACTGGAATAATGTGACCATGGACCAAGGAAAACTCTATTAATTCAGATTTTTTTTCCATTCGAGTTTTTTTTTAAATGAGATATCATTCAAGTTGTGAGTTCATTCAATGTATAAAAAAACTTTAATATTCAACCTTTGATAAATAACGCCCTAAGTGTGAGTTCCTTGTGTAGGACAGAATTTTTTTGCCCTTAGTATTATTATTCTTTGCTCTTTTCCTCCAGGTTGTATTTGAGATCAGCTAATCCTATAAGAATCCCCTGTACATTATTAGGTTCTACACCTGGAGATGATAGTAGGACAATGAATAGTTGTTATACTTCATATCAGTAATTTTCAGTATTATCCAGGAGTCTTTTAAACCCTAGTTCCCTCCCAACTGGGCATTAAGCTTGCCATGTCTTGGGAAAATTGTATCATGCTTACTGTGATTTTCCTTAACTGGATGTACTCCATATCAGTAAATTCCCATTAGGTATAAGCAAATTGTTTCACCGAGTTTTGCCATGGAAATGACGCCCATAGAATTCAATGGGAAAAAAATATTGTGCATCAAAAAAAAATTGCCGCACATCAAAAAAAATATATCACCCAGAGACTTTAATGAATTTTGGCAAATTTGTGGCTAAGCAAAACAGGTCAAATTCACCCATTCATAGTTTCTATCCCTTCTACAATAGTTGTCTTAAAGTTTACAACAAAGATGCCATAGAGGCAGTGGGGTGGCTTTTACAGCTTTCGGAAGGGTCCTTCTGATGGGGCATGGGGGCGGGGATATCCTGGTGAGTGCTGATATTGAGTACATCCAGGAAAAGAAAATCATGGTAAGTATGATACAATTTTCCATTTTCTGCTGACAACTTCCTTGACTACTTGTTGGTCAGACTGGTGGGAAACTGACCAGCAGGTGGTGCTGTTGTAACAAAATTCATTCATTTTAACAGTACATGTATCCCTTAATATCTTGGAATTAAAAAAATAAATAATGAATGTAAATTACAAAAGTGCTTAGAATTAGAGATGGCGCGAACTGTTCGCCGGCGAACTTGTTCGCGCGAACATCGGGTGTTCGCGCTCGCCGGAAGTTCGCGAACGTCGCGCGACGTTCGCCATTTTGGGTTCGCCATTGTTGGCGCTTTTTTTTGCCCTCTCACCCCAGACCAGCAGGTACATGGCAGCCAATCAGGAAGCTCTCCCCTGGACCACTCCCCTTCCCTATAAAAACCGAAGCCCTGCAGCGTTTTTTCACTCTGCCTGTGTGTGCTGAAGAGATAGTGTAGGGAGAGAGCTGCTGCCTGTTAGTGATTTCAGGGACAGTTGAAAGTTTGCTGGCTAGTAATCGTTTTGATACTGCTCTGTTATTGGAGGGACAGAAGTCTGCAGGGGTTTGAGGGACATTTAAGCTTAGGTAGCTTTGCTGGCTAGTAATCTACCTTCTACTGCAGTGCTCTGTATGTAGCTGCAGTGGGCAGCTGTCCTGCTTCTGATCTCATCTGCTGACTGCTGCAATAACAGTAGTCCTTGTAAGGACTGCTTTTATTTATTTTTTTGTTCCAATACAGAGCAGTATCAAGCAGATTACTAGCCAGCAAACTTACTATCATCTGTCCCTGAAATCACTAACAGCTCTCCCCCTACACTATCTCTTCCAAGCACACACAGGCAGATTTTTCAGATACATTTTTGCCCTTGATCCCCCTCTGGCATGCCACTGTCCAGGTCGTTGCACCCTTTAAACAACTTTAAAATCATTTTTCTGGCCAGAAATGTCTTTTTTAGATGTTAAAGTTCGCCTTCCCATTGAAGTCTATGGGGTTCGCGAACCGTTCGCGAACCGCTCGCATTTTTGCGCAAGTTCGCGAATATGTTCGCGAACTTTTTTTCCGACGTTCGCTACATCCCTACTTAGAATAGCCCCCTCATCAATTTTACATTGACTTATTTTAAAGGTTTACTTATCTTTTAATATAACATTACCCAGAATGCTTGCCTAAGCACATTTGTCATTTACTTTAATGATTTGCTTTCTTATGTTTATAAGATATAGACTATTTTAGAATGCTAATATAATGTTGTTGTTGTGATAGGAGAAGTGTCTCTAGTCAGTAAGCAGAGGAACATCACAGTGCCTTTCTTTTCTAATACGGGTATGGGACCTGTTATTCAGAATGCTCTGGACCTGGAGTTTAAAATAATCTAAAATAGTATTGAAAAAGAAAGGAAAAAATATGTCTATGAAGAGTTTCATTTATCCAAGTCATGATATACAGTATCAATAAGCCAACTGGACATTTAGGGGCACATTTATTAATGGTCGAATATTGAGGGTTAATTAACCCTTGTTATTCGACCCTCGAAGTTAAATCCTTTGACTTCGAATATCGAAGTCGAAGGATTTAGCGCTATTCGTTCGATCGAAAGATCAAAGGAATAATCGTTCGATTGAACGATTTAATCCTTCGAAATGAACGATTCGAAGGATTTTAATCCATCTATCGAACGATTTTCCATCGATCAGAAATCAGTTTTAGGTGTCGAAGTAGGTGGTCGAAGTTTTTTTTAAAGAGACAGTACTTCGACTATCGAATTGTCGAATAGTCAAACGATTTTTAGTTCAAATCGTTCGATCCAAAGTCATAGTCAAAGGTTGAAGTAGCCAATTTGATTGTTGAAGTAGCCAAAAAATACTTTGAAATTTGAAGTATTTTTTATTCTATTCCTTCACTTGAGCTAAGTAAATAAGCCCCTTAGAGTTTTTTGAAAATGTTTCATCGCTCATCTGAGTGGCTTCTTCAGTGGTCGAGAATTCCTTAATGGGTAGTAAAGTCACAGACATCCAATCACAATGGTTCCATTAAACCTCGTTATTTCTCAAAAAGGCAATAGAGTGGCATAAACTATTCCAGACCCTACATGTGCAATCAACATCACCTCCTCAAACGGGAAGTCAGTTGCTTCAGCTCTATGGAGGATTTCCCAGCCCCTTGTAAACCCTTGGATTATTTATTTACATTCTTGAAATTTTGATTCTGGGAAAGGGAACTCATTGGCAGCGTTACTTTCTCAGCTGACATTTATTTCTGTGAGTGATGGGAGCAGCTGAAGCAATGATTGCACTGACAGACATTTGGAAATTAGAAACCACTTGATAAAGAGCAATGGTTCCATTGAGGAAAAAATAAGTTACATTGAAATAATGATTGGACAAGCATTCTAAGTCATTTTACATGGAGTTGTTTACAGGGTTTACATATCCTTTAAAGTAAAAAAAAAAGTGCTCAGCCCCATTATTTTGCACCCTCCCCCACATGAAAGAAAGGAGAGAAAGGGGGAGAATGATGGAGAGAGAAAGGGGGAAATATACAGGGACAGAGAGACACTGGGAGGGAAGAGACAGAGACACATAATATAGAGAAAGGAGTATGTGCCAGATGATACATTAGTTTAATGGCACACGTAGTAATTCCTGACTAGAGATGGCGCGAACTGTTCGCCGGCGAACTTGTTCGCGCGAACATCGGGTGTTCGCGCTCGCCGGAAGTTCGCGAATGTCGCGCGACGTTCGCCATTTTGGGTTCGCCATTGTTGGCGCTTTTTTTTGCCCTCTCACCCCAGACCAGCAGGTACATGGCAGCCAATCAGGAAGCTCTCCCCTGGACCACTCCCCTTCCCTATAAAAACCGAAGCCCTGCAGCGTTTTTTCACTCTGCCTGTGTGTGCTGAAGAGATAGTGTAGGGAGAGAGCTGCTGCCTGTTAGTGATTTCAGGGACAGTTGAAAGTTTGCTGGCTAGTAATCGTTTTGATACTGCTCTGTTATTGGAGGGACAGAAGTCTGCAGGGGTTTGAGGGACATTTAAGCTTAGGTAGCTTTGCTGGCTAGTAATCTACCTTCTACTGCAGTGCTCTGTATGTAGCTGCAGTGGGCAGCTGTCCTGCTTCTGATCTCATCTGCTGACTGCTGCAATAACAGTAGTCCTTGTAAGGACTGCTTTTATTTATTTTTTTGTTGTTTTACTACTACTACTACTACTACTATAAGAGCCCAGTGCTATTAGTCTAGCAGTGTTGGGGAGTGGGACTGGTGTGCTAATCTGCTGCTCCTAGTAGTTCAGCAGCACCAACTGTAATTTTTTTTTTTTAATATTCATTTTTTTTTTATTTTACTTTTTTTTATTTTACTACCGCTGTAGTAGTGTATAAGTTGACCTTTTAGGCATTATTTGCCCTGTAGGCATTTTTTACCCCGTGTGTTATTCAACCAACTGCCATCTAGCTGTGTGACCTTGTTCACATTCTGTCTAAATATCCATAATATTACCGTCTCCAGAAAAAACACCGGAGTGACTTTTTTCAAGCAGCCATAATAAATTTTACGTAATCCGTCCATCGCTGTAGTAGTGTATAAGTTGACCTTTTAGGCATTATTTGCCCTGTAGGCATTTTTTGCCCAGTGTGTTATTCAACCAACTGCCATCTAGCTGTGTGACCTTGTTCACATTCTGTCTAAATATCCATAATATTACCGTCTCCAGAAAAAACACCGGAGTGACTTTTTTCAAGCAGCCATAATAAATTTTACGTAATCCGTATCCATCGCTGTAGTAGTGTATAAGTTGACCTTTTAGGCATTATTTGCCCTGTAGGCATTTTTTGCCCAGTGTGTTATTCAACCAACTGCCATCTAGCTGTGTGACCTTGTTCACATTCTGTCTAAATATCCATAATATTACCGTCTCCAGAAAAAACACTGGAGTGACTTTTTTCAAGCAGCCATAATATATTTTACGTAATCCGTATCCATCGCTGTAGTGTATAAGTTGACCTTTTAGGCATTATTTGCCCTGTAGGCATTTTTTGCCCAGTGTGTTATTCAACCAACTGCCATCTAGCTGTGTGACCTTGTTCACATTCTGTCTAAATATCCATAATATTACCGTCTCCAGAAAAAACACCGGAGTGACTTTTTTCAAGCAGCCATAATATATTTTACGTAATCCGTATCCACCGCTGTAGTAGTGTATACGTTGATCTTGTAGGCATTATTTGCACAGTGTTTTCTTCAAACCGCCATCTAGCTGTGTGAGCTTGTTCACATTTTGTCTAAATATTGATAATATTATCGTCTCTAGAAAAACCACTTGAGTTACTTTTTTTCAAGCAGCATTCTTATATTTTACGTAATCCGTATCCACCGCTGTGTATACGTTGACCTTGTAGGCATTATTTGCACACTGTTTTCTTCAAACTGCCATCTAGCTGTGTGTATTATCGTTTCCAGAAAAACCAACTGAGTTTTTGTTGTTGTTGTTTTTTTAAAAATAATGCCAGGCAAAGGCAGGCCGCCACGCAGAGGCCGTGCTAGGGGCCGTGCTGCTATGCAATCCTGTGGCCCTAGCAAATTGCCCAGTTTTAAAAAGCCAATGACCCTGAACTCCCAAAATGCTGAAGAGGTAGTTGACTGGCTTACACAGCACACCCCATCCTCTACCGTTTCTAACTTTACCACAACATCCTCCTCATCCTCCACTGCTATGGCCACCCCACGTAACACTTCCTCCACCACCGGTGCCCCTTCTTCACTGGAGTCAGAGGAGTTATTTTCCCATGAGTTTCTTGAACTGAGTAATGCGCAACCATTATTGGCAGAAGAAGATGAAGGAGATGAGGACGTTACACCAGATTTAATTCTGGCAGAGAACACGACAGAGATGGACATAATGATGAGTGATGAGGAGGAGGTCCCCGCTGCTGCTTCCTTCTGTGATGTGTCAGAAGAAATTGATGCATCTGAGGAGAATGATGATGAGGAGATTGATGTTTTGTGGGTGCCTAGTAGAAGAGAGCAAGAGGAGGGTAGTTCAGATGGAGAGACGGAGAGTCAGAGAGGCAGTAGGAGAATAAGACTTAGAAGAAGCAGGGAGGACAGCCCGCAGGGATCAGTAGGGCAACAACATGTATCGGCACCTGTGTTCAGCCAGCCAACGCACCCGCCATTGCCGCCAATGCCGCCAACTTCTACTGTTACCGCCAGATCGCACACTTCCAAAAAGTCAGCAGTGTGGGATTTTTTTAATGTGTGTGCCTCTGACAAAAGCATTGTAATTTGCAATGAGTGCAGTCAGAAACTGAGCCTTGGTAAGCCCAACAGCCACATAGGTACAACTTCTATGCGAAGGCACATGAGCGGCAAGCACAAAGCACTTTGGGAGCAACACCTCAAAGGCAACAGGCAAACTAAAAGCCACACTCCTTCTGGTCCAGCATCTTACTGCTCTACCTCTGCTCTCCTTGACCCATCTGAACCACCCTCCACTCCGCCTTCCACCTTGACCACCTGTTCCCATTCCCAGTCATCTGCCACCAGCCAAGTTTCTGTGAAGGCCATGTTTGAGCGTAAGAAGCCAATGTCTGACTGTCACCCCCTTGCCCGGCGTCTGACAGCTGGCTTGTCTGCACTCTTAGCCCGCCAGCTTTTTACCATACCAGCTGGTGGACTCTGAGGCCTTCCGCAAATTTGTAGCAATTGGGACACCGCAGTGGAAGGTACCCAGCCGCAATTTTTTTTCTAAAAAGGGAATACCACACCTGTACCAACATGTGCAGAGCCAAGTTACCGCATCTCTGTCACTTAGTGTTGGGCCAAAGGTCCATATGACTACTGACGCATCGTCCTCCAAGCATGGTCAGGGCAGGTATGTCACCTACACTGCCCACTGGGTGAACTTGGTAATGGCTGGGAATGGGAAGCAGGGAATGGGTAGCTCAACAACAACAACAGTGGAGTTGGTGTCACCGCCACGGATTGCACGCGGTTCTGCCACCACCTCTACTCCTCCATCGCTCTCTACCTCGTCTTCTTCCTCTTCTTCTTCTTACTCTGCTGCTGGGTCCTCCTTCTCCTCCTCCACGCCTGTGCACCCCCAGCTCCCCCTAGGCTATTCGACGTGCCAGGTACGCCGTTGTCACGCTGTCTTGGGGATGACGTGCCTGGAAAGCAAAAACCATACCGGATCTGTACTCCTGTCATCTCTGCAGTCACAGGCCGATCGGTGGCTGACCCCACACCAACTGCAGATCGGAAAAGTGGTGTGTGACAATGGAAGCAATCTGTTGGCAGCGTTGAGACTGGGAAATTTAACACATGTGCCCTGCATGGCACATGTGTTAAATTTAATAGTCCAACCTTTTGTCTCCAAGTACCCAGGATTCCAGGACGTTCTCACCCAGTCCAGAAAGGTGTCGGCCCATTTCAGACGTTCCTACACAGCCATGGCACGCCTTGCTGACAGCAGCGCTACAACATGCCAGTCAGGCGTTTGATTTCTGACAGCCAGACTCGCTGGAATTCAACGCTCCTTATGTTGGAACGTCTGCTGCAACAACAAAGGGCCGTCAACGAGTACCTTTTTGAACTGGGTGGTAGGACTGGATCTGCAGAGCTGGGGATTTTTTTCCCCCGTTACTGGGTGCTTATGCGCAATGCCTGCAGGCTCATGCGACCTTTTGAAGAGGTGACAAATATGGTCAGTCGCACCGAAGGCACCATCAGCGACCTAATACCCTTCGCTTTCTTCCTGGAGCGTGCCGTGCGACGAGTGACAGATGAGGCTGTAGACCAGCGTGACGAGGAGCTGGAAGCGCACGATTTATGGTCGGAATCACCAGAACGAACCCAGGCACCTGCTGCAACGCAGGGAGAGGTGCCAGAAGTGGAGTCAGAGGAGGAAGGTGGCTTTGTGGAGGAGGAGGAGGAAGACCAACAGGAGCAGGCTTCCCAGGGGGCTAGTGGTGACCTTTTGGGGACCCCTGGTCTTGTACGTGGCTGGGGGGAGGAGACCGTGGATGATGCAGTCCTTGATAATGAGGAAGCGGAGATGGATAGCTCTGCATCCAACCTTGTGAGAATGGGGTCTTTCATGCTGTCATGCCTGTTGAAGGACCCCCGTATCAAGAGGCTTAAGGAGAAGGACCTGTACTGGGTCGCAACGCTACTAGACCCTCGGTACAAGCATAAAGTGTCAGAAATGTTACCAACATACCACAAGTCCGAAAAGATGCAGCATTTACAAACCAGCCTGCAAAACATGTTGTACAATGCTTTTAAGGGTGATGTCACTTCAGGAACTCATCAACATTCCAGGGGCAGAGGTGCCAGTAATCCTGCCACGAGCACACCTGCAAGGACAAAGCCCTTTGGCCGGTCTGTAACATCAGACATGCAAATGTTTTTCTGTCCAAGGCAGCGCCACAACCCTTCTGGATCCACCCTCAAAGAACGCCTCGACCGGCAGGTAGCGGACTACCTGGCATTAACTGCAGATATCGACACTCTGAGGAGCGATGAACCCCTGGACTACTGGGTGCGCAGGCTTGATCTGTGGCCAGAGCTGTCACAATTTGCCATGAACCTCTTGTCTTGCCCAGCCTCAAGTGTGCTCTCAGAAAGGACCTTCAGTGCAGCAGGAGGGATTGTAACTGAGAAGAGAACTCGCCTAGGTCACAAAAGTGTCGATTACCTGACCTTTATTAAAATGAATGAGGGGTGGATCTCGGAGGGTTACTGCACGCCGGAAGACTTGTTCTGACTTCTATGTAGCTGTCCTTCTCTTCAAGCCTCATGACTCCACACACAGCTGTCCTTTAGCGTCCTCCTCCCTCCACCACCGTTACAAACTAGGGTGCAAATCCTACTGGTTTAATTTTTTCTGGCCTCTGTGCTTCAGTGGCTGCAACCAAAAAAACGGGGCAAACAATGTCTACAAGGTCAACGTATGGCGAAAAATGACTATTTTCAGCATTTATATGGCATATTTTTTCTGGCAACTGTGCTTCAGTGGCTGCGTCCAAAAAAATGCATATTTTCTGCATTTATATGGCATAATTTTTCTGGCCTCTGTGCTTCAGTGGCTGCAACCAAAAAAATGCATATTTTCTGCATTTATATGGCATAATTTTTCTGGCCTCTGTGCTTCAGTGGCTGCAACCAAAAAAATGCATATTTTCTCCATTTATATGGCATAATTTTTCTGGCCTCTGTGCTTCAGTGGCTGCAACCAAAAAAATGCATATTTTCTCCATTTATATGGCATAATTTTTCTGGCCTCTGTGCTTCAGTGGCTGCAACCAAAAAAATGCATATTTTCTCCATTTATATGGCATAATTTTTCTGGCCTCTGTGCTTCAGTGGCTGCAACCAAAAAAATGCATATTTTCTCCATTTATATGGCATAATTTTTCTGGCCTCTGTGCTTCAGTGGCTGCAACCAAAAAAATGCATATTTTCTCCATTTATATGGCATAATTTTTCTGGCCTCTGTGCTTCAGTGGCTGCAACCAAAAAAATGCATATTTTCTCCATTTATATGGCATAATTTTTCTGGCCTCTGTGCTTCAGTGGCTGCAACCAAAAAAATTTATATTTTCAGCATTTATATGGCATAATTTTTCTGGCAACTGTGCTTCAGTGGCTGCGACCAAAAAAATTACTATTTTCAGCATTTATATGGCATATTTTTTCTGGCCTCTGTGCTTCAGTGGCTGCGGCCAAAAAAACTGGGCAAACAATGCCTACAAGGTCAACGACGTTGACCTTGTAGGCATTGTTTGCCCAGTTTTTTTGGCCGCAGCCACTGAAGCACAGAGGCCAGAAAAAATATGCCATATAAATGCTGAAAATAGTCATTTTTTGCCATACGTTGACTCAACGTATATGGCAAAAAATGACTATTTTCAGCATTTATATGGCATATTTTTTCTGGCAACTGTGCTTCAGTGGCTGCGACCAAAAAAACTGGGCAAACAATGCCTACAAGGTCAACGTATGGCAAAAAATGACTATTTTCAGCATTTATATGGCATATTTTTTCTGGCAACTGTGCTTCAGTGGCTGCAACCAAAAAAACTGGGCAAACAATGCCTACAAGGTCAACGTATGGCAAAAAATGACTATTTTCAGCATTTATATGGCATATTTTTTCTGGCAACTGTGCTTCAGTGGCTGCGTCCAAAAAAACTGGGCAAACAATGTCTACAAGGTCAACGTATGGCGAAAAATGACTATTTTCAGCATTTATATGGCATATTTTTTCTGGCAACTGTGCTTCAGTGGCTGCGTCCAAAAAAACTGGGCAAACAATGCCTACAAGGTCAACGTATGGCAGTTGTTTAAAGAGAACAGTAGATTACTAGCCAGCAAAGCTACCTAAGCTAAAATGTCCCTCAAATCCCTGCAGACTTCTGTCCCTCCAATACAGAGCAGTATCAAGCAGATTACTAGCCAGCAAACTTACTATCATCTGTCCCTGAAATCACTAACAGCTCTCCCCCTACACTATCTCTTCCAAGCACACACAGGCAGATTTTTCAGATACATTTTTGCCCTTGATCCCCCTCTGGCATGCCACTGTCCAGGTCGTTGCACCCTTTAAACAACTTTAAAATCATTTTTCTGGCCAGAAATGTCTTTTTTAGATGTTAAAGTTCGCCTTCCCATTGAAGTCTATGGGGTTCGCGAACCGTTCGCGAACCGCTCGCATTTTTGCGCAAGTTCGCGAATATGTTCGCAAACTTTTTTTCCGACGTTCGCTACATCCCTATTCCTGACATTATTTCCGTAAGCGCTGCTGTCTGAACCCCGCGTGTAACTCACACTATCTGTTTCTGAGAACTGAGCAGCTGATATAATCACTCAATTACCCATTTATCCTGTTATCTATTTACTTTTGTCACTTAGGGTCAGATTCAATTTAGTGAGAAAAACTTTTCTCGTGGTTTACCACATGAAAACTCCTGGCCCATATTAAATTGGAGGAGAAAAAAATCTTTTTCACCAAATTCAGTTCCAGATTTTTCCCATTGGGTCAGATTCAATTCAGTGAGAAAACTTTTTCTTACTGACTTGAATCTAGCCCATTGACTTCAATAGAGTTTCACGAAATACGTATTTTGACGCCCGATGCAATTTTGACGCCAAATCCAAATCCAAATGCATTAAAGTCAATGGGAGTCTGATTAATTTTGACGGGCAACAATTTTAATGCTAACGACTATTCTGACGCACGGACAAATTTATTTGACACAACAGATTTTTCACCAGTGAATTTTTGACGCAGTTTTGTGAATTTGTGAATTGAATTGCATCTCAATTTGAAACTTGTCCATGAGTTTTCACACGATAAACCTTTTTCTCACTGAATTTAATCTGGCCCTTAATGGTTCATTTTGGGTAGAATTTAAATCATGCAAAAAAAGACAAGCTAAATGGAAAAGGGTATTGCACCGAGGAGTAAAATTCATCTAAAATACATTTTTAAATATGTAAGTAACAGGTGTATGGGGGGAACCCAAAATGTTACTGTCAGCTGTTATAGAAAACCTGGGCAAGGGGTCTAACTCCCAGCAACTCCCTGTGAGCATGACTATTGATAGACTCTATCCTCAGGTGGGGCCCTCGCTTATGGGATGGAGGAAGGGATACCACACTGGTATTAGCACACAGCATTCACTCTGTCTCAATAACTTTGGGCCCAGTGGTTTATTTAACAGATTCAACCCTCTCACTGCAGGGTGCATGCTCAGTTGGTATAACCAAGACGTACATCAAATGGCAGCAGGTCAATCTCATAAAAATACTCACAACACTCTTTCATTTCCTTCACCAAGTTTCTTATGGGAAGTATAGCCTGCCTCTTGGTCACCAACTCTAAATCACTAGGTGAAGCCAGCAGAGCTGCATTACTCTAGGATCTACCGAATCCTGCGCCTGAATGCTTGGGTCCCTATAATGGCAGCAGAGGTATCACAGGGAATTAACCCTCACTAATCTCCTTGTTACCTAACTTTTCCTGATCCTAACTGTCATTCCTAGAGTGACCTAAAACAGTTTATGATCTAACACTTGCTTCTCCTATACTGAGGTCTACCTCCACCTCAGGCCCCAGCAGCAACACCCCACTTCCTCCAGCCAGTGGGTGCACTAGAAAAAGACAGAACACGTGTGGGCATCCCTTTTTATAACCTCTGAAGAACTACTCTCCCTCCCATTAGTAAAGAAGGAATCAGCCTAGCTGGCTAACACAATACCTGAGAATCTACAAACTTACAGGTTAACAAAAACCTTAACCTTCTACAAGTAGTAAAAGATGAAGCAGTTTGGGGTGGGACCTTTGATATCAGAAGTGGGTCAGTTGGTTGATGAGAACAGAGATAAAGCAGAGATTCTGAACTATTTTCCATATGTCTACACAAATAAGGAACCATGCTGTCCGATCATGCCAAACTAAAATTGCCTTGAATGAGGAGGTGAGTAGGAACCTTGACTTTGCAATGGCAGTGGATGTGATCTACTTGCACTTTGCTAAAGTTCCATGCAGGATGTTGCCTCTTTACAGAGTGATTTAACTAGACTGGAAAACTGGGCAGCAAACTGGAAAATAAGGTTCAATGTTGATAAATGTTGGCAGGCAAACGGTTAAACAGGTGACAACTAAATGCTACCTGCTAATTGGTTGCTATGGGTTACTACTGGGGCAAATTTAGTGCCTTTTGTTACATAACCCCCAAAATATTTAATGAAACACCAGAGCAGGTGGAAACCCTTACTTAGCGATAATGTGCAATGTAATGTAATATTTACATTTGGAGCAGTGCTAAACGTTTGCAAAAATGCCATTTTAAATAACGCTTGCAATTTTTATTACATTCCACCTTTTATATATATATATATATATATATATATATATATATATATATATAAACAATGCATTTACATTTTAAACACTGCTTTCAGTATGAAAATTACCCCTTATGCCTTTAATTATTTAGTATAAAAAGGAATTACCTCCCTTCTATGTTATTTATTCATTAAATCTACTGTTTTTGGTTAAGAAGTACTGGGCCTAAGTCTTGTTGGGAAGTTCATCCTGGAGACCCTTTTTCTGTTACTTTTGTGAGGGCCCAGTACTTTTCCTACAATTTAGGATATTTCCCATTTCTACCTCTGTGATACATTCGTGCCACTTGTTATTCCTGTGTCTTTCTTCCTTTAATAAACCTATTAGACTATCTGGAATATTAGGAACATTTGTCTGATGATTTAGCCTATATACTCTGTAACAATAACACTCCCCCAAAGAATCTCTATACATACCATGTAACCTATCCTTACTCATATGCTTCATTTTAAGTAAGTGTTCATGAGCTGTAATTACCTGTATACACAATGGCATTTGCAGCTATTAAATCTTCCTGCAGCTTTAATTTCTTGCACCCTTTATATCAGCAAATATATCATCTCTCTCCTATTTTATTAGTAAGTGCTTCACAATGTATTTATATTCCATCCGCCATTCATAGTACTGAGCATTACAGTTATATTCATATAATACATAAGAACCATAAATATCCTGTAAATGATATCCTTATAAACGGTGCTTAGTGATGTCATTTCTGTCACATGACTCACTGAAACCTGTGTAGTATAATGAATAAATTTACCCCATGTTGCAAAATGTGAGTTCCATGACCTGTATGACCTCCTTGTTAACTTATATCTAGTGATGGGCAAATTTCTCCCATTTTACTTTGCTGAAAAATTATCGAAACTCGAATTTTGACGGCCACATCAGTTTTGACGCCAGCATCAATTTGCGTTGTGATGCAAGCGACTTTTCCGACGTGCATCCATATTTTTTTGATGCTGCCGAATTTTCAAGAAGGGGTACTTTATTCACTACATACAGTAAGGGGGTAATTTACTAAACTCCAAATGCAAAAATCCCGAAAAATTTGTGATTTTTTTAAATAATATAGGACTTTAATTTTTTAACCCAAAGGATGGCAAAGTCCAAATTCGGCATCTGAGACCTGTTGTGGTTGCATTTAAGTCAATGATAAGTTCCAATGATTTTTTGATGTACGCTGGGTTTCGTGCAATACCCCAAAGTAAGAAATCTAAGTTTTCGGGTGAAAAATTGTAAAAAAAATTGTGAATTGTGGAAAATGTAATATTAATAAGCGTAAGAAACCCAAGCAGATTTGATTGAAGTTTGTAGCAGAAAATGTTGACATACAATCGGACTTTTATAAATAACCCCCCTATATGTGTTATTGCCTGTATGTCAGTCTCTGTGCCTTTCTGCCCCTCTCCCTGACCCCGAGGTGTGTTTGTGCCTCTCTTGAGGAGCTTGAGGAAAGTCTAATGTCAGCCTGAAACGTTGCTGTATTGCGACTGAATAAAGCCCTGCAAATAAAGGCTTTTTAAGAACATTTCCATTGGTCTGGTGCTGTCTATTTCAGAAGTGTTTGTGCCACTCTGCCAGTTAAACGTCACCCATGCTGCTTGTACATGAAATAAATTCTTGCATAAACCACTAATATCCTTCCCTCCACCCCCAGTTCTTTTATAAGGCTGATATTTCACTAAATAGAAAGTAAAATGTTCTTCTTGCTGTAACACAGAGGAGAGAGAGAAAACAGCAGAACTGGTGTAAGTAATTAATATTATAATTGTTCTTTTAAAATCAGTATAGTAAAAAATGTATCATATATAATTATTTTAGTTCCTTTGAATGATTTTGTGCCACAGACAGTGACTGGATGTCAATATAGCATAAATAGTTCTTAGAATTACATTCACAGCTTCAGATTAAAGGATAATTAAATCTCCAGATTTCCTAACAGTGGGGTGAGCTTGGTCACGTCTGGTCTTCACTCAACCAGCAGTTGGTCACCAAGAAGGAGCATCAGAGACATCAACCAACACCATGTCATAAGGATGAGACTGACCCACTCTGGGTCTTTCTGACTTTATTTCATATTATCATTAATGGGCATATTTATCAAGGGTCGAATTTTGAATTGAAAAAACTTCAAAATTCGAATTCAAAATGACCAACCGAAAATAAGTTGAAGTTTTTTTGGGTCGAATAGGTCAGTTTTCGATTGAATAGGTCCGTATTCAGCTGAATTCAAATCAATGAAATCGAATTAATAGCCCAATTGATCGAATTCGATTCAAAGTTTTTCCCAAAAAAACCTTTGATTTTTCAAAGTCCACCAATTGACTCCAAATAGGTTCTAGGAGGTCCCCCATAGGCTAAAACACTAATTCGGCAGGTTTTAGATGCCGAATGGTCGAAGTCAAATTTTTAAAGACAGTACATGATAAACTTAGATATTCAAATTTTTTAATGTTTTTCAAATTCAAATTTAATTTGGAATATTCCCTATTTGATGTACACAAAAAATAGCTTGAAATTCGAAAATTCACCTCCACCTTTGATAAATCTGCCATATACAGAATAGATAGGGTATGGACACTCAAAAAAAACTTAAACGAACAAAGGTGGTATGAGAAAAATCCTCTTTTATATAAAATATAATATAAAAAAGTATACATCAGATAAGTTGGTATATTATACAAGACAGTTTAAACATAGCGGTATCAGCACAGATATATACATACCACCTAGTTACAAGGATTGAGGCAAAAAAAGAGACAAACCACAGGGAGCTTTGCTAAATCTGCCCCTAAGTGTAAAGTAGAATTTAGCTTTAAAGAAATCAGGACTCGATTCTTACCACCCTCGTGATATGGGGTTGGTTAAGATTGCTGGATCATGTGATCACTGGAAGCCATTGGGGTGATTTGAAGTGCACAAAATGAAAGCTGACAAATTAACTTGTACCAAAATGGGTTTATTACTAATTATATTTATGAAATTGCTGCTGAATCTCAACTGTTATTTAGTTTAACAGCATGTAGGAAAAATAAGGCATTCACTAATTAAGATTAACAATAGACCAACATCTTAAAGATGGCTTCAAAAAGCTTTTGCAAGTTTCAGGATGTAGAAAACCAAATAATGCTTGATTTTACCACATCGAGAGGCCAATTCATTAACTTTGAGTGAAGGAATATAAGAAAAAAAAGGGTTTTTTTTGGCTACTTCGACCATCGAATGGGCTACTTCGACCTTTGACTACGACTTCAACTTCGAATCGAAGGATTCGAACTAAAAATCATTGGACTATTCAACAGTTCGATAGTTGAAGTACTGTCTCTTTAAGAAAAAACTTCAACCCCCTAGTTCGCCACCTAAAAGCTACCGAACCCAATGTTAGCCTATGGGGAAGGTCCCCATAGGCTTGGCTAACTTTTTTTGGTCGAAGGATAATCCTTCAATCGTTGGATTAAAATCCTTTCGAATCGTTTGATTCGAAGGATTTAATCATTCGATCGAACGATAATTCCTTTGATGGTTCGATCGCAGTATTTGCGCAAAATCCTTCGACTTCAATATTCAAAGTCAAAGGATTTTCATACCCAGTCGAATATCGAGGTTTAATTAACCCTCGATATTCGACCCTTGATAAATTTGCCCCCTAGTGTACAGGCTTGGCTATGCATTCTGTTTTGATAATTTTATATAAAGACCTTCCTGAAGATGGCTAGCTGACTCCTGCCTGGACATGAAAGTGCCTAATTAAGTGGGGTGCAACTATGGGGAGTCCCTCAGCTTTTGTGTCAATAAGTTGCAGTAAATCAGTTATCTGTTCCTCTGAATGTGTGTGTGTTTACTGTATGTGTGTCAGTTTCAATCACTCTACAGAAACCAAAATAATCCTTCTCCTCAATACACTACAAGCTTTTACTTATCTATCACCATGACCCAGGGCTAATTTCTCTAGACAATATGTGCTGTTTTTACAAGAAATGATTTCTGGGAAAACATGACCCTGATATTAAAAGCATTTGCCAACCCTGTTGCACCCTACACACCCAAACTCATCTCAAGATACTCAGTAAGTTGGTCTCCTCTATTAACCTGCTCCTCAACTCCTCAATGTCATCACACACACTTATATTCAAGACTCTGTAAGTGCTACACCCCTCAACTGGAATTTTCTCCCATATTCTGTCTGACTTTTTTCTAATCCTTCTGCCTTCAAATGATTGTTTAACAACTTTCTTTAGAGAAGCTTCTCCATTCTCATCATCTATCTGAGCACAGCTTCAGTGTGCACTACATGCTGCTAAATGCAATGCTCTGGTTTCATCTCATCTGTCAACAGGACATTCTCCAAAACAGGTTTGTTTGATGAACTCCAGTGAAACATTGTGTTTCTCTATAAGCACACATACAATGTTGTGGTTTCTTTTTTTATTGTATTGTGTTTTTTGCCTGAAAAAAACAATGTTGTATTACCAATAAAACAGGTGAAAAGGATTAAGCACAATCGCTGTTGTGAGTGCCATCTGTTTTTTCATGAAATATATCCATTTATACAAAGTATGCATAAACTGACGCGCCTGCACTCTCTTGTCAATGCCTGCTCTCCCAACCCTGCTAAATGGTGTCTTTGGAAGAGATTATGCTAAAGGGATACTGTCATGGGAAAAAAAAATTCAAAATGAATCAGTTAATAGTGCTACTCCAGCAGAATTCTGCACTCAAATCCGTTTCTCAAAAGAGTAAACAGATTTTTTTATATTCAATTTTGAAATCTGACATGGGGCTAGACATTTTGTCAATTTCCCAGCTGCCCCATGTCATGTGACTTGTGCCTGCACTTTAGGAGAGAAATGCTTTCTGGCAGGCTGCTGTTTTTCCTTCTCAATGTAACTGAATGTGTCTCAGTGAGACATGGGTTTTTACTATTGAGTGCTGTTCTTAGATCTACCAGGCAGCTGTTATCTTGTGTTAGGGAGCTGCTATCTGGTTACCTTCCCATTGTTCTTTTGTTTGGCTGCTGTGGGGGGAAAGGGAGGGGGTGATAATCACTCCAACTTGCAGTACAGCAGTAAAGAGTGATTGAAGTTTATCAGAGCACAAGTCACATGACCAGGGGCAGCTGGGAAATTGACAAAATGTCTAGCCCCATGTCAGATTTCAAAATTGAATATAAAAAAATCTGTTTGCTCTTTTGAGAAATGGATTTCAGTGCAGAATTCTGCTGGAGCAGCACTATTAACTGATTCATTTTGAAAAAAATTTTTTTTCCCATGACAGTATCCCTTAAATAAAGAGAAAAACATTTATAGTCTTTCTCCCCCCCAAAGATAACTTTCTCTTTTTTCACTTAGTTAGGACTGACGCATGGACACTGCCCTGATGGGGTGCGTCAGTTTATGCATACCTTGTACATACTTTGTAACTAAAAATTTCTTTTTTACTAGAGTTACAGCTCAGTTGTGCAAAAATAGGTTTTCCCAGGGGGCTATATGTTGGATTGCTGGGGATAAATTTTGTAATTTGTATATCAAGCCTGACCCATGTGCATCCAATAAAAAGGTATGAGCGACATTTCTTGTGGTGGTTTTTTTTAAATTTAATATATATATTTATTAAATTGCATGTATTCTTCCAGAACTCATAATAGGATGGCATAGAGACAATTCCAAGTATAACAACTGCCAGACCTCATAACATGATGGCAACAAAGATTAAGCTGTGTATGAATACCCCAGAACTCATAGAAGGAAGACACAGAGATTATTTCATGTATAAATACCCCAGAATTCATAGCAAGATTGCACCGAGATTATTTCATGTATAAATACCCCAGAACTCATAGCTGGATGGCACAGAGATTATTTAATGAATCAATGACACCGAATGTATAGCAGGATGGCACAGAGATGATTTCATGTATAAATACCCCCAGAACTCGTAGAAAATAGCAGGATGGCACAGGGACAATTTTTGCTAAGGGTTAATGATGTCACAGTGGGAGAAATGGAGGAGAACCAGGAAATATTCCTGTAAGAATCTTGTGATAAGGGAACATGTGTAATTTTACATATGCAAATTAGGGTCCGGATTAGGTTTGGAATTCGGCCAAATCTTTCACAAAGATTTCCGGATTCGGCCAAATTCTAGAATAGTGGATTCGGTGTATCAATATTGTAGATAAAAAAGACTTAACAGGAGAGATAAAAATACAGTTAATGAGAGAATGGTTTATTGACATTTATCCAATGAGAACATGAAATCTGAAAGGATAAATAATGGTTTACCAAGAAGTAATGATGAATTTAAAAATAACAATTAAGTTCTACTGTACCTTCTATTGCAGATGCGTGTGATTGACGAGGCCCATGGCCAGACTTTCACTTAACATGATCTTCAAATTAATGGTCATTTCAGCAACTCTTCAGACTTCATTTGCAGGTAAAAATTGCATGTAACAAATTATTGTGGTCTATTGTTTTTTTATACAAGGTGGTCACAAATTCTGTTCCATTATTTATAACGTTAAATCAATATAAGAAAATTCTAGCACCTTACTGCCCAGTTAGTGGTGTCCACCTGAACAATAATCATAAATAATCCTAGATTGGGACAGATACCTCAAAAGAATTCAGTTTATTTTCACCACCCCACTTTATCCAGTCAGGGTTCTTTAGATCTCTTAGGGTTCTTTAAATAAAATGTAACTTTTAGGGGGTTATTTACTAAAATCCAAATTTATCTAGTTTTTTTAAACTAAAAAAACACGACCAAACTCCCATACCTGATTTTTCATTATTTATTATAAAAAAAACCTTGATTTAATTGGTTTCGGTAAAAACTTAATAAAATCGTGCAAAAAACCCAAATTGTAAGGTTTTTCCCCAAATCACTAGATATTTTTGGGCTTTTCCCTGAAAAGCACACAATTTTCAGATTTTTGCCTGAAAAGCCCAAAATGGTCGTATTTTCAGGCTAATTCCAGTGCAGCCCACAGAAACTTCAATAGGATAGGGATCTCTGCCACTGACATACAAAACCTCGGCAGGTCTGAGATGGCAGATTTTCGGATTCTGGCTTTTTGCAGCATCAGGCTTTAATAAAGCTTAAAAAAACCCGAAAACTTTTGCCCCAAAAAGCCCGACCAGAGTTTATTGAATATCCCTCTTAATATAACCAAAATAAAACCATAGAGTATACAAATAAAACCACCACCTAGATATCATATTCTAAGAGATGCAAAATTCCAAAGAAATACATATTCCAAGCCAAACCCATTCAACTGACGAATCACAGAGCAACTCTATTAAATAGCCTAACATGATAAGTCCTAGTGCCCCGGGCAACCGGCCGACTACATCGCCCCCATGATCACTTCTGTGCCAGTGTGCATGCGTGGCACAGCACAAGTGACAAGGAAGCGCGAGTGTGCATGTGCCAAAGAGTGTGCATGTGCCAAAGAGTGTGCATGTGCCAAAGAGTGTGCATGTGCCAAAAAGTGTGCATGTGCCAAAGAGTGTGCATGTGCCAAAGAGTGTGCATGTGCCAAAGAGTGTGCATGTGCCAAAGAGTGTGCATGTGCCAAAGAGTGTGCATGTGCCAAAGAGTGCGCATGTGCCAAAGAGTGTGTATGTGCCACAGAGTGTGCATGTGCCACAGAGTGTGCATGTGCCAAAGAGTGTGCATGTGCCAAAGAGTGTGCATGTGCCAAAGACTGTGCATGTGCCAAAGAGTGTGCATGTGCCAAAGAGTGTGCATGTGCCAAAGACTGTGCATGTGCCAAAGAGTGTGCATGTGCCAAAAAGTGTGCATGTGCCAAAGAGTGTGCATGTGCCAAAGAGTGTGCATGTGCCACAGAGTGTGCATGTGCCAAAGATTGTGCATGTGTCAAAGAGTGTGCATGTGTCAAAGAGTGTGCATGTGCCACAGAGTGTGCATGTGCCACAGAGTGTGCATGTGCCAAAGAGTGTGCATGTGTCAAAGAGTGTGCATGTGCCACAGAGTGTGCATGTGCCAAAGAGTGTGCATGTGCCAAAAAGTGTGCATGTGCCACAGAGTGTGCATGTGCCAAAGAGTGTGCATGTGCCAAAGAGTGTGCATGTGCCAAAGAGGGTGCATGTGCCAAAGAGTGTGCATGTGCCAAAGAGTGTGCACGTGCCAAAAAGTGCACACTCGCATGGACTGCTGCCACAGCTTCCAGACAAAACGGTCCAAACTAGGGGAAGGCGTCAGAAGAGGTACGTGCCTGGCGCCCCTCTGCTTTTGCACCCTAAGCACGTGCCTTTTCTGCCTACCTCTAGTTCCGGCCCAGATAAGTCTGTGGAAAATGTTCACCAATATTTAAACTACGGCTGCCTAAGACCTTTCAGTCTGAATTCACAGTATCGTCAACTGTATAGAGTAAAAGCAGTATGCACTATATGTTGTCGGTTCCCAGTCACAAAAGAGGAGGAAGCTATTTTTTTGTAAACGTAAACGTGGTGTTAAAACTAAGTTGATTAATAAATATAAGTATAGGACTAGTTGAATGGTCGATACATGGGGTTTTCCAAATAACAGATCTTTGCCTAATTTGGATCTTCATACCTTAAATCTAGCAGAAAATCATATAAAAATTAAATAAACCCAATAGGCTGGTTTTGCTTCCAAAGGATTAATTATATCTTAGTTGGGATCAAGTACAAGCTACTGTTTTATTATTACAGAGATAAAGGCAATCATTTAAAAAAAATTGCATTATTTCATTATAATGTAATCTATGGGAGACGGCCTTTCCGTAATTTGGAGCTTTTTAGCTAATGGGTTTCTGGATAACGGATCCTATACCTGCATTTATTATTGCCTAATCAGTTCTGGTTATAATCCTGTATCCATGATGTAATTGTAGGGATGTGTTACTTGCCCTTTCCCTAAATACATAACCCCCGTGACTTTAAATCTGGGACAACCAAAAACATGGCCGCTGTTTGTACTGTGGTGGGACAGTTTTCAGCCACAGCCTGGCCAATCAGTAAGAAGGATTTGCTCCTGACCTTGTGACCTCTCTGAAGGAGGTGTTCGAGCCAAAATGAAAGTGAAGCAGTATAGTAGCCATTTTAGGACACCATCATGAGAAATCACTCTGCGTTATGCTCTCTCCAGAAGATTCCAGTAGCAATGGATGCAGCTGTGCCAGGTCTTTTACTCACACATCCAAAACGGTGTAATCAGGACTCCATCTTGGCTTCATATCATACTTTGGAGACTGGCTTCAGTGCATTTGTATATCTTAATATTGTATTACCAATTGATTATGAAAAAATAACTGTTTTTTTATTGTAATTGGACACCAGATAAAGGGGCGTGCCCCAAAATGTTGCTGCCCCCCCTCCGTATGGCGTGCATTTCAGTGGCATTTCAGTTGCGTGAGGGCTGCCGGGGGGCCCTGAGGCATTCGGGTTCACACGAGGAGATTCGGGTAGATTTTGTCGCCTGGCGACTAATCGCCTCGTCTTCTGGGCGACAATCTCCCCGAACTGCCTCCTCATGTCTTCTCATCCGCTATAATGAAAAGTCACCTGCGCTAAAGTACACGCGGAGCTGCGTTTTCAGAAGTCGTCTGAAGTTGCCTCACAAGAAAACCTTGGGTGACTTCGGAAAACGATGTGCCGCATGTGCTTGAGCTAGCAACCATGCACTGATTTGAATAAGAGACTGGAATATGAACAGGAGAGGCCTGAATAGAAAGATAAGTAATAAAAAGTAGCAATAACAATACATTTGTAGCCTTACAGAGCATTTGTTTTTTAGATGGGGTCAGTGACCCCCTATTTGAAAGCTGGAAAGAGACAGAGAAGAAACTAAATGATTACAAACCTTTAAAAAAAAAAAAATAATGAAGACCAATTGAAAAGTTGCTTAGAATTGGCCATTCTGTAGCATACTAAATGTTAACTTAAAGGTGAACCACCCCTTTAAAGGTCTATTTGTGAGCTTGAGACAAAGTATAGTAATTCACAAAAGTGTTGGTAAGTAGACAGGGTTGGTTGGCAAAATTGTAAAAATGCTGTAAGCACAACCAATTCACAGAAGGCATCTGATAGTTTTAGGGATTTGTTGTAATGCTTTGAAATTTTAAAAAAGTCATAAAAATATGTTTAACAACATTTGCGCTGTTAAAAACAGGTTGTACCCAAAATACTGTAGGTACTTACCATATTCTGTCCTCTCGGTTCGTTCTTCTATGAATTAGAAAAACAAAGGACAGCATTTTTATTATGGCAATGGAAACAGTTCTGCTTGGTATTTATTAAGGGATTAATACCCCCAGATAGCATTTAAAGGGCACCTATCATTATTAGGGATGCACCGAATCCAGGATTCGGTTCAGAATTTGGCCAGGATTCGGCTTTGTTCAGCAATCCTTCTGCCCGGCCGAACCGAATCCTAATTTGCATATGCAAATTAGGGGCGGGGAAGGGAAATCACATGACTTTTTGTCATAAAACATAGAAGTAAAAAATGATTTCCCCTCCCCTAATTTGCATATGCAAATTAGGATTCGGATTTGGTTCATTATTCGGCCGGATCTTTCACAAAGGATTCGGGGGTTCGGCTGAATCCAAAATAGTGGATTCGGTGCATCCCTAATCATTATAAATTTGTTTGTAATGTTTGTGCCAGTAGAAGTGCAGCTAACAGAGCCCTCACTCCTGTTGGGGGAAACAATAGGATTTTTTTTAAGAAAACAAAACGGCCGTTATCAACACATGCTGCCCATATCACAAGGGAGCTCCTGGTGTGGGCAGCCATGTTGGCATATGCATAATTAACAAGTACCCCACTCACTTATTAGGGCAGAGACACTAGAGATGTCGCGAACTGTTCGCCGGCGAACTTGTTCGCGCGAACATCGGGTGTTCGCGCTCGCCGGAAGTTCGCGAACGTCGCGCGACGTTCGCCATTTTGGGTTCGCCATTGTTGGCGCTTTTTTTTGCCCTCTCACCCCAGACCAGCAGGTACATGGCAGCCAATCAGGAAGCTCTCCCTTGGACCACTCCCCTTCCCTATAAAAACCGAAGCCCTGCAGCTTTTTTTCACTCTGCCTGTGTGTGCTGAAGAGATAGTGTAGGGAGAGAGCTGCTGCCTGTTAGTGATTTCAGGGACAGTTGAAAGTTTGCTGGCTAGTAATCGTTTTGATACTGCTCTGTTATTGGAGGGACAGAAGTCTGCAGGGGTTTGAGGGACATTTAATCTTAGGTAGCTTTGCTGGCTAGTAATCTACCTTCTACTGCAGTGCTCTGTATGTAGCTGCAGTGGGCAGCTGTCCTGCTTCTGATCTCATCTGCTGACTGCTGCAATAGCAATAGTCCTTGTAAGGACTGCTTTTATTTATTTTTTTGTTGTTTTACTACTACTACTACTACTACTACTACTATAAGAGCCCAGTGCTATTAGTCTAGCAGTGTTGGGGAGTGGGACTGGTGTGCTAATCTGCTGCTCCTAGTAGTTCAGCAGCACCAACTTTAATTTTTTTTTTTTAATATTCATTCTTTTTTTATTTAACTTTTTTTTTATTTTACTACCGCTGTAGTAGTGTATAAGTTGACCTTTTAGGCATTATTTGCCCTGTAGGCATTTTTTGCCCAGTGTGTTATTCAACCAACTGCTATCTAGCTGTGTGCCCGTGTTCACATTCTGTCTAAATATCCATAATATTACCGTCTCCAGAAAAAACACCGGAGTGACTTTTTTCAAGCAGCCATAATAAATTTTACGTAATCCGTATCCCTCGCTGTAGTAGTGTATAAGTTGACCTTGTAGGCATTATTTGCCCTGTAGGCATTTTTTGCCCAGTGTGTTATTCAACCAACTGCTATCTAGCTGTGTGCCCGTGTTCACATTCTGTCTAAATATCCATAATATTACCGTCTCCAGAAAAAACACCGGAGTGACTTTTTTCAAGCAGCCATAATAAATTTTACGTAATCCGTATCCATCGCTGTAGTAGTGTATAAGTTGACCTTTTAGGCATTATTTGCCCTGTAGGCATTTTTTGCCCAGTGTGTTGACCTTGTAGACATTGTTTGCCCAGTTTTTTTGGACGCAGCCACTGAAGCACAGTTGCCAGAAAAAATATGCCATATAAATGCTGAAAATATAAATTTTTTTGGTTGCAGCCACTGAAGCACAGAGGCCAGAAAAATTATGCCATATAAATGCTGAAAATAGTCATTTTTCGCCATACGTTGACCTTGTAGACATTGTTTGCCCAGTTTTTTTGGTTGCAGCCACTGAAGCACAGAGGCCAGAAAAAATTAAACCAGTAGGGTTTGCACCCTAGTTTGTAACGGTGGCGGAGGGAGGAGGACGCTAAAGGACAGCTGTGTGTGGAGTCATGAGGCTTGAAGAGAAGGACAGCTGCATAGAAGTCAGAACAAGTCTTCCGGCGTGCAGTAACCCTCCGAGATCCACCCCTCATTCATTTTAATAAAGGTCAGGTAATCAACACTTTTGTGACCTAGGCGAGTTCTCTTCTCAGTTACAATCCCTCCTGCTGCACTGAAGGTCCTTTCTGAGAGCACACTTGAGGCTGGGCAAGACAAGAGGTTCATGGCAAATTGTGACAGCTCTGGCCACAGATCAAGCCTGCGCACCCAGTAGTCCAGGGGTTCATCGCTCCTCAGAGTGTCGATATCTGCAGTTAATGCCAGGTAGTCCGCTACCTGCCGGTCGAGGCGTTCTTTGAGGGTGGATCCAGAAGGGTTGTGGCGCTGCCTTGGACAGAAAAACATTTGCATGTCTGACGTTACAGACCGGCCAAAGGGCTTTGTCCTTGCAGGTGTGCTCGTGGCAGGATTACTGGCACCTCTGCCCCTGGAATGTTGATGAGTTCCTGAAGTGACATCACCCTTAAAAGCATTGTACAACATGTTTTGCAGGCTGGTTTGTAAATGCCGCATCTTTTCGGACTTGTGGTATGTTGGTAACATTTCTGACACTTTATGCTTGTACCGAGGGTCTAGTAGCGTTGCGACCCAGTACAGGTCCTTCTCCTTAAGCCTCTTGATACGGGGGTCCTTCAACAGGCATGCCAGCATGAAAGACCCCATTCTCACAAGGTTGGATGCAGAGCTATCCATCTCCGCTTCCTCATTATCAAGGACTGCATCATCCACGGTCTCCTCCCCCCAGCCACGTACAAGACCAGGGGTCCCCAAAAGGTCACCACTAGCCCCCTGGGAAGCCTGCTCCTGTTGGTCCTCCTCCTCCTCCTCCACAAAGCCACCTTCCTCCTCTGACTCCACTTCTGGCACCTCTCCCTGCGTTGCAGCAGGTGCCTGGGTTCGTTCTGGTGATTGCGACCATAAATCGTGCGCTTCCAGCTCCTCGTCACGCTGGTCTACAGCCTCATCTGTCACTCGTCGCACGGCACGCTCCAGGAAGAAAGCGAAGGGTATTAGGTCGCTGATGGTGCCTTCGGTGCGACTGACCATATTTGTCACCTCTTCAAAAGGTCGCATGAGCCTGCAGGCATCGCGCATAAGCACCCAGTAACGGGGGAAAAAAATCCCCAGCTCTGCAGATCCAGTCCTACCACCCAGTTCAAAAAGGTACTCGTTGACGGCCCTTTGTTGTTGCAGCAGACGTTCCAACATAAGGAGCGTTGAATTCCAGCGAGTCTGGCTGTCAGAAATCAAACGCCTGACTGGCATGTTGTAGCGCTGCTGAATGTCAGCAAGGCGTGCCATGGCTGTGTAGGAACGTCTGAAATGGGCCGACACCTTTCTGGACTGGGTGAGAACGTCCTGGAATCCTGGGTACTTGGAGACAAAACGTTGGACTATTAAATTTAACACATGTGCCATGCAGGGCACATGTGTTAAATTTCCCAGTCTCAACGCTGCCAACAGATTGCTTCCATTGTCACACACCACTTTTCCGATCTGCAGTTGGTGTGGGGTCAGCCACCGATCGGCCTGTGACTGCAGAGATGACAGGAGTACAGATCCGGTATGGTTTTTGCTTTCCAGGCACGTCATCCCCAAGACAGCGTGACAACGGCGTACCTGGCACGTCGAATAGCCTAGGGGGAGCTGGGGGTGCACAGGTGTGGAGGAGGAGAAGGAGGACCCAGCAGCAGAGTAAGAAGAAGAAGAGGAAGAAGACGAGGTAGAGAGCGATGGAGGAGTAGAGGTGGTGGCAGAACCGCGTGCAATCCGTGGCGGTGACACCAACTCCACTGTTGTTGTTGTTGTTGAGCTACCCATTCCCTGCTTCCCATTCCCAGCCATTACCAAGTTCACCCAGTGGGCAGTGTAGGTGACATACCTGCCCTGACCATGCTTGGAGGACCATGCGTCAGTAGTCATATGGACCTTTGGCCCAACACTAAGTGACAGAGATGCGGTAACTTGGCTCTGCACATGTTGGTACAGGTGTGGTATTCCCTTTTTAGAAAAAAAATTGCGGCTGGGTACCTTCCACTGCGGTGTCCCAATTGCTACAAATTTGCGGAAGGCCTCAGAGTCCACCAGCTGGTATGGTAAAAGCTGGCGGGCTAAGAGTGCAGACAAGCCAGCTGTCAGACGCCGGGCAAGGGGGTGACAGTCAGACATTGGCTTCTTACGCTCAAACATGGCCTTCACAGAAACTTGGCTGGTGGCAGATGACTGGGAATGGGAACAGGTGGTCAAGGTGGAAGGCGGAGTGGAGGGTGGTTCAGATGGGTCAAGGAGAGCAGAGGTAGAGCAGTAAGATGCTGGACCAGAAGGAGTGTGACTTTTAGTTTGCCTGTTGCCTTTGAGGTGTTGCTCCCAAAGTGCTTTGTGCTTGCCGCTCATGTGCCTTCGCATAGAAGTTGTACCTATGTGGCTGTTGGGCTTACCAAGGCTCAGTTTCTGACTGCACTCATTGCAAATTACAATGCTTTTGTCAGAGGCACACACATTAAAAAAATGCCACACTGCTGACTTTTTGGAAGTCTGCGATCTGGCGGTAACAGTAGAAGTTGGCGGCATTGGCGGCAATGGCGGGTGCGTTGGCCGGCTGAACACAGGTGCCGATACATGTTGTTGCCCTACTGATCCCTGCGGGCTGGCCTCCCTGCTTCTTCTAAGTCTTATTCTCCTACTGCCTCTCTGACTCTCCGTCTCTCCATCTGAACTACCCTCCTCTTGCTCTCTTCTACTAGGCACCCACAAAACATCAATCTCCTCATCATCATTCTCCTCAGATGCATCAATTTCTTCTGACACATCACAGAAGGAAGCAGCAGCGGGGACCTCCTCCTCCTCCTCATCACTCATCATTATGTCCATCTCTGTCGTGTTCTCTGCCAGAATTAAATCTGGTGTAACGTCCTCATCTCCTTCATCTTCTTCTGCCAATAATGGTTGCGCATTACTCAGTTCAAGAAACTCATGGGAAAATAACTCCTCTGACTCCAGTGAAGATGGGGCACCGGTGGTGGAGGAAGTGTTACGTGGGGTGGCCATAGCAGTGGAGGATGAGGAGGATGTTGTGGTAAAGTTAGAAACGGTAGAGGATGGGGTGTGCTGTGTAAGCCAGTCAACTACCTCTTCAGCATTTTGGGAGTTCAGGGTCATTGGCTTTTTAAAACTGGGCAATTTGCTAGGGCCACAGGATTGCATAGCAGCACGGCCCCTAGCACGGCCTCTGCGTGGCGGCCTGCCTTTGCCTGGCATTATTTTTAAAAAAACAACAACAACAAAAACTCAGTTGGTTTTTCTGGAAACGATAATACACACAGCTAGATGGCAGTTTGAAGAAAACAGTGTGCAAATAATGCCTACAAGATCAACGTATACACTACTACAGCGGTGGATACGGATTACGTAAAATATATGAATGCTGCTTGAAAAAAAGTAACTCAAGTGGTTTTTCTAGAGACGATAATATTATCAATATTTAGACAAAATGTGAACAAGCTCACACAGCTAGATGGCGGTTTGAAGAAAACACTGTGCAAATAATGCCTACAAGGTCAACGTATACACAGCGGTGGATACGGATTACGTAAAATATAAGAATGCTGCTTGAAAAAAAGTCACTCCGGTGTTTTTTCTGGAGACGGTAATATTATGGATATTTAGACAGAATGTGAACACGGTCACACAGCTAGATAGCAGTTGGTTGAATAACACACTGGGCAAAAAATGCCTACAGGGCAAATAATGCCTACAAGGTCAACGTATACACAGCGGTGGATACGGATTACGTAAAATATAAGAATGCTGCTTGAAAAAAAGTCACTCCGGTGTTTTTTCTGGAGACGGTAATATTATGGATATTTAGACAGAATGTGAACACGGGCACACAGCTAGATAGCAGTTGGTTGAATAACGTATGGCGAAAAATGACTATTTTCAGCATTTATATGGCATATTTTTTCTGGCAACTGTGCTTCAGTGGCTGCGTCCAAAAAAACTGGGCAAACAATGCCTACAAGGTCAACGTATGGCAGTTGTTTAAAGAGAACAGTAGATTACTAGCCAGCAAAGCTACCTAAGCTAAAATGTCCCTCAAATCCCTGCAGACTTCTGTCCCTCCAATACAGAGCAGTATCACGCAGATTACTAGCCAGCAAACTTACTATCATCTGTCCCTGAAATCACTAACAGCTCTCCCCCTACACTATCTCTTCCAAGCACACACAGGCAGATTTTTCAGATAAATTTTTGCCCTTGATCCCCCTCTGGCATGCCACTGTCCAGGTCGTTGCACCCTTTAAACAACTTTAAAATCATTTTTCTGGCCAGAAATGTCTTTTGTAGATGTTAAAGTTCGCCTTCCCATTGAAGTCTATGGGGTTCGCGAACCGTTCGCGAACCGCTCGCAATTTTGCGCAAGTTCGCGAATATGTTCGCGAACTTTTTTTCCGACGTTCGCTACATCCCTAAGAGACACACGTGGAGATTCGGGGAGAATAGTGGCCCGGCGACAAATCACTTCTTCTTTGGGCGACTAATCTCCCTGAACTGCGTTACCACCGGCTACAATCTAAATCGACGGCGGGATGGCACTTGGAGCGCTTTGTTTTTCAAATTTGCCTTACGAGGAAACTTTGGGCAACTTCAGAAAACGAAGCACTCCGAGTGTCATCCCACCAGCAATTTAGATTCTAGCCAACGGTAAGGCAGTTCAGGGAGACCAGTCGCCCGAAGAAGAGGCAATTTGTCGCCGGGCCACTATTTTCCCCGAATCTCCACGTGTGTCTCTGCCCTTAAGTGCATTTGTGTGGCGTAAGATTGGGGACACACAGACGCTCATCAGAAGACTAGCTCACTATAAGTATGTGTGTCAACAAACATGGCTGCCCACACTCAGAGATCCCTCCAGGTGAGGACAACATAGCTCGGGCAACAGTCATCTCCTAGGTTGCTCCTCCAGTAGAGAAACCATTATATGTCCTTTAATTTAAGTAATTATACTGATATTTAAGGAGGTACATTTGCACTTAGATATTTAGATACATTTCTAAAAGAACATGCAATGTGTGTTGCCCCCCACCCTCAATGTAGACCACACACACCTCCCTTAACCACATCCCTTTCATGTTCCTGACCTGGAAATAGCGACGCAGTTTGCAGGTTAATGTGCTTGTGCTTCACTTACTGAGCTCATAGATGCCCCAAACCAAGACAACAATGACAGCAACACAGCCCTCAAGGACTCTGAATACAGTCTGCCTGGTTTCTTCAGAGTCTTCTGGAGGGAAAAAGGAGAAGGTGAATGAGTTAATGAAATGCAGAATTGCCCACATTACATACAAGCTGTGCCCCTTTGCCCCACAGCGCCCCCATCCTGCCCCTACATTCAACTGCACTTTCTCCTCACTTTCCCTTTACTGTACATAAGTATTGTGACTCCTGCAGCTCTAGTTTCTCTCTCTCTATAAAGTGTTATTTTATCTCTCATTGTTCGGTTGTTTGTTTGTGATGTTGCTTGTGATTTCTCTTCGGTTCTCCCTTGTCCCCTTCTTGTTGCTTTTCTACTACTTTCCTCCTAGGTCAATGACTTTCTTCATAAATGGGGAACAGCCAATTCCATTATTTTGTCTGCTGAGTTCCAACAAGTTTAAAATCACCGTGTGTGCTCAACTGTCTCTAATTCTCTCATTTCTTTTTTTTCTCATTTTTCTCATTTTCTTTTTGTTCTGCTCTTTTATGTATTTCTCCCTTTTCCTTATTTACCCATATAAATTGCACAATCATGCGAAAAAGCCTCCATCAGCGGTTACGTGACTGATATGTTTTAACAAGCATATAAAGTTCAAAAGTTTCAAAAGCACTTTTTAACTCTATAACTCTGCCCTATAGTTTCCTACTTGTTGCACCTGTGAATAAACCTGACTAGTGATGGGCGAATTTGTGCAGTTTCGCCGAAAAATTCGCGAAACGGCGCCGGCGTCTCGTTTTTGACGCCGGCGCCCGTTTTTGACGCTGGCGCCCATTTTTGGCGTGAATTTTCGCGGGCGTTTTTATTTGAGCGAATTTATTCGCTGACGGCGAATCGCGCAAATTCGCTGCGAATTCGCGCCTGGCGAATAAATTCGCCCATCACTAAACCTGACTCCAGATGTATTTTGTGCCCTTATGTAGTGATGGGCAAATACATTCGCCAGACATGAATTTGCAGCAGATTTCTGCATTTCACGCAAGCAAATTCATTTACAAACAATTGGCGCCCATCAAAACTGGCACGTGCATAAAAATTGTTGCACGTCAAAATTATTTGACATCCATTGACTTTAATACATTTGGACCAAATAGTCGCGTGTATAAAAATTGAGTCTCATCAAATTATTATTTTGACACCCATTGACTTCAATGCGTTTCACAATTTTTTTGCCATTCTGCAAATTTCGCAGTAAACAGCACCGATTCTACCCTTATGTTATTGTTGGTCAAGTTTGGGCATTTGAGCAACTCGTAGCTGTTAATACACAGAGTAAGACAATTATTATTCACTTCTTGAGCACCAGGTAAATCAACATCTAATCTAATTAGCACTCTGAACCTTTGTATAAATTATTTTCTTTTACAGAAATGGGAGCAAATAATAGTCTAGATGCAGTTTGGCAGCATAAATATATTGCACTATATATGAAATAATCCCTAGTTTGCTTAAAGAAAAACTAAACCCTAAAAATTAATGTAGTTAAAAATGGCATATTATTACTAAAGTTTGAGCTTGTCAATAGCAGCAATGATCCAGGACTTCAAACTTGTCACAGGGGGTCACCATCTTGGAAAGTGTCTGTGACACTCACATGCTCAGTGGGCTCTGATTGGCTGTTGAGAAGCTAAGCTTAGGGCTCGTCACTAATTATCCAGCAGAAAATGAGCTTCCCTGGCTGTAATATAAGCTGATGCTACAGGTTTGCTGATTATTCAATTCTGATGCTAATTGCACTGGTTTCTGTGCTGCCATGTAGTAATTATGTGTATTAATTACTAATCAGCCTTATATTGTGACATTTCTATTCTATGTGTACTGTATATTGTGAGTGGGTCCCTAAGCTCAGTAAGTGACAGCAGCACAGAGCATGTGCAGTGAATCAGCAGAAAAGAAGATGGGGAGCTACTGGGGCATCTTTGGAGACACAGATCTTTACTGCTAAAGGGTCGGGCTGGTACAGAAGCACAAAACATCATGTACAACATTTCTAGCTACTTCTTTAGTTAGGCTTTAGTTCTCCTTTAAAGGGGTTGCTCACCTTTGAGTTAAATGTTATTATGACGTAGAGAGCGATATTTTGTGACAATTTGCAATTGGTCTTCATTTTTTATTTGTGGGCTAGCAACCAATTCACTGATTTGTATAAGAGACTGGAATATGAATAGGAGAGGCCTGAATGGAAACATGAGTAATAAAAAGTAGCAATAACAATTCAAATGTGTAGCCGTACAGATCGTTTGTTTTTGAGGTGGGGTCAGTGACCCCCATTTGAAAGCTGAACAGAGTCCGAAGAAGAAGGCAAATCATTAAAAAATAAGTTAAAAAAGTTGCTTAGAACTGCTAAACACACTAAAAATTAGCTTAAAGGTGAACCACCCCTTTAAAGGTGAAATAAATCCTAAAAAAACATGTGCAGAAATGCTGGGTTTTATATTCTGAACTTTATGTACCATCCTCGCTATAACAGTAATGATCCAGCTCACCGATTTGAATTTTGTTAGGAGTGTCAGTGGCACTGCACGTGCTCAGTGTGTGCTGTTCTGCTGGTGAGAAGCTAAGCTTAGGGCTCATAATAAATCATCAAGCAGTTAATGAGGTTTGACAGGTCTGATACTATAGAGCTGATTATCAATTCCTGATGCTGAATGCACTGGTTTCTATGCTGACTTGTAATGGGAATCAGAATGTATAATCTTGTACGGTATTGTGACTTTTATATTATAGGATATTAAGGATATTTTTAGTTGTTTTATGCACCATTACTCCTTGATACTTTGCTGTGGGCAAGGGAAAAGGGTCTTTTTTATGTCTGCTGGTCAGAAAATGCTGCTGCTGATATACAGTCTGCAGATAATGTGCAAAGAAATGCACTGTAAGAAAAACCCAGCATGTTAGGCTTATATAGACAGTAAATTCCTTACCTGCTAAGTTTTCTCCATTCACTCCATCTGTTTTGTCGCTTTCTGCAAAACAGAAGATATACATGTACTCTGCATTTTACATATGATACAGAATGTCTGTCTGCCCACTTTTTCTCCTCTGCATTTCTATGTATTTCATATGTATCGCACTATACAAAAATGCTGATTCTATACAGTTTGTAAATGATAAAGGGACTTGTGTATTTAGTAGTGATGGGCGAATTTATTCGCCAGGCGGGAATTCGCAGCGAAAGTTCGCCGGTGTCAAAAAAATATGTCACCGGCGTAAAAAACGGATGCCGGCGTCAAAAAACGAGACGCCGGCGCAGTTTCGCGAGTTTTTTGCAAATTCGCCCATCACTAGTATTTAGGTGTACATGCAATCAGCAATACTTATTCAACAATATGATAATAAATAATAGATTTCATAACAGCTCCTTGCATCAAGAGTTACTAAACTATTTTCCCCTGGATTACGCGCAGTAAATATTTCCCGGCCACTTTCTTTTCAACCCATTAAGTTTGACCCTTGAGTATACAGTAAAATAAGTATGATCAATTCCAAGGTAGTATTCTAGTACTTCAAGTAGTAATTTCTCCTGAAAAATGCAAATGTTCTTTACTGGCACACGATCAGGCGTTATTGAAATCAAAATTCTCCATTTAATACATGGAATATTTATATTTGTTCAACAATAAGGTAATTACAGGCACAAAAGAGCTTCTATGAGCAGTGGCGGAACTTCCGGGGGAGCAGGGGGAGCTAGCGGTCCAGGGCCCGCACCCCTAATTGGACCAGTGTTGTTAGTGGAGTACCGCAGGGCTCTGTACTAGGTCCCTTGCTTTTCAACTTGTTTATTAATGACCTGGAGGTGGCCATTGAAAGTACTGTTTCTATTTTTGCAGATGATACTAAATTGTGCAGAACTATAGGTTCCATGCAGGTTGCTGCCACTTTGTACAGTGATTTGTCTAAGTTGGAAAACTGGGCAACAAACTGGAAAATGAGGTTCAATGTTGATAAATGCAGGTTATGCACTTTGGCAAAAATAATATAAATGCAAGTTATACACTAAATGGCAGTGTGTTGGGAGTTTCCTTAAATGAGAAGGATCTAGGGGTCTTTGTAGATAACACATTGTCTAATTCTGGGCAGTGTCATTCTGTGGCTACTAAAGCAAATAAAGTTCTGTCTTGTATAAAAAAGGGCATTAACTCAAGGGATGAAAACATAATTATGTCTCTTTATAGGTCCCTGGTGAGGCCTCATCTGGAGTATTGGGGCAGTTTTGGACTCCAGTCCTTAAGAGGGATATAAATGAGCTGGAGAGAGTGCAGAGACTAAGTGCAACTAAACTGGTTAGAGGGAGGCAAGAGTTAAATTATGAGGGGAGACTGTCAAGGTTGGGTTTGTTTTCTCTGGAAAAAAGGCGCTTGTGAGGGGACATGATTAGACTTTACAAGTACATTAGAGGACATTATAGACAAATAGCAGGGGACCTTTTTACCCAAAAAGTGGATCACCGTACCAGAGGCCTCCCCTTTAGACTAGAAGAAAAGAACTTCCATTTGAAGCAACGTAGGGGCTTGTCTATATCACCCTCCTATTTCATGCTTTTTATTCAGATATTTATTCTGTTATGGTTACATAGGAAATAGTTGCTTCTTAAATAAAATAAATAATTAAATCCTTAAATATACACTTGGGCTATGGTAAATTGTATAAAAGGACATCGAGCTTGGGCTCCCAGCCCTTCTGTCCGAAATGTAAACAACAAAAAGTAGACTTACTTTTGGAGTTGTCCTAATGTATACAGGGTATGGTTAACCTTGGAGAAGTTGAATCTCAAATTTAAGCTCCATATTAAATTAAACCCAAAATTTGCACTACTACATCTGGATTCTCCGGGACTCATTCCAAAGCGGCAACCCAACCCCCTAAGTGATTTATTGCTCAACCTAATTTTGTTGTTTACAGCCTCTAATAAGAAATAATTGTTGTTCTTAAATTGGCTATCTGAATCCACTCCTTCTTTACCAGATATACAGCCCCTTTTAAATCAACTCTGCTGGCAAGAAGCGTTAAGGATTAAATCAGCAGAACCCCATCTAAAAAGAAGATTTACTGAAACTTGGTCAATATTCTGGGACCAAATTGATTCCAGCTTTAAACCTCGTATTCTGGGCTTGTTACAGTTATAATTTTCTTATAATGGTTAATCTGATGTTTTCATAAAAAGTAGTTTTCATTCCTTGTATGATTGTAACAGTTAAGAATCTTACATAAATTGACTGAGCGTAATTAGGTTGTTGGTTTAATTTACTTGTTTGTAATCTAGTAATCACCAATTAAAAACTATATTTTATTTTTCTTTCTGTGCATTTAGCCACAACAAGTTGTATAGGTGTGCCTCATTGTATAGCTTTGTTCTTTGATCTTTGTTTGAGATCCTGCTTGTTTAATATGAAAAACAATAAAAACATTTAAAGATGAATCCTTAAATATAGCATTTCCCATTTCAGCAATTTAATATTTAAGTATTATTTTCCATGGAGCTGAATGCTAATAATGCTTTAATGGATGTAGATCATAATGGGTCAACATCACTAAAAGTATCTAGTATAGGTAAATCTGAAAAAAAAAACAACTGGACTTGCTGAGTAATCATTGAAGACGTTTCACTACTCATCCGGGCAGCTTCTTCAGTTCAACTGACTGGTGTGGGAAGTTCTCGGCATATAAACTCTTCCACTAATCCAATCACAATGGCACATTGTAACTCTTCAAATAGATGACATCTGAAAATTCACAGAGGTGTAGATTCTGTGTAGTTACTGTGATAGGATTACAAATGTGTCATGCAACTCCTAGATACAGGTGTTACTTGTGAGAGTTGCATGAATGGATGTGTGAAGTGTTCTGAAACCGCCGGGGTACAGATGTAAGAACAGCATTGTATGTAGCAGACAGGTGGTGTCAAAGGCCCCCGCCTCTGTTCAGGGATGGTTTCTCCACCTTGACATGAATTCCCTCTTTCATGCCTCGTTCAAACCAGCGGTCTTCTTTATCCAATATTTGGACCTTGAAATCCTCAAAAGAGTGTCCCTTGTCTTTTAGGTGTAGAAAGACAGCTGAGTGTTGCCCTGTAGAGTTTGCCCTCCTATGCTGAGTGCAATTGTTAATTCAGAGGTTCTTTTGGCCTGGGGTGGTTGGAGATGTTAAGCGATATTGTAGCTCCTGCCCAGATTGTCAGTTAGCAGCGCCAAGACCACGTTACAGAGGTCCCTTGGTTCCCCTTCCAATCATTGAGGTACCATTTGAGAGGGTTGCAATGGATTTGGTTGGTCCCCTGCCAAAATCCGCTAGAGGGCACCAGCACATACTGGTAATATTAGATTATGCAACCAGATATCCAGAAGCAGTACCTTTAAGGAATACGTCAGCAAAATGTATAGCCAAAGAGCTGGTCCATTTGTTTTCTAGGGTGGGAATACCTAAAGAAATACTGACAGATCAAGGCACACCCTTTATGTCCAAAGTAACCAAAGAGTTATGTCGCCTCTTAGGTATCAAACACTTACGTACCTCAGTGTACCACCCTCAAACTGATGGCTTGGTGGAAAGGTTTAATAAGACCCTGAAAGCCATGTTTAAAAAGGTGGTAGATAAAGATGAGAAAAATTGGGACTGCTTATTGCTGTTTTTGTTGTTCTCAATCAGGGAGGTGCCACAATCTTCTACTGGGTTTGCCCCATTTGAGTTACTCTATGGTAGACACC
Organism: Xenopus petersii; assembly: GCA_038501925.1. Taxonomy (NCBI): domain Eukaryota; kingdom Metazoa; phylum Chordata; class Amphibia; order Anura; family Pipidae; genus Xenopus; species Xenopus petersii. The sequence continues at coordinate 4,474,176 of CM076686.1, read as the reverse complement.
CCAAGGGTCTGCTGGATGTAGCTAAGGAAACTTGGGAACAGGAGGCTACCCCCAATAAGACAGTGGTACAACACATTGCTCAAATGCAGGAGCGGATTACAACAGTGTAAAGGAGCACTTGACCCAAGCACAGGAGGCCCAAAGCAGGATTTATAATAGGTCTGCAAAAGTAAGGACCTTTATACCTGATAAGAGAAAACAGGTGCAACAGTGTGAAGGGAGATATATTTCCCCTAGGTTCATGTCTTACTCCCATATGTTCAGCAGTTCTGAGTGGGTCAATTCCCCTAGAAAGTCTCACCTGGGGAATAATTAGCAGGCTAGATCAGCTGCTGCTAGAGAGGGTTGGGGCTCAGAGAGGAAGATTGAGACACACACTGAGGAGAGCTGGGAGCTAGGGAAGGTCAGGCAGGCTGGGTCAAGGCTATGCAGAAGGATTATCGAGTAACAAACCGAGATATACATAGGGATATTCACAATAAGAAGGTAGATTTCTCACTACACTTACACCACTATTTACTCCAGGAACCAAATTGATCTGGCAAGGAAGGAAGGTTGGTTTGGGCTTAAAAAAAACTATGCTGTGTGCTGATTGGCCACACAGACAGTTAACTCCTGCAGTCCCAATTCAACAGCCGTCATGACACAATTACAGTTTCATTTGTAAATAAATTATAAGTATATGATCCTGCACTCCCTTCTCCATAAGTCCATGTGTAACAGCTCCATACTATATCTATTATTATTCTATATCTAGCAAAGATCAAATAAACCAATGGGCCAAATTTTAAAAATGAGAGTTATATGTGGAATAATAATACAGTTTGCAACAACACGGTTTTTATGTGTTTTTTATAAGGTAGTGATGCTATATCGGATTTTATTATTTTAAAATCCTTTTGGAGCTTGATAAAGATATGCATTTCATTTTCCTTGCTACATAAAGTGATTACAAGGGCAATTTGCTGTATAAAGGCTGCACTCAGATTTCTAAAAAGAACCTGGATAAACATAATCCAAACAAGTATGTAATTTGTCACAAAAAGAAAGAGGAGGAATATGAATGAATTTACATGAATGATTGGAAGGAAGGAATACATTTGAATCACTGTCTGTACATTCCATCAAACCTTATCAGCCAGAGAGGTATGCAAGTCCATAAAAGTAACAGCTATTTCATGGTCATAGAATAAATATATAGTGAGTAAATTACCCTCTCTTGTACAGTACAAGGATATTATAAGTAACCGAGGAGTCCCATGACCATGTTAAAAGCACGAGGCCGGAGGCGTTATATAGTCATCGTATTCTGAGGTGACTTCTAATATCCTCATATTTTGCAACAGTGGGTACTTTATTATAATATACAAGTTTTAGTGTCATGTGACAGAAATGGCATCACTAAGCACAATTTATAAGGATGGAATTTAGAGGCTATTCATGTTTTTGGTGTATTATAACTGTATAATGCAATGGCTTGGTTTAAGTCAAATCTAAAGGCAGTGCTGTCCAAATAATCAGCTAAAAAAAGCTAGATATTGCATGACTTGGCCTCCCATATGAATGACTGGATAACCAAATCCCATATGAGAAGGAAATCCTCTCACCAAGACATCTGCTAATGCCATATTGGTCCACAGAGAAAGTAAAAAAATATGTTCTTATAGTTCCGTATAGATCAAACACTAAGGTTAAAATCAAACTGACCATGATGTCTAAATTAAGAGTTAGCCTTTTGCACATTCCATCCAAAACTGATGCCATGTTAGAGAAGTTAAAGATTAGATGTTGTGGTGTTGGCTTAACTTCCCTTCAGCCCAAAGCATAGAGAGTTGCAAATTAAAATGTTCCTTTTAGTTAAAGTGTTTTGCATCTTGTGGCAATTCCTTGTCATTATGCCTTCTTTCAAGTGGGTTAAAGGTCTGTTGTTAAACCAGAAAGTAGAGTGTACTGTTTATGTACAAGACCAAAAATGTCTCTTTGGTTTCACCAATGAAAAATATAGCTATGCTGTTCTTCACCTGTGCTAGAAGCCTTGCTTGAAGTAACAAAAACTGAAAAAGGTTATAAAAAAAACAGGCAATCCGATTCTGTGCTGTGTGTTAATTATTTGCTTAAGAAGTCAATGGAGCTCTTGAATCATAATAATGACTTATCTTCTTCTCTTGGCTTTAGTGACACTGTCCTTTCTTGGCTTTCCTTTCAAAATGCTCTTTCAGTGTCTCCTACAATGGAGTATCAACATACCTCTCTGTTCTGGGTCCCTTGTATACTTCCTCACTAAGCAAGCTAATAAATTCATATGGTTTCTAATACTAACCCTATGCTGATGATACTCAACTGTATCCCTCTCCTCTCCGCATCTCAACCTAGATCTCTTAACTCACATCTCTTACTGCTTGTCTGTTGTCTCATTTTGGATGGCCCATCACTACCTTAAATTTAGAAGTATCACCTAAGCATAATTTCTGCCCAAGATACCTCCAAAATTCTGATTCCCTCCAGAGGCTGTCACCACTCTAGTCCATAATGAAAACTGTCACTACGCTCATGTACCTTTCTTTTCATATCTCTGGACTCTCTGTACTCACAAAGCCAATTGCTATGCTCTTTTCATAATCTACTCCTTAACACCTTATTCATTACCTCTTTACATAGTCTACAAGTCTACCACATAGGAAGGGAAGAAAAATGTGGGAAATATCATGTTGGATGAAATCTTTAGCCTTCTTATTAACTGTAACTCCAAGAACTTGTCAAGTTTTCTAAATCAGTTTCATTATGTTTCATTTCACTCACTGATATGAACTATGGTGCAACTATATTTAGCTGCAAAAGAATAACCAAAGTTGTGTTTCTATTTTCAAAACAGGTAAATAAATTAATAATGGAAAAACTCTGCCAACATTTCATCAACAAGAATTTATCAGCAGTGGATGCCATTATAAAAGACAGGCTGATGGTTGGTTTACTCTGCGCCAAACTGATAGGGACCTACCCACTTCCTGCTGACAAGGATTCTCTTGCAAAGATTTGCAGACTCCTCTTTTTGGAGCAGATGCTTAACAAAAACCTACCCATCCAACTTGAGGAGCTGAAAAGAATCTTCTCAGTGTATGAGGGGTACTTATACAAAAATACTACCTCATGTGACATTTGGGGGTAAGGTTAATGTTTGGCCAACAACTTAGTTATGGAATCTGAGGTCCACTACACAAACATTTTTATTATTTCATAAAAACACAGCAATGAGCAATTTCACCCTTAATGCAACTTTCATTTTCAGATGAATTGCATCATGGGAATGGTATGCTATATTGCAGAAAAACATATTTAACAAATTTTAATAATACACATAACAACTTTTAGGTTGGAGAAAGGCCGCAGCAGATTTTATTGACAAACTTCGAAACATATCAAATAATATCAATATCATTTTCAATTCTTTAGCCAGCACAATTACATCATTGAGCAGCCTATCCACAATAGTTCCGCCTTTAATGTTTCTTGGCCAGGAACTATTTAATACATAAATAAAATTTTCCTCCAGCTGCGACAATAACTAATATAATCCTTAGTCATCTTCTAATATATATTATTATTTTCTTTTTTTTTTTTTTTATAAAATTTTCTTCTTCTTTTCTTTTTTTTTTTTTTTTTTTTTTTAAAATTACAAACAACAGGGTGGGCGGGTGGGTGCAAACCTGGACAGCATACCGACGATGCTCCTTCCTCACCGGTCTTTCGCCGACTGATGGTAAGTTAGCGGCGACTCGGCTTTTTATACCCTTCCGTCTCGGTCACGTGACTAGCGCTAACCAATCAAAATTTTTTCTTTTACAGAAGAACCGTTGGACATTCAAACTGACTTGGTAAGTATACAATTAACCCTTTCCTTTCCAGCCAACCTTCCCATGCCGGCTATTAAGTTTTAAACAAACTTAAGCCGCACATTCTCTTTCATAAACCAATCATGGCACATTTCTAACAGCAATTGTAAAGCACTAGTTGAGATGCAAAAGTGACCACGTATTGACTGCATTCACAAATGCATCTGGATGCACATGTCCATACATGCTCCTAGCTACTTGCTGTGCTTGAGGTGATGCCTTTTTTCAAACTGTAGGCAACAACTTGTGCTCAATTCACAAAGTATAGGCACCCATTTTTGACACTTTACCAGCATAGCCTATACAAAGAGATACCATAAAACTATGGCAGCATAGGTATTCAGTTGGGAAATTTTACTGGAGGAGCTTTTTTACATGGCTTTTGTGCTAACCTGACAATTTAATCTCTTTCAGAATTAAATGTTCCCTGAAACTATTCTGCTTGAGATGCATTGATGATAAAATTGAAGATTGGGTGCAGATACTCCTTGTGTCTAATCCAGAGGCTAATCCAGAGGATTCCACACAACTAAAGCCAGAGGAAAACGGGGCAAGTTTAGATGGACTCCCATATCAAACATTTGTGATATGTTCTCAGTTTTACAACAGGTAACTGATTTATAAATGAACCTAATTTTAGGAGATAATTGATTTAAGGGGGATTTAGCATATAAATACAAAAGAAAATTATTAATATATATACTGATATATTAATATATACCTATATATTAAGATCAAACTAAACTAATTTGCTTACTACTCAACCCATTTATTGGTTTATATTATCATATGGGTTTTTTTTGGGGGTTTTTTCTCACTTGACCTCTCCTTCCTGTCACACCTCCCCCCCTTCCCTTTTTTCTCACTTGACCTCTCCTCCCTGTCACCTGCCCCCTCTCCCATTTTTTTTCTCTCCCTCTCTTTTTTGGAGGAGATTGGGGAAGGATTATACCCTGTATGTACTCTGGTGCATATGCACCCTATATAGCCCCTTTTTTTAGGCCTACCACAGAGCCTTCTTGAATAAATTTTTTTTTTGATTACTATATCGGAGTAATTTCTCCATTTCACTCTCTCACTAGGACAATCTGAAATGTCCTAGAATAAAAACAGCCACACTTAAAGATATATAAGACTAATTAAAATATTACAGGAAGTTTGAATAACTTTTTCTCTAAAAAAGTGGCTTTTTTGATGCTTGTACAATTTTTATTGTCAAATGTAAATTTTCCTTTTTTTTTTTTCTCTCTCTCTCTTTTTCCCCTCTTCTTATTTTGTTTGCTGTCATTCATTGTCCTTATTACATAAAATTAATTGTAAAGCAGCGAGTATGTTCTTCACTAAAAAATGGATCTACAATATGATAATCATATATAATCAACATATGAATAATGTATGTGTATTATATCATATAAATGCTATGGGGATTTGCATTAATTTTTCCCTAAGCACTTCCTTTTTGTGTTTTAATCTATGGAATGCAAATTAATATCGGTAAACGTCAATGGGTTTAATGAACCGGTAAAGAGATCACAGATATTGAATCACTGCAATGGTCTAGGGGCTAATATTTTTTGTCAAGAAACTCACTTTAAGGAAGGGAAAGCACCAAGAATAAATCACAGATTTTATGATAACATTTTTATGGCTAACAATAAAGACAAAAAGACAAAAGGGGTATTTATCATGGTGCATAAAAACACACCGTTTACAGTAAAAGGAGAATATAAAAGAGAAGATGGAAGATGCATAATTTTGAAGGGAGAATTGTATAGTATTACAGTAACCTTTTGTAACATTTATTTGCTTAATACTTAACAGTATACGATATTGAGAGAAATTCTAAGGAAACTAGAAGAATTCCAAGAAGGAATGGTTATAGTGGGAGGAGATTTTAACGTACCTCTAAATCCAGTACTGGATAGCTCCACAGGGAAGACACATATTAATCACTCTGTATTGGGTAAGATAAACCAGACATTGTTAGGGGAAGAATTAGCAGATATTTGGAGATGTATGCATTCTATAGAAAGAGATTACACATATTATTCAGCAATGCATAAGAAATATTCTAGAATTGATTATTTCTTCATTCAACATAGATGGCTACAGATTGTTAAAAATAGCGAAATAGAAAGTTTCCAATCTGATCATTGCCCAATCAGCATCCTTATAGATCTCCCAAATACATCGAAACAATGCTTTAATTGGGTGTTAAATGAAAGTTTAATACAAGATATACAATATAAAGATAAAATCAAAAAAGCAATAACGGATTTTTTTGAAGAAAATAAAAGTACGGATACATCTCCACATGTACGTTGGGAGTCACACAAATGCGTTATAAGAGGGATATTAATTGCTATGGGATCCCATAATAAAAAGAAAAACAAGAGAAAATCAAATAAATTTGGAACAAACTCATAAAAATACAGGAAATTAATATATAATGACCCAGTTAATTAAAAGAAAAGAATTAAAAACATTATTAGATATAAAAACATCTAAGATCTTCTTTAAATCTAAGATGGAAATTTATGAGTATGGTAATAAATGCGGAAATTTTTTAGCTAATAAGTTAAAAACACAATATAAAAAGATGTATATACATAAAATGAAAAATGATGAAAATAACTTGGTGTTTACAACAAAAGAAATAGAAAAATGTTTCCAAACATATTACAACAAACTTTATAACTTAAATGACCAAAAAAAAAGAAAATGAGGAAAAAATTAAAATTGATATGTCCAACTTCTTACAAAAACTTAAAATTCTAAGAATTCCTATCAAGATAATGGAAAATTTAGAACTACCATTTACTGAAAGTGAACTTATAAAAATAATTTGAGAACTCCCTGTAGGAAAAAGTCCAGGCCCAGATGGATTAACTGCTTGTATTATAAAAAATTCCAAAATGAGTTAGCTACAACACTCTTACAATTATATAATGACCAAAATAGAAAAAGTAACATTCCTAGTCAATCACAATAGGCACATATTACGGTCATACATAAAGAAGGGAAGGACCCAACTGAGTGTGCTAGTTATAGACCAATTTCTTTAATTAACTTGGATCAAAAAATATTTGCTAAACTCATAGCAGTTAGGTTACAAAAATACTTACCGATTCTGGTGCAAAAAGATCAATGTGGATTTGTACCTAAAAGAGAAGGGAAAAACAATATAATTAGAACATTAAATTTGATGAAGATAATACAAAAAAGAAACCAGGAAGCTGTAATTATATCAATGGATGCAGAAAAAGCTTTCGATAGACTGTCCTGGGAATTTATGGAAAAAGTATTATTGTACATGGGATTTGGAGATAAGTTAATGTCACTATATATAACTCCGAATGCAAGGATAAAGATTAATGGTATTCCATCTGAGAGAATTAATATAGGAAACGGTACTAGACAGGGATGTCCCCTATCTCCTATATTATTTGTTTTATGTATTGAAACTCTACTTATTGCAATTAGAGAAGAAGATATAAAGGGAGCTAAAATCAGGGGAACTCACCACAAAGTAGCAGCATTTGCTGAGGATTTATTACTCTATGTATCTCAACCTACAATAACAATACCGAATATTATGAGAATACTAGAGAGATGTAGAATATTCTCAAACTTTAAAATCAATTATTAAAAAACGGATATATTAAATTTAAATCTGAAAAAGGAAGAGGCAGAACAATTGAAAAACAAATTAATGTTAAAATGGTCAAACAAGGAAATTAAATACTTGGGAATTCATATTACAGCTCAAGTAAACCAGCTTTATACTAGAAATTATGTACCATTATTCCAAACGGTAGAAAGAGAACTGAATAGATGTAAAACTATCAATAGATCATGGTTTGGTAGAATGAATATTGTTAAAATGATGATCCTTCCACAGATATTGTATATATTCCAGGCTTTACCGATATATATACACCAAAGGGATTCTTTTCTAGGATGAAAAATATTATGATGAGATTTGTTTGGAAAGACAAACCACCAAGGGTGTCTTATGTGAATTTGATTGGGAAAAAGAAAGAAGGAGAAGTGAGTTTCCCATGCCTCCATACATATTATGAAGCAGTACATATATCAAGGGTATTGAACTGGGCTATAGAAGATGAATCATCACCATGGTTTAATGCTGAAAGAGGAGATGAGGGCTTATTATTAGGTGCTACTTTTGGATTAAATACAACACAAGTTATAAAAATAGACAAAGAAGAGTTAACAGTTGCGCCAACTCTAAAGATATGGGGAAGGAAAAACAGAAAATTAAATATAACTACGTACCCATCGGTTATGATTCCAATATGTGATAACCCCATCTTCATTCCAGGGTAAGAAGATAGACTATTGAAAAAATGGGAAGAAAAGGAAGGTAAAATAATGAGGATAAAAGATTTCATAGAAAAAGATGGGATAATTACAGTGGGGAATCTGATAGTAAAATATGGATATCACCCTAGATCTGATTGGGTATTAAATCAGATAAGACACTTTATCTGCTCCTTAAGATTGGAAGACAATAGAAGACCCCTAACTTGGTTTGAGAAACTCATAGATAGGGGAGATAAAATACAACATAGTCTTTCAAGGACTTATAAGGAGTTAATTAAAGGATCCTTAAGTAAACCGTGTTTTTTTTAAAAATGGGAAGAGGAATTAAAAATATCTTTATCAGATCAAGAGTGGAACTGTACTTGTAAAGCCAATATAGAGATATCAAAGGATACGAAATTGCAAGAATTCAGCTATAAGTTAATATCCAGATGGTACTATACGCCAACGAAACTTCATAATATGTATGGATTGTCTGAGGTATGTTGGAGATGTGAAAAAGGGAAAGGAACATATACCCATTTATGGTTTGAATGTGAAGTGATCAGACCGTTCTGGGAATATGTACTATCTGTAAAAAAGAAAATGGGAACCCATATATCAGATACCGACACAGCACAAATTGTACTTTTGTATGACTATAAAAAGAAGAGAACTATTACAGATCAAGTAATCCAGTAGTAGTTTTTTTTCTCTTCTCTGTCTTTCTTTTCTTGATGTGTTTATGTATACAGACATTGTATTTAATGTGTCGAAGATGACTATGTAATGAGAAAACATTTAATGCTGTATTGTTCTACTATGTACTCTATTTCTTGTTTTAACAAAAAATCTGAATAAATAAATTAAATATAAAAAAAATTGATTGCAGCTTCTCTTAAAATAAGTCACTATCATTCTGAAATGACCATTGCCTTAACGTATGTGTTGTGATGTGACATTTTGCATTTTATCTACAATGTAGACAATAGCCCACATAGAACAGAGACCAGCACTAATCCATGTGGAACTGGATGTACCTATGTACAATGTAGAGGACAAGGGAATAAAACTGCATCCAAAACAAACATTTGTGGAACTTTTCCTACAAATTTGGCCAAGTTGGAATGTATTAACCTTTACACAATAAGATCTGAACATTGGATTCTGAATGATGAGTGTTGTGCACGGATGTTGAACGCAGTAGAGCAGGATCTGTAATGTTTGTCAGTTACATTACATCTCTAGCCTCTACAATGTAGTCCTTCACACTCCAACTGTAACAACTTTTTGATATTTTCCATTTCCAAAAGGGGGGTTGTGGGAGCACCCGCATTGCTAAGTAAAAATATATAGAAGTATAAGGGAAGTGCTACTGACATAACCAAATGGGTCAGTGCACATTCCCTGGGTCTAAGTAATTCAGTAGAAATACAAGTGCATGTGTTCACAAAGACAGGGGTTTTTAGTTACAAAGTTATGATCATAAAGTTGAAAAGCCTCCATACCACGGTCAAGGTAAACCCCATATGTCGGTCTCTAACTTGTTTACCTACCAGTCATAGTATTGAGGATCCTGTGTCTCTCTGAATAATAGCGTTAGTTGAAGTAGAAGTCTGCTGAACCTTGGTTTCTGTCTGAGGGCTAAATCCTCCCCCGCTAATTCACTAAAATGAGAAGTTGCGTCCAGGGCACTGAATGGTTGCGAAGTTGCGCTAACGTTAATTCGGCAAGAAAAGCGAAGTTGCCCCTAGCATTGCCTAATTTGCATACGTCAGGAAGTTAAAGTACAATGGACATATATGTTACAACAAATACATTACACTACACAAGTCCAGGGAACCTTTATAAAATAAAGTTGTTATATTGCCCTACACATGAGCCCAGTGTATAGTTTATGTGCCATATGTTAGGAAATGTAGGGGGGAAGCCAGGTACACCCCGAAAAAAATTACGCTCTTGGGCTGTCCATCACCCTGAAAAAATGAAAAATCGGTGGCGTTTTTTTGGGACTTAGAAAATGTTTCCACTTTTTTTTTTTTTAAGAAGTCCTATCTACTCTATTGCACTTCGCCTGGTCTGAGGTGGCAACGGCAAGTCTGGCGCAAGAGGTAACATTCAGTAAAATGCGCATATTAGTGAATTTGCACAGTTACGTCCCTTCACCAGAGCGAAAATTAAAGTGCTAGAGTCTATCTCCTTCGTTAGTGAAGTTACGCAAGTGCCCGTTAGTATAGTGGCGACGTAACGAAATGACGTAACGCTGGTGAATTTTTGCCATCGTTAGTCACTTCCCCTTTAGTAAATTTGCCCCTAAATATTGGGAAGGGGTTTGTTACAGTGAGAGCTGTGAAGATGTGGAATTGTCTCCCTGAATCAGTGGTACAGGCTGATACATTAGATAGGTATAAGAAGGGGTTGGATGGTGTTTAGGGAATACAGGGATATGGAAGATAGCTAGTGATGAGCAAATTTGTCCCCTTTTGCTTCACCAAGAAATACACGAACCGCAGAAAAATTCACAAAACACATTGAAGTCAATGGGACTCAAAAAAGTTTTCCATGCAACAATTGTTTTCGTGCCAAATGCATTCAAATCAATGGGTGTTTTCTTAAAGGACAAGGAAAGGCATCAGACAAGTTTTTTTAAGGAACAACCTGTAGCCTATTTATGTATAACAAGTGATCTTGCTGACCTCAAAACATTTTCCTAAACTAGATTTCTTTCGTAATTCCCCGTATCTCTGTCTATGTAGAGTCACTGCCTTTTTTCCCCTTCATGTACCGGACACCAGGTCATGTGCACTAAGCTTGTTAACTTCGTACATGCGCAGTCTAGTAATGTTTCCGCTACACTGCCTCTTACAATCAGGGGGACATTTACTAAGGGTCGAAGTGAATTCGAAGTGAATTTTCAAATTCAAAAACTTTGAATTTCGAAGTAATTTTTGGGTACTTCGACCACAGAATGGGCCAAAATTCGATTCGAATTGAAAAAACGTAGAATATTCGACAATTCGAAAATCAAAGTACTGTCTCTTTAAAAAAAACTTCGAATTCGACAGTTCATCACCTTAAACCTGTCGAATTGCTTTGTTACCCTATGGGGACCTCCTAGAACCTATAGCCAATATTTGGCTAAGTTTTTTTTTTTGAAAATCATTCGGTTCGAACAATTTCTACGTTTGATCGAACGATTTGAATACGATCGAAAACTGCTAATTTTAATTTTAAAAAAAAGTATAGCCAACAACTGGCTACAATTTCAGTACATTTTATAGCCTTCTGAAAGGGGTGGCTCACCTTTAAGTTAACTTTTAATAGGTTACAGAATGGCTAAATCTAAGAAAAATGTCAATTGGTCTTCAATGTAGCTTTTGTTTTAGTTTTAGTTATTTGATCTGCTTGAATTCCACTGGAGAAAGCTGTATAGTATAGTATAGATGACATCACGAAACAGGACAGAAATCTATATCCCCTGATGTTACGTTGCATCCATTACCTAAAAATATACATACCATCAAAAATTGGCTTGTTCAATCTGGACAATTTAGCAAAGATTTGGATGAAATGGCTTTAAAAAAAATTTGAAGGGAAGAACACATCCAATTACAGACTATTGTTAAGGCATTTTACAAGAGACTGTTTCTAAGGGTTCTAAATACAGTTCAAACCAAACGTCATCCCTACTATTTTTGCTACACACCCTGAATCTGCTAAGATTTATACAAAATCTGAACTTCCTCCAGCCGAGTGATTTAGAGAGGAGCAAGACACTGAAAATTCACCATGTCTTGTAAGAATAGTCTTTAGGCTTAAATCAGTAGCAACACAAACTGATGATAGTAAGTGGTAAAATAAGCAAAGTAGTTTTACCCAAACTATATTGCCTCCAGAAATGAAGGAAATGGAATGTCAGACAGTGACTATATTGAAGCTGAGATTTGGAAGGTCAATAGGGAACATTTATATTCAGTAATCCAAAAATAATCCTCCTGCTGAGTAGCCACTGACATAACCAGTGGGAATGTTTAATTATCGTCTGTTCTTCCTCAATTGTCTTTGAGAGATGATAGAAACAATTTGAACTCTTTCAACACCAAAGATGATCCAAAGGATTCCACCTATGACCCATGTGAAGGGATCCTCCACAGAGCAGACTAGAGTGACAGTGGATTCTTATCTTGATTACAGCACTCTTAATAAAATTGACTATGTTCGTCAGAAGAAATATAGTGTTTGAGGAATGCCTTGATGTTTTGCTGCGTATAGTGCGTTGTCAATACCAGGGTAATACATTTTGTCAAGCCCCAATTGTTGACATGCAAAAGAGAATGGAAGGCAGCATGATCATAGTAACACATATGTATGAATGGACATAAAGCCTTCGTTTTTTTTGAGCCACTGTTTTTTACTTAACTTGTGTTCCTTAGGTTTGCTATTTCCAACATCATTTGTATTATGTTCAATTTCTAGATTACATAGTTAAAAAACTTTGACAAAAAACATTAATAAATAACATACCGGGTCCAAAAATGATGACATGGAACAATAACAACTTTAATCGAGTGCTTTCAGCCAAAAAATCATGATAATAATGAAATCCCACATAACGACTATTTGGATCAGGGAATACATTGTCTATAGCAGAAACCACACAGGATAGGATGGGTTTCCTGTTCTTGGCACCTAGGTAACCGTAAATCCAAACAGTGAAACTGTAATAAGCAATTTTATTAACTCCGCTAGATGGACGAGCATTGGTTCTGATGATTTATCACTTTTAAAACTTGACGTTTCATTTCATAATTATAATGTTTAATCTCATAATTATGACTCTAAAAGTCAAAATTATGATTTTTAATCTCATAATTATGATTTTTAATCTCATAATTATGACTGAATGAATGACTACCCAAAAATCAGGTTGGCACAGAGGCCCCAGAGTTACTATAAGTTACAGTGCGAGACTCCAGCCTGTACCTGTTGGTCACAGAAGCTCTAATATTGATAAGCCTTGTAACTGGGCAAATGAGTAGAATTGGCATTTTGGATTTATATGGAGTCTCTGGGTGAGCTGGGAGCTCCTGGAATGCATTGGGTTATGTGTAATAGTCCCTTACTAGTTTCAGGGAAGTTTTATAAATTGGGATACAAGAAATAAAATGAAGGAGTTAACAAGGAAGTTAAATTCCAAGCTCCTAATGGATTTGGAGGCAGAGAAAAACATCACATTCTCTGTTCTGCTTTCAGCAATGGCGGCTGCTGATCTGAGAAATGAGCTGACCTGCGCCATCTGCCTGAACATTTATATTGATCCTGATATTGATATTGAGAGCTATTCCTGCCCTTTATGCAATGCAGAGTATAAGGAGTGCCCTGATAAAGATATGAGCAATGTAACAGAAGAATTCCATTCTACTCGCCCAGATCAGGATGGGACTGGGATCTCCAGGAACACAAGATGTGCTGAACACAATGAGGATCTCAGATATTACTGCACTGAGGATAGTGCCTGTGTCTGTGTGACCTGCTGCCTGGCTGGGGACCACAAGATGCAGCCAATAAATGAGGCCGCTCTGACGCAGAGAGAGACACTGAGAAATGTTCTGCAGAATCTGCGCCTAGGGAAACAGGTGATGGAGAGAGGAGCCCAGAGGCTGCAAGAGGGCAGTAATGAAGTGGAATTAAAAGCAACGGGTGAGACAGCAAAAGTCACTGCCTTGTTAAGAGACATCAGGGAACAGCTGGAAACCCAAGAGAATAGTCTCCTGAGTGACATCTCCAGGCAAAAAGAGACACTTTTATCTCCATTCAGGGATCAAATTCATCAGCTTGGAATAAGAAATGACAACCTGTCCAGGAGGATCCATCACATTGAGGAGCTGTTAAACACAGCAGATCCACTCACTTTCCTACAGGAGGCAGGAACTGAGGGGGCAGATAATGGGGGCACAGCGACACATGAAATAACTATCCCTGCTGTAGGGAACATCAATGTGGGTCGGATATCAGAGATATTAAGCCTACCTGGGATTGTGGCTGGGGTAATAGAAAGGAGGATTTTTGGGAAGAGGGTAACAAACCTGTTCCTGGATGGAAACAAAACAGGGACAAATATATGTGTATCAGAGGATAGAAAATTAGCATACCATGCAGATAATATCCAGAAACCATATATACCAGAGAGATATCAGGATGCTCAGGTTTTAAGCACCACAATTTTCAGTTCAGGGCACCATTATTGGGATGTGGAGACCAGTGAATGGGGGGACATGAGGTTAGGGGTGATTTGTACCAGTGCAGAGAACAAAGGGATACATCCTTGGATTGGGGATCATTATAAGTCCTGGTGTTTGTTTAGATGTAAGAATAATACAAAATACATGGTGAAACACAGTAATATAAATGCAGATTTACCCCATGTCCCTTCCTGCAGCAGATACAGAGTCTCAGTGAATTATGACGCTGGATATCTGTCCTTTTATGAGCTGACCGAACCAATAAGGCACTTACACACCTACACTGCCCAATTCACTGAGCCCCTTTATGCTGGATTCTGGGTATGGAGATCGGAGTCAAATGATGCCTGGGTGAAAATTATTTGTTAGAGCACAGCCCACTACCCAACAGGGAACCTACACTTCAGTAGAAGGTCGGATTAATTTGGCTGTTACGCTTTGCCATAAATCTTCTTAATTTGATACAGTGCATTATATAGTTTGCTTTTATGTTGAATGACTCCCTGTAACTCCTTGACAGCCCCTCTAGGCTTTGAAATAACAAAATAAAATTAGCATTCATTAATGAAAAGAGAGGGATATACTTATCTCACTGTTTGGTATGAATTTCTACTGTATATTCAGTAATATATCAGTTAATTCTAACAACGACTATGAATATGTTTAAACCTATAAGTTCAGGTACCTTTTGATCTACCAGCAACACAAGATGATGAGGCAACAAAAAGCAGAATTTACTGTTGGAATGATGGCACATTATATTTTATGGGGTCTTTATCTGCCAGCATGCAAAGGGTTAAGTGATCTGATATGCGCAGGGTTAACCTGAGTCTGAATAAAATAGTCACTCATTTAGTATAACTAATAATCGTATTCTAGTTTCTTGTGCAACTCTCTGCAGTACATCGAACAATGAAATGGACTTGTGAAGATTATAGCATTAAAGTTAAAGGACCCCACCTTAGAAGGGGTTAAAATAGCAATTAATTACATTTTTCCTTCTCTTTTGTTTTGACTATGTGCTTGGGAAGCTAAGTGTAACCGTGATCGGATGCAGCTGGTTTCTGGTTATTCTTGTATTTGTCTGCCTTAAGCTTTGTGAACCTTTTTGCCTTCCTTTTAACCTTCCCCTGATATATCTGGCAGATAGATATATTTGTACCCTTTCCTTGGATGTCTTACTTTACATTACAGTTTATGGATGTGCTCTATTAATCCAAGTTTGATTTCTTTTTAAAACCATTTACCCAGAAACTTGCAGTCCCTGTAATGTTAAACGATTAACTGTCAATCATATATTCATTAATAAAAGCTAGGTATAATCTAATTTATTGTTGTGTTTTGTATTCATTTTGTACAAAAAAACAAAAAAGAACTAAGAGCTTTGCCTTTCATTATACTCTTTCATGATTTATATGAGACACAGAGGGGGGCCACAAGTACCAGCATGCCTACATATCCATTGCCCCCAGCAGTAGAGACCGATATCTCAGCATTTCTTGGAAGGCAGGGAAAGCTATTTTGTTTAATGACGTGTCATCCCTAATGTAACATGTCATTTCTAATGATGTGTCACCCCTATTGCTATATAGCTTTTTTTTTTAAAAAAAAAAAACATGCACCCTGCCAGTGCTAGGATACTTGCATTTGGAGGGAGCTCCCAGTGCAAGCAGCCATGTCAGTCAGAGCGCATGCACATAATGAGCTTGTGATGTGCATAGTTAGCAAGTTGAAGCATTCGCTCATTATGCGCGTGCATGTGCCCAAACTCCCTCCCAGTGTGAGTGTCCTAGTACTGACAGGGGCAATTTAAAAAAAAAAAAAAAGCTACTGTTACCCCATCTGAAGAACAGGCTCCATTAAAAGTAAAAGTATAAGCACCAAGTATCACCCTATGTGCCCTAACAAGTCCGTGGGGACAGAAGCTGCATTTAATGAATATAAACACTATAATAAATGTTGTAAAACAGCAATCCAGAAGGCAAAGATAGGAAATGAGGAGTGCATTGCGGCTGAGGCTAAGACTAACCCCAAAAATGTTTTTAAGTATATAAATAGTAAAAAGATGCGGGTTGAGAGTGTTGCTCCTTTTAAAAATGGTACCAGTATGGTTGTAACAGATACAGAGAAGGCAAATATGCTAAATCAGTTCTTTTTTTCCGACTGAACTCATACCTGTGCTCTTGGCTCAGCTCAATCTAGTTAGTGGCTGACTCAGGATAAGGTTCATCAAGCTTAAATAAAAATGAATGTGAACAAGGCACCAGGGCCAGATCTAATACACCCCAGGTTCTAAGAGAGTTTAGTTCAGTTTTACACTGGCCTCTATTTCTGATTATCTTAGACTCTCTTTCATCTGGTATGGTACCTATGGATTGGAATAAAGATGATTTTATTCCAATATATAAAAAGGGATGACAATCTCAGACTGGCAATTATATGCCTGTTGTAACGGTTGGCACCTTAACTAGAATCGATGCCAAGCACCCTGGTCTCGGCTCGTACTTCTTCCTGTAGCAGCCGCCTTTGGCTTCGGGAGGAGCCCTCAGCTACTCAGATGCTGCCAGGTCTTAAAATGAGAGGTACAAGGCGAGGGGTTCTAATCAAGCTGAGGGGCACAACTGTAAGGCAAGAGTCTTTGGGCTGAAGGTCACAGTACAAAGCGTGAGACAAATCGTAGTCAGATCAGGCCAGGTCGGGGCAGGCAGAGAACAAGAGTAGTCAGGCAGGCAAGGGTGAAACCAGGTAATCAATCAGAAGGGATACAGCAGAAGGGGTAGTCGTATAACAGGCAATGGTCAGGAATCAGGAGTTCAGAATGGTAGTTAGCCAGGCAGGGGTCAAAACAGGAATCAGACAGATAAATAATTAGTTTTAACCTTAGGAACTACAGGAAAACAGATCCTATCATGGGTTAGGCTTTAATGAGCCTTTTATACATTCAAATGTGGAGCCAATGCACACTGGTGTCATCACGCCAGTGCGCCTGCGCCTTTAAATAGCGAAGAGGCGCACCCTTACGCGTCCAAGATGGCGCCCGAAGCGGAGCGCCGTGGCGGGTGTCCCCGCCGATGTCACGGCGGGCATCCCCGCCGCACCACTGGACCACCAGGGTAAGTTGATTTTACTACATTACCCCCCCTCTAGGGGGGGCACTGGATCCCCAGGTCTCTCAGGAAACTTTAGGTGGAACTGTACCCTGAGACAGTCAGCCCTGATGTCACTAACTGTCAACCAACAAAGAGACACATGGAAATAATTAGAGATTTTGAAATTGACTGGTAATTTGAGACGGACTGAAGATGGATGAATTATTTCAATAATGGCATATGGACCAATAAACCTAGGTCCCAACTTGAGAGAGGGGACATTGAGCTTGATGTTTTTTGTAGACAACCAAACAGAGTCTCCTACCTTATATTTGGGTGCCTCTCTACGAGATCTTTCGGCTGTTTTTTTCTGAGCGGCTGTAGCTGCAGAAAGAGAGTCGTGCACCTGAGACCAAATTTTGCAAACTGTTTGACGGAAGAGTTAACAGAGGGTACAGGGGACAAAGAACCAGAAAAGGAAAACGCTTTGGGATGTAAACCATTAACAATAAAAAAAAGGAGATTCCCCAGTGGAGGAATAAGTAGCATTATTGTAGGCAAATTCCACCCAGGGTAACAGGTCCGCAGATGAGGATTGGTTGTCAGAAACATAACACCTCAGATACTGTTCAACGGATTGATTAACCCTTTCAGTTTGACCATTGGTTTGAGGGTGATAAGCGGTAGAAAATGACAACTCAAGCCCAAACAAAGAGCAGAAGGCTCGCCAAAACTTTGAAACAAACTGAACCCCTCTGTCAGAAACAATATTGACCGGAAACCCATGTAACTTAAAGATGTGAGAAATGAACAATTCAGCCAAGGTTTTGGCAGATGGGAGGTGTCGAAGGGAAATGAAATGGCCCATTTTGCTACACCTATCCACCGCCACCCAAAACACAGTTTTCCCCTGAGAAGGGGGTAAATCGACAATAAAATCCATCCAAAGATGGGACCAAGGTTTGTCAGGAATGGGTAGCGGTCTTAACAAACCATGTGACAAATTCCTGGAGGATTTAGATCTCTGACAAACAGGACAGGAATTAACAAAAATCTTAGCATCTTGCTTATAGGAAGGCCACCATATATTGCGGGACAAAAGAGACACTGTCTTAGAGATACCAGGATGTCCCACCATTTTGGAATTGTGGACTTCACCCAAAACCTGTTCCCTAAAATCATCAGTAACAAATAATCTCCCGGAGAGAGTTTCTACTGGAACAGAAGATTGAGCATGAGATAACAGGGCAGTAAGGTCTGATCCCAGAGCTGCCACAATTAATTTGCTTGGGATGATGGGAATGCACTCATTAGATTTAGAGGGATTGGATTCAAAACTTCTAGAGAGTGCATCCGCCTTAGTGTTTTTAGAACCAGGCCTAAAAGTAAGAGAGAAATTAAACCTGGTAAAAAAAACAATGCCAATCTAGCCTGCCTAGGATTCAGCCGCTTGGCAGACTCTTTATACAGAAGATTTTTATGGTCAGTAAAGACCGTTATCAAATGCTTGGCGCCCTCCAACAGATGCCGCCATTCCTCAAAGGCCCATTTGATAGCCAACAACTCTCTTTTTTCAATGTCATAGTTAGCCTCAGCAGGCAAAATTTTTTTTAGAGAAGAATGCACAGAAGTGCACTTTGTTGGTTATTGGATGCCTTTGAGAAAGGACCTCTGAGGCATCTACCTCAACAATGAAAGGAAGTGCAGCGTCAGGGTGCCGAAGAATAGGAGCAGAACTAAACTCTTTCTTGAGGTATTCAAAAGCTTCGGGGGACCATGTGCTTGGTTCAGCACCTTTTTTTGTCAAATTGGTAATAGGAGCCTCTATCAGGGAGAAGTTCTTAATAAATTGACGATAGTAATTGGCAAAACCTAAGAACCTTTGGGTTGCACATAAAGAAAGAGGTTGGGGCCAATCCAGAACAGTTTTTACCTTTCCTGGATCGATCTCTAGACACTTACTGGAAATATTGAAACCCAAAAATTGAACAGAAGAAACCTCAAAGGTACATTTATCAAGTTTCACATAAAGATTATTTTCTCTTAACCTACGCAAGACTACATGAACATGTTTTTGATGTTCACACAGGTAAAAAATTAAAATATCATCAAGATAGACCACTACGAATATTCCCAGCAGGTCCCGGAAGATGTCATTGACAAATTCCTGGAACACTGAGTGTGCGTTACAGAGACCAAATGGCATTACTAAATATTCATAGTGACCATCCCTGGTGTTAATGGCTGTTCTACAACAAGGTGGAGTAGACCCAGGGATTAGATTGATTAGACAGTTATACTGCCTGTGTGGGGGTAAGGTTTCGGCGGCTTTCTTGGGAAAACACATCTGCATATTCTGCATATGCTGCAAGTAAACCCTCTAATGAGGTAGTTGCCACCATCGAAGGAATACAGGTACCATCACACTTTAAACCCCATTGAATAATCCCCCCAGATACCCAGTCAATAAGAAGGTTATGAGTTTGGAGCCAAGGTAACCCCAAAATAAGAGAAGAAGAAGCACCCTCAAAAATGTAAAGGGCTAACGCCTCACTGTGAAGATTATTAACACACATGGAAAGTATCATAGTTTTCTTAGAAACCAAACCTGACCCCAAGAGTCTTTTGTCCACCGCAAATATTCTCATGGGAGGATTTAGAGGGGTTAGAGCAGTGATCCCCAACCAGTAGCTCGTGAGCATCATGTTGCTCGCCAACCCTTGGATGTTGCTCCCAGTGGCCTCAAAGCAGGTGATTATTTTTGAATTCCAGGCTTGGAGGCAAGTTTTGGTTGCATAAAAATAATGCCAAACAGAGCCTCCTGTAGGTTGTCAGTCCACATAGGGGCTACCAAATGGCCAATTACAGCCCTTATTTGGCACTCCCAGGAAATGTAGTCATTATTGTGTTGCTCCCAAACTCCTTTTGGATCTGCATGTTGCTTACAGGTAAAAAAGGTTGGGGACCCCTGGCTTAGAGGAACACAAAATTTGTCTGCAAAGGCAGAATCCAAAAAATTCCTTTCCGCCCCTGAGTCCACAAAACCAGACATTTTGACAGAGCCTGTAGGCCAGGTTAGTTTAACCAGTACCAAATCCTAGATGAAGAGTGGGGAGAGGAAACTTCTTTACCCAAATGGAGCTCCCCTTCTCCATTTAGGCTTGGAAGTTTCCCGGCCTCTTAGGACATTGATTTAGGAAATGACCCTTCTCCCCACAGTATATGCATAAACCTTATGACTGCCTTTTCCTCAGGAGTTAGATGGGATATGCCCAATTGCATGAGTTCCTCCTGAGGTAGAGGCACAGAGGGTTATGGTACTTAACATTGGTCCCCGCATTAGGAAAGTTTGACTTAGTATTGGTAAACCCAGAATGAAAAGAAGAACCCTTCTCACCCCTTCTTTCCCTCTATCGTCTATCTACCTGGATGGCAAGAGACATGAGATCATCCAGGTTAGAAGATAGAGGATAGTTAACTAGGCTATCCTTAACAGCATCAGATGCCCAATAAGGAACTGGCTACGAAAGGCCATGTCGTTCCACACAGTTTCAACTGCCCACCGGCGGAACTATACCTCTGCATCCCGTTTTCCCTGGCGCAATTTACGAATCGCCGAGTCGGCAGAAGACGCACAATCCGGGTCATCGTAGAGTATCGCCATGGTGTTAAA
The DNA here is from genome assembly GCA_038501925.1 of Xenopus petersii. NCBI lineage: Eukaryota > Metazoa > Chordata > Amphibia > Anura > Pipidae > Xenopus > Xenopus petersii. Next base: position 4,452,959 of record CM076686.1, on the reverse strand, counting down.
GAAAGAATCAAGGGAAAAGAAGGCAGGATCAGTGAATGGCAATCTGAGAGCCCGAATTTGAGGATCACCCTGAAGCAGGGTCATAATAAACCTTACTTTCTCCTCACCTGATGAGAATGAATGAGGAACGAAACTAAGGTATAATTTACAGGCCTCCTTAAACACAAAAAATTTGGTTCTATCCCAACTAAATTTTTCAGGGAATACAATTTTGAGTTCATGGGTTTTAACATAGTTACATAGTTTTTTTTACATAGTTAAATTGGGTTGAAAAAAGACAAAGTCCATCAAGTTCAACCCCTCCAAATGAAAACCCAGCATCCATACATACACCCCTCTCTACTTTTAATTAAATTCTATATATGCATAGCTATACTAACTATAGAGCTTAGTATCAGAATAGCCTTTGATATTATGTCTGTCCAAAAAATCATCCAAGCCATTCTTAAAGGCATTAACTGAATCAGCCATCACAACATCACCCGGCAGTGCATTCCACAACCTCACTGTCCTGACTGTGAAGAACCCCCTACGTTGCTTCAAATGAAAGTTCTTTTCTTCTAGTCTAAAGGGATGGCCTCTGGTACGCGATCCACTTTATGGGTAAAAAGGTCCCCTGCCATTTGTCTATATTGTCCTCTAATGTACTTGTAAAGTGTAATCATGTCCCCTCGCAAGCGCCTTTTTTCCAGAGAAAACAACCCCAACCTTGACAGTCTACCCTCATAATTTAAGTCTTCCGTCCCTCTAACCAATTTAGTTGCACTTAGTCTCTGCACTCTCTCCAGCTCATTTATATCCCTCTTAAGGACTGGAGTCCAAAACTGCCCCCATACTCCAGATGAGGCCTCACCAGGGACCTATAAAGAGGCAGAATTATGTTTTCATCCCTTGAGTTAATGCCCTTTTTTATACAAGACAGAACTTTATTTGCTTTAGTAGCCACAGAATGACACTGCCCAGAATTAGACAACGTGTTATCTACAAAGACCCCTAGATCCTTCTCATTTAAGGAAACTCCCAACACACTGCCATTTAGTGTATAACTTGCATTTATATTATTTTTGCCAAAGTGCATAACCTGCATGTATCAACATTGAACCTCATTTTCCAGTTTGCTGCCCAGTTTTCCAGTTTAGACAAATCACTCTGCAAAGTGGCAGCATCCTGCATGGAATCTATAGTTCTGCACAATTTAGTATAATCTGCAAAAATAGAAACAGTACTTTCAATGGCCACCTCCAGGTCATTAATAAACAAGTTGAAAAGCAAGGGACCTAGTACAGAGCCCTGCGTTACTCCACTAACAACACTGGTCCAATTAGAAAATGTTCCATTTACCACCACTCTTTGTAGTCTATCTTTTAGCCAGTTCTCTATCCAGGTACAAACATTATGTTCCAGGCCAACATTCCTTAATTTAACCAGTAACCTTTTGTGTGGCACTGTATCAAATGCTTTAGCAAAATCTAAGTAAATCACATCCACTGCCATCCCAGAATCGAGGTCTCTACTTACATTCTCATAAAAAGAAATTAAGTTAGTCTGGCAAGATCTATTACGCATAAAACCATGCTGGCACAAACTCATAGTATTATGATTTGCTATGAAGTCCAGTATCTTATCCTTTATTAACCCTTCGAAAAGCTTTCCTACCACTGACGTCAGACTAACTGGCCTATAGTTTTGAGGCTGAGAACGGGATCCTTTTTTGAATAGAGGCACCACATTAGCAATTCGCCAGTCTCTCGTCACTATGCCAGATCTCAATGAATCCTGAAAAATTAAGTAAAGAGGTTTGGCAATCACAGAGCTAAGCTCGCTAATTACCCTGGGATGAATACCATCTGGCCCTGGACCTTTGTTAATCTTAACATGTTCTAGTCTCTTTTGAATCTCATCATCATGTGTGAACCATGCATCATTAGTTGTATTACTAGAATTGGGACTGTTAAGAAGGAAACCTTCACTTACCGATTCCTCATTTGTGTAGACAGATGAAAAATATGAGTTCAGAATCTGCGCTTTTATTTTGTTTTCATCAACCAGCTGACCCCCCTCTGATAGTAAGGGTCCCACCCCTTCCTGCTTCATTTTTTTACTATTAACATATTTAAAAAATAATTTTGGATTTTTTTTACTGCTTGCTGCAATATCCCTTTCTATAGCAATTTTAGCTTGCCTTATAGCTTCTTTGCATGATTTATTGGCCTCCTTGTACCTTATACAGATGCAGCCACTTTGGTTTGTCTGTTTGACACAGAATAACTAAACACAGATATCCCATTTATCTCATTTAACACAGAAAACTGTGTCACAACATCCCATCTAATTAAAGCATTCACCATTGTGAACAATGGAGCTTTGGTATGCTAATGAAAAGGTTAAATGCATTAAATGAGTTAAGATGACTTAAGATAACACAGTTTCTTCAATTAACCCTGAGTCATGATGCATTTAACTCACAAATCCAAGTGGCTTCATCTGTAAATGTTTCGGCTGTACCAGCTAACTTGAAAGCCTTAAAAGCAGGTCTTTTCTTACCCACCTCAACACCAACGCTTCTATTGAACCAAAAAGGTTTTGCTTTGCAACGACGTTCCTTGCTTACAAGTGGACTGACAAGTATATTTATTAAGCAGCATTTTAAAGACTTCCCATTTTTGTTCTGTGTTTAACCCTGAGAAAAGCATTTCCCACTTAATATGTTGCAGAGATGCCCTTATACTGTCACAGTTTGCACGTCTGAAATTTAGTGTTTTAGTTACTCCCTTATAGAATTGCTTCTGCAACAGAATCTCAAAGGAGACCATGTTATGATCACTATTCCCTAAATGCTCACCCACACAAATGTTAGAGATGAGTTCATTATTGTTAGTTATTACAAGGTCCAAAAGAGAGTTATTCCTAGTAGGTTCTTGAACGAGCTGGAATAAAAAGTTGTCGTTCAGCATATTTACAAACCTACTAGCTTTTTCTGTCTTAGCAACCCCATTACCCCAGTCAATGTCTGGATAATTGAAGTCACCCATAGCAACAACTTGACCCAGCTGTGAAGCCGCTTGTATCTGCAAGAGTAGCTGGGCTTCATACTCGACACTTATACCAGGTGGTTTATAATATACACCAATGATAATTCTTTTTGTTACCTTTTGCCCAGTCAATATCTCTACCCAGAGGGATTCTACACCCTCACCAGTGCCAGCTATTGTTATTTCTTTAGCGCATGGCTTTATTTAATTCAGGCTTTACATACAAACATACTCCTCCGCCCTTTTTTATCCCTCTGTCTCTCCTGAAAAGGGTGTAACCATTTAAATTCACAATCCAGTCACATGTTTCATCCCACCAGGTCTCAGTGATACCAATAATATCATAATTTTTAGAGCATGCAATTAATTCCAGGTCTCCCATTTTACCTGACAAACTCCGTGCATTTGCCAGCATACAGCGGAGGTTACTACTTTTACTTTTGAAATTTGCATTACTTAGTGAAGAATTATACGTTAAGTTAGTATTAGTCTGTTTTCCTTGTAACAGAAGGACTTCCTTAGCTGGTAAATTGTATGCCCCCCTCACTCCTCCCCCATGACCCCTTACTAACCCCACTGCCCCGTCTTCCCTAGCTTCCCCATAATTCTTTATCTCACCCACCCCCCCCTTGCCTAGTTTAAACACTCCTCCAACCTCTTAGCCATTCTTTCCCCTAGCACCGCGGACCCCCTTCCATTGAGGTGCAAACCGTCACGGCTGTATAAGTTGTACCCCAACGAAAAGTCAGCCCAGTGCTCTATGAACCCAAACCCTTCCTTCCTGCACCAAGACTTGAGCCACGCATTTAGCTCCCTAAACTCCCACTGTTTTCCTAAACTTGCACGTGGCACAGGCAAAATTTCAGAAAAGATGACATTGGAAGACCTTTCCTTGATCTTAGAGCCTAGATCCCTGAAATCATTCTTTAAGGTCTTCCATCTACCATTAATTTTGTCATTAGTACCGATATGCACTAAGACAGCTGGGTCATGCCCAGCCCCACCCAATAATTTGTCTATCCGATCAACCACATGCCGAACCCTGGCACCAGGTAGACAGCAAACTGTTCGGTTGTAGCGATCCAGATGACAAATTACCCTATCCACTTTCCTAATAATTGAGTCCCCTACAACCACAATCTGCTTAGGACTGACTCTACTCTCCACCCCACCAATACTAGAGAAACTGGTCTCCCGGCTGTTAGAGAGATCAGCCCCATCTAGACTTGCCAATCCAGAGTTCATACTCCCATCATCTTCACACAATCTGGCAAATTTGTTGCGATGTATAATCTCTGGATCAGCCTCCATTTTCCTTTTGCCCACCTTAGATTTTCTAACTGTCACCCAGCTAGCTGCCTCAACATCCTGCTGCTGTTCTGTTCCCCCCAAACTATCTGACCCCGCTAGGTCCTGCTCAGTGAGCAAAAGACTCCTTTCAAGATTGTCAATCGACCGCAATGTTGCAATTTGTTGCTCTAGTGCTCTAACGTGAGCCTCCAGAGTGGCAATTTGCTCACAACCACCACAGAGGTAAGCATTTTGGATCTCTTGTTCCAAATGTGCATACATATGGCAGACTGTGCACTGAGTCAGACCTTCAATCTTGCTAGCACTCAATATCCCAGTTACAGATCAAAACAGGAAAAAATGAAAATAAATATATAAAATAAAAATGATGGTTTAGAACAAACTTTTGACCTAGTTTGAACCTCCTAACTCCAGTGTTTATAACTCCACTTACAGATCACCCACTTAACGAGCAAACACTTAAGAGAAGCTAACACTAGAGCAAGCTCCACCGGAGTCCCAGGGGTTCTATTTATACAGTCTGTTCAGGTGTAGGGATGTAGCGAACTGTTCGCCCGCGAGCTAGTTCGCGCGAACATCGGGTGTTCGCGTCCGCCGAATGTTCGCGAACGTCGCGCGACGTTCGCCAATTTGGGTTCGCGTTCGATTCGAATAAAAATCGTTCGACCATTCGATTCCTTCGACCGCTAAAAATTGAACGATTTCCATTTGTTCGAACGATTGTAAGCATTCGATCGAATGAAAAGCATTCGATCGAATGGCTTCGATCGTTCGATTCGAATGAAAATCCTTCGATCGAACGATTAAAATCCTTTGATCGTTCGATTCGAATGAAAATCCTTTGATCGAACGATTAAAATCCTTCGATCGTTCGATTCTAACGATTTTAGCGGGTGTTCGAAGTTCGCAAACTGTTCGAAGTTCGCAAACTGTTCGCGAACGTTCGCATTTTTTGCCGGTGTTCGCGAACGTCGTTCGCGAACACCAAATCGGCAGTTCGCTACATCCCTATTCAGGTGCAACTAATCAAACCCCACCCCCTCAAACGGAGGGAAAACAGCAAAGTAAAGCAGGTTGTGACAAACTTGCTGGAAGCACACTTGCACACCAAACTTTGCTGTTTAGCACCCAAGACAGAAAAAAACCTTTACAAAATAAAACCACAGTAGTTAAATATAAACCTTAATATAAAATAGCAGTTAATAAATACTTATCCTTTTCAGATGATTTGTTTGCTTTAAGTTGCTTTATCCAGTCAGCAGACTGATTCAAACAGACTCACTGGAGTGCCAGGGGTTCTATTTAGTTGCCTTTGTCTTCGGGAGGAGCCCTCAGCTACTCAGATGCCGCCAGGTCTTAAAACGAGAGGTGCAAGGTGAACGGTTCCCAAGCACTCCCATGATAAAAATCTGCCCCTTCATGTCAAACAACATAGCCCCATGCCTATTATAGATTACCCCCTTCCATAAAATAGAATAGGTAGACCCACAGACGTCTAGCACAAGAGCTGTCAGTCACACATCCCATTGCCCAAGCACTCCCATGTTAAAAATCTGACATTTCAACACATTGCCTAGTGAGCCTCAATTTCCCTATCCTGTAATACCATATGGAGAGAAAAACCTAGCAAAGTCTTCTGCATTTCCATATCAGACAAAGTTGACCAATCACAAGAGGACTTTCCAATCCATGTCAAAGACTGCTTATCAATCAACATTACCCCCTTCCATAAAATAGAATAGATAGATAGACCCACAGCCCTTCGCCTAGCCTCTATGACATTGCCCAAGCACTCCCATGATAAAAATCTGACATTACAACACATTGCCTAGTAAGCCTCAACTTCCCTATCCCGTAATACCATAGGGAGAGAAAAACCTAGCAAGTCTCCTTCACTTACAAATCAGTCAAAGTTGACCAATCACAAGATGACTTTCAAATCCATTTCAAAGACTGCCTGTCAAACAACATAGCCACTTTCCTATTATAGATTACCCCCTTCCATAAAATAGAATAGGTAGACCCACAGACTTCTAGCACAGAGCTGTCAGTCACAGAGCCCTTCGCCTAGCCTCAGTGGCAATTAGCCATTGCCCAAGTGCTTCCATGATAAAAATTTACATACCCAAAATTGCCTAGTAAGCCTCAACTTCCCTATCCCGTGATACCATAGAGAGAGAAAAAACCTACCAAAGTCTTCTTCATTTCCATATGAGTCAAAGTTGACCAATCACAAGAGGACTTTCCAATCCATGTCAAAAACTGTCTGTCAAACAACATAGCCCCTTGCCTATTATAGATTACCCCCTATCATAAAATAGAATAGATGGACCTACAGCCTTCTGGCACAAAGGCTGTCAGTCACACATTGCCCAAGCACTCTCACGATAAAAATCTGACGTTCCAACACATTGCCTAGTAAGCCTTAACTTCCCTATCCCGTAATACCATAGGGAGAGAAAAACCTGACTTCTTCATTTCCGTATCAGTCAAAGTTGACCAATCACAAGACAACTTTCCAATCCATGTCAAAGACTGCTTGTCAAACAACATAGCCCTTTACCTATTATAGATTACTGCCTTCCATAAAATATAATAGGCAGACCCTTCGCCTAGCCTCTATATCAATAAGCCATTGCCATTAGCCATTGCCCAAGCACTCCCATGATAAAAAATCTGACATTCCAACACATTGCCTAGTAAACCTCAACTTCCCTATCCCGTAATACCATAGGGAGAGAAAAACATAGCAAAGTCTTCTTAATTTCCATATCAGTCTAAGTGGACCAAAACAATACAAAACAATAGAAAGACCCACAGTCATCTATCACAAGAGCTGTCAGTCACATAGCCCTTTGCCTAATCCCTATGACAATTTGACATCACCCAATCCCTTCCATGATAAGAACTGACATTCCAACACATGGCCATGTTTTGAGCAGTGCCTAGTAATCCTCAACTTAAATTTGAGGCTTATAGTGATCATAACATGGTCTCCTTTGAGATTTTGTTGCAGAAGCAATTCTATAAGGGAGTTACTAAAACACTAAATTTCAGACGTGCAAACTTTGTCAGTATAAGGACATCTCTGCAACATATTAAGTGGGAAATGCTTTTCACAGGGTTAAACACAGAACAAAAATGGGAAGTCTTTAAAATGCTGCTTGATAAATCTACTTGTCAGTATATTCCACTTGTAAGCAAGGAACGTCGTTGCAAAGCAAAACCTTTTTGGTTCAATAGAAGCGTTGGTGTTGAGGTGGGTAAGAAAAGACCTGCTTTTAAGGCTTTCAAGTTAGCTGGTACAGCCGAAACATTTATAAGGTACAAGGAGGCCAATAAATCATGCAAAGAAGCTATAAGGCAAGCTAAAATTGATATAGAAAAGGATATTGCAGCAAACAGTAAAAAAAATCCAAAAAAAAAATGTTAATAGTAAAAAAACGAAGCAGAAAGGGGTGGGACCCTTACTATCAGAGGGGGGTCAGCTGGTTGATGAAAACAAAATAAAAATGCAGATTCTGAACTTTTTTCAATTAATTTTTCATCTTTCTACACAAATGAGGAACCAGTAAGTGAATGTTTCTTCTTAACAGTCCCAATTCTAGTAATACAACTAATGATGCATGGTTCACACATGAGGAAATTCAAAAGAGACTAGAACATGTTAAGATTAACAAAGGTCTGGGGCCAGATGGTATTCATCCCAGGGTACTTAGCGAGCTTAGCTCTGTGATGGCCAAGCCTCTTTACTTAATTTTTAAGGATTCATTGATCATTGATCTGGCATAGTGCCGAGAGACTGGCGAATTGCTAATGTGGTGCCTCTATTCAGAAAAGGATCCCGTTCTCAGCCTCAAAACTATAGGCCAGTTAGTCTGACGTCAGTGATAGGAAAGCTTTTTGAAGGGTTAATAAAGAATAAGATACTGGACTTCATAGCAAATCATAATACTATGAGTTTGTGCCAGCATGGTTTTATGCGTAATAGATCTTGTCAGACTAACTTAATTTCTTTTTATGAGAAGGTAAGTAGAGACCTCGATTCTGGGATGGTAGTGGGTGTGATTTACTTAGACTTTGCTAAAGCATTTGATACAGTGCCACACAAAAGGTTACTGGTTACATTAAGGAATGTTGGCCTGGAACATAGTATTTGTACCTGGATCGAGAACCGGCTAAAAGATAGACTACAAAGAGTGGTGGTAAATGGAACATTTTCTAATTGAACCAGTGTTGTTAGTGGAGTACCGCAGGGCTCTGTAATAGGTCCCTTGCTTTTCAACTTGTTTATTAATGACCTGGAGGTGGGCATTGAAAGTACTTTTTCTATTTTTGCAGATGAGACTAAATTATGCAGAACTATAGGTTCCATGCAGGATGCTGACACTTTATAGAGTGATTTAACTAAGTTGGAAAACTGGGCAGCAAACTGGAAAATTCGGTTCAATGTTGATGAATGCAAGGTTATGCACTTTGGCAAAACTAATATAAATGTAAGTTATACACTAAATGGCAGTGTGTTGGGAGTTTCCTTAAATGAGAAGGATCTAGGGGTCTTTGTAGATAACACGTTGTCTAATTCTGGACAGTGTCATTCTGTGGCTACTAAAGCAAATAAAGTTCTGTCTTGCATAAAAAAGGGCATTAACTCAAGGGATGAAAACATAATTATGCCTCTTTATAGGTCCCTGGCGAGGCCTCATCTGGAGTATGGGGGGCAGTTTTGGACTCCAGTCCTTAAGAGGGATATAAATGAGCTGGAGAGAGTGCAGAGACTAAGTGCAACTAAATTGGTTAAGGGGATGGAAGACTTAAATTATGAGGGGAGACTTTCAAGGTTGGGGTTGTTTTCTTTGGAAAAAAGGCGCTTGTGAGGGGACATGATTACACTTTACAAGTACATTAGAGGACATTATAGACAAATGGCAGGGGACCTTTTTACCCATAAAGTGGATCACCGTACCAGAGGCCTCCCCTTTAGACTAGAAGAGAAGAACTTTCATTTGAAGCAACGTAGGGGGTTCTTCACAGTCAGGACAATGCACTGCCGGGTGATGTTGTGATGGCTGATTCAGTTAATGCCTTTAAGATTGGCTTGGATGATTTTTTGGACAGACATAATATCAAAGGCTATTGTGATACTAAGCTCTATAGTTAGTATAGATATGAGTATATAGAATTTAATTAAAATTAGGGAGCGGTGTGTGTATGGGGCTGGGTTTTCATTTGGAGGAGTTGAATTTGATGGACTTTGTCATTTTTCAACCCAATTTAACTATGTAACTATGTAACTTCCCTATCCCGTAATACCATAGGGAGATAACAACCCACCAAGTCTTCTTCTTTTCCATATCAGTCAAAGTTGACCAATCACAAGAGGACTTTTCAATCCATGTCAAAGACTGCCTGTCAACAACATAGCCCTTTGCCTATTATAGATGACCCCCTTCCATACAAAACAATAGGAAGACCTACACCCATCTATCACAAGAGCTGTCAGTCACATAGACCTATATTATTTTATTTTTTTTAACCACTCAGTGGTAAGAAACTCTGCCATTATATGACAATATTAGTCCTTCTTACTTCATCACAGCAGTCCAATTCTCAATTTTTATTAACAGCACCAAATTTTTTTTTTATATAGCACATAAAAAACACAACTACTTTCTTTACTCATTAACAATAGATTGCCATTTTCTAAATTTCCATAAACCCTCTGCATCATCCAGCCCACTGCGCTTAATATCCCATAAATAATATATATATAATCTATTCAAGAATAAACGAATACATCCTTCTTTTGAGATTTTTTCTTGTTTGAAAACCAAAACATTTCTAACATCCCATAATACTTCTTTAAGGCATGCCAAAAACAAGCATAAAGCTCTACTCTTAACTTAATCTTAATTTAAACTATGTAATCCATCATTATTTCCCAAGTGATAAACCTAACCCCAATTAACTCCTTACAAAATGGGTTTAATCTTTCCATATATCAGATGCACACAAATCGCGCTTCTTCAGAAAAACTCTTGTAGGCAAGCATTCATGATAAGACATCCATAAAATATCTCTTTGATAGTTCTGTAACCCAGGCATTGCTACATATTTCTACACCACCACTACTTTGCAAGCTTTCATATTCCGAATATTTGACACACATTCATCCCTTCTGATCTATTTCTTTACTATCTTTTTATTTTTCTCCTCCTACCCCAAATCTTCCAACTTAAAATTATTTCTAAATACCTGTAGTCGTAAATAGAAATTCGGAACAACAAAACACACGGCTTGTTTAATTCACAGCTTAACCACCCCCATCTCCTCAATAACCACCCTCCCATATATCTCATCATAACAGCACAATTACAATCTCTATACAAAATTTTGATAACACAAAACCAATACTGTAAATCAACTAAAACTGAAATATTTGGCATATCCAAACCTCCATTCCTTTCATTTATACACTATTTCTCTTTTAATTTTCTCCATACGAGATCTTTTGTAAACATAGCTTACTCGGAGGAAAAACATTACTTGCATAAAAAATTATTGATAATATTACGATTAGCACTTTCCCTGACCAGGACAAATTTCTCATACACCAAAATTTTAATTTTTTTGCTAATCTATTTCCCACATTATTCCAAACCACATTACATTTTAACTCTTTATCAAAAAAAAATAAAAACACCCAACACTTCAATACCATCCTCCACTTTTATTATCAAGTTATCCTCAAAAACCATAGGTTTCCCAAACATACACAATTTACATTTTTGCCAATTTACCTTCATGTTAGATTCACTACAAAAAATATTCAATAAGAGCTTCATTCTATTAATAGCTACAGATGAATTACATAAAACGACCACATCATCCATATAAACCATTTTTTTAACTTTCCTCCCTCCACTACCAGGTAACTCAAAACCCCTAATAATCTTATCTCTTTCAATAAACTTCACTAACGGTTCCATAATACAAATAAAAGCAATAGATGACAGTGGGCATCCCTGCCAAACACCTGACAGAACTTTCACCCAAGAACCCATTTATCAGCAATTTACTCTCTATTCCAGAATAAAACCCTTTAATTACCTGCAAAAGTTCTACTGGAATACCCATTCTGCTCAAAACACAAAAAAGAAAATTAATTAATTATTCTAAATCCAATGATGACACTATAATGGAACGATTTCTATCTTTAACATAAGAAATAATATCACACAATAAAATTTAATTTTCAGTAATTACACGACCTGGCACTGCACAAGTCTGACTCCCACCCACTATTTTACCTACCACATTCCCCATTTTCCACCAATTTAGCAACTATTTTATAGTCTGAATTCAAGAGCGTAATCGGACGCCAATTCTTAATTTCCTTACATTCACCTTTCTTAAAAATTAGAAAAATTATACCTTCCTTCATTGATTTTGACAAAACGCTATGCTCCATTATATACTTACAAATTTCAAAAAAATCCTCCTTCATAATGTCCCAAAACAAACAATAAAACTCACTAGGCAACCCATCACTTCCAGGTGTTTTATTTAAAGCCATACTCTTAATTGTATCATACACTTCCATAACATCCACACTTCTTGCCAAATCACAAGCATCATCTTTATCCAAAGAACAGTCTAAGATATCTAAAAAATCAATATCAACTTTACCTCTCTTCCCCCATATAAATTAGCGTAAAATCTCTTGAAACACTCATACATTTCTTCCCCTTTCACTTCCTCACTACATTCATTAAAGACATTCTCAAAACAAGCTTTTTATGACATACTTTTTTGAAAAAAAAGCGTGCATTTTTCATTTAATTCTAAATGCCGAACTTTAGAACGATAAATAATTTCCTTCCCTTTTTCCTTAATTTCATTTTGAATTTTCCCTCTCACGTTCAAAATATCCTCCTCCAATCAAACCCCACATTCCTTAACTTATATAACATTTAAAGTCTATTCTGCAATCCATTAAATCTTTTCCTTTTCAACCTAGCATTTTCATAACCTTTACGTTTAAAAAAGCCTTTAATTTACCCCTTGACCCAATCCCACCAATCTAAGACATTACTAAAAGATTTTTTTTCCACACGCCACACCTCATACAACTCACAAAACTGTTTTTTATACTTTTTATTTTCAGCTAACTTTAAATTTAATTTCCATACCCCATGCCCATAATCCTTACTTCCCAAGGAAACTTCACGTTACCACCACATGATCAGAATCAATAACAGACACATGACTCATTTTTCTAAAGACAAAATGATCTGAAAATAAACATACTGTAAATCTAATCTAGACTTAACTGTACCTGAATCTGAAAAGAACGTAAATTGAGTATCTTCATGTTTTGCAACTTCATGCGCATCCTTTAGTTTTAAGTCTAAAATTATATTATTTAACAAATTCCCTGTAGCATCTAACTTAACATTTCCACTTCCCACCCTATCAGAGACTTTACGAATACAATTGAAATCCCCAGCCACAAAGGTTGGATTCTTTCCAAACACAAAATATTTCTAGTTTTTAAAAAAAATGAATCTACTTTATTTAACTGCTGGTCCATATAAATTAAAAAGACAGAACCTTTCGCCAAAATAATTTAACTCAAATAATGTAAGCCTTCCTGGTACTAGAACTGTATAAGAATTAACTGAAATGTTTACATTATTTATTAACACACCTACAGCAGCATTATTATTCTCCTCTGATGTTGACCAAAACCTGTCCCCATAACTCCACTCACTCTTTCTAGAAGCAACAGCAAAAGGAACATTCTTGAAGGCAGAAAATATCTCCACCCAAATTATGCAAATCCTGAGGCTCTTTTGACCACTGAACTAAAGCCTCTTACATTTAGGGAGACTACCTTCAGAAATATAAGAGAAAATTAGACACACCAAAAAAAAAAAAAAAAACATAATTACTCCACAGCACTGCTGCTGCTGAAGAAACACACATTTTGTAGATTTTCCACATTTTTGATTTCAAGAAAACTTTGATCAGGAGACTGTTCAGCAGTTCTAAAAATAACAGGAGTTTCAGGGCTTGAAAATACAGAGCCCTCCTCCACTACACCCATAACAGGACAATTTGCAAGCACGTAAGTTTTTTAGACCGTTTTGCAGGACTTTCATCTCCACTTGAACTTGACGTGTTTTTGCTGCTATGAACCTCCATTTGTATCTGCTCTTGCTCTTCACTTTCTGTAGGATCCCAAAAAATCTCTTCAGCAATATCACTTTCAGTTAGAGGGCTAAATACATTTTCAATCTCGTGACCCTCAGACTGATTGATTTTCACCTGAAGCCTGCAGTTCATCAGGGGCCCCACCCTGCACAGGTGTTTCCTCATCCCCCTCCACAGACAATTCTGATTCAGACACAATTCCAAGAAACATGTCAGGTTGAGCTTCCACAACACCAACAGGTTCCACTTGAACCGACATTGCAGTCTGCTCTGATCTCTTAACCATCTCTGCATAGGAAACTCTTACCACATTTAATTTCCTACAGTTCTTAGCAGTATGGTCTTTGTTTCCATAAACATCACAGGATGTTGGCACCAAACATGCACCTGCCTCGTGACCACTTTTTCCACAATTTCAGCAACATTTCCCTTTCTGGCACTCGTCACATTTGTGCCAATACATAAAACATTGCCTACAATATTGGGGTTGTCCAGGGTAATACAAAAAACCCTATTACCAACAACTGAAAAATTTGCCAGTGGATGTTTAACCCCTCCAATGCCATTTGGATCCAGCTTCAGTCTGACCTAAAACTTTATATTTCCATTATACGTTTTGAAACAGTTAGTTTGTCTCATTCAAGCAAACAGGATCTTTGTAAAAAGTAATGTAGGGACCTATAGGATATTCTATCCCTATAGAGTTAATCCCCTACCTTTTGTATGTAGTTCTCTTTTCCCTTGTTATTGGGCCAAGCCCTTGTAACTGGTAAAGTGTAACACCCACACCTATTGGACAAAGAGTGTAATGACACTCCCCTGCCACACTGCTATATAGTGAGGTGTAGGGAGTGGCCTCTTCCTCTTTGGCTCCTGGTGCTGCTGCTAGGTGAATCTCCATTGAGCCTGGGATCACCATAGGCCCCAGTAAGCATTTACCCCAGAGGGACCTGACACCTTTGGTGCTAAGTCGGGGACCAGGTAACCCTGTGAACGAGGACCAGCTAAGATAGTAAGATCTTGTTATAGTCTCTCTAGGAGAGAAAGACAGAGAGGTGTAGCAGAAAGAGCAGTTGTTGCTCCAACGAGGATTGTAGTAGGGAGTAGCTACCCACAAGGCCTGTTTGCCTTTAGAGCAGGGACCTCAGTTGATAGGCATCTAGGTGAGCAAAGGACTACCTGTACCCTACCTGATAGATCCCGATCCCCTCACTGTGCAACGTCGGTTGAACTGGGAATTGATGTACACCTGTCTGCAATATCTTTTGGGAGTCGCATCTGTCTGACTGTGAACCTTGTACTGTCCAAAGTGATTCCATCTGCTGTGTCCTCAGTAATATTGTAAGTAAACCTATGGTCATTTGCCTCTGGCATAATAAATCTGTGCTCCTGTTTTACCTTTTTAAAGAACCTCCTGGCGTCCATTATTCTATTTTACACTTAAATGCCTGTGAGTACTAGTTCAACTACAGTTTAAAGGGGAAGCTTCCATTTGGCGAAGGCTCTGCCCTGGGTGAAGATTCGCAATGTAACCCATGCTCACTACCTAGCTGGTCACCCTTAACTCCTAATTGGCAGAATAGGCCAAGAAAGCGTTACAGTAACATCATAGAACTTTGGTGCGGCATAATCTTGCAAACAGAAGATGTCATTTACCTGCAGTCCAAAGCCTTGCAAAATAACTTTATTGACAAAAGATCAGAGCTCCAATCTCCTTAAATATACAGGCTTAACCTGAAACCTCAAGGTGTTTTTAATGAATCCCGACTCCATTGAAGACAAATTCCGAGGCAATCACTTCACACTTCATGGTCCTAATCCCCTCGAAAGCACCCTCATCTTAGATACAGCTGAAGTCAAGCAAGGCGATACAAAACTGTCAGCCCATGATAAAAGCTGACATTCCTACACATTACCATGTGTTGAGCAGTGCCTAGTAAACCTCAACTTCCATATACCGTAATACCATAGGGAAACCTAGCAAAGTCTTTTTCATTTCCATATCAGTCAAAGTTTACCAATCACAAGAGGACTTTCCAATCCATGTCAAAGACTGCCTGCCAAAAAACATAGCCCTTTGCCTATAATAGATTATCCCCTTCCATAAAATAGATAACCCCACAGCCACACAGCCCTTCGACTAACCTCTATGGCAATTACCCATTGCCCAAGCACTCCCATGATAAAAATCTGACATTCCAACCCATTGCCTAGTAAGACTCAACTTCCCTATCCCGTAATGCCATAGAGAGAGAAAAACCTAGCAAACTCTTCTTCATTTCCATATCAGACAGCAGTGCCTAGTAAACCTCAACTTCCATATACCGTAATACCATAGGGAAACCTAGCAAAGTCTTTTTCATTTCCATATCAGTCAAAGTTGACCAATCCCAAGAGGACTTTCCAATCCATGTCAAAGACTGCTTGTCAAACAACATAGCCCCTTGACAATTATAAATTAACCCCTTCCATAAAATAGAATAGACCCACAGACTTCTAGCACAAGAGCTGTCAATCTCACAGCCCTCCACCTAGGCTCTATGGCAATTAGCTATTGCCCAAGCACTCCCATGATAAAAATCTGACATTCCAACACACTGCTGTGTGTTGAGCAGTGCCTAGTAATCCTCAACTTCCCTATCCTGTAATACCATAGGGAGAGAAAAACCTAGCAGAGTCTTCTTCATTTCCATATCAGTCAAAGCTGACCAATCACAAGACGACTTTCCAATCCATGTCAAAGACTGCCTGTCAAACAACATAGCCCCTTGCCTGTAATAGATTATCCCCTTAGATAAAATAGAATAGGTAGACCCACATCCTTCTAGCAGAAGAGCTGTCAGTCACACAGCCCTTCGCCTAGACTCTATAGCAATTAGCCATTGCCCAAGAACTCCCATGATAAAAATCTGACATTCTAACACATTGCCTAGTAAGCCTCAACTTCCCTATCCCGTAATACCATAGGGAGAGAAAAACTATTAAAGTCTTGTTCCTTTCCATATCAGTCAAAGTTGACCAATCACAAGAAGACTTTCCAATCAATGGCAAAGACTGCTTGTCAAACAACATAGCACCTTCCTATTATAGATTATCCCCTTTCATAAAATAGAATAGGTAGACCCACATCTTTCTAACACAAGAGCTGTCAGTCACACACCCCTTCGCCTTGCCTCTATAGCAATTAGCCATTGACCAAGCACTCCCATGATAAAAATCTGACATTCCAACACATTGCCATGTGTTGCGCAGTGCTTAGTAAGCCTCAACTTCCCTATACCATAATACCATAGGGAGAGAAAAACTAAGCAAAGTCTTCTTCTTTTCCATATCAGTCAAAGTTGACCAATCACAAAAGGACTTTCCAATCCATTTCAAAGACTGCCTTTCAAACAACATAGCCCCTTGCCTATTATAGATTACCCCCTTCCATAAAATAGGTAGACGGACAGACTTCTAGCACAAGAGCTGTGAGTCACACAGCCCTACACAGAGCTTCTACGGCAGTTAGACATTGACCAAGCACTCCCATGATAAAAATCTGATATTACAACACATTGCCTAGTAAACCTCAACTTCCCTATCCTGTAATAACATAGTGAGAAAAAAACCTAGCAAGTCTTCTTGATTTCCATATCAGTCAAAGTTGACCAATCACAAGAAAACTTTCCAATCCATGTCAAAGACTGCTTGTCAAACAACAATACCCCTTGCCTATAATAGATTACCCCCTTCCATAAAATAGAATAGGTAGACCCACAGACTTCTAGCACAAGAGCTGTCAGTCACACAGCCCTTCGCCTAGCCTCTATGGCAATTAGCCATTGCAGCACTCCCATGATAAAAAAAACACCTTGCCTAGTAAACCTCAACTTCCCTATCTCGTAATACCATAGGGAGAGAAAAACCTAGCAAAGTCTTCTTCATATCAGTCAAAATTGACCAATCACAAGTGGACTTTTCAATCCATGTCAAAGACTGCCTGTCAAACAACATAGCCCTTTGCCTATTATAGATTACCCTCTTCCATACAAAACAATGGAAAGACCCAGAGCCATCTATCACAAGAGCTGTCAGTCACATAGCCCTTTGATTAGACACTATGACAATTTTGCATCACCCAATACCTCCCATGATAAGATCTGACATTCCAACTCATGGGCATGTATTGAGTTGTGCCAAGTAAGCCTCAACTTCCTTATCCCTTAATGCCATAGGGAGAGAGCAACCCACCAAGACTCCTTCATTTCCATGTCAGTCAAAGTTGACCAATCACAAGAGGACTTTCCAATCCATGTCCAAGACTGCCTTTCAACAACACAGCCCTTTGCCTATTATAGATAACCACCTTCCATACAAAATAATAGGAAGACCCACAGCCAATTAACACAAGAGCTGTCAGTCAGATCACCCAACCACTCCCATGATAAGATCTGTCATTTAAATACATAGCCATGTGTTGAGCTGTGCAAAGTAAGCCTCAACTTCCCTATCCTATAATACCATAGGGAGAGAACAACCCACCAAGTCTTCTTCATTTCCATATCAGTTAAAGTTGACCAATAACAAAAGGACTTTCCAATCAATGTCAAAGACTGCCTGTCAACAACACAGTCCTTTGCCTATTATAGATGACCTGCTTCCATACAAAACAATAGGAAGACCTACAGCCATCTATCACAAGACCTGTCAGTCACATAGCCCTTTGCCTAGACTCTATGACAACTTGACATCGCCCAATACCTCCCATGATAAGATCTGACATTCCAACAAAACCATGTGTTGAGCTGTGCAAGTAAGCCTCAACTTCCTTATCCGGTAATACCATAGGGAGAGAACAACCCACCAAGACTTCTTCTTTTCCGTATCAGTCAAAGTTGACCAATCTTGAGAGGACTTTCCAATCCATGTCAAAGACTGCCTGTCAAACAACGTAGCCCTTTGCCTAATATAGATAACCCCCTTCAATACAAAACAATAGGCAGACCCACTGCCATCTATCACAAAGCCCTTTGCCCAAACATTCTCATGACAAAAATCTGACATTCCAACACATTGCCTAGTAATCCTCGACTTCCCTATCCCGTAATACCATGGGGAGAGAAAAACCTAGCAAAATCTTCTGCATTTCCATATCAGTCAAAGTTGACCAATCACAAGAGGACTTTCCAATCCACGTCAAAGACTGCCTGTCAAACAAAATAGCCCCTTGCCTATTATAGATTACCCCCATCCATAAAATAGAATAGGTAGACCCACAGCCTTCTAGCACAAGAGCCGTCAGTCACACAGCCCTGAGCTGAGGGGGCACAACTGTAAGGCAAGAGTCTTTGGGCTTAAGGTCACAGTACAAAACGTGAGACAAATCGTAGTCAGATCAGGCCGGGTCGGGATTCGCAGAGAACAAGCGTAGTCAGGCAGGCAAGGGTCAAACCGGGTAATCAAACGGAAGGGATACAGCGGAAGAGGTAGTCCTATAACAGGCAATGGTCAGGAATCAGGAGTTCAGAATGTTAGTTAGCCAGTCAGGGGTCAAAACAGGAATCAGACAGATAATTAGCTTTAAGCTCAGGAACCACAGAAAAACAGATCCTATCACGGTCACGGCCCTGTGGCTTTAATGAGCCTTATATACATTCAAATTTGGTGCCATTGCGTGCTGGCGTCAGCACGCCAGCGCACCTGCCCCTTTAAATAGCGATGAGGCGCGTGCCCTTGCGGATCTAAGGTGGCATGGCTTTATGAAGGATAGGTCATGTCAGACGAATTTGTTTGCTTTTTATAAGGTAAGTAAGATTCTGGACAGTGGGGGGGGCAGTAGATGTGATCTATTTGGATTTTTCCAAATCGTTTGATTCTGTGCCCCACAAACGACTGCTTTCTAAACTAAGGTCTGTTGGGCTTAATGAAGTCGTTTGCACATGGATAGGAAACTGGCTACAGGATCAGGTACAGAGGGTGGTTGTTAATGGGACATTCTCTACTTGGAGTAAGGTTCTTAGTGGGGTCCCCCAGGGCTCAGTATTGGGTCCACTTTTATTTAACTTGTTCATTAATGACTTAGGGGAGGGTGTTGTAAGTAATGTATCAGTGTTTGCAGATGACACAAAATTATCCAGCCCAATTAATTCCATCCAGGATGTGGCACTTGCAACAGGATCTTGACAAACTGGCAATCTGGGCAGCTAAGTGGCAAATGAGATTCAATGTTGATAAATGTAAAGTCCTGCACCTGGGATGTAACAATATCCACTTATACCCTTAATGGGACTGCACTAGGCAAATCCATAATGGAGACGGAGCTTGGAGTCCTTGTAGATAATAAGCTTGTCTGTAGCAAGCAATGCCAGTCAGCAGCATCAAGGGCAAATAAGGTCTTGAGTTGTATTAAATGGGGCAGAGAGTCACGGGAGGAGGGGGTCCCACTGTATAGAGCACTTGTAAGGCCCCATCTAGAATATGCCGTACAGTTTTGGTCTCCATCACTCAAACAGGACATTATTGTATTAGAGAGGGTACAGAGAAGGACAACTAAGCTGGTAAAGGGAAAATCTTAGCTATGAGGAAAGACTGGCCAAATTGGGGATGTTCACGCTGGAGAAGAGGCGCTTAAGGGGTGATATGATAACTATGTATAAATATATAAGGGGATCATATAATAATCTCTCTAATGCTTTATTTACCAGTAGGTCTTTCCAGCTGACACAAGGTCACCCATTCCGATTAGAAGAAAAGAGGTTCCGCCTAAATATTGGGAAGGGGTTTGTTACAGTGAGAGCTGTGAAGATGTGGAATTGTCTCCCTGAATCAGTGGTACAGGCTGATACATTAGATAGGTACAAGGAAGGGTCGGATGCTTTATTCACCAGTAGCTCCTCCCAGCAGACAGGAGGGAGCCAATGAGATTAGAGGAGGGAAAGGGGTGTTACAGGGAGAGCTGGGAAGTGAATCAGTGGTACAGGCTGATACATTAGATAGGTACAAGGAAGGGTCGGATGCTTTATTCACCAGTAGCTCCTCCCAGCAGACAGGAGGGAGCAATGAGATTAGAGGAGGGAAAGGGGCGTTACAGGGAGAGCTGGGAAGTGAATCAGTGGTACAGGCTGATACATTAGATAGGTATAAGAAGGGGTTGGATGGTGTTTAGTAAGTGAGGAAATACAGGGTTATGGGAGATAGCTAGTGATGAGCAAATTTGTGCCGTTTTGCTTCCTCCAGATTTATGGGCAGATTTACTAAAGGGCGAAATGACTACCGCTGGCGACAATTCACCTGCATTACTGCTTATAGGGACTTCACAGATTCACTAATGGGCGCAGGCATCACTACGCTAGAGAAGGAGATAGATGATAGTGCTGATTCACACTCTAACGCCAGGCGACTTTTTGCTCTGGCAAATGGATGTTACTAAATTCACTAAAATGTGGATTTTACTGAACGTTACCTGTTTCGCCAGACTTGCCTTTGCCAGCTCAGAGAAGGCGAAGTGCACTGGAGTGCATAGATCTTCCTCAATATTCTGTTACTTACATCACATTTTTTGTTGAAAGAGCTTCTAAGTCCCAAAAAACGACGGCTTCGCTCACATCGCAACACTTCACCAGGCGTAGATTCGGCAGAACAACGCTAATTGACTAAAATCCGAAGTTGCGTCCAGGGCGCCGAATGCTGATGAAGTTGCTCTAGTGTTACTGCGGCAAGCAAAGCGAAGTTGCGCTAGCGCTGCCTAATTTGCATACGGCGGGAAGTTAAAGTACAATGGACGTATATGTTGCAGCAAATACATTACATTACACAAGCCTGGGAACCTTATAAAATAAAATAAAGTTGTTATATTGCCCTACACATGAGCCCACTGTATAGTTTATGTGTCATATGTTAGAAAATGTAGGTGGGAAGGAGGGTACCCCAAAAAAAACTTAGGATCTTTTACAGCCTATCACCTTGAAAAAAGGAGTTAGAAAAATTTTCTAATTTTTTGAGGAACTCCTATCTACTCTATTGCAATTCACCTGGTCTGAGGTGGTGAAGGCAAGTCTGGCGCAAGAGATAACGTTCAGTAAAATCCGCGTCTTAGTGAATTCGCATAGTTACATCCATTCGCCAGAGCGCAAATTCGGCATGCTGTGGGGAGCGAAGTAGCGCTAGAGTCTATCGCCTTCGTTAGCGAAGTTACACCTGCGTTACTTTGCCCTTTAGTAAATTTCTCCCATAGTGTTTGAGGAATGCCTTGATGCTTTGCTGCATATAGTGCCTTGTCAATACCAGTGTAATACATTTTGTCAAGACCCAATTGGGTTTTTTTCCAACTTAAAATGTTTATTCAATTTCAGCATTTTAAGTTTCAAAGATTCACAGTATTTCTCAAAACACATGTCTATGAGAACAAGGTTACTGTTGCAGACATTTATCAATAACATTTGTCAAATATATGGCCTACAGAAGTATAGAGAGTAAAATGAACATTAAGAACCAAAAAACATCTTGTAGGAACCTGTACCTCAGCTAGAGAATGTATCACTTTACTGGACCTGGTGGTTTGATAGATATAATAGTCCCATTTAGACCATACTGCCTCGTAACAGGGAATCATCCCTGAGTTTAACTGTCAGCTCCTCCATTAATTTCATATCCCGAATGCGCGAGATAACTTCCCCTAAAGTTGGAGCGTTAGGTGCTTTACATTGAGAGGTGATGAGAGAATGGAAGGCAGCAGCTCATAGTAACACTTCTATGTATGGATGGACATAAAGCCATTGGGGCAAATTCACTAAGATGTGAAGCGCCGAACGCTAGAGTTAATTCGCTAGCGTTTGGCATTTTCACTACTGCGCAAATTCACTAACGAACGCTGGCGTAGTTTCGCTAGTGTTACTTCGCAACCTTACGCCAGGCGAAGTTTCGATAGCGACGAAACTACGCAAATTCACTAACTTGCGCAGTGTACTGAACGCTACCTTTTACGCTAGACTTCCTTCGCCACCTCAGACCTGGCGAAGCGCAATAGAGTAGATAGGGATTGTTTCAAAAAAAGTCAATTTTTTTTCTAAGTCCCAAAAAACGCTGGCGTGTTTTCTACATGATGGCTGATAGGCTGAAAAAGATCGAAAAATGTTTGGGCCTCCCCTCCTTCCTCCCTACATTTCCTGACTAATGGCAACTTACCTAGACAGTGGGCACATGTGTAGGGCAAAATAAAAAAATTTATTTACTGATTTGAAGGTTTTCTAGGCATTTGTAGTGCAGATACGTATTCCTCCATTAAAATTTGAATTTTGCTCCATATGCAAATTAGCCTTCGCTAGCCTAACTTCGCTTTATATAGCGAATCAACGCTAGCGCAACTCCGCAACCTTACGCTACCCCTGTGCGCAACTTCGGATTTTAGTGAATTTGCGGAGCCCTGGCGGAACTACGCCTGGCGAAGTGCGGCGAAGTTGCGCCTTAGTGAATTTGCCCCTTAGTGTGAAAAAGCCAATAATAAAACACAGTTTTTTTTGAGCGATAGTTATTTTTTTGAACTTGATTAGGTTTGCTGTTTTCAACATCATTTGTATTATGTTCAATTTGTAGATTGCATCGTTAGAATACTTTGTTAAGAAACATTAAAAAATAACATACTGAGTCAAAAAATGATGGCACAGAACAATAACAACTTTAATCGAGTGTCTACAGCCAAAAAATCATGATGATAATGAAATCCCACATAACGACCATTTGGATCAGGGAATACATTGTCTATAGCAGAAACCACACAGGATAGGATGGGTTTCCTGTTCTTGGCACCTAGGTAACCGTAAATCCAAACTGTGAAACTGTCATAAGCAATTTTATTAAGTCCGCTAGATGGAAGAGCATTGGGGCCAGCAAAAAAAACTCAAAAAAAGTCAAAATTATGATTCTTAATGTTTTAATTTGACTTGAAAAAGCCGAAATTATGACTTTTCATCTCATAATTATGACTTTAAAAAGTCAAAATGATGAATTTTAGACTCATAATTATGAATTTTAATCTCATAATTATGACTTTTAAGCTCATAATGTCAGAAGTCATAATTTAGACTTTTTAAAGCCATAGTTATGAGTTTAAAAGTCATAACTATGAGTTTTAAAAGTCATGAATCTTTCCATGATTTGTTGTCCAACAAGGTAAAGACTCACCTCTCCCAAATCTCATCCAAATAATTTCAAACAAAATGCTATCCGATTGCTTAGCAAAGACTAGAATGAGTGTGTAGGGATGTGAAAATCTTAGATACCCTTACACATTACAGGCAGGCACATCCCTAGTAATATGGACACCTCAGTGGGTCCTTATGGGGACCTTGTGCTTATGTAACCCCTGTAGTTCACACAGTGTACACCAGATGGCACTGTGCCAGAGTATAAAAGGTTTAGGAACCATGAGCTCTGGGTCCATTGCTTTAGCCCAACCAAGCAGGCTGGAAGGGAATGGGTAGTGTTGACCCTAGGCGCCTTGGCCCTAGTAATTAGACAGCTATACTCGTTTTATAGATCACTCTAGGAGTGATAGAGAGGTTAAATAGTTGAGCAGCTCAAGGCTCCGCCGAGGAGATTAGAGGGATTAAGATCCCAGGGTATTACAAGTGTTGAGATAGGGATGTCAGGAGTTCCCCTAGTCTGCCACTTGAAGATATCCTGAAAACTGGGCAATACCCATCACATGCTGTCAACTTACTCTCTGCTGTATATTCCCTAGCCTGTGGGGATTCAGCCTATACGTGCTGTGAGTATATGCTTCCTTTATGCTGCTGTGTATGTTATATACTCCATTGTGGATCAATGTGCTGAATGATCTATGTGCTATTGTTCAATAAATATTGTTCTTGGTTCAACTGTTAAAGAACTACTGGCGCCCATCATTGTGCTATCGCAACGGCCCTAGAACAAGTCGGTTTACTATAGCGCTACATTTTGGCGCCCAGTACGTGGGGCTTGAAAAGGGTTTAACTGTAACATCGCACGCGGCCTAGTGTGACAGGCGCTGCGTGTGCGGACTCAGTAGGAAAAAGGCAACTAGGCGGGGAAAGTCTGTAGTTCTTATTCCCCGAGCGGTGTGTCTACTGATTATATTGTGAGCGTGTATCCCTCACACATTTCGGTCACAGCAAAGCATAATGGCTCCCCTGTCTAAAGCAGCATTGTGGGACTGGTCCTTAGAAATGGGAGCGGATCCTGACTACACGTTTGTAGTGGATAATGTCCCAGAGGGGTGCCCTATAGATGTTGTGAATCATTCCTTAAGGGACAATCCCATATTTAATGCTTTTGAATATGTTGCACAAGAACCGTCTGATGAGAAAGGATTTGTCCGGGTCTTGTATTGGGTCCCTGCCGAACCTAGCAGTGATACATGGCCTTCCAAGGTGTACCCTATGGGAGTCTCTGCAGAGGGGTGTCCGTGCCGGTATCAGAGCCTGCCTAAGTCTGCCCAGCCTATGAGCAGTCCCCCTCCTTTGTCATTGCTTAATTTGACTTCTGAGTGTGAGGATCCGATGATAGATGAATCTTACTATAGATCCAGCCTATGGGAAAAGAAAATGGGCTGTAGTATCAATGACACAGAGTACGCTGAAATTAAAATGTCTACACCTGGGCTAAATCCATTCCTAGCTGCTGATGCCATAGACTTTAATGACTTTATGCTAGCTGAGGAACCTGTTTGTTTGGTCCTGGGAACAGAATCATTGGTGGACAGTTGCCCTATTACACCACCACCTTCACCACCACCTATACCACCTCGTGTAGGAAAAGTTGCTGTGAAGGAATTTTGTGTTGCGCAATCTCTAGGGCCAACGCCCTGCCCTGCATGGGTTAAGAAGGGAAAAGTAGAAAAGGGCGTACCAGATTATCCCAAGGGGGTGTTACCCGAGCTATGGCGCGACGTCCCACCCTGGAGGATAGTACCGCTGCCATATTGAGTTTGGTTTCCATGCTGTTAGACTCGGCTGAGTCAGATAGGTGTGTGGACAAACCAATTGCTGAGTGCGCTGCCGAACCACTTGTTGAGCCTGTGGCTGAACCTGCTATTGAACCGGAGGTTTTGGAGCCTACTATGGAGCCTTTACCCTGTGATACTACCCGGGTGGAGCCCGAGCGGCAGTATGTATACCAGGGTACCTTTACCCCAACCGAAAGGGGAATGATGATTCCGGCCTGTGGCGTGTGTGATATGGAAGTGCCCAACGCCTTGGAGGACCCGGATGGCGTGTGTTCGCAATGGGAGGCCCGCTTATGGATGGGACCATTCAACCAGGCTGATCAACCTCCATTGGTGGAGAAGATACGGGACAAGGTGAGCGGCAAAACTATTCTTGTCTACCAAGAGATAGAGGAGGCCCCGGGGGTGTCAGCGTCTGCGGCCCCCGCACCTGAACTTGTCCCAGAGAAGGTCCCAGAGCCCGCGCTAGAGCCGGCCTGTGTACCTGTACCCGTTCTAGATAAGTCACCCAGTGAGTCTTCACTCAATTCAGTTTGTGCCTCCCCAACCGAAGTGGTTCCGCTTAAGGGAGATGTGCCCGTGACCGCGGCTGCAGTCAGTGAAATCACCCCGTCCGGCTGGACGGCAGATGTGTGCTCCACTACCCCTTCGTTGAAGCCTGAGGGCTTATGTGATGTTTTGACAGCCGTGATGCCTACACCTTTGGTTGTGTCTACTACAGTGTTGGATGCACCAGGGGGAGAAGTGTGTATCACTTCTGCTATAGGGGCCCCCATTTGTTGTGTGCCTGCCCCAGGACCGCTACCAGAGGACTGTCTGGAAAGGGTGTGGCACGCGCCTGAAGTTGATGCGGCCTGCAGGCCTGACGCTGTGTCTATATCCTCGGAGGAGGAATACTTTCAGCATGCTTCTAATTCTGGAACAGAGAACCCGCTGGTTGAATCTCCAGTTTCCAAAACTCCTATGGTTGTTCCAGGAGCTGCCGCTCCTCATGTGAGGTCTAATTCTTCTGAGTCAAAGTCTCCATCCCGCAAAGTGTTGCTCAGTGATTCGAAGCCTTGTGGGGATTTGACTGTCACCATCTATACAGCCCTTGCTGTTCCTACTCCAACTCCAGTCATAGGCCATGACGTGGACTGGAGAAAGTTTTCATTCAACCAATTGGGGCCCATTGCACCCATAGCACCTTCCATTCGAGACCCTCCAATATTGGAGGATGATGAGGATTTGCTGGATAAGTTGATGTCCTCCAGTGTGAACAGTGCTGATGAATCCATACTGGAAGTTCCTGCACAGATTCGGTGCCAAAGCAAAAGGTCTGTGGTGAGTGAGCCAACCAATCCTGTCTGCCCCAAAGTGATTGTGCCTCAAACCCCTAGTGAGCCAGGAGAGAGCACTCAAGTGGCTGAGCTGTACCACTATGAGTGGGGAAAGATATCCCTGGAGAGGGAAAAGAATTTGCTGGCTGCTATTCCCAAGCCTAAGGACAACAATCCCTTAGGACCAGTTCCAGGATGGGAAGAGTATGAGGAGACTCCAGAAGCTGAGCATGGTCCAGGCCCTCCAAAAAGAAGTGCCTCGTAGCTTCATTGCTTCTCCTATCATAGGCCCAGAGGAGGAAAAAGATTTCTGGGTGCTGCCAGGACGGGCAGATCCGAATGTGTTCACCTCTGTGTCTAGAGTACAGAGAGTGATAAATTTCCATGTGCACCGAACATGGGGTTACTTCATGCCCTATGCTCCTCTGTGGGTGTACGAAAAGGTGGCTGCATCTTATGAGAATTGGCTAATCGATGAGATCCTGCGAAAGGAGAAGATGCACCACAGTTGCCTCACAAACCCCGACACGGTGAGGCGCGAGCAAGATTGGCAATACCTGCGCTCCATCGAGAAAGAGTGGTGGTATGGCCGCACTATTCTTCAAAATGCTGTGAAGAGCTGTGGAAAGTATAACCCCACCAAGTATTTCAACCTTGAAGTCTATTTGGGAGATGGACAATGGGTGGACAAACCCCATCCCAAATACTACATTCCCTATGAAGATACCAAGGCCAGGTTTCTTCACATGATTTGAGTCTACTGGTGGATGGTGGTTTGTTTTTTCATTGATGATGCTCCATTGGGAGTGTGTTCGGTTACATTTTTCAGTCCCTCCACAGTGATTGAACTTTCTTCAGGGAAGGACTTTTCTTCTTTTGGAGTTAGGTCTAAGGACTGTTTAGTTAACACCTGCCTGTTGGTAGGTTCCTCCAATTTTTCTCTTTTACCCTCCTAAGTGCATTTGAAAAGGACTGTGGGTTCGACTATTTGATGGACTAGAATACTGATGTGTTTGAAATGCAGTATCTCTAACTTGTACCTTCTTTTGCAGGTGTTCACTGATAAAGTTTACCTGCCCATGAATGAAACTGTTGCTATTAATATGTTTCTTTCCAGCTATGCCATTGTACCTGGGTTACTCAGGAGAGTTACCCCGAAGAGGTTATAAGGTAATGGTATAGAAATGCAATACATATAGCTAAGTGCAATGTATTTTTGGTCTCTGAAAAGGTTTCTTGCATGATGTGCCTTAACTGCTATATTTTCAGTATTTGCTCTTTGAAAGGTTCCTTGCCGGGACGGAAGGAATTCACCAGGGGGAGAATGTAGGGATATGAAAATCTTAGACACCCTTACACATTACAGGCAGGCACATCCCTAGTAATATGGACACCTCAGTGGGTACTTATGGGGACCTTGTGCTTATGTAACCCCTGCAGTTCACACAGTGTACACCAGATGGCACTGTGCCAGAGTATAAAAGGTTTAGGAACCATGTGCTCTGGGTCCATTGCTTTAGCCCAACCAAGCAGGCTGGAAGGGAATGGGTAGTGCTGACCCTAGGCGCCTTGGCCCTAGTAATTCGATAGCTATACTCATTTATAGATCACTCTAGGAGTGATAGAGAGGTTAAATAGTTGAGCAGCTCAAGGCTCCGCCGAGGAGATTAGAAGGATTAAGATCCCAGGGTATTACTGACCCAGAGTAGGGAACCAAGTGTTGAGATAGGGATGTCAGGAGTTCCCCTAGTCTGCCACTGGAAGATATCCTGAAAACCGGGCAATACCCATCGCATGCTGTCAACTTACTCTCTGCTGTGTATTCCCTAGCCTGTGGGGATTCAGCCTATAGGTGCTGTGAGTATATGCTTCCTTTATGCTGCTGTGTATGTTCTATACTCCATTGTGGATCAATGTGCTAAATGATCTATGTGCTATTGTTCAATAAATACTGTTCTTTGTTCAACTGTTAAAGAACTACTGGCGCCCATCATTGTGCTATCGCATCAGGTTACAGTTACACTGCACCCTTGCCTCCACCCCGCTGCGAGGGCTTACCCCTGAGAAAGAGAGCTCATCGGTGGTCTTAGCCCACCAAGTAAAGTAGAGTAAACGGCCCTAGCACAAGTCGGTTTACTATAGCGCTACATGTGTTATAAAAGCAGGCCTGGGGTTGACAAAAACATAACATTATTCAAAATGAATTTACCATGTAAGAGTATTTTTTTTTTTAATGTATCGGTTTTATGCAAATTTCTGAAATTTTCAGAATCTTCTCTCCCACAGGTCATTGGGTATTAACATAAAACATTTAAAATATGATAAGTATGCAGCATGTACTGGCAAATCAACACATCTGTTGTAACTAAAATCTACCTATTTTTTAAGAGAACCACACTCTCAACCTACATCTTTTACTAGTGACATTCTTTAACTAGGATTATTCTTTTTTTGGTAGGCAATTTGTTTCTCATTTTCTATACCTTCCTGATTGCTCCTTTACTATTACAATTATCATTATTATTATTATTATTATTATTATTATTATTAACATGTATTTTTAGAGCACCAACATATTGCTCAGCGTTGTAAAATAAATGTGTTTATACAAAGAAATCACATGAATTACATACATACAATAGATGAGGAAGGCCCTGTGCAAAAGAGCTTGCAATCCAAAAGGGGAAAGGAATGAGACACAAGGTGAGGGAGTGGGCAAGATCAGAAAGGTGAGAGATGTAGCATATGGTATTACATTTAGTAGCTAAACAGAGTGAGTGGAGGCTTCTCTAAATAAGTGTAATTTAAGAGATCTTTTGAAAGCAGAAATTTTGGTAGAAAATTCCAGAGGAGTGGCCCAGTCTTTAATGTAAGTGTGTGAGAAGGGAATGAGAGAGGAGTTGAGGAGTAGGTCAGTAAAGGGCAGTGTCAGGATCAGCCCAGGATTCGAGCTCCTTGAATTCTTGTTGTGCTGTTCTGGACATTTACCACTGGGGGCTCTTAGGGCTGATCCTGAACTCTTGTGTTTAATGTTTCTGTTATCTGCCTGTTCCCAGTGTTTCCTCCCTGTTTTCCACCCACCTTGTTTACCCTCATGTGTCCCCCATTCCTAATCACCTTCCCTTTATAAACCCCACCCTGAGCTTTGCCGAGTCATTGAATGTAATTTGTTTGTTCCTGACCTGCCGACCTGAATCCTGCTATCATCATCATCATCATCATCATCATTATCATTTATTTATATAGCGCTGTCAAGATACGCAGTGCTTTACTGCAGTTATAGCAAACAGGGAATAAATGGTGGATAACAAACAAGGATTACAGATACAATAGGGTTAGAAGGACCTAGAGATTAGAGTTTACAAACTAAAAGGTTAGGGTACAATTGAGACATTAGGATTATATAAACACTTTGTCATTTTTGATCCAGCAATGATTAATTAAGGTACATTGAATAGGCCTCTTTAAACAGATGAGTCTTTAAGGAGCGCTTGAAAGTTTGGAAAGAAGGAGAAAGTCTGACAGCTTGTGGCAGAGAGTTCCAGAGAAAAGCAGAAGCCCGAGAGAAGTCTTGTAGGTGAGAATGGGCAGAAGTGACCAGAGGAGAAGTGAGGGAAGATCAGAAGCAGAGCGTAGGTTTCGTGAAGGAGATCAGAGATGAAATATAGGGAGGGGTTTCATTATTAAGGGCCTTGAATGTGAGTGTAAGTAATTTGAATTTGATTCTAGAAGAGATTGGGAGCCAGTGACGGGACATACATATGGGAGCAGCTGATGTTGAGCGGCGAGATAGATGAATGAGTCTAGCGGCTAGGGATGTAGCGAACGTCGGAAAAAAAGTTCGCGAACATATTCGCGAACTTGCGCAAAAATGCGAGCGGTTCGCGAACGGTTCGCGAACCCCATAGACTTCAATGGGAAGGCGAACTTTAACATCTAAAAAAGACATTTCTGGCCAGAAAAATGATTTTAAAGTTGTTTAAAGGGTGCAACGACCTGGACAGTGGCATGCCAGAGGGGGATCAAGGGCAAAAATGTATCTGAAAAATCTGCCTGTGTGTGCTTGGAAGAGATAGTGTAGGGGGAGAGCTGTTAGTGATTTCAGGGACAGATGATAGTAAGTTTGCTGGCTAGTAATCTGCTTGATACTGCTCTGTATTGGAACAAAAAAATAAATAAAAGCAGTCCTTACAAGGACTACTGTTATTGCAGCAGTCAGCAGATGAGATCAGAAGCAGGACAGCTGCCCACTGCAGCTACATACAGAGCACTGCAGTAGAAGGTAGATTACTAGCCAGCAAAGCTACCTAAGCTTAAATGTCCCTCAAACCCCTGCAGACTTCTGTCCCTCCAATAACAGAGCAGTATCAAAACGATTACTAGCCAGCAAACTTTCAACTGTCCCTGAAATCACTAACAGGCAGCAGCTCTCTCCCTACACTATCTCTTCAGCACACACAGGCAGAGTGAAAAAAACGCTGCAGGGCTTCGGTTTTTATAGGGAAGGGGAGTGGTCCAGGGGAGAGCTTCCTGATTGGCTGCCATGTACCTGCTGGTCTGGGGTGAGAGGGCAAAAAAAAGCGCCAACAATGGCGAACCCAAAATGGCGAACGTCGCGCGACGTTCGCGAACTTCCGGCGAGCGCGAACACCCGATGTTCGCGCGAATAAGTTCGCCGGCGAACAGTTCGCGCCATCTCTACTAGCGGCCACGTTTAGAACAGATTGGAGTTGTGAAAGGTGACTTGTTGGAATACCTGTGAGGAGTAGGTTGCAGTAATCAAGGCGGGAGATGATGAGAGACTGAATCAGTGTTTTAGTTGATTCTGAACTGAGATAGGGTCGTATTCGAGCAATGTTGCGCAGTTGAATACGGCAAGATTTTGCAAGTGTTTGAATGTGTGGTGAAAAAGACAGATGAGAGTCTAAGATGACTCCTAGGCAGCCTGTGTGGTGGAATGAAAGGTGGTGTTGTTTACGGTGAGTGATATCTGAGGGACAGGGGAAGATCTTGGAGGAAATATCATGAGTTCTGTTTTAGAAAGGTTCAGTTTCAGGTGGCGCTGTGACATCCAGGAGGAGACAGCAGAGAGACAGTCTGTGACTTGGGAAAGGACAGAATTAGAGAGATCAGGAGTAGACAAGTAGAGTTGGGTGTCATCAGCATAAAGGTGATACTGAAGTCCAAATGCTATCTGAATCCTGTTACCTGAAAACCTTATCTGAAACCTGGAAACCTTGATTCTTGGAAACCTTGTCTTTGAATACCTTGTACTTTGTTCCTGAGTGAGTACCTCAAGTTCCTGTGTTCCCCATTTTTTCCTTACCTTGTGGATACCCTGATTAGCCTTTTTGCCTGTTCCTGCCTTTTGTTTTCTGTGTTCTCGCTGCCATTAAATCTTCAATCTACTCTCATCATGTCTTTGCCTCCAATCACTTATGGCTACACCCCTGGGCTTCCGCCATATCCACTCCCCATGGAGTGGCAATCCTCAGTTACAGCAGCTCCCCATTGTAAACCTTACAGAATGACTCAGCCCTGAGCAAAGCTCAGGGTGGGGTTTATAAAGGGAAGGTGATCATTTTGGACTGGAGAGGTGTCTCTGGCGGGGAAGGCCTTGGAGAAGGGCCTAAAAGAAGCATCTGACCCCTCTGCTTTGCCTTTCTTAAATGCTTTGCTCTTCGCTCCTAGAAGTGTTAAACAGGGGAAAACAATGAAGGAATTAAACAGTAGCAAATTAAGGCATAGTGAGAGAATGATGTATATGAAATAATCTTGGGTAATATAGAATAAGATGGAATTGTTCTATGTTATGACACACAATACACAGAAAAGGTGCTGTGATGCAGAAGCTGGATTGTCAGTCAGGAAAAGTCATAGGCACAATTTTTATTTTGGGGCCCCTACAGGTCACATACTTAATATATGGGCATCAAACTGTGCATTAGAAGGAAATTGCAAAATTGCTTTGCTTTAAAGTAGGTGAAACCAGAAAGTATTGGTGCATGCGGCTTTTTTTAACAATGGGTGTGGCTTATGGTTATGGGAGGGGCTTGTTTTAGCATGCTGCACTACTCTCACCACACAGAGCATCCCTCCACTTTTTTTCACTCCAATTCATACACTGGATTTAAATGATTTAAATAAGTAGACTAGACAATTAACCAATCAAAGATCAAATTATTTAAAACAACTTAATACCTTACGCTCAATTCCAGCAATGCTTAATAATCCTCAACATAAGATTGGCATTTTGTGGGCTATTGATTTACTTAAGGGATCAGAGGACCTGCAAAAGAAAGATCCATCTATTGAGGATATTATGCATCATCTGTACAATGAAAGCATACAAACAAACTTAAGGGGAAATTATTTACAACCGATAAAAAGTGAGAGAGGGGATTTTTACACTAATGTATAGAATATATAACGGTCTCTAAGTTTGTAAGTAATAATTCACCACATAGAGGAAATGGCCCAGGTGCACCACCCTGAGCCCTCGGCATAGGGAGCTGACAAACCAAAAATTCTATGAAGCAGGCACTCAAGAAAGGCAATCTTCCACCAGGCAATATTTTCAAAGTGAAAAGGTAGTTTATTGTGTCCACAGCCTTACACGTTTCGTGTTTACAAACACTTAATCATAGGCTCAATTATGGATAGTTTGGTCTCCATGATAACGTTATTTTCCCTGGTCCTTCTTATTCCATTTATGGTGGGTGGAGATATTGCCCCCTTCCCGTGGAAAGTCTTCATAAAAGAAACCCCCTGGGCGCAAAAATCCCTCCCCTGTCAAAATTAAACCAAATTAAACCTGCCGAAGTGCTATGTTAGCCTATGGGGACCTTCTAGACCATTTTCTAAGTCTTCAGACATCGAAGTAAAATTGTTCGACCATAGGCGAAGATCGTTCGAATCATTCGATTTATCCATTTTCTAAGTCTTCAGACATAGAAGTAAAATCATTCGATCATACGCTAAGATCGTTTGAATCATTCGATTTATCACTTCGAAATTCGACCATTGATAAATCTGCCCCATTGTGTTCTTGTTCTCCAAGACATACAAAAAGCTTTACAATGCCAATCATCTCTCTAATAGACTAAAAATGTGCAATAAGTGAATTTGAGAAAACACAAATGTTTCAGGGCCGGCTCAGGCGGACTTTCTGTACATTCTCCCAGATCTTGACGCATATGGTGTTTCTTTTGAAGAATGTGGCACTTCTGAGACATGCAAATCATTGTCTGTTGTGTTCTGTCCATTTTCTTGCTCCCCAAATAATTCAGCAGCTTTCTGCGGTGTCTGTCGTTGAAAATCTGCTTTTGGAGCTTTTGTTGAAGGCCATGTTTGATCTCAATCATAATGGTCTCTATGGCTTCCAGTCATCAGGTTCTCCAGTCTTCTTTATACGTCTACAATTTCTTCTCAACACCTTCCCTTTCTATTTTCTGACTAGGTAAGACCAATGTCCTAGGTTTTTTATGACTTTCACCTTTTGCCAGTGCTTATATTATATGATATGTTATATTTATATTTTGCAGATGGGCAATAATGAAATTGAGCAAGCAAAGAGAAGAGCGACTGAGCTGATGAAGGGTATGGAAGGGATCAGTTATGAGGAAAGGCAAGTTGGGATTAGTTACCCTGGAGAAGAGGACCTATTGCTTTATTCTTTAGTAGGCCATTTCAGCAGACACAAGGGAGCCATTCAGGTGAGAAAAATGGAATTATAAGAGGTTCCACCTTAACACATGAAATTGTGTTGTACCATTTGAAAGTAAAGATTTAAAGGGAATGGAAATCCACAAAAAACTTTTTGCCTATTAAAAGTTATTTACAAATGAAATTGCTGTTGAGTGCAGCATTTTGCTGGAACTTTTTGCACTGCTGGTCCTGTCTCTTGAAACAGGTCTGCCAAACAGCATCTGCCATATTCTTTCAAAAGCTCAGAAGCACCAGGGCAGAGACTAGAAATACAGACAGATATTGCCATTAGTATTCACAAATAGTGATGGGCGTTAATTAACCCTCCATATTTGACCCTCAAAGTAAAATCCTTAGGTCGATCAATCGAAGGAAAAATCGTTCGATCAAATGATGAAATCCTTCGAATCGAACGATTCAAAGGATTTTAATCCATTGATCGAAGGATTTTCCTTCGATCAGAAAAAGCTTAGAAAATTTATGGGGAAGGTCCCCATAGGCTAACATTGTAGCTCGGTAGGTTTAAAGTGGCGAAGTAGGTAGTCGTAGTTTTTTTTAAAGAGACAGTACTTCGACTATCAAATGGTTGAACAGTCGAACGATTTTTAGTTCGAATCGAAGTCAAAGTAGCCTATTCGATGGTAGAAGTACCCAAAAAAAAACTTTTTTACTCGAGCTTATTAAATGTGCCCCTAAAAGTTAGAAGCGCAGAGCAGGAGGGGGCGGCATCAAACGTGCCTGCATTTACAAATAGATATTAACCACATCTGAAGCTCTTTATTTCAATTTGTGTCTATAAAATGCCCTTTGGTCTAGTGCCGATCACTGGGAGTAATATGTGTTTGTCACTGTTGTGTCTCTTGCTTCCAATTATAATTGTTTGTTACACACTGACTCCATCTCTCTCTGCATTGTGTTTGGACTGACAGTCCATTGGCTTTAATGGCTTTGTTTACTTTAACATAAGACTAGGGTTCGTACAGCAGAACTATTAGCAGTTGGACATATATTGGTTGAATTAAAGCTGCATGGAGTCTAGGGTTGAGACCTTTTGATGAAATGCTTACCGGCTGGTGGTGGGAGCAAATGGGCGGGCCGTGATGTAAAAGGGACGGGCGTGCCATGACATAAAGGGGTGGGGCCTGAACGTGCGATTGGCCAGAAGATAGCAAAAACTGTAAATTTGGAGCGGGTTGGGCTTTTGTTAGGAGTATTACAAATTTACCGGCAGCTACATTGCTGGTTAAAATTTTAATACCTTGGCAGGTGTTTTACCCTAATTGGGTCCTGGGTTTGATTCCAGCCATGGCACTGTGTGTAAGGAGTGAGTATGTTCTTCCCACAACTGACTGGGTTTCCACATACATACAAGGCAGGTTAGTTGGTTCTTAATGCAACTGGGCCTACTCTGTGTGTGACTGGGACATTAGACTGTAAGCTTCTCTGTCTCGCGCATGGCCTGATGGGAATGATGTAGAATCTCTGTCACACAATGGCA
The DNA here is from genome assembly GCA_038501925.1 of Xenopus petersii. Lineage (NCBI taxonomy): Eukaryota > Metazoa > Chordata > Amphibia > Anura > Pipidae > Xenopus > Xenopus petersii. The sequence goes on along the minus strand of CM076686.1, from coordinate 4,416,914 downwards.
AATCTAGATATTAAACTAGTTTCCCTCTATAGAGAGTTATAATTATTGCTGAATTTTCACCAACTGGGCATGTGCTAAATTCAGCATAGAACCAATGTGACATTGAGCTTCTGACAGCAACTTCTGTAGTAGCCTAACACCACGCCCCCAACCCAGTGACATCACTAAACTCCCAGCCTGCTGCTATTGGGCCAATCACAGCCTCTTCCACTGCAGTCACTTCTGCTCCGCCGCTTAAATCACAAAAGGGGTGGGGCTAGAACAGGAAGAGGGAAGGTGTCTTCCAAAGTCTCACGACAGTTGCAGCATTCTGTTGTGCAACAGGATAGACTGATACTTCCTCGAACAAAGGGAGGGCGGGAAAAGAAGTTGGGATTGGAAAATGTGCGGTCTTTTTCACTAAATATAAGTAAATTTTTACCAGCACCAAGGCATTTAACCACTTTATTGTGGAGTGCACCAGGTCGGATTCTTTATATATTTATATATATAATTGGAGAAATCGGAGGCACTAACGGACATAATTACTGGTGAATTTATTTAACTTCTCATGTTCCTCCACATTAATGCATTTCAGTTCCTCTTCAACCAATGTGACAACGAATCAAGAGGAACCTAAACACGTTGATGTGAGGGAACATGTGAGAAGTTAAATAAATTCACCAGTGATTATGTCTGTGAGTGCCTCCGATTTCTACAATTATTGAAAAACGTTTTGGGAGATGCACCTGGGATTTGGTATGATTTGGTGAGTGCCAATACTTGATATGACTATACACACACACACACATAGACTTAATTTATTAACTATAACAAACAAGGGAAAGTTGTGCTCACCACTAATTTTTAAAACCATTAGGCGGGGGTGCAATGAGGGTGTGACCACAAAATACATATAGTCAAATACAAGAGTCCTCTGCACTCAACCCATTATCAATATATTTAAGACAGAGACATTTTGTGCATACTGCTACTGTATAATAATGAAGCAATAGAATTCTTAATGAATCAGATAAAATTGAGCATAGAACTGGCCAGATATGGGATGAGTGAGACGTAGTTGTTCAGCTTAAATATATTGCAATATATGGACAAACAATCCCTCTTTTGTTTAAAGGGTAAGGCATTTTTCAGTAGCAGTAGCACAAAATGTCTCTGTCTTAAATATATTGATAATGGGTTGAGTGCAGAGGACTCTTGTATTTGACTTAATTTATTAAGACCCAAATTACAGAAAGATCCCTTATATGGAAACCCCCAGGTCCCGAGCTTTCTGGATAACAGGTCCCATATACTGTGTATACTGTTTATATAAATTCTCTGCTGCCTGGTCACCTTATTTACCAGTAGCTCTTTTTAGAGAACACAGAAACATCCCCTCAGGTGAGAAGAATTGAGGGTTCATTTTAAAATAATAAAAGTGAGACAGTGGGACAGTGGTGCTGGTGCCAGTGAGATGGTTCTGTCGGGCTGTGGTGCCAATGAGATGGTTCTGTCTGGGCTGTGGTGCCAGTGAGATGGTTCTGTCGGGCTGTGGTGCCAGTGAGATGGTTCTGTCGGGGTGTGGTGCCAGTGAGATGGTTCTGTCGGGCTGTGGTGCCAGTGAGATGGTTCTGTCGGGCTTTGGTGCTGGTGCCAATGAGATGGTTCTGTCGGGCTGTGGTGCTGGTGCCAGTGAGATGGTTCTGTTGGGCTGTGGTGCCAGTGAAATGGTTCTGTCGGGCTGTGGTGCTGGTGCCAGTGAGATGGTTCTGTCGGGCTGTGGTGCTGGTGCCAGTGAAATGGTTCTGTCGGGCTGTGGTGCTGGTGCCAGTGAGATGGTTCTGTCGGGCTGTGGTGCTGGTGCCAGTGAGATGGTTCTGTCGGGCTGTGGTGCTGGTGCCAGTGAAATGGTTCTGTCGGGCGGTGGTGCTGGTGCCAGTGAAATGGTTCTGTCGGGCGGTGGTGCTGATGCCAGTGAGATGGTTCTGTCGGGCTGTGGTGCCAGTGAAATGGTTCTGTCGGGCTGTGGTACCAGTGAAATGGTTCTGTCGGGCTGTGGTGGCAGTGAGATGGTTCTGTCGGGCTGTGGTGCTGGTGCCAGTGAGATGGTTCTGTCGGGCTGTGGTGCTGGTGCCAGTGAGATGGTTCTGTCGGGCTGTGGTGCTGGTGCCAGTGAAATGGTTCTGTCGGGCGGTGGTGCTGATGCCAGTGAGATGGTTCTGTCGGGCTGTGGTGCCAGTGAAATGGTTCTGTCGGGCTGTGGTACCAGTGAAATGGTTCTGTCGGGCTGTGGTGGCAGTGAGATGGTTCTGTCGGGCTGTGGTGCTGGTGCCAGTGAGATGGTTCTGTCGGGCTGTGGTGCTGGTGCCAGTGAGATGGTTCTGTCGGGCTGTGGTGGCAGTGAGATGGTTCTGTCGGGCTGTGGTGCTGGTGCCAGTGAGATGGTTCTGTCGGGTTGTGGTGCTGGTGCCAGTGAAATGGTTCTGTCGGGCGGTGGTGCCTGTGCCAGTGAGGAATTGAGTGAGGGATTGAGTCAGGTCAGCAGACAGAAGTGAAAGTGAAAGTAGAAGCAGAGGGAAGGGCAGTAGGAAGGAAATCTGTGTATTGTACTGGCTGGAGCTGATATACCTGTGATTCCTGTAGGTAAGTCATATTCTTATCTAATGTCTCATCCTGGGGGTCCCTGAATAACTGCCCCCTGTACCCTAACAAATCTGACTCTATTATCTGTGGCTTCTGGGCAGTGTTATTTCCTGGAGAGCTGCCAGACTGATACGTAACTAACAAACTGCCAGCGCTGATTCTCTCACTGTTATTCACCCTGTTATTTGTATTCACATTTCATTACAGCACCAACTGCCCCTTTATTATTATTATGTATGTGTGGGACTGCACTTTATAATCAGCTAGAGATCATTTAGTGTCAATATAAATGAACATCAGGGCAAAGAGGAGACGCCCAGGTCCCCATAACATTAGAGCAACTGTAGATTCTGTCTCCTCATAACATTGCCCGTCTCTATGGCAACAGTTGCACCAGCCTCTACCTGAGCCACAGCCTGGTCACATGACTGTGTGTGTGAGAGAGAATATGGCTGTTACCTCAGTGTGTGAGGGAGAGGGGACAATTCTGCTGCTTCCTCTGTCTGTGTGAGAGACACTCTAATGAAACCCCAATCTCAACCCCCTGTATTTATTGTTAAGAGAAGGGAGGCTTTATTGTGTGTTCACAGCTGTTTACATAATATAAACAGTTCTATTGGCCGCCTCAGTTTTGCTGTTACCCAGAATTCCCTGTCTGCTCACAGTGGTGTTTATACAAATGGCCTGTAGGTGTCACTGTGCACATGAGTTGTGCTGTGCATGTATAGTACTTTCTATACAGCTTGGAGTATTAGAGTTGAAGCTACTGTTGATGTGTAATGGCTGCATGACTCTGCTAATAAAGCACTGTTATACTCTACTCATCCTCGGCTACCAAAACATAACACTCACTATGCGCCCAACTAAGGAAACATGTTCCTGGGAGTGACTGTATGAATGTATGTGATTTACTGACATATATCTGTGTGTTTCGTGTTTCCATGAGGGGCTCATACCTGCTTTTGAGACGCCAGATCCAAGGTTTCCCACAGTAAGTGCTGGTTCCATAAGTACATGGAAATTATGTGACAGGTTATTGAACCCAGGGACCCCAGGAATAACAGGATAGGGGAGCATAAGAATGACATCTCTCTTCCCAAATCATTATCATATCACTTATTAAAGGGTTATGTATAGTTTCAATACGTTTCTCCTAGGTCGGACTGGGCGGGCAGGACACTGGGAAAAAACCTGGTGCGCTCCGGCCCTCATCGACCCTGTCAATCCAGAACTACTCCCCGGCTGTCCTATAAAGAACTGCCCTTGTGCTGCGATAATTGTGGCGATCACACATTCACGCTGTGGAGGTTGGCTTTGAAGGTCTGGACAGAGCCCCTGGGGACTGCCAGGAGGGCCCTTTGTTTTGCAGCCTCGGTGGGCCCTCAATTCTCCAGTCTGACCCTGTGTTTCTCTCACTTTCTATATAGAATGTATGTGAATGGCTAGCTGGGCATCGCCAATAGATTAATTTTTACAGATTATCTCTCAGACCTGGCAGCACCCTAACCCCTAATTATTGTATACAGATGAAGGGGCCGATTCACGAAGGGTCGAATTTCGAAGTTAAAATTACTTCGAAATTCGACCCTCGAATTGAAATCCTTCGACTTCGAATATCGAAGTCGAAGGATTTAGCGCAAATCCTGCGATCGAACGATCGAAGGATTTTTCGTTCGATCGAACGATTAAATCCTTCGAATCGAACGATTCGAAGGATTTTAATCAAACGATCGAAGGAAAATCCTTCGATCAAAAAAAGGTTAGCAAGCCTATGGGGACCTTCCCCATAGGCTAACATTGACTTCGGTAGGTTTTATCTGCCGAAGTAGGGGGTCGAAGTTTTTTTTAAAGGGCAAGTACTTCGACTATCGAATGGTCGAATAGTCGAACGATTTTTACTTCGAATCGTTCGATTTCGTTCGACTTCGATCGAATTCGAACGAATTTAACCAATTCGATGGTCGAAGTACCCAAAAAAAACTTCGAAATTCGAAGTTTTTTTCATTCGAACCCTTCACTCGAGCTGAGTGAATCGGCCCCTTAGACTTTGAAAGTAGGCTGGCACAACAATCACAATTAAAAAGGTTACTGCTTCAAAATATTTATTGTACAAAAATGACATCTATCAAGAAAGCGCCATTGTCACATTCAGCCTATGATTAAGGGGCAAATTAATCATAGGCTGAAGCGCCTAACGATAGCGTCAATTCGCTAGCGTTGGTCATTTTAGTTACTTCGCAAATTCACTAACGAATGCTGGCGTACATTCGCTAGTGTTACTTCGCACCCTTACGCCTGGGGAATTTGCGCAACGGACGTAACTACGCAAATTCACTAACGCGCGCAGTGTACTGAACGCTACCTTATACGCTAGACTTCCTTCGCCACCTCAGACCACTATAGAGTAAATAGGGATTGCTTCAAAAAAAGTTCACAGTTTTTCTAAGTCCCAAAAAACGCCTGCGTTTTTTCTATATTATGGGTGATAGGCTGAAAAAGATCAAAAAATTTTTTGGGGCTCCCCTCCTTCCCCCCTACATTTCCTGACTCATGGCAACTTAACTATACAGTGGGCACATGTGTAGGCCAAAATAAAAATTTTACTTGATGTTTTGAAGGTTTCCCAGGCATTTGTACTGCTGCTACATATTCCTCCATTGAAATTTGAATTTTAGCGCTGTATGCAAATTAACCATCGCTAGCGTAACTTCGCTTCGCGAATCAACGCTAGCGCAACCTTACGCTACCCCTGAGCGCAACTTCGGATTTTAGTGAATTTGTGGAGCGCTAGCGAAACTACACCTAGCAAAGAGTGGCGAAGTGCGGCGAAGTGCAGCGAAGTTACACTTGGCGCAACTACGAATCTTAGTGAATTTGCCCCTAAGTGTCCCAGAGAGGGAAATGCTTAAGGCAGATGTATTGGATCTCTACTCTAGCTGAAGGTCCAGGGTTAGGGTTGCCACCCGGCCAGTATTTTACAGGCCTGGCCGGTAAAAATGCTGGTTGATGCCAAAGTTATTAATAGGGAAAAAAGATAAATATATAGGAAGGTCAGTGATCCCAATGTTATTAATAGGGAATAAAGATAAATATATAGGAAGGTCAGTGATCCCAATGTTATTAATAGGGAATAAAGATAAATATATAGGAAGGTCAGTGATCCCAATGTTATTAATAGGGAATAAAGATAAATATATAGGAAGGTCAGTGATCCCAATGTTATTAATAGGGAATAAAGATAAATATATAGGAAGGTCAGTGATCCCAATGTTATTAATAGGGAATACAGATAAATATATAGGAAGGTCAGTGATCCCAATATTATTAATAGGGAATACAGATAAATATATAGGAAGGTCAGTGATTCCAATGTTATTAATAGGGAATAAAGATAAATATATAGGAAGGTCAGTGATCCCAATGTTATTAATAGGGAATAAAGATAAATATATAGGAAGGTCAGTGATCCCAATGTTATTAATAGGGAATAAAGATAAATATATAGGAAGGTCAGTGATCCCAATGTTATTAATAGGGAATAAAGATAAATATATAGGAAGGTCAGTGATCCCAATGTTGTTAATAGGGAATAAAGATAAATATATAGGAAGGTCAGTGATCCCAATGTTGTTAATAGGGAATAAAGATAAATATATAGGAAGGTCAGTGATCCCAATGTTGTTAATAGGGAATAAAGATAAATATATAGGAAGGCCAGTGATCCCAATGTTATTAATAGGGAATAAAGATAAATATATAGGAAGGTCAGTGATCCCAATGTTATTAATAGGGAATAAAGATAAATATATAGGAAGGTCAGTGATCCCAATGTTATTAATAGGGAATAAAGATAAATATATAGGAAGGCCAGTGATCCCAATGTTATTAATAGGGAACAAAGATAAATATATAGGAAGGCCGGTATTTTTTTCCAGAAAAGGTGGCAACCCTATCCGGGGTATGTGCACCTGGACCCAATGTTCACTTCTAAATTGTAGTATCATGAAAGCCCAGGGTATTGTGCCTGACTCACGACTGGGTCTAGCACATTTGCACAATGCACTTTAAAGCTTTTATGTTCCTTTAATACTTCCGTCCAACCTATTGGGCAGCGACAACATTTTTATATTTGGTCGCTGGCACCCACAGCACTTAATTGATGAACTTATTTTTAAGCACTTATTTATTATAGCACTTACTCGGGTTCGGGTGATACATAGGGGTATATTTATCAAAAAGTGAAGTTAGAGATCGCCACAGTCCTCTAGAGGGAAATACTGCCTCTCTCCATTCATTTCTATGGGGTTTTGAAAGGCGAAGGAGAGTCAGAAGACCCTTGCCCCCTGCATGTGCCTTTTTGTGCAGGGGGGCTCAGGGATGGCGGGGCTCACCCTAGCTTCGGCGAAGGTGAGCCCAAAGACTTAAGATGCCATTAGTGTCTTTAGCCTGGGGCTCTTAAGTATTTTGAAGTCCATGCACTTGTAGGACTCACTGGGGAAACCCACATTTTTTGCACTGTGCACTTTGGTTCCCAGGCTTTCAATAAAGAAAAAAGAAAATGTGCCGGTTGGTGTGTCCACACTAATCTTTCCAAACGAGTTCTATACCTCTCTTTATTGGATAACTTTCTCCCCCCAAGTCAATTTCGTGGAGATTCCCCATATAAATGAAGGCCTTACGTTATTACCTACTCAGTGGATTATATAATAATAATTATCTATTTAATTACTAAAATGTTCTTTTGTGCATTATTTAGATATATATGGACTGAGACTATACTGAAATATGGGGAATTCACAGGCTCGAGCCATCCCAGAGTTGGACCTGGCAGGAGGAGAGGTAAGTGAATAGTACAAAAGGCGGAAAAATACACTGATTTTCAGAGACAAAAAAGGTAATTTATGAAGGTACAACAGAACAATATGGCCTGTTAGGGCTGCAGTTTGATTTTTATTCCCATGAGGCCCTGTGGCTCCTTTTCATTCAGTGATGGTAACAAGGAAAAGTGTTGTGTTCTGTGGCATGGCTGTTCTGAGCATGTGGCTTGTACAAGACTAGATTGGAAGAATCCACAGCACTCTTGGGTGTTAAATTTGAGACCCCCCTCTGAATCCCGGAGCATGTATAGTCACTGGTGTGCAGCATTATGTAGAAGTGCCATCAGGGCAGGAGTAACACATTCTTTACACAAAGACAGTGGTGTATCATGGTGGATGCTCTAATCAGCTTCAGTCACTGATGCTCTCAGGTGTCTGTATAGAAAACACAGCCCTAGCCGTATTGAGTGGCTGTCCTGGGTTCAGCATGGCCACATGCTCTGGAAGTAGGCACGCGGTATGAACAGCCTCAGTAGTCGATGGAGTGGCACATCATTATAACTGATATTAGTGTTTTCCCCCATCCAGAGTGTGGGATCTTCCAGCCTGCAGCTGTTTCATAGGAACTATTTTTCAACCATAGGGCCTTTTAAAGGGGTGGTTCACCTTTAAGTTAACTTTTAGTATATTATAGAATGGCTAATGTTAAGCAACTTTTCAGTTGGCCTTCATGTTTTCTTTTTTTATAGTTTTTGAATCATTTGTCTTCTCCTGACTCTTTCAAATAGGGGTCATTGACCCTATCTACAAAACAAATGCTCCGTAAAGCTACAAATGTATTGTTATTGGACCAACTTCCACTGCTGTTAGTAGGAGCAACAATTTCCATTATAATCTACAGTATGCACAGATGAGCAACACATACTTATCTCACACCTGTGTAAACCTATTGAATGCAGGAGTGGTAACAAGGTGTGGAATTTCTGTTATATTCTTATTGATATATATATCTGTAATATTCTTATTGAGAGCCATTAGAGGGCAGCAAAGTGTGGCTTCTCCCTATTTCAAGTATTTGAGCTACATTTATTGGGTTTATTGACATGAAGAATATCCATAAACTGCAGACGTGTTATACACACTGACCAGGGCTGTTCACTAATATTTCATTTCTTTCAATTATTTTCCCCTTCATATTAGGTACATATCATGTCAGACAATGGACTGTGGGAGAGACACGTGGTGGATCAGCTGCGCCCTGAATTGATTAGACCGGTAATAAAAGAATTAAAAGAATCATAAAAAATCAATATACTGACTTTCTGACTTTCAGAAGCCAAGTGGTCATTTATTAAGGAAACACAAAACTGCATGTCTTATTATGGCAGCAGTGTAAGATTGTATCTAGCTATTCATTTTTAACTGCTGCAGTGTTCATCTACCACTTGTTGGCACATAAAGGACAAGTTGGTCACTTTCAACCTTTAGGACAGGTAGAGAAGGGTGCAGGTAAGGTTGGGCAGGTGCAGGTAAGGGTGGGCAGGCATGGGTCAGGAAATTCCCAAGCTGTGCATCACTAGTGCTGAAAGTTTGTACTAATATTAGAATCTATATTCCACTTGTAAGTGAGTCTTGTGCATTTCAAAGCATTAAAGGGCAGTTCGCCTTGAAACTAATGTTTCTGCTCATTTGGGTTACTATATAAATAAAAAGCAGCGCAGCTACATGGGTTGGATTGTTCATCATTAATATTTTCATTAATAAAATGTTCCTTCCCCATATTTAGATATCTCTGTTAACAGACTTCATCATCCGAGACCTGAGAGGAGTCCAGGTAACAATATATTAGAGAGGCAATATGCTGATTTTTAGACGTCAAATGCACATTTGTTAAAGGGGTGGTTCACCTTTAAGTTAACTTTTAGTATTTTATAAAATGAGCACTTTTCAATTGGTCTTCATTATTTGTTTTTTAATTATTTGCCTTTGTTTTCTGACCCTTTCCAGCTTTCAAATGAAGGTCATAGACCTCACCTAAAAACAAATGTTCTGTAAGGCTACAAATGTATTGTTATTGCTACTTTCCATTAGTCATCTTTCTATTCAGGTCACCCCTATCCATATTCCGGTCTCTTATCCAAATCAATGCATGGTTAGTAGGGTCATTTGGACCTTAGCAACCAGACAGCTGACAAACTGTCTACATCATACTAACAGTTAATTTAAAGGCATTTATTTAGAGCAATGTGGGCCAGAATTGCTAAAGCTCAATTATATAGGGATAACAAGGGGAAGGGGCAAGCGAGCCTCTCCTCATTACCACATTCTCAGCTCTGATTCTTTAAAGTAATGGTTTCTCATAATCAGAGAAGGAGGTTGAGGTTGGGTCAGACTTACAACAAGTGTAAGGGATTCCAGACTGCAAGGATCACTGTGGGCAGGTTAAAGCTGATTGATGGGTCTTTGGAAACTAGAGGGAACTCTTGTTCCATCTCCCCTTATCTGCCCACAGGACCCCTACAAATAAGGACAGTGTTTTAACTGCCTTTATGAAGCCCCTCATTTCCTTAACCCTGTGCATCAGTCATGAGACATTGTGTGTACTGCCTATTTCCCCCAATGGAGGCAGAGGAGCATGATGGGAAATGTAACCATATAACAGCAGTGGGAAATCTGATATAACCTTTTTTATTCTCCAGAAAGTAAATGCTGATGCAGGAGACATGATCGAATTTCTGGGGGAGAAATCCGAATGGGCAGTTTGTACAGGAGGGGGTAAAGCTGCCTATAGAACAGGTATTGCCCTTATTATTATTATTATTTTCATAAATTTTTATAATACGCTCAAACATGACAAGTTATAGCTTCGACTTAATATGAGGCATAACACTTTTACAGAAGTATGGAGATTAATAGTATCAGTAGCCATTTCTGTAACACTAATGCTCAGTGATTGATTGTGAATGTTGCAGAAAAAGTAATCTCTTGAACCCCATAGGTGTCATTAATGGGAAGTAAAACCATTGTTATCCATGAATGAACATACAGAAAGAACAGGCTTTATTTTTGCTTCTGGTCACACAACTCTTTCCGGGGATCTCAAAGTAGCCCAATATTTCAAATGGAAATATAAGTATTACATTTATGAAATTAAGTCTGATTTCTCACTAAACATATCGGAGAGACACAATCACTGTACTGCTGCTGACGCCACTATGGTAGGCAGTAGAACTGCTGATGATGTCACAACGACAGTTTGCTGATGTGACCTGGCTTCAGAGTTTGCAGCTCTAAACATTGCTCATTTTGCTTCAAGCACTTGTTCAAGCAGGATCTTCCTACGACTTTTCACAGTTTTTAGTATTTTCAATTGAAAATGGATGATTACACCATTAAAAAGAAACTACGGAGAAGTGAACGAATAAAGGCAAGAAGAGAAAAATGGCAAACTGAGAGATCAGTTGAATGTCACACCAATTACAAGATCTTAAGGCAGAAGACAGAGCCTCCAGAGGAAACAACCTCATTCTACAGAGCCTATGGCAAGTGAGGAGAGCCACTCTGATATATCTGTTACTGGGACCTGGAAAATCCTGCTCATCCTAAGCCTCCTAATATTGGTACTGGTTGGTTGAACTGAAGGCACAATGACAGGAGATCAGAGATACTATCCAGAACCTGCACCAGGCAATGGCAAACATAAATGAACTGGTCAGGACTAAAGATGATTTGTTTAACCTCAAATAAATAACACAGAGAAATATGGTGCTGCTGATTATTTGGGGTCTCTGTCGGATCTAAGAGGAGGCATATATATATATATATATATATATATATATATATATATATATATATATATATATATAAAAAACATATTTATAATGTAATTTTATTTCTATGCACATTAAATAATAATACAATCATTATTCAACTATATTTAATTGTCTCTTGCATTTTTTTTGTCCAAGTTATGTTCTTTCTAACATTACCCTTTATAGAGATATACTGTTGGAAATGTAATCTCTTCAGACCCATAGGTGTCAGTAAAGGAGAAGGCGAGCCATTGTTATACATGGAGCTACAGATAAAACATCTGTAAATCTACAATTAGTTGTGATGCTCAGATTATTGACATTAAAAATACTAGATGGATCTATGGTGAAAGTGTCAAAAAGAAGTAATCACTGCAAAAACTCAAAGAACTCATATGAGCAACATATATTTTTTCCCATAATTTGATCATTTTATTTAAAATTGGATGATTACAGCTTTGAAAACAAACTACAAAGGAGCGAGCGAATAAAGGCAAGAAGAGAAAAACTGCAAACTGAGAGATCAGGTGAATATCACACCAGTTATAATCCTCCAGAGGAACCAACCTCATGCTACAGAGCTTATGGCAAGTGAGGAGAGCCGCTCTGCTATATTTGTTACTGGGACCTGGAAAATCTTGCTCATCCTAAGCCTCCTTATATTGGTTCTGGCTCGTTATATTGCCACAAGGAACCAGAGACCCAGATGAGAGTTGAATGACTTTAACCAGGATGATGCATTTGATATACAAAAAGCCTCAGAGACCAGAGATACTATCCAGAACCTGCACCAGGAATTGGCAAAAATAAATGATAAACTGGTCAGGACTAAAGATGATCGGTTTAACCTCAAATGAACAACACGAGAGATATATGGCGCTGGGATTCATTTGAGTTCGCTGTCGGTAGTAAGAGGAGGAAGAGCAATACATTTCAGTAGAATATGTCAGGGAAGTTAAGAGACCAGAGAAGACAAAAATAAATAAGATATATAAGAGTATAAAAGACAAGCGCAGGCTGAGACCAAAGGTGAACGTCTGAACCTTGAGAATCAGATAAAGAAAAACTTGAATGTATTTACTGTATATATGTTTATATATTTTTATTATATTATATTTATTAAATTAACAAATATGTTTATATATTTATTTTTTAAAATGATTGTTATCAGAATATATGATTAATAATAAAACAGTTTATTGTATCTTACGCCAACAGTCAGGTTTTGTTATAATTTTGTGTTTTCTCACTTTTGTTGCTTAAACTCAGGCAGCACAGACTCTTTCCTAAGGGTATTTAAGTGCTTCTTTCCATAACCCCTCCTGCATATTAGCACCTTCCCCAGAATTTGGGAATTCATCTAACAGCCAGAATGGTGTAATTATTTCAAAGCACCCCAATAATTTACATGTAATGCTGTGGGTGTAGAATCACTCTGGGTAGAGATTTCGACTGGGCAAAAGGTATCAAAAAGAATTATCATTGGTGTATGCTATAAACCACCTCGTATAAGTGTCGAGTATGAAGCCCAGCTACTCTTGCAGATACAAGCGGCTTCACAGCTGGGTCAAGTTGTTGCTATGGGTGACTTCAATTATCCAGACATTGACTGGGGTAATGGGGTTGCTAAGACAGAAAAAGCTAGTAGGTTTGTAAATATGCTGAATGACAACTTTTTATTCCAGCTCGTTCAAGAACCTACTAGGAATAACTCTCTTTTGGACCTTGTAATAACTAACAATACTGAACTCATCTCTAACATTTGTGTGGGGGAGCATTTAGGGAATAGTGATCATAACATGGTCTCCTTTGAGATTCTGTTGCAGAAGCAATTCTATAAGGGGTAACTAAAACATTAAATTTTAGACGTGCAAACTTTGACAGTATAAGGGCATCTCTGCAACATATTAAGTGGGAAATGCTTTTCACAGGGTTAAACACAGAACAAAAATGGGAAGTCTTTAAAATGCTGCTTAATAAATATACTTGTCAGTATATTCCACTTGTAAGCAAGGAACGTCGTTGCAAAGCAAAACCTTTTTGGTTCAATAGAAGCGTTGGTGTTGAGGTGGGTAAGAAAAGACGTGCTTTTAAGGCTTTCAAGTTAGCTGGTACAGCCGAAACATTTATAAGGTACAAGGAGGCCAATAAATCATGCAAAGAAGCTATAAGGCAAGCTAAAATTGCTATAGAAAAGGATATTGCAGCAAGCAGTAAAAAAAATCCAAAATTATTTTTTAAATATGTCAATAGTAAAAAAATGAAGCAGGAAGGGGTGGGACCCTTACTATCAGAGGGGGGTCAGCTGGTTGATGAAAACAAAATAAAAGCGCAGATTCTGAACTCGTATTTTTCATCTGTGTACACAAATGAAGAACCAGTAAGTGAAGGTTTCCTTCTTAACACTCCCAATTCTAGTAATACAACTAATGATGCATGGTTCACACATGAAGAAATTCAAAAGAGACTTGAACATGTTAAGATTAACAAAGGTCCAGGGCCAGATGGTATTCATCCCAGGGTAATTAGCGAGCTTAGCTCTGTGATTGCCAAACCTCTTTACTTAATTTTTCAGGATTCATTGAGATCTGGCATTGTGCCGAGAGACTGGCGAATTGCTAATGTGGTGCCTCTATTCAAAAAAGGATCCCGTTCTCAGCCTCAAAACTATAGGCCAGTTAGTCTGACGTCAGTATTAGGAAAGCTTTTCGAAGGGTTAATAAAGGATAAGATACTGGACTTCATAGCAAATCATAATACTATGAGTTTGTGCCAGCATGGTTTTATGCGTAACAGATCTTGCCAGACTAACTTAATTTCTTTTTACGAGAATGTAAGTAGAGACCTCGATTCTGGGATGGCAGTGGATGTGATTTACTTAGACTTTGCTAAAGCATTTGATACAGTGCCACACAAAAGGTTACTGGTTAAATTAAGGAATGTTGGCCTGGAACATAGTATTTGTACCTGGATAGAGAACTGGCTAAAAGATAGACTACAAAGAGTGGTGGTAAATGGAACATTTTCTAATTGGACCAGTGTTGTTAGTGGAGTACCGCAGGGCTCTGTACTAGGTCCCTTGCTTTTCAACTTGTTTATTAATGACCTGGAGGTGGGCATTGAAAGTACTGTTTCTATTTTTGCAGATGATACTAAATTGTGCAGAACTATAGGTTCCATGCAGGATGCTGCCACTTTGCAAAGTGATCTGTCTAAACTGGAAAACTGGGCAGCAAACTGGAAAATGAGGTTCAACGTTGATAAATGCAAGGTTATGCACTTTGGCAAAAATAATATAAATGCAAGTTATACACTAAATGGCAGTGTGTTGGGAGTTTCCTTAAATGAAAAGGATCTAGGGGTCTTTGTAGATAACACGTTGTCTAATTCTGGGCAGTGTCATTCTGTGGCTACTAAAGCAAATAAAGTTCTGTCTTGCATAAAAAAGGGCATTAACTCAAGGGATGAAAACATAATTATGCCTCTTTATAGGTCCTTGGTGAGGCCTCATCTGGAGTATGCAGTTCAGTTTTGGACTCCAGTCCTTAAGAGGGATATAAATGAGCTGGAGAGAGTGCAGAGACGTGCAACTAAATTGGTTAGAGGGACGGAAGACTTAAATTATGAGGGTAGACTGTCAAGGTTGGGGTTGTTTTCTCTGGAAAAAAGGCGCTTGCGAGGGGACATGATTACACTTTACAAGTACATTAGAGGACATTATAGACAAATAGCAGAGGACCTTTTTACCCATAAAGTGGATCACCGTACCAGAGGCCACCCCTTTAGACTAGAAGAAAAGAACTTTCATTTGAAGCAACGTAGAGGGTTCTTCACAGTCAGGACAGTGAGGTTGTGGAATGCACTGCCGGGTGATGTTGTGATGGCTGATTCAGTTAATGCCTTTAAGAATGGCTTGGATGATTTTTTGGACAGACATAATATCAAAGGCTATTGTGATACTAAGCTCTATAGTTAGTATAGGTATGGGTATAAAGAATTTTAATTAAAAGTAGGGAGGGGTGTGTGTATGGATGATGGGTTTTCATTTGGAGGGGTTGAACTTGATGGACTTTGTCTTTTTTCAACCCAATTTAACTATGTAACTATGTAACTATGTAATGGAAGGCCTGGCTCACTAAGCATTACATTAGTTATGGGTAATCTTACTTTTCATTGGTGCTTTGACTTTTGTCAAATAAATCATATTAAATAGGTATAAATAAGTTGCATATCTATAATTTTTGCATTCTGATTTTGAAATTTGTTGGGTGATGCCCCATCACGACTGAGGTAGCTGCCATGAGAAGAGCACCTGAATACCGTACAGAGGATTGAAAAAAAAAAGGGCTGTAGCACAATGGCAACATAAACATGGCGGAAGCTATTGTTGCTTCTAGGTAGAGCAACTGTTTTATCAGTGAAGCTTGAAGTATAAATGTATTTAGATACAGACACTTATCCCTGTGGGGCAGGACAATGAGGGCTGAGTCACTTGTGGATGAATCTGGCTCTGCTGTGTTGGTGCCCATTTACAACCAGACATTCAGCAACTTTATTTTTACCATTCTGAGGTCTCATTCAGTCCATAAATAAAATGATAATATTGAAATAGGTTCACATTTCAAATAAAAGTAATCCAGACTGGTAACTTGAGGTTCTTCTGGGTTAACCAGATTTAGCATCACAAGACCTGTGAGTTGCATCTTTTCTACTGCTGGGTTGTACTTGACAACTACACACTTGCACCACATTTAGAATTGTGTGTGTGTATAAATTGACCAGGCAAAGTATTGTCCACTCCGGAAACAATATGCAAAATGTGAATTCAGCAAAAATCATGTATTGTTGTTCTCTGCAGAGCATGGACTGGTGAAGGAAGATGACATTGGGAGAATTGCAGGAGGCCGTTCCTATCAAGTCAATAATAAGTTTGACCGGAAACTGAAACCCCTCTCTGCCAATTTAGTGATCAAGGATGTACACAGGCATCTTGGGAGGAGATGTGCAGAAGAAACTGATGAACTATTTGTTACGCAAATGAGATATGGAATTGCGTGTTCAAATGAGGTGTTTTTTTTTGTATTTATACTATTAGTTTATATGTAGGTAGTGTTACTTATGGCTATAAGCTTTATCTAGAAGATTATCCATACCTGTACCTTTTGTTTAAGTGAATGTACACTACTAGAATCAATCCTTTATTCAGTTATGCTGAAGATGAGTAATACAAACTCACTTGTAAATTAGGAGTATGTACAGACATGCACAGACAAACTCAAACACACATGAATATTAACACACATGCATACACACAGAGAAACACAATCACATACACAAGTACATACAAACTATCCTTAGGAGTTGGCAGAGTTTTGGGTAGCCCCACTCGGTGTGTAACAATAGATGCTGCAGACATGTTGGCTGTTGGTGGTCTTGGAAGTAAAGACTGGTGGCCCCACTTCTGATGTAAATGCTTAGCGTAGCTTCATGTAACATGTAGAAATACTGGTGGGGGTAAATAACATACAGACGAGGCCAATATGAAGTTAGCAAAAAGTAACCAGCACTCCACAAAGCAGAGTAAATATAGATAGTACATGTTTTACTATGGAGGAATTTTTAATAGAATCATAGGGCTGGAATGTAAGAATCCATCTGGGAGGATCTATTAACAGGCAGACAGATTTAACCAGTGTTCACTGGTTGTTTTAACCATGAAAAGCCTCTTATAATGGTTTAGTTACTTCAAGCTAACAATCGTTTTCATCTAAACCTCACACTGGTTTAAAACAGCAAGACCTCTAGTAGAAAAATCTAAAAAACAACAACATATTTATACAAGGCTGACCTGGGAGAGCCAGGCCAAGGGGCCTTGGTATTCAAGAAAGAGGTGACCATCTGTGTCCTTCCATGGCCCCACCACAGTTATCAGTGTCATATCAATAGATTTTGAACTTTAATACTGCAAACTGTATGGCCAATTACATAACTCATATACAGTGTTAATTGGAGGTGGAACAGTCAAGCATCTGTGGGAGCCACTTCCCTGTTCTTATAATGTAAATGGCTATTTTAATTCTAAACTGACCCTGATAGGAAAAGAAAAATCAAACAGAACACAAAAGCAGGACAATCCTTTCATACATTACCCCCGAAAGACACTTTCTAGAAAAAAAATAACAATAGAAATAAATAATATAAATATATTAATATAAATATTTTTGTGTTTCCCTTTCAGAATCCACCACCTAACATTGGAGAGATACTTTGTTTTTTATTCCAAAGCCATGAACACTGGGGTATTTACATAGGAGACAATTCTGTGGTTTATCTTGACAGAGGTAAGTGAGTTAGAAAATAACCAGCTGGTTTTGTACTGGTTGAACTGTGCCAATCTACTTTGTATTGCGTCCATGCCATTGTGACATCAACTGCTGAAATAACCACATAGGACCCATAAGAAATAATCCCCAGGCAGGTTGGCTTTACCGGGCAAAGTAACAAATACAATAGTGAAAGCCCCAATTGGGCAGTAGAGGGCTAATGGATTATTCTTTTTGGTGATCTGACCACTAATTAGCTGTATATTTTGTTATAGTAATTAGTGGCACACACAGAGGTACAAACTAAATATTCACACATCTCCACTCACATCTTTCCTTCACATTTGTCCCTCAGTCAGTAGTATCCAAAATATTCCATTGACACCTGGTTAAACACATGGTTCTGGTTATTGACCCAATGCTTTGACCCAATGTTCTTGGAATGTAGGTGATAGATTCTGTTGATAAAACAATATCTCCTTTAACCCTTACTTCTATCTGCTTTCAGGTCTGCAGGAAGGATTCTCTGAACCTTCAGAAACAGCTTATGTACAGGAGATCCCTCTAAACCAAGTAAAGGACATCAGAGTCATCAACAAATATGATCAGATGTTAAAGCCGAAAAAGCAAGGAGACATCACAATGGAAGCTAAACAAAAAACTGGGGAGAGAATGACTTGGGGAGAGAAGAATGACACTGATCAGCTGTTTGTAACTGAACTGAGATATGGACTGAAGTTCTCCGATAAGGTAAGGGTTTTTATTAAAGGCTAAGTACATGAATATAACTGAACAGCTTCTTCTACTGGATTTGTTTGTTTCGTTATTACAGGCTGGGGTGAGAATGGGGTGTAACAATGCATTGCCAAAAACCTCAGACAAACCATAATATGAATCAAAAGAATGAATACTTATTTTTAATAATATTTTCAATTCTGCTGAATTGTAGTTTCCTTATAAACATTTAATGGATATCAGTGTCCTTCTAAACATGTTAATATTTCTGTTAATCATCTGGGTTTTTAGGTATAACTGTCCCCTAGCAACCAGCAAGAATTGAAAATTGTGGCTACAAAAAGGCAGAATAGAAAGATGGATAGAATGATAGACTTTCAGGATAACACTGAATAGTACATACTACATAGTACAAGGTAATTTTCAGAGGAACTGACCCTTTAGAGGCAATACAAAATGATGGTATTTTGGAAATCTTCAGTATGATGTTTACAGCCTGCTAACAAGTCACTTTAATGTGCACTCTAACAACAAATGCTCAATAACTAAAATGCAACTCTTGGTCTTGACCAGCGACCGCTACCAGAGGTTGGAGACCTGATTGAGTTTCTCTGTGACTTCAAAAATCATTGGGGAGTCTATGTTGGAGATGGCAAGGTTGTGCACAGGACAGGTAAGTGAAACAAGTATGCCCAAGTTTCACCCTCTTTTTCTGATCCTTATCCCTCTTCTCTCTGAACTGAGATAGTGGACATTTTATGATGGTGTCATAGAGCAGACATGTCGCACTTAAATGGCATCAAGAGGTGAAGTAAGAGCACACAAAAAATGGATTTATCAATGAACATTCCCTCTTTTACCAATAATTCAATATTTGCAACTTTCTACTTGGTTTATCCCCACAATAAAACCCACACAATGGCCTGTTCTACACCCCATCTGATTTCTAGTTCTACTTTTTGTTTAAAGGGATACTGTCATGGGAAAAAAATTTTTTTCAGTTAATAGTGCTGCTCCAGCAGAATTCTGCGCTGAAATCCATTTCTCAAAAGAGCAAACAGATTTTTTTTATATTCAATTTTGAAATCTGACATGGGGCTAGACATTTTGTCAATTTCCCAGCTGCCCCTGGTCATGTGACTTGTGCCTGCACTTTAGGAGAGAAATGCTTTCTGGCAGGCTGCTGTTTTTCCTTCTCAATGTAACTGAATGTGTCTCAGTGAGACATGGCTTTTTACTATTGAGTGTTGTTCTTAGATCTACCAGGCAGCTGTTATCTTGTGTTAGGGAGCTGTTATCTGATTACCTTCCCATTGTTCTTTTGTTTGGCTGCTGGGGGGGAAAAAGGGAGGGGGTGATATCACTCCAACTTGCAGTACAGCAGTAAAGAGTGATTGAAGTTTATCAGAGCACAAGTCACATGACTTGGGGCAGCTGGGAAACTGACAAAATGTCTAGCCCCATGTGAGATTTCAAAATTGAATATAAAAAAATCTGTTTGCTCTTTTGAGAAATGGATTTCAGTGCAGAATTCTGCTGGAGCAGCACTATTAACTGATTCATTTTGAAAAAATTCAAATTTCAAATTTCCCATGACAGTATCCCTTTAATAAAACCTGTTCATTCCTAAGAATGTTTGCTGGGTAACTGTACCCGTGTTTGCTATAGTCCTGCAACAGTTGTAGCTCAGGGACACTGGACTTTTTCAATAGCTGTCTATAACAAAATCAGATATAAAGAGTAAATCAGTATGCATACTTTGGAAAAAAAGCATTCTACTTAATATTTATTTATATTGTTACTTGATAAACAAATTATAAACCAAATATATCCCTTTCTAACACACTCAATAGAAGAAAAAACACTCCAGCATACAGAGGGCACCAACCTGCTGGTGATCAGGAAAAACTGGATGGGAATCATCTGTGTATTGCTTGAGAAGGCTGGGAAACCTGTAAAAGCCCCATGTTTCTACCCAACGGATGCTACGGGATACACCTCAGGGAATACCAAAAAAAAAGAGATACAATGGTCACCGGATACAATTGAACATGCGTTTAATAGGGACATGTTTGGTCTGTGTAACTGACTGGCAATATTACACAGTTGTGCTCCTGGCACAAAGCTCCTATTCAATAGCCAAGCTATTTAGATAAAACATATTTAAAATGTGAATTACAGAAAATGCAACCATTTTGATTCTCTGCAGAGTTTGGATTGGTGGAGGAAGCTTGCGTTGGGAGAGTTTCAGATGGACGTCCCTATAGAGTCAATAACAGATTTGACCGGAAACTAAAACCTCGCTCCGGCGCTCTAGTGATTAAGGATGTACGTAGTCAGTTTTGGATGAGATGTGCAGAAGATAATGATGAACTATTTGTTACCCGCTTGAGATATGGAATTGCATGTTCAGATGAGGTGGGTTTCCTTTTTAGATTTTTATTATTGTAAGTTTACCTAAAGCATTATTCATATGCATAAACTAACACATGAACACACCCATATACACAAGTATAAACAACACACACTTACTGTAAGATAGCTCATAGTACAAGTTGATCCATGGTCTGGTCCCATTGCATCTTCAAGTCAGGAAAGAATTTTCTCCCCTCTGAGGCAAATTGGAGAGGCTTCAGATGGGGTTTTCACCTTTCTCTGGATCATCTGGCAGTTAGGCAGGTTATTTATAGACTTATGGTTGAACTTGATGGACGTGTGTCTTTTTTCAACCTTACTTACTATGTTACTGTCTTTACTTAAATACTATGCTAAAAGGGAATTGATAACTTGTAATTAAATGCAACTTTCATTCTTGACCAGAGGCCACTCCCTGAAGCTGGAGACCTGGTTGAGTTTCTTCGTGATGTCAAAAATCATTGGGGGGTCTATGTTGGAGATGGCAAGGTTGTGCACAGGACAGGTAAAGTGAAGATTCTGCATTTTAAGCAGCAATTTCTCCCTCGTATTATGATCCTAATAGACATACAGTGGAACCTCAATTTTAAAGCCCCTAATTTTGTTTCCCCTCATTTTACATTGTTGTTGTGTAGTCCCACAAATATATGATGCATAATATATTTTCCTGATTTTACATCTTCCTGGAGTTTACACCATTTTTTTCTGGTCCCCTGAAAAACTTAAAATGGGGTTTTTACTGAAGTAGTATTGTAGAATTGGTAAATGGGAGGGTGCCATTGAGCAGACATGTCAAACTTGGTTGGCACTGCGAGGCAAATGAACAGGGTAGGACCAGTTTTATCAGGAGCCAATGAATCTGGGTTGAGGAAATTAGAATACCTAGAATAAAACCCATACAAACAAGGAGAGAACATACAAACTCCTTGCTAATTATGGCCATATATCCATGTGAATTATACTTGTGCTCACTAAAGTATCCCTGTACTAATTTGAAGGGTCATGAAACCAGCAATGTAAAACCATGAACCAGCAAATGTATAAAAATAAATGTATAAAATAAAGTCAGTAAAAGACAACTTTATAAGATCTTTATTTTAATGGTTGTGAACCAGGGGAGAGTGATGAATGACAGCAATGCCCTTGCAACCAATCGTTGATTAACAAGTTGTTGGTAGTTGACAACACTATAAACAAACTAACAGACATGTGAAGAAGTATTCATAACCTGAATAGGGTATTCTTGAAGGTCGTAGCTGGGTTTGCACTGTAGCAACCAAATTGTCTTGAGATATATCCTTCATCTTGTTAGGATGCCAACAACTAGCAGGTGAAGTGGTTCTTAAGATTGTGTTATGAGATACTTCCCTATGCATATTCCACACCCACTCCAGCACCCTAAAATTCCTTCATTAATATGCTACAGAGAGAGCTGAGTACGTGATGGGATGAGGGTGCAGAAGGTTTAGCTGGAAGGTCCAATTAAATGTTTCAGACACACTTTTCCAAGGACATTAAACCAGTGGAAGTGGTGCCAGAATGCCAGAGGCTCTCATCTGCTTTATTCCAGGAATGGCCTGAATTACTTAATACCATAGTTCATCTAACTGGTTTAATGGAGAGTTATCTTCTACCCTGGTAACATGGATTATCACATTTAAGAGGTGGCGTTACTCCATTAAAAAGAGAAAAGGGAAAAGCATATGTATCAGATCATCTAATGATTGACGAGACAGCCAAAACATCCTAAGGCACTGGAATGTTAATGGCTTATAAACTTTGAACAAGTAGTTCTTCTGTTCTTATGTCCCAAGCAATTCATTTAGCTTTCAAGTGTCTGTCATCCATCTATATCTATGATTAGACTAAAAATATACAACATGAGAATTAGAGAAAACACAACTGTCTCTCTGCAGAGTTTGGATTGGTGGAGGAAGATTACATTGCGAGGACTGCGGGTGTCCATTCCTATAGAGTTAATAATAAATTTGACCGGAAACTGAAACCTCGCTCTGGGACTTTCATGATTATGGATGTACGCAATCAACTTGGGATGACATGTGAAGAAGAAAATGATGAATTATTTGTTACACATCTGAGATATGGAATTGCATGTTCAGATGAGGTGGGTTTCCTTCTTCTTCTTATGTTGCTTCTGGATCTTTTATACAGAATCACAGACACTTGAAGACCTTTGTAAGAAGTTCCAGTGTTATAGACCACTGGCAAAAAACCCTAACCTGAGCCCTGTCATCTCCCCAATATATCTTTACCCTCAATGAGTTCTACAAGTTATTCAAATGCATTAGGCTTATTATCCGTTTCTTAACAGCCATAGAAAAAAAAGTAGAGTTGTGCTCATTTGGTGGAGGTGCAATGATGGTGTGAACACAAAGTTCATACAAAGAAATAGGTCCTCTGCACTCGCCCATTATCTAAATTATTATAATATATCATATTCGGCATTAAGGAGAAAGAACGGTAATTGAAAACTACAACAAGGGGCAGATTTATTAAGGTTTGAGTTGAGTTTTGGATTTAAAAGTTTTTTAAAGTTAAAATTCAGAAAAACTAAAATTTTTAAAATATTTATTATATCCCAACCTTGGAAATAGCTCAAATCCTAAAACACACCATTTAAAACCTGTCGAGGTCATGTAAGAGTCAATGGCAGAGGTCCCTTGAACTATTTGAAGATGTTAAAAGCCTTCATGATGTTTGAGTTTTTCCAGAGGGTTTTGCCAGAAAAGTCGATCAAATTTTTTCCTACTGAAAACTCGATCAATTTCAACCCCGAACTCGTGGATTTGAGTTTTTCCCATTCAATTTTTTTTTAAAAATTAGAAACCATTCCAATTGTGAGTTCATTGGAGGTATATAAAAGTCTAAAGTTTGACCTGATAAATAAGCGAGCACTCTTCTCCTACAGATATTTTAAACTTCACAGGTAGGTAACAATCTCCCCCTCATTCTCATACTTATCATAGACACCATCCATATTGGACATTTGCTAAAACCAAGTGCGGTACTAAGGGGTTGAAGTAACAGTTTAAAATGTTTGACGTGGGTTGAGGAGTATCCAACCATTGAACCATTTCCTTGTAGAATAACCCAAATGTTAGGTATCTCAATGTGCTGACTAAGTAAAAGGAAACTTTTTTTTTTAACTATTGGCACCCTTTACCTTAAGTATTACTAATCTTTAGGTTTGGGTGTAATTAAGATGTGCAGAAATTAGTGTAGTGCCACTTCTACTGATGGCCACTGCCATGCAAACTCAGTGGTATCCTTTTGATGTAGTTGGAAATACCAAGTTATCATTATACATTTTGGCAAGAAAGACCTATTATTAGTATCAAGGTGGCATCAGTATCAATTCACTCTCAAACTACTGTCTCACTAGGTCTTCCACTCAAGACAGTCAGTGTAATGCCTACAGGCCTGGTTTCTTCTTCTTGTGTGATGTCCAGGGAACTTCTTTTCACCCTTAAGGTGTGCCTTTGCGCCTGTCAGTGGAGGACTGTATTTAGCAGGCATATGCGGTGCTGGAACTTCCTTGTATTTCTGCAGCTGGTAGGGCACACTAGGCTTTTTGCTGTGAGAGGCGTCCAATAAGCCTATAATAATTGACCTTTGGCTGATTTGAGTGGCTTTGACCTGTTATTTTATCAAAGACAAACTTTTTGAAAGTTGGTAACAATAGTGTACAATATTATCACAGAGGTTTTATCCATTAAAGGTTGGGTGAGAACTCCTGCAACACATACTTTATTCATGACAGTAAAGAGTGGAAAGCTTGGAGTAATCAGGATGTCCTGATACAAGAGTAATTTGCCATAGGGCCCCCCATAAGAACAGTGACTTGTTGTGTCCTGCACCTCCTGCTGAATGACACACAAGTTAGGGAATGGGTAGAGAAAAGAGGGGATGTTTACGTACCTCTCCCAGCTGTCCCTGTTAGATACAAGCAGCTACCCACAGATCTCTGCATTTCAAATCAAAATGGGCCTCTAAGTTGGTGTAACAGCACAAGACAGATCTGAGAGCCCCTAAACTCCACGTAGGCACTGTCTCATTTTCACCAGTGGAAGTGACAATGAGATGGAGTCATTCATCTCTGGTGAGTCCCAGGAGGAACAGAAAGGGACTCACACAGAATGTTTTTTCTATTTCACTTTCAGAACCCACCTCCTGACGCTGGAGAGATCCTTTGTTATTCATTCCAAAACCAGGAACACTGGGGTATTTATACAGGCGACAGCACTGTGGTTTATCTCGACAGAGGTAAGAGTTAGAAAATGTTATTGTAGTGATGAATTGTACCAGTAGCTGTTTGTATTGCTTACATGCCATTGTGATATCAACTGCCAAAAAGAGAAGGAATAATTTTCAGGTAGGTTGGCTTTATTCAGGTGCGGTATCCAATACAGATCAAAAGTTACAGGTTATAACACTAATAACCTATAATAATATAGACCCTCATGCACACACCTCTGCTTGGGGTTCCCTGAGCTTCTTCAAATCAGAAACCTGAGACCAACACATTAGTTGGCCATACAATGGCTGACCCTGAAAGGTATCCAACTAATCAGCCTGTGAGCAAAACAGATGGGTAAATTATGATCAATTGGCTGTGTAGAATGTTGGCCAAAAGCTATTGTTCTGGTTTTTGGGGCCAACAGTCTAAAGGATCAAATGTCCTGCAAGTAAAAAGGAGCTTCAGTGCCAACCACATATCATTCAGTGGATGACAAGGTGCATCGGCTGGTGAAACGTTTTGGAAAATGTAATAACAATCCCACAGGATCACAGGATGGTCCATCAAAACTCTGACCCCTTAGTTAACATATATAATAAGATGGTCTTGTAGTGGGACCAAAATTGGTCAAACTGCCCAAACAAATCTGGCCACTGTATACAGCCAACTTTACAGTTTCCTCAAATGGAACAGATGTTCTTCTCAAAGTGCTTCAGGAATGGTCGAAATAAAGACTGACAAACACTGCTTAACTCTGTAACAACTGTCCATGTTGAAAAACCATGTGCCTTTTGCTGCTCACTAACATATACCTACTTTATCATTGATCCATCTGCCCCTGTATAACAGTTTCCTAATGCTCATCCCTCTCAGGTCTGCAGGAAGGATTCTCTGAACCTTCAGAAACAGCTTATGTACAGGAGATCCCTCTAAACCAATTAAAGGACATCAAAGTTATCAACAAGTATGATCAGATGTTAAAGCCTAAAAAGCAAGGAGACATCACCATCGAAGCTAAACAAAGGATTGGGGAGAAGATGATTTGGGGGGAGGACAATGACACCGATCAGCTGTTTGTAACTGAACTGAGATATGGAATAAAGGCCTCAAATAAGGTAAGGGCATATCCATCCTACTTTGACCTGTGACATATTGGGGCTCATTTATAAACTTCGCAAAGGGCAGAATGATTTGAATAATAAAAATATTTGTCCTGCGCATGGTTATATTTATAAAGCTGGATAAGAGTGGTGTACTTAATGTGCAAACAGAATTGCACATTTTTTTTCACACTGCGAATGTCCATAAGAGCTTTCTAAATATGGCAAAAAATGCTAATTTTGAATACTCTGTGCTTGAGTTACACTACAACTTTTGGTGGCGGAGATAAATATTCGCAAAACAGTCTCACAAACTGCGAATGTAAGTTACTGTCAGCGCAACAACCTCACACACTGGGCACACTCACACAAACCCCTGTCTCATTTGCAAGCCATTTGTGAAAATTTAAGATTTAAGATCGAGATTTCATATTCAGTTTCCATGAAAGTGAAACATGGCATCCTGACCTTGACTTATTTTGCCAACTTTTTAGAAGAGATTGCTGACATTTCCTCAAACTGGTTGATTCATTCCAAGTGAAAGAAATATATATAGTCTAAGGCATTTAGGATATCCATTTTTTTAAAATCAAATATAATACATGAGGCTGCTAAGTCTCAACGTCTTTCTAAAATGGTGTATAAAATCCGGCAGGTCTAAAAACATGCGTTAGAGAGCCAACTGCCAACAGATATCTTGTTATCAGTCACAGTTACTGTAGATAAGTGGTAGGTCATCTTAAAATGAACCTTTAGTAAGATACTGATATATTTCAAAACAACTTGCTATTAGTCTAAATATTTTTTTTTTTGAGGAATGTGTTGTTCTGAAGTTCTTTAAGGTGCAAAAAGACTAGTCTTTAATAACTTGTTGTTTTTGAGCAGCAGCCACCTCCTGAGCCTGGAGACCTGATTGAGTTTGTCCGCCTGTGGGGTGTCTACAGTCATTGGGGAGTCTATGTTGGTGATGGCAATCTTGTGCACCTGCAACGTAAGTGGAGCTAAATTCAGTTTTTGTAATGGTTTTTGGTAAATAGTGCCTATGAGCTGTAGGATCTACTCTATAGTTGCTTTAGAGTCTTGAAAGGTATCCACTTTCTCTTCACAACATCAGCAATTTGCAGGTAAAACTGTTATTGGGCAATAGAGAACCTCTGTACATATAGGTCCACTATGAATGGCAAGAGTAGTCTGCTCAATGGAGATCGTGTGTCCTACCATACATTGGTTACAAATAAAATTGACTGCAGTCATAGTTAGGCACACAAGTCTCTTTGGACTTGGCATGACATGGACATGTGAAGTTTGCAGTAGCCCCAAGCACCAAACTCAGTGGTCAAATGGAAGTTCATGGTATTCATAGTAGAACTTGAAGCACAATAATAGCTCCAGAGACAATGTCTATCTATCTGCTAGGGGTCAAGGAAACAAAAACTAATCATGGAAAAAGTTGTTTGAGTTCACTCACTATGTTCTCACAATAATTACCTTTGACTTATACGTAGGTTTGCCGGGTTCTAGACTTTTTTAATTTGATTTTTTTCGGTAAGTTATGAAAATTCGAATTTCATAAACTCTCATTTGAATTCTTGATTTTTTTATTGCCTCAAAAATCTTAACTCGCAGATAAAATGCCATTTTCAATTTTAGTAAATATGCCCTTCTTTGTGTTAAAATTCTGATTCTTGGCATTGCTACAAATTTGTTTTGATGGTGAAAGGCACAAGTGCTTTTAGTATGGCATTTATTTTTACATGGGCCAATTTGTATTTTTTCACCTAGTACTCTTTTTACATGAGGCCACTATTACTGATCCTCCATCTGGATTTTTTTTTTAAATTGAATGAAATAGAAAGAGATTCCGATATGTAGAGCCAATAGTGGGTAACATTGTGCTTGAAATAGGTAACCCAAGTTAGGTCTCTATCTAAACTTTGAAACAATCTAATTGCATCCAATCTGTTTACTAAATAACTGGTCTATTGACTATCATTATATCTTGTCTTTTCTCTATTAGCGGATTCTAGCTCAATATTTGACTCATTGTCTTCATTTAGACGTAAGTAAACTACTAGTTAAGCTACGTAAGCTATCTACATTCTGTTATGATTGTATCTATATAAATATACAATTAGAATGAAATAATGTTAAATGATAAGGATGGTAGCAATCAGTTATACAGTTCCCTGTATAACTCAGCCTGCAGCCTTGTGCCTTTATATGGTCACAGAACAACCCCTCAGTGACTTCTAATATCCTTATCATTTACAGTAGGGGTACATTATCCCTTATAATACATGAGTGATACTCAGAGTTCCCTGTATAACTCAGCCTGCAGCCTTGTGCCTTTATATGGTCACAGAACAACCCCTCAGTGACTTCTAATAACCTTATCATTTACAGTAGGGGGTACATTATCCCTTATAATACATGAGTGATACTCAGAGTTCCCTGTATAACTCAGCCTGCAGCCTTGTGCCTTTATATGGTCACAGAACAACCCCTCAGTGATTTCTAATATCCTTATCATTTACAGTAGGGGTACATTATCCCTTATAATACATGAGTGATACTCAGAGTTCCCTGTATAACTCAGCCTGCAGCCTTGTGCCTTTATATGGTCACAGAACAACCCCTCGATGACTTCTAATATCCTTTTCATTTAAAGTAGGGGGTACATTATCCCTTCTACTACATGAGTGATACTCATAGTTCCCTGTATAACTCAGCCTACAGCCTTATGTCTTTATATGGTCACAGAACAACCCCTCAGTGACTTCTAATATCCTTATCATTTACAGTAGGGGGTACATTATCCCTTATAATACATGAGTGATACTCAGAGTTCCCTGTATAACTCAGCCTGCAGCCTTGTGCCTTTATATGGTCACAGAACAACCCCTCAGTGACTTCTAATATCCTTATTATTTACAGTAGGGGGTACATTATCCCTTATAATACATGAGTGATACTCAGAGTTCCCTGTATAACTCAGCCTGCAGCCTTGTGCCTTTATATGGTCACAGAACCCCTCAGTGACTTCTAATATCCTTATTATTTACAGTAGGGGGTACATTATCCCTTATAATACATGAGTGATACTCAGAGTTCCCTGTATAACTCAGCCTGCAGCCTTGTGTCTTTATAACCCCTCAGTGACTTCTAATATCCTTATCATTTACAGTAGGGGGTACATTATCCCTTATAATACATGAGTGATACTCAGAGTTCCCTGTATAACTCAGCCTGCAGCCTTGTGCCTTTATATGGTCGCAGAACCCCTCAATGACTTCTAATATCCTTATCATTTACAGTGCAGAGCTTTACATTATTTTCTATAAGGGTTTCAGACAAGAGCAAATATACATATAGTTATGAGAAGGGAGGGCAGGAATAGTAAGGTGTAGGGATCTGCTTTTGTAAACAACTGAGACCAGTCTATTGGCTGATAATTATCAGGGACGCCTTATATTTAGTAGATAATGAAATGCAAACTGAGGTTCCAGCTCCAGGCACAATATAATAATGATAACTTGGTCATTGCTTCATCTCTTACATTTTTACCAACAGATCAGTGTCAAGCGATGAGCAGCGCAATGATCCCAGGTAAGTGAAGTGTGTGGGGCTGAATCCAATTTGTGAACTGAATAGGCAATGGCTAATTTCCTTATCTTGTCTTTTCACTATTAGGGAATTTTAATTTGATATTGGATCCAATATCTCCAGTGGGGGGTAAGTAAGATAGTGGTTGAATGCAATATTTACTGTCCTGTTTATTCTATGTAGATTATGAGAGTGACTGATTGGTCTAGCTTTATGTATGGTTTAGCTTTATTATTGGATACTAGATTGTGCATCCCCCTGTCCTGGGCATTATATACTCTGTGAACTCAGTATAATGGCAGTAGCTTATGGGACTTCTCATTTACATGAGCCTTATGGAGCCTCAGACCCTTCCCAAACTCCACTCAGGCACGTATTCATAGTTTTTGCAAATATAGATTAAGAGGTATAAACAAACTCGAGGCTCCACTGAAGTTTTTGAAACAAATCTCATTGGATGGAGTAACAGGAGGACATTTCTTGGTCCTCCTCAACCCTTCCTTTAGTGGCCTCTACCAGAATCACACTTATATTTTCCATGCTCTACTAATCAAACAAATAGACTATCACATTATATGGTTTTTATACATCCATCACCCCCATTTTATAAGTATGGGGGGATTAAATGGGACATAAAGCAAATACAATCTTTTGACTATGACCATTGCTTATTTTCTCAGTTTCACTGTTAGATCAAAGACTAATGGCCAAGAGAATAATTTCCGATAAAGGTAAGTGAAGTGCTACAACTGTGGCTACAGTCCTATATCTTTATATATTGTTATATTTTTATCATATACTGTAAGTCCCAAACAAGGGCATTAAGAGGTATTTTATGTTTTCCTTCACTGTTTTCGCCATATTTCCTGTATTTGATGTTGCCCCTCTTCAGCATTGCTGAATTTGGCATTGGTTGCTTCCTTACATATATGGGCAGATTTATCAATGGTTGAAATGAAAATCAAAATTAGAATTTTAGAGTTTTTCATGGCCAAAACTGTCAAATTCGACTAGGTAATTGTTAAAATTAGATTAGATTTTTTTCCTAAAAAATTCAAATTCGATTTCTGAGATTTATCATACTCTGGCCATTTAAGAATTAAATTTGACTATTCGCCACCTAAAACCTGCCGAAGTGCTGTTTTAGTCAATGGGAGACGTCCCAGAATCAATTTGGAGTTGTTTTTAAAACTCAATCGAATTTGATTCAAGCTTTCGGGTCGATCCTATTCAACTGAGTGTAAAAAATTTAATTTTTTAAATAAATTTTGATTGGTCAAATTTCGAGTTCATTGGAGTTTTACAAAACTCCCATGAATTCGAAATTCAACCCTTGATAAATGTGCCCCAAAATATACAATACATAAAGGCAGAATTATTAAGGTTCAATGGTAAATTTGAATTAGAATTTTCAAGTTTGTTTTTTGTCAAAACTCACAATTTCAAGTTTAAATCCACCAAATCAAAGTTGAATCCGATATTTATCATCCCCCCCCTACCCTGGAAACAACTCAAATTCAATAGGTTACCATCTAAAACCTTCTGAATTCATGTAGAAGTCAATGGCAGTTGACCCATTTGAAGATGTTAATAGCCTTCCTGACATTCAAGCCTTTTTGCAGAGGAAAACTCGATTCGAGTTTTCGGGTCGGTAACATTCGATTGAATTTTAGACTGCATTTTTTTTACATAAATGAGCTCCCTTTCGAATTCTGAATAAATTTGAGGTTTATTAGAGTTCCAGAAAATTCACATAACTCTAAAATTGATAAATAACCTCCATAGTAATGCATTGCTAGCTTATTGGCCAATAATTTAGCTCATGTACATGTTGTTGGGAGACAAACTCTACCGTCAGCATTTCATATGCAACAAAACAATGTCACAATGTCATATATTTGGAATCACTTGGAATTCAAAATAGGGAATTATGCCATTTAAAAAAAAAAGAAAAAAAAAAAGCAAACAAAAAACATGTGGTTTTTAAAATATCTAAAAATCAACTAAAAATTTGCTGTTTATGGCCTTTTTGCTTAGATACAAATGTACGATCCTAAAAATAATTTGAAGTATTCATAGGACCCCATAAATAAGTGGCTTCACTTATACAGAACTCAGAACATACAGTTTCTGAAGACTTCATATTTGGTAAATATGTATTTTACTCCAGACTAACAAACTGGGAATCTTCATTAACATTAGCAGCTGTTTCTGGAAATGGAATCAAACTTGCAGTTATCTGTATGTCCCATGTTTTGGGGAAAACAAAAGATCACCCTAATACCTAACAGCATCTTATAACAAAGAGTTTCTCTGGTACAAAGGCAAAATGTCCTCATTTGAAATTCCACATCTTTTGCACAGTTTGACGAACAATAATGCTATAATTAAATTTTACTGGCAGACATTTTTAAACCCCTAAAATAAATTTAAACTCTTAAAAATCATAGAGAGATACATGGGATCCTTATTGTTATGTTTTGGGTAGCCGAGGATGAGTATAGTATAAAGGTGCTTTATTAGCAGACTCTTGAAGCCATTACACAACAGTAACTTTCACTTTTAAGCTGTCCAGGAAGCATGCACAGTATAAGTCTGAGCACAGTGACATCTACAGGCCATTTGTATAAACACCACACTTATATTTGTTCAGCCCAATTCTTGTATCTTTCACTGGGATTCAGACGAATCCCAAATCAAATCTGAACCCTAATTTGCAAAGGCAAACTACCCTCTTTAAAGATTTCACCATGGGGAAATACACTATTCTGCTACTAAATGTAACTGTAACTGGGAGATCTCTCGGCATCCTTACCCCCTGGCGATTGACGTGTGCACGGACGTCAAGGTCCTTAAAGTGATGCTGTCGTTGTTTCGCCATCGTCGACGCCGAGCGTGATGACATCATAATTTGGCGCAGAATTTGAATTTTGGTGCCAAATTCCCTTTAAAAGGCCAATTCTCCATTTTGACAGTGCCCAAGCTGGCTTCTGTTTACAGACCCTGCTGATATTCTATTGGATTATTTTGTTTTTTTGACTCCTGCTTGTTTTTGACCTTGATTCCTGCCCCCTGCCTTGACCCATTTGCCCGTTTGACTAAGTTTTTGCCTAATCCTTGTCGGTACCTCTTTTCGAACTTATTTTCTACCTAACCTATTCCTCGTTGGCTCCGCAGCAGAAACCCGGGCCCCAAAAGAGCGTTGGTGAACACCGGAATCCGCAGGGATTTCCCTTGTGCGTCTGAGTGTACCCGCTGCCTCTTAAGGTTCTCGATTGACGAGTATGTTACAGTACATACCTACATAGTCGTTTACCACTTGGGGGTGCCAAAAGTTTAGGCACCCCCAATTGATTGCATTTACATACCTGAAACTCCGACGCTCATCAGACCCCTGCTCCTATCAGCAGAAAACTGCACCGGCCCGGGGTTATTCCAGTGAGCACTACGGAGCACTCTTCTTCCAGCTTCTTCTTTCTTCAAATTTCCCGGGGCAGACACATGCGCAGTAGAACGAAATAGCGACTTTTTTGTTAAAGTTCAGGTTTCATTCTACTGCGCATGTCCAGCCACGAGAAGAAAGAAGAAGCCGCAAGAGGATCACTCCATGGTGCTCACTGGAATAACCCCGGGCTGATGCAGTTTTCTGCTGATAGGAGCACCGGCCTGGGGTTTCGAGTAAGTAAATACATTCATTCGGGGGTGCCTAACATTTGGCACTCCCAAGTGTGAAACGACTTTCCTTCTCCTTTAATAGGGGCTATTTTTTAAATTCAAGTTAGTGCTCACGAAATGACTTCAAAACTTTCAGATATCCAAAGGTCGTTCTTAAATACTGAGCTACTAGGAAGTCCTTACAGGGGTGCCCCCCAATTTTAGGATTAACCCATATAAATAACTTATTCATTTACAGATGGGAAAGTTCTTGAGGAACCTGTGAAATCTGTGGCAAAGGGCAGCAAATACCGTGTGAATAACAGCTTTGATAAATACTATGAACCCAGGAGAAAGGAAGACATAGTAGAAATGGCAAAGCAATATGTTGGGAAAAAAATGACTTACAATCTGTGTAAATATAACTGTGAGCACTTTGCTACATTCATGAGATACGGTGTGGCTTTCTCTAAACAGGTAAAGAACATTGTTTTTTAAATTAAAACATTAGGCAGAATGTCATTTCAACACAAGTCCTGTTTATTGTGTTCATTTTTAGCAAATGTGTTAGGTGTTTACTGTTCCTTTAATAGATAGAAACTGGGAATATACTGTATAAGTTCTTGCTAAAAATGATGTGAGTGTATACAGACAGACAGACAGACAGATAGATAGACAGATAGACAGACAGATAGAGCAGCAGTGGAAGTTGGGTGATGTAACAGTGATGGAAGATGAATTCTATAGTGGGATTGGCTGTTGGCATGATCTTGTATATTTACTTGCAAGTTTTAGAATTTACAATGGTATCATTCCTTTTCATACAGGTGGAAGAGTCGACAATAGCTCACCTTTTCTGTAAACAAAATGGTTCCTGCGTTTGTGATATTGAGGCTTTTCCAGCAAATGACCCAACTCTTCAAGAAATCAGCCAGCTCCTTCAGCAACATGGTCAGGATCTTCAAGAAATGGCTCAACTTCAACACAATGCTCTGACTCTTTAAGACATGGCTCAGGTTCTGTGGCACAATTCTAACCCCCCTGGCCAATTTTTAATAAAAACCACAACATTTGTCCAGGCGTAGTAACACCAATCAACAAGGTCAGACTGGGCCCTCGTGGGTCCTTCTGGCCCAGACCTGTTCCCTATGTGAAGCCTTTTCCACGGCTTCCAACCTCCCTCCCTCCTGCAAGAGGAAGAGGTGCGGAGGGAGGTTGGGGCTCAGCAGGGGGCCAGAAGAGGCTTTGAGTCTGAGGCAGGGGGCCCAGGAGGGGGGCCCCGAAGCAGCAGCCCTAGCAGGGCCCCCCAGTCTGATGCTACATATCGACCAATCTGATGTTTGTGATTGGTAAATTCTTCCTACTCATTGGTTGCTATAGGAGTTCAAATCATGGGCCTTATTCTGGTTCTGCAATGTCCAGTACAATCCAAGATTTCTTTTAGTAGACTCTATAATGGTCCTGAGTCTGAACTGCAAATCATTTGTCTTTCCCCCTTCTTCCATTTTTGGCACTCTACCTGTATGCGCAACAACTAATCTTTTTGTACCTTTACCCCCCGTTCTATTTGTTTATACTAATTGGGGTGCCCAGATGTCACTATCTCTGACTCCTTCCTTGTAGGTGGAGGTTAATGATGTAGTTGGTTTCAAATACTAGTTTTTCCATTAACATCTCTCTCTCTCTTTATTTCAGCCGGCCTCCCCTCCCTCCGGCCAATGTTCCCTCCGGCCAACTGACTCCAACTGATTCTTCAGCTCAACACTTTTACTGATGCCATACAGTGACGCTGATCATGTGCTCTCATTATGTACAAGACACATAAGCAATTCATATCTTGTAAATCCAGTTGTGTCATGTCGACCTGTATGCACTTCTTCATTGGCTCATTATCATTTCATCTCTTCACTTCAGTTATTGCAGAATATGGGTTTAATTACACATTCCTTTCAGTATGAATTTCAGCCATTCCAAAGCCAGGCTTAATGAGTGTTTGTCAAACTTATCAGCCAGTTTCTGAAAGGAGGCATTTTATTGCCAATAGTTTAGCTGCAATATTGAACTCTATAACACTATATGTATTCTGTAGAATGCTTGTAGAATGCTTTACCATACCTAAGTAAACAGATCTAGAAGCTCTCTGTTTGTTTAGGATAGCAGCTGCCATATTAGTTTGGTGTGATATCACTTCCTGCCTGAGTCTCTCCCTGCTCACTCATAGCTCTGGACTCAGATTACAGCAGGGAGGGAGAGAGGAGCAAACTGAGCATGCTCAAGCCCTAGCCCTAGAGGTTTAAGCAGAAAACAGGAAGTCTGATACAGAAGCCCATGAGTACACAATAGAAGGAAAGAAATGTGCTGTTTCTTTTGACAGAGGAGCAGCATTACTTTGAGGGTTTATTGATGTATTTAGGTGGACCTTTCTGATAAGGCTAACTTAGTTTTAACTTTTCCTTTAAATCCATAAAGAAGGTCTCAGGTTCTGCCTAGTGGAGATGATGCCTTCCTACCTGATCTTTGCAGTAGGCATCAAGTAGGGTTCATCAAGGGGAGATAATGGACTGATGTGCTGAGGATAAAGTGCAGACTAATGAGGAGTGAACTCTTTGTGTAAAGTTTGTGAAACTGCCTAAAATGTTGTGAAACCATGACATTTCTCTATAATGAATGACAATTCTGTTTGGATGTTTTTAGCTCAACAATAACATATACATTGTCCTACATTGCTAGAAAAGCATCTTTACATTATGCCACAACTGTACTGCCATGTTGCCAGTTTCTTCCACACCAAACCCTGGAGAGAGCGCTCTCTCTCTCTCTCTCTCTCTCTCTCTCTATGTATATATATATATATATAGAGAGAGAGAGAGAGAGAGAGGGGGCTGAGGTGGGCTCTGATTCAATTGGTTGATGTGGAATAAAAGGGGTGGATCATAATGACATCTGCTTTTCTTTCTGGTGAAACAGACTGCATAGCAAAATTGTAGTGCGGATTTACAAAAACATTCGGCAATGGCAACAAGTGAATTTTTGTAGCAGAAAAAAATGCTTCTAGTACTGACCTCCATATTGCTTGTGTCTCAAATATTATTATTCCATATTAACATGGACTTTAAATTGGTTTTGAAAAGGTCTTGATACCTGTCCTGATCCTATGCTCAGACTCTACAAGCTTGGATTTTGGGTTAAGCCAGTAAGTAATTCTTCTCTAGTTTAGGTATGATCCCTGTCTGTCTATTAATATCCTGTTCTTTTGTTCTGTACTGTGTACTCAGCGCTAAAAAATAAATAAATAAATATATATATATATATTTATATATAAAATGGAGAGATGTTGTTTGTGTACCAGTCAACATAAACTTGTTTAAATGCAAAATAAAGGATTGCTGACTTTGTTACTGTTACCAAAAAAAAATGGCATTAATAGGTATATAACTCCAAATTAGGAGAGGATAATGCTAAATTAGCAACAATTACAAGATATGCATAGTCATACTATAACACTGTACAGGTATGGGATATGTTATCTGGAAACCCGTCATCCAGAAAGCACTGAATTACAGAATGGAAGTCTCCCATAGACTCCATTTTATCCTAATTTTAAAAAAAAATATTGATCCCAACTAAGATATAATTATTGGAAGCAAAACCAGCCTATTGGGTTAATTTAAATGTTTACATGATTTTCTAGTAGACTATGGAGATCCAAATTGCGGAAAAACCCCAGGTCCCGACCATTCTGGATAAAAGGTCCTATACCTGTACTATTTATGGGCAAGATGGTAAGTAGTAATGCCATTAAATGTTTTGGGTAGAAAGGCTTCTAAGTGCTCTGCAGCTCAATAACAGTTTTGTTTCTTTCTCATTCCACTTTTCCTCCAACTTTCTCTTGTGTTCTTTATTGTCATTTTTTCCTTTACAACACTCTGTATCTCCCTTCACTCCTCTTCATTATTTGTATCTTTATACATTCTCCCTATTTGTATTGTGTATCACTAAAATTTGCCCTATTGTGTTTTTCCTTCTTTACTGGCATTACTAGCATACAGCTGTTGGGGAAGGAGGGAGGCAGGGCAGATGCAGGGTCTTCTCTATAGTTTCAGCCCCACCGGCTGCTCACCCTCTCACTCAGAATACACCGCTGTACTGCTACTTTTGATCTACACTCATATTGATATTGATCTACACTGCTTCTTTTGATCTCTCCCATATTATACACTGGGTTTTATTCTCCAGCTTTCCCTTTCCTACATCACTTTCCTCATTTTCTCTCCTGCTCTTTGCTTCATTTAGTTTTTTGTGCAGTCTTAGATTTCTTACTTGCTCTCACCTCTCTTTTCATCACTATTTTGCCACCCATCTTCCCTCTCCCGGGCTTCTGTTTTCCTATATTCTCCAGCTTGGTGCGGCCTCACAGAGTCTGATCCGATCAGTCATTTATATAGTGACGCTGGATCCAATCAAACTACTGAGTTTGCATCAAGCCTGAGAATATCAGAAAAGCAGTAACACAGGACTGATTCAGTTTAAGACTGTTCAGTATACACAGCGGGTGGATTAAGTTATATTTGGGCCCTGGGCTGTTTGGAGTGTCACTCACTTCTCCTTCCCCATTTTACCTCAGGTGCTGTTATCTCATCAAACCCTTCATTTTTACCCACATCCCACTCTCTTCTCCATTTTATCTTCTGTACTACTCCTGTGCCATTATTTCTATGTTATTATCTCTTCCCTCACATTCCATTCCCCCTTTCTTTCCTAAATGCAATTCTCTGCCCTTATTTGCACCTCACGTGTGTCATTTTAACTTCCGTCCATTCCTTCCATTACCCCCACATGCCAATCTCTTCTCTACCCCTTTCCTTGCTATTGACGCCCTGTGCTTTACATATATATATATATATATATATATATCTCCATGTGGGACCTGTTATCCAGAATGCTCAGGACCTGGGGTTTTCTAGTTAATGGTAATGATTTAAATATTGATTAAACCCAATAGGATTAATTGTATCGTAGTTGGGATCAAGTACAAGGTATAGTTTTTTTATTACAAAGAAAAAGAAAATCCACAAAAATCTGCAAAACGCCAAATCATATTCTAAATGAGGTTTTCCACCTGCAAGTCTATATCCCTAGTAATACAGGACAATGCCTAGCTTCCCTGCTGCTGTGAGACTAATGGATGGCTCAGCGTGCAGGTAAACACAAGGTGAGAATCAGCCAATCCATGGACATCTGCTCCATTGTGTGTCTGGAATCACCGCTGTGTCTGGTGCAGAAATGTAGTGGTTTCGGTAGTGAAATCCATTCTAGGGGGCAAATTTACTAAAGTGGCTAACACTAGCGAAAATTCGCCAGCGTGACGTCATTTTGCCACTTCACCGATTTACTAACGTGTGCTGGCATAAATTCGCTACTCTAGCGCTACTTTGCACCCTTACGCCAGGCGAAGTTGCACTATGGCGAAGGTACGTAACTACGCTAATTCACTAACTTGCGGATTTTACTGAACGTTACCTCTTACGCCAGACTTGCCTTCGCCACCTCAGACCAGGCGAAGTGCAATAGAGTAGATTGGACTTGCTTTAAAAAAAGTTGAAAAACACTGGCAACTTTTACTTTTTTAAGGGTGATAGGCTGAAAAAGATCGTAATTTTTTTGGGGGTATCCTCCTTCCCCCCTACATTTCCTAACATATGGCACATAAACTATACACTGGGCATGTGTAGGGCAATGTAACAACTCTATTTTATTTTACTTGTGTAGTGTAATGTATTTGCTGCTACATATACGTCCATTGTACTTTAACTGCAAGCTGTGTGCAAATAAGGCATCGCTAGAGTCACTTTTCGAACGGCTGATCACAACATCGCTAGCGCAACTTCGCAAACAATCGGTAAATTGTGCGCAACTTCGGATCTTCGTGAATTTGCGCAGCCCTAGCGAATCTACGTCTGGCGAAGTGCATCGAAGTTAACCCTGGCGCAATTTCAGAGGTAAGTAAATTTGCCCGTGTGTGTCTGCACCCCTACTGGCGCAATGGCTGTGGGTCAGTAGGACACATTTAAACATATAAAATTGTAACAGTGCAAAGTCATGAAATTAAATGCAATTCACAAAGGTACTTGCAATATTATACTCACACATATCTGCACTTTGCACCACAATTCCTGGTAATCTAATATTTCTGTATAAGGTGCATGGTGTAGCTGGGCACTCAAGGGAGACCTGTAATTGGCCTCTGCAGTGAGTACAGAGTTCCCTTTGGGTGCTGCACCCACACACACACCTACACCTACACATTCTTACAATATCTCTGGCACCATAATTACAATTTGCACTACTGATGGCAGAAAAATAGCAACACAACCTGCACACAGTTTATTGCTAGAGCATAGACAACTGGCAGCAAACACTGCCTTGCGAGCACCAGGATTTTTCCTGCCTAATGCTTCCCACTCTCATTGGTAAATGAGCCCTAGAGATGTAGTAGGGGTTCCTGATGACAGGAGGGAGGACCAGATTAGAAAAGTATTGAATTCTGTTCTCCGACATAAATACATTACTGTTCCTTTAAAACCCAAAACTTAAGTTAGGCTGTGGGTTTTCCACCTTCATGGTACCCATGTGGGTCACTATAATTTTTTTTCATTGTATAACTGGGTAGATTTACATCTCAATTAAATTATGTCATTTGAACCCAATCCATTACTCTGAATTATTAACATTTATTAACAGGTTTTGCATTCTGCCACTAGGGGGCACTCGCAAGACTAATAAACAGCAGATAAAAAGCCTTATTAATATACTTGCATAATGGCACTGCTGCAAAGGCTCAAGGCAACAATGAAACTAGGTCTCTTGACATTAGTATCACCCCTACCTATTATTTACAATACATTGGAACAGATTGTCTTTTTTATGGCTGAATCAAACCCAAAGGAGTGAAATAATATAGAGAAGAGACCTGTTTGCTTTGTTTGTAGACAGGCTACAGCTTCAACATGCCCAAACCTTTCAAGAAACAGCAGGGCCTTGTTTATGTGTAATTATTTGTTCATGTTATATGAAGGACAAAACATACAGCACTTAAATAAAGAATAGTTTCCCTTTACATTAATTGGTTAGTTAATATATTGACCATGGGGATAACACAACAGCCTGAATAATGTAAAGCATGACAGAGACATCTAATGACCAAACAGAGGCAATGCATAGAAAAAAAAATTCCCTATATAGTCATGCTGTATTAAAAAAAGTATATTTATTGAAACATTTCAAAAACAAATTTACCCCACATGGAGCCTAACGCGTTTCATGCCTCTCAGCACTTAGTCATAGGCCATCTCAGAGAACAAAGCGCATGCTCCCCCTTTACATATATATCCATTTACAGACAGACCCTCCCATGAATTAAAACCAATCAAATTAGGGTCAGCTCATTACTGCTGGAACGCCTCGTTAACCATCATTGTGCCTGCCCACTCTATATTAAGGGGTCTTACAGACGAGCGTTTGAAGCTGCGCTCCCCTGCGTTCCAGTTTTATGCGTTCAGCCGCAGGGGAGCGCAGGAGTAGGTGCATTCAATGGGGCTGTACTCACACAGGCGCATGTAGGTGCCGAATGCAGGGAAAATGCAGCATGTTGTGTCTCAACCTGCATTCGGCGCCTACATGCGCCTGTGTGAGTACAGCCCCATTGAATGCACCTACTCCTGCGCTCCCCTGCGGCTGAACGCATAAAACTGGAACGCAGGGGATCGCAGCTTCAAACGCTCGTCTTTAAGAGCCCTAAGAACACTGAATTCGACACATATCCAAAAAAGTTTTTTCTTTTTCCATGTCAAGGGCTACAATTACAATTGTTACAATTAGTATGCAGTATAAATAATTCTAAAAAGTATAAATTATACATAGCAGGTTACATGAAATATAAAATGGAATCCCAATGGTAGCCGTGTCTGTAAATAGAATATCCAGTACACCGTTCTCTTATGTAATAAAGTTAAAAGATCACCTCCTCTTATACCTGTTTTCACTTGTTCTATTCCTTGCACTGAAAAGTACCTTAAATCACTGTTGCTGCATTCCTTAAAGTTTAACATTGGTTTTGTTAGTGTAGTTTAAATTGTTGATTTGTCCTATACGGTATGTTCTCTGATCCTTTTTTTTAAAGGGCGCTTGGTGCATCCCACATATTGTTTGTTGCATTTTTTGCA
This sequence comes from Xenopus petersii, assembly GCA_038501925.1. Lineage (NCBI taxonomy): Eukaryota > Metazoa > Chordata > Amphibia > Anura > Pipidae > Xenopus > Xenopus petersii. The sequence goes on along the minus strand of CM076686.1, from coordinate 4,375,350 downwards.
AGTTATTAGATAAATGACACCTGTCCTACTGTGATTTATATACTGTTTAATTCTAGATATTTTATTCGTCTCTGTGGATTTGAATTCTTGGGATACCTGCATGAATTTGCACGTAATGCAGAGTTTGCTGCTGCATTTATAGCATCCCTTATATTTCATAAATTGCGATTGTCTTACAGTTTTGCCTCTAAAATGACTCGGTGAAAGTAAGTCCCCCTTCGTCTAAGGTAGGGGTCCCCAACCTTTTTCATCCATGAGCAACATTCAGATGTAAACAGAGTTGGGTTAGCAACACAAGCATGAAACAAGTCCCTGGGTTGTGCCAAATAAGGGCTGTGATTGGCTATTGATTGCCTCTATGTGGACTGGCAGCCTTCAGGAGACTCTGTTTGGCAGTACATCTGGTTTTTATACAAACCTTTTTATATTGTTTACTGTATCTTGTAATAAAGTACACTTTCTCTTTGAATTGTCTATTTTGTTTATGTTGTTTTGGTACTAAAAGTCCATCTCTCTCTGTCTTCGCTGCCCTCCTAAATGCATGGTTTATATTGGTCTTATTATAGCCTCTCTCTTGAAACCGATCCTTCATATCTCCTGCTAATCTGTAGAATTCTGTAGAAATCAGTGGAGCGGTTCCTCCTCAATCGCAGGAACTGGCCCCCTGGTATCCCCCCCATCAATCCTTTAGGATGGCAAGAATGAGCAGATAGAAGAGTGTTTCCACGGCATGGTTTACGATAAATAGTAGAAAGAACTCTGTGTCCCCACGTCTAGAAATTCTATTTTCTTTTGTGAGAATTCACTGGTAAATTTCAAATTTAGATAGTTATGGTTCATTTTTGAGGCAAATGTACTAAACTGTCCCTCACTACCTTCCCAAATACATAGCAGATCATTTATATACCGAATATACACTTTTAAGCACTTTTTCCAGTCTGTAGAGATGTGGGTCTCCTCCCACCAACCCATCTACAAGTTGGCGAAGGAAACTTTGCTCCCGTCGCAGTCCCACAGCCCTGCAGATAGAAACATGTGTCAAATATGAAGTAATTGTGTTGTAATAAATACCTAATAGCCAAGATAAGAATTTTTTTAAGTTTTTTTGAAAAGTCGCTTTATTTATCTAGATGGTAGCTCATTGCTTCTAGTCCCTTTCCATGAGGAATATAATGAGGTCACATTGGTTTTATAAATGTTTCAATAAATATACTTTTTTAATACAGTATGACTATATAGAGAAATGTTCTTTTTGTATCCCTTTACATTAAGACCTAATGCTGCAGTGGGAGTGAAGCCACCCACTGCAGAAGACTATAATGACACTTGGGTCGGGGCACAAAATCCAAGTCAATTATATTGGCGCCGTCTTTCCTTGAAACAGAAAGTTGTAGTGGGAGCACTTACCGACTGAGTTGCATTCCAATGTGCTACACGTGGGCCGCGATCCCCCACGGCCAACAGTAGAAGCAGGATTTGTAGAATACGGAGCACCAGTGGAAGCCAAGAAGGTACGTTAAAGCAGTTGAAGTTCATTCAGCATGTTAAAATCCAGATACAGCGTGCCCAAACACAGTAGGGGCCATACGCTCAACGCGTTTCGTGGCTTCACGACACTTCCTCAGTGGAAGTCCTGAGGAAGTGGCGTGTAGCCACGAAACGCTTTGAGTGCATGCCCCTACTGTGTTTGGGCACGCTGTATCTGGATTTTAACATGCTGAATAAACTTCAACTGTTTTAACGTACCTTCTTGGCTTCCACTGGTGCTCCAGATTCTACAATCCACCTTGCCTTATCCTTTAAATCAAGAGTTGACTGTATCTGAATGCTTTCAACTTGTCTCTCCCTATTAACACTCAACTGCATGAAACTTTGCAAGCAAATAAATGTCTTCTCCACTTTTTTTCGAAAACCCATCAAAATTCTTGGTCTGTTTATTGCAAACACAATCTTAAAAGGGTGGAGATGAGACCTCTTCTGTCACTTGGTTATTCGGAGTCCTTTTCTTCTTTAGATCATATAAGAGAAGACACAGGATAACAAGGAATATGAAGGCTGACAAGACCAGTCTTATCAAATTCTGCAATGAGCTTGTTGGCTTTCTGCCTGAAAAGAAAAGGCAATATTTGTTAGGTTTCCTGTCATTGTTGTTTGTAATTAGGTGTATGTATCTAACAAGTCATTACAACATTGTGCAGGAGTTTATCTTTCAAAGAGAACACCAGAGTAGTGACTTTCAAACTTCTCTGTTCGAGCCCCATTTGATGCTCCAACTATTAGCCAGGGCACCCTCTAGCTCATTAAATGGAAAATATCAGTCTATTATTCATTCAGCTATAGTTCCAAGAATATATAGAGCAGCAAATACACATTCACCCTTATTGATGGTCCAAGCTTCAACCAAGGCATTCTTAGCTCATGAAATGGGTTTAGATATAGAAAGATATCAGTGTACCAGTCATTCAGCTATTGTTCCAAGAATATCTGGGACAGCAAATACATTTTCACTCCAAATATCACCCTACCTGGCACTAAAGCTAGTCTTTCAGGTCTATCAAGCCCCAACTGAAGGTCCAAGCTATGACCAAGGCACCCTTAGCTCATGAAATGGGTTCAGACATAGAAAGATATCAGTGTACCAGTCATTCAGACATCATTCCAAGAATATCTAGGACAGCAAATACATTTTCACCTCAAATAACACCCTACTTGGCCTTCCAACTGAGCTTTCAGGTCTATCAAGCCCCAACTGAAGGTCCAAGCTATGACCAAGGCATCCATAGTTCATGAAATGGGTTGACATAGAAATATATCAGTGTACCAGTCATTCAGTCATTGTTCCAAGAATATCTAGGACACCAAATACATATTCACCCCACATATCACCCATCCTGTCCTTCAAGCTGTACTTTCAGGTGTATCCAGCCTCAGCTAAAGGTCCAAGCTTCAACTAAGGCATCCATAGCTCATAAAATAGGTTCAGACAGAAAAATATTGGTGTATCAGTCATTCAGCCATTGTTCCAAGAATATCTAGAACAGCAAATACACATTCACCCCAAATATCACCATTTCTGGACTTCAAGCTGAGCTTTTTAAGTGTATCAAGTCCCATTTGAAGATCCAAGCTTTGACCAAGGCATCCTTAACTCATAAAATGCATTCAGATATAGAACGATATCAGTGTTATCAGTCATTCAGCCATCGTTTCAAGAATACCTACCCAAATATCAAATTTCCTGGCCTTCAAGCTGGGTTTTTAGTCTATACCAAGACCCATTTGAAGGTCCAAGCTTTGACCAAGGCATCCTTCGCTCATAAAATGGTTTCAGATATAAAAAGATATCAGTCATTCAGCCATTGTCATATCTAGGACAGCAAATATATATGTTTACCCAAGCTTTAGTAGAGCTGCACAAGACATGTTTCAAATATTATCCTAAGTGACCTTCAAGCTGGGCTTATAGGTATATCTAGGAGAGCGAATGGTTATTCATTTCCCAGACTGCACCCTCTTAAATGCTAAATAATTTCTTACCCTGTATTTGGATGTGTGTCAGGTTGCTCCTCTTTGGGTCACTTGCTACGGTCATGTGGTCACCTTCTGTCACAGGATCTTGTATCACTTTTATTTGTGTATAAGAGGTTAGCTCTGAAGGGAGACATACATATAACAATACAATAATGTGAATTTACAGAATACTTTTACATGAATAAGGTAAACAAATGCACAAAGCTAGAATGGGAAGGGACAGAGAGAGTATTCCATTCTCACCCTGTATCTGGATATGCACCATGTTGCTCCTCTTCCTCACACCGCCAGTTGGAGTTTGTACCTCGCAGGTATAATTCCCAGAATCCTCCAGCTGAGCTGAGGGGACTCCATATTGGTTGGATAAACTGAATCCCTGCACATTGTGCCCATTTCTGTAGAAAACAAACTGTAGCTCTGTAGTCGCTCTGTGTGGGCTGAGCTTTGTGTCACATGTTATGGTCATGTGATCTCCTTCTGTCACCTGATCTGGGATCGCTTTTATTTTGGGGTAAGAGAAGAGCTCTAAATGAAACAGAAAGGGTTTTCCAAGTAGAAGAGATTACACAGTGTACTGTATGATTCAAGAAACTCTCAGGGTATTTTACCTTTTACATAAACTGAGGCATCACGAGATGTAACATTGAAAGTAAGTCCATCAGCTTTGAATAGTAATGATTTTGAACAAGTGTAGGTGCCCGTGTCATTGGCATCTGCTTCCTGAATACGTAACTCAGAGTCAGTTACTGAGGATTGGACAACGCGATTGTCCCTGTAAAATCTTGTTTGTAGTACGTGATACCAAGGTCGACTGGGGCATCCAAGAGACAGGTAGTCCCCTTCATGGGCAGTTGGTGGCACTGCCAGAATAAGCAGATCTGCAATTAAACAACAAAAATGTTGAGTTATCCATGTTTTTTTCCAATGTTACAGGGGATTTGGTATATGTGAGTAATGGACCATAATTGTCCAAAAGATGAAGTAGTCTGCCAGTTCTATGGAATGCCCCAATGTTATTGGTCATAGGTCTGTGGGCCATTGTAGTGGGAGTTGTGTCTGAACAAACTAAACTTTCCTTTATCAGAGAACCATCTCTGGAAAGCTTTGCTGAATTCCATGTCAAAATAAATGAGACTCTGTTTGGTAGCATGCTTGGTCTTCTTCTGGTCTTCTGGTCTAACTCTGAGCTGCTTCTGGTCTTCTTCTAATGAGCATGCATTTGGTGCATCTGGTTGGTGATTACTAATCTAGAGTAACACCATGACATCCCTGTCCCACTGGAATTTCCAAACTATCCACAAGGCATTGTTGAACCTGGATGGAGCCACCTACCTTTCTTACCTGTCTTAGACCCTGCCTACTAGCTAGGGTCATATCTCACACAGTAAGAAGCTGAGCTTGATGATGTGGTCCATTTGCCTGCAAACTTGATTGGTTTACCAGCAAATGCTAGGTACCCCCTGCCAACCTATCTGACCAATGACATTGCAGCATTCTATGGTACTAAAGAACTGCTTAGCAGAATTTTGCAATAGTGATTAATATCAACATAAAATTAAACTCACCATAAGTGACTTCCAGTGTAAGGGGCTCGCTCATCTCACCGGTACTGGTCTGACACTGGTATTCCCCTCTGTCTTCCCATTTCACTGATTGAATCGTAAAGCTCTGTTGATTTCCACTTATTCTGGTATTGTCTTTGTACCAAAAATATGGCTGCTTTCCTTGTGTCCTCGAGGCCACATTACAGGTCATAGTTAGAGACTCTTCAGTGAATATCGTTGCCCAGTTTGGTGAGAAAGTAACCACTGGATGGACTGTGCCTAACAACAACAATTGTTTTTTTCAAATTATACAATGCAAACTATATAATAAGGATCTGTAGTATAAAAATAAAAGCGCAAAAGACCGGAAATCTTTTCTAAATGTGGATTTGAGAGAGCTCAAAATCCGGACCTCAGGGAGACCGATATTTGAAGCAGGAGTACTCCATTACCAAAAGCTGCAGAGCAGGGAAGTGATTTTTTTGAAAAAAACGGTGATCCCTATTAACCTCAACTTTAAGAGAGTTAAATTGGTATATAATAAGGATGGCAGCCTGCAACATATTTCTAGGTTTCATTTGAGTGTCATTAGGGGAAGTGGACTAAACAAGTCGGGCCACAGTGGGGTTTGCTGGTCATCATCTAAAGCTCTTCTTGCGTAGAGCAAGAATGGTCCAAAATTATCTTGGAAATACAATCCTTCCATTTGTTCATTGGTTTTTCGTCGTTCAGGTCTGGCCCAGTGGAACATGACTGAAACAACCCAAGTGATATGACTTGAAGAATTTGGAATCGGTTGGGGGGAGGAACTCAGGATTTCTCTGAATCTTACAATTGGAATTGGACAAATATTGTTTTCAATGCATCACTAATTATAGCTAGTATAAGTAGACTTATATGAGGACTAAGAGAAAACACGTTATGAAGATAGTCCTCCACAGATAAACATAGTTAGACAGATGACAAATAGACTTACCAGCCTTCCTTATCGTCAATGCTGCAAAAAAGAGAAAAGAAAAAGTGAATGATACAGAAACCACATGCGCCAATGAAAGCCAGTTATTTCAGTATGAGCAGGCGAGCGTCCTACTGATGTTGGTTCTCCTGGAACTGGCCAGAATTTGCATGGCTAGGTGGTGTAAGTAAGGTTTTGGGATAAAATGATGTTCATATGGGTTCTTGGGAGAAAAATATATCCTTGCAAATATATTTTTCACTAGATTCAATCTGTTTAGCAACTGAAGTTGATAAAATCAGGTTCCTACAGTTCCTCAAGTCACTGTTAAGATGATAAAACTTCTTTTCATAACTAAAAACATCCTCTGACATCTAAACATATATGATTTTGACAATCTGATCAACACGCTAGATTTAATATGTGGTAGCGGCCCCTTGTGAATAACTGAAATAAAGTGCTTCCTGCAGCCATAAATTAGTTTTCTTCATCTCTCTAATGTTTGGACCTCTCTTCTCTTGCACAATGCTCCGGTTCTTTCAGACTTTTCCAGGCACCTTCTCCCAACTGCAGAACTTTCCATGTGTAGGATTAAAATCTGGACTCATCCTTGGTCACTTCAAAACAATACAGCATTTTATCTAGGAACATTCCTAGGAACTTTTTGAGGTGTGTTTAAGGTCATCGTCCAGCTGGAAGATCCATGATCCAAGAAAGAAACTCAGCTTTCTGACAATAATATTATACTCCAAAATTACTGGTAATCTTCTGATTTCATGGTACTATGCACAGACTCTTGGCCCCCAGTTCCAAGAGCAGCAAGGCCACCGCAAAACATCCGCAAACCTCCTCCATGTTTCACTGTAGAGATGGGTTATTTTCTATGAAATCAGATTTTTTTCTATTTTATATGTTGCATTTTCCTAATAAGGTCTCATATGATCACAGGGTATCCTCCCAGAAGGACTTTGGCTTGTTCATGTGTGTTTTGGCAACCTCCAGTAGGTTTCTGTCATATTCGGATTTTCAAATAAGATGATTATTAACTATAAGAATATTCAGGTTTATTAATGATAACGTATGATTATTTTACTCAATAGAATACATATTCATGATTGATATTATGCATATTTGATTAATCATATAGTGTTGAGTAATGAATGTTATATTTTGTTTTATATAAATTAATGTTTGGTTGGTAAGAAACTTCTGTTCTGAAAAGGATGTTTTATCAGACTCCTAACACAGGGGTATAACCTTTATGCTTAAAGCAAATCTCGAAGGTTGTATAATCCTCGGTGTCTGTGTGAGTAAGATGAGAACACCTTGAAGGATTTTACAAACTATCCACAGTATAGAGCACACTTGTTTGAGAGGGTAATAATGAATCAAAGAGAAACCAATTTTGAATGGCTAGTGTATTCACAAGAATATTGTATGTGTACTGAAGGTATTAAGGAATCTTAAAGTATTGTTTCAGTCTCAGACAATGTCAACAGTAATGTTTAACACATGGAATTGTACTGATGTGTTCTAATTTCAATGTTCTACACTGGAAAAGATATTTACGTTATTATCTGTCAATGTATCTATTTTTGAAAAATAAAAGAGATTATAAAAAAAACAGTAATGTTTAACACCAGACTAAGGAGGTCAAAGGCTATTATGTATTTTTTAGATATTTTTAGGTCACGATGTTTGAGGCAATAGTGCCATCTACAGGTAGTGTAGGACATCACGCCCAGGGGTCAATGATTGACATTTTACAAAATATTTAGATTAAATGGTGATAGCAGTGGCGTAACTATAATACAGCAGACCCCGCGGTTGCGGGGGGGCCCGGGGGACAGAGGGGCCCGGACCAAGGGGTCTGCTGAATTGAAACACTGTGTGCGGCGACCAAGATTGCCGCTTGCCACAAGTAATTTATCGGCGGAGCGGCGAGGCGGATCTGAGGCTTTCCGACGGGACAGGAGATATGCGAGCGCTGAACGTCAGCGGACGCGTGTATGCGCATGCAGGTGTACATGCGTGCGTGCAGCTAAGCCGGGGCCCCTGAAGATTTTTTTGCAGGGGGGCCCGGTTAGCTGTAGTTACGCCACTGGGTGATAGTTTAACTTTTTGGAGACTACCCTTCAATTCCAATTGGTTAATTGATTAATCCCAGGGGTTGAGTATTAGACAGAAAGGAGGGATAAATTAGGAGACACTGGGATACTAGAGAAAGGAAAAAGAAAAAAAAGATTTAAAAAGAAACTAAAAAAGAGGAAGGATAAGAAAAAGAGGGCTGACTGGAGGAAAAGAATTAGAAAAAGAAAGAAAGAGAAGGAAGGAAATCTAAAAACTACTTGGAGACTCTCAACTATAAGAAGACTCATTCTCCAACTAAAAAGAAAAGAACCAGATGTTTTTAAAGATCCAGAAAGTGAGATCAGGGTGACATCACAGGCCAGTGAAAACTCTACATCTGGTAAATATACATTTTTGTTATACTTTTCCTCGATTAAGTTGTATGCTTGGATATTTATTATTCCTATGTGTATTATAGTCATACCCTAAACATTGACTTTCCCAGAATTGCAAACTGGGAATAATCTGTTTAATTTGGGTCCATTTTATTTTTCATTAATTTATATATATAATATGATATCCAAGTTAACGATTTAATGGGGAAATAGGAACATTTAAGGACAGAATTCCTTAGCAAATCAGAATCAGTTATATAATCCTCCTTTGATTCTAATCTATATAATACCTTGTTATTAAGTATTAAGAAGTGAAAGTATATATTATCTTGTGGATGCTTGCCGTTTATTAAGTAATATCTATTGGTCAATTTTCCTTTTGATTAATCATTGAATGTATATCAGGGAGTGTTGAATAGATTTATTTGTAAGAAGTAATAATTTCATTTTTTTTGTCATATTCATATTTAAATAAATCAATTATTTTATTAAATAATTGTCATGATTTTTTACCTTTGTACCAATTGATTGGGAAAGCTCGATATCGAATTCAGAGTTGGGCATATATTATTTAAGACTCCTCCTCTTTATTACTAATGAGGAGCCTTAAATTCTTTTAAATAATTTATATAATTTTATATAAATTCATTAAATATTTGCACAATTAGCCCGACACAGTGGGTCTCCTAACTTTGATGGTGGGGGCTGAAAACTAAGTACCTTGTTTCTGAAGGTTGGCTTGAATCTGTCTGAGAGTTGTCTTCACCAGAACTGGAACAATTTACTTTCTAAAGTCTTTTCACTTGCATCCAGGGAGATTGGTGACTGTGCCATGGGCATCACGTAGGGTGGACCCAGGAACATTAAAGTCAATGGAGACGGACTTGTAGCCTTTAGGTTGCCCATGCTTAAAATTTACTGTCACACCTACTTTGATTGTCAGAGCCAGAACTAGGGGCCACAACACAAGTATGTAGGAGTAAATCAGTTGGCTTCTGCTACACAGAACCAACAGGGAAGAGTGGTAGATATTGCTTATAGCTGTTATATTTACAAGTTAGTGTATGAAATCCCCTGTTTTTACTTAGTTATAACCACCCCACCCAGAGGACCCCTGAACCCACAGGAACCGCATTAAAGTCTGCCCTTTAAAGTCCTTGGGGCCCTTGTACCGGCGTTGGGACTGCACAGGAATGGTGGCTGCTAGTGATGGGCAAATTTATTCACCAGACGCTGCTGGTATCAAAGTTTTTTCAATGTTGGGGCCTGCCGCAATTTAGCCGCCAGTGACGATAAGCGCCCATTGACTTAAATTGGCGCCGGCACCCATTTGGACGCCGGTGAATTGTCGCCAGTTTTGCGAATTTCGTGGGAAATTCGCAAAATTCATGGCGAAGCGAAACAAGACAAATGCGCCCATCACTAGTGGCTGCCAACTAATGCGACAACAGAACAAGTTTCTTTTCCCTAAACCGGCCGTTCCAAGCAAGGACAGCGGAAGCTGATCTGATTCTGACTTCCATTGCACAAGCTCCTGGGGTGCGATTGCTTTCCATGAATAAGAAACCGGATCAGAATGCAGAACATGAACGACATACAGTAGGTAAAGTAAGAAAAAGAGTTTGTACTTACAGAGCAAAATCCCCAACATCAGAGCTGTCATGTTCATCAGTAATTCTGCCATATCAGACATGTGTCTTTTTCAACCCAAGTTACTATGTTAATTCTAGGCATATATACTGTGTATATATATATATATATATAATGCCAACTGTGGGTCCTTTGCATCCAGTCTATGCCATCTGGACCTGTATATACCCAGCCGCCCACTGGCTGACTTTACAGACTTCAGTCTCTTATCAGATGTTACAATTAGGTCAGTAGCCCCCATGTGTGACTTTGGTTTTCAGTTTCCGGTAGAAATGTTTTCACGTACAGAGGGTTTCCTGCAATATATGGGTTACTGTTATTGTAATCGCACCAGTGTTTGTTACTGTGACACATCAAAGCGGAGTCCTACAGAAAAAATGTGTATTGGGTGAGTAGCAGGTAGTTCCGTGTGGGTGTCAGGTAGGGGCAGGGTGTAAAATAGGCTTCTCCATGTCCCTTTCCATCACAGAATGAAAACGTTTTTGGTTTAATGTTGAGTAGAGGGTCAGGTAGTAGATAAACTTGATGTTTATCAGGTCCCCACAGTTGGTTCATTGCCAAATTGTGGACCCATAAATAGTTCATTAGATTTCAGAAATCACAGTTCATTACACCACAGAATCCACAAAAGTCTATTATAAGTCTGTGTTCCCTTCAAATTATTATCATCATAACTGCCAAGTGGTATAGTAACTCAATGTGTGAGCTTCCCATGGTCTACAGTACTACAACTTACCACTGTGATCACTTACTGCTCAATTACACCATTTCTTAGCTGTGGTCAGAGCCCCCTTAGCTCATAACAAGGTTACAGATATATAGAAACATTGGGGTGTCACCCTGCTATAGTTCCAGGGGTACCCAGGGCACAAATAAGCACTCACCCCAAATCTCCCCCTAACTGACCTTCAGACTGGGCCCTCTTAGCTCATAACAAGGTTACAGATATATAGAAACATTGGGGTGTCACCCTGCTATAGTTCCAGGGGTACCCAGGGTACAAATAATCACTCACCCCAAATCTCCCCCTAACTGACCTTCAGACTGGGCACCCTTAGCTCATAACAAGGTTACAGATATATAGAAACATTGGGGTAACAGTCACCCTGCTATAGTTCCAGGGGTACCCAGGGCACAAATAAACACTCACCCCAAATCTCCCCCTAACTGACCTTCAGACTGGGCCCCCTTAGCTCATAACAAGGTTACAGATATATAGAAACATTGGGGTGTCACCCTGCTATAGTTCCAGGGGTACCCAGGGCACAAATAAGCACTCACCCCAAATCTCCCCCTAACTGGCCTTCAGACTGGGCCCCCTTAGCTCATAACAAGGTTACAGATATATAGAAACATTGGGGTGTCACCCTGCTATAGTTCCAGGGGTACCCAGGGCACAAATAAGCTCTCACCCCATATCTCCCCTTAACTGGCCTTCAGCCCCCTTGCACTTTACTGCTCATTAAAGGAAAACTCTACCCCCAAAATGAATACTTAACTCAGTTACAGTACGTTGCTATAATTTATTCATATAACTCATACTTTACATTATATTAAACAGCAAGTTACAGAGAATTAATCATTCACATTGGTTCCTGCCCCAGCAGAGCTTACAATCTAATTTCCCTACTACAGACACAAACAATTATACTGCCCAGAACTGAACCCATGGCCCCAGTGCTGCAGGGGAGGATTGCTGTGAGTGCAATGTACATACTGATAAATTAGATTAAATATTCTAAATGTTCCTTTTTAGTCATTGGAGGAGTTCTGACAAGTAGGTATATTATACACATGGTACCAATGAGGAGGCAGTTAGCGAATATCAGGGGCAGTAGTTTATCCATCAATGGCATCTTCTGGCTTGTATCTAATGAGAGAAAATGGAATGTTAATTTTGTGAAAATGACTGTTCTCCCCTTTAAGAAAATTCACTTTACCCCTGTATTCACCTATATACAGAGGGACCAACTGCCACCATCTGACCATGGGAAAGAGAGCAGCTGAGGAATATGAATTACAGGGCTAGGGCTGTATGACCATGGGAAAGAGAGCAGTTTAGAATTATGAATTACAGGGCTAGGGCTGTGTGACCATGGGAAAGAGAGCAGCCCAGAAACAGGAAGTATAGATAATCACATATTTGTAAGAACTGGGAAAAATAACATGGGGTCCTCAGCCCCCATAGCCAAAGAAGGTTTTTTGATTTTGACCCACAATGAGACAAGGCAGGGGATTACTTGCCTTGTATATAGATATGTCCCTCGCTGCTCCTCTTCCTCACACTGCCGGTTGAAGTTTGTATCTCACAGGTATAATTCCCAGAATCCTCCAGCTGAGCTGAGGGGACTCCATATTGGTTGGATAAACTGAATCCCTGCACATTGTGCCCATTTCTGTAGAAAACAAACTGTAGCTCTGTAGTCTCTCTGTGTGGGCTGAGCTTTGTGTCACATGTTATGGTCATGTGATCTCCTTCTGTCACTGGATTCGGGCTCAGTTTTAGTTGAGGGGTGCTGAAGAGTTCTGGAAGGGAAAATAAGGGATGAATAAGGGGTAAGTATACTTCAAAAAAGTCAAGAATGAGAAAACAGGACTTTGGTGATAGAGTCTTGGGCTCCCCAAGTAGAAATGGGCCCCCCAACAAAATGTTCGAGTATATATTGGGGATTAACCCTTTTAAGTTTACAGATCGGTGTTGCCTCCAGGCCGGCCTTTCACTATCTTACTCAGGGATGTGTATTAGAAATCTACTGACCACACCCAATTATGCCTAGACACACCCCCAGCCAACCCAAAGCAACACCCACTTTCTGGTAAGTCACATGCTTTATGGGACCTGCAATTCCGGACTAAATCCTAAATCAAGAGCACTGAGAGGCAGATCTGTGAATCACCCACCTTTATAGAGATTTGAGATGAATGATAATACGGAGGGAGTTTAAATTAACCAGTACCTAGAACCAATACTGCAGACGTATATTGCGCTGGCTTGTAGAAGAAATTGGATTTTTTGGTGCATTTGTATAAACCTGACGCATTCTTAGCAACTTCCCCCAAGTGCAGAAGGTCGGAGGCGGAGCTTTGGATGATATCGTCCCCCTTATAAAACACTGTATATTCTTCATAGTAACCAGGCCAGCTGTGACATCTGAGCGACAGCGAGTCTCCTTCATGAACAGAAGGGGGCGCCTGCAGGATGGCATAATCTGCAATAAAAGGAGCACATGGACGTACTGTACTGCTGGACAAACATTTTGCTGGAGACATGCATACACGGGAGCGTAGGAGGAAGAGATATAATACTGGAAACATAAGTACTGTTATGGAATAGCTATAGCTTTGGAGAGGCATACTGCTGCAGGGACAGAAAGACTGCTGCAAACACAGATATACTGCTGCAGGGACAGATATACTGCTGCAAGAACAGATATACTGCTGCAGGGACAGAAATACAGTTGTAGGGAGAGAAATACAGCTGCAGGGACAGATATGCTGCTGCAAGGACGTATATATATATTGCTGCAGGGACGTAAATACTGCTGCAGGGACATAAATACTGCTGCAAGGACAGAAATACTGCTGCAAGGACAGATATACTGCTGGTGGAGAAATAGATACACAAATGATGAGACTGGAGATATCATTTTATTTTCTCATTTCATTTACCTTAATCTGAGGGTGCTGGGCATATCTCTAGGGAGCTGCAATTAGGCTTCCCATCCCATAAGAAATAACTGATGCTATGAGCTGCGTCACTCACCATTAGTAACATCCAGTCCAACTGCGGCGCTTCTCTCACTGGTACTGGTCCGGCACTGGTACTTCCCTCGATCCATCATATCAGCCGACTGAATGGTGAAGTTCTGCTGGTGTGTGGCCAGCGGCTGATTGTCTCTGTACCAGTGATAACGCTCCTTCCCTTGGGTGCCAGAAGCCAAGTCGCAGGACATGGTGACGGATTCTCGTCTGAATATCGTAGCCCAGTTGGGGTTCAGGGACACCGTGGGCCGGACTGTTGCACCTGCAAGAAACAAAATTCAATGAACGATTCATTTACTCCTTTCAAATCCGCTTGTTGATGAAGAGTTACCCGAATTAATATGAGCCGCATATAAAAGCTACCTGCTGCATGGCTGATACATACTGCAGATTGTACTTACTGCATTGGGAGCAGCCACATACAATGTACTGTATGTGCAGTGATTCCTAACTAACCATGCAGCACTTACCTGGAGTGATTCCTAACCAGTCATGCAGCACTTACCTGGAGAAATTGGTAACCAGCCATGCAGCACATACCTGGAGTGATTCCTAACCAGCCATGCAGTACATACCTGGAGTGAGTGGTAACCAGCCATGCAGTACATACCTGGAGTGAGTGGTAACCAGCCATGCAGTACATACCTGGAGTGAGTAGTAACCAGCCATGCAGTACATACCTGGAGTGAGTGGTAACCAGCCATGCAGTACATACCTGGAGTGAGTGGTAACCAGCCATGCAGCACATACCAGGAGTGGTAACCAGCCATGCAGCACATACCAGGAGTGAGTGGTAACCAGCCATGCAGTACATACCTGGAGTGAGTGGTAACCAGCCATGCAGCACATACCAGGAGTGGTAACCAGCCATGCAGCATGAGGCTTTTATATATGAGGCCACAATGAATTGGATATGGTACAAAACATTTGTTTAGGAGTAGATTTCAGAGCTGGCTACAGCCTAATGGTGGAGCAGCCAATTCTCAGTGTTCCAGCAGTGATGTGTGTTCAATAAAATATTCCCAGAAATGTTTTTTACAGCAGCTCTGAGAGCCTCATACTCACCAGTGATTTCCATCCCTGCGGCTGCAAAGAAAAAAACAAGGAAGATCCATGAATACAAATATCGTTGTGACTATTTGATGTTGTTACCGGAGGCCGAACCTTCTGTATTACTACAGAGTAACAAAATCTTTTTCCTAATGAAGATTCCCCATTATATAATTCTCCCCAGTAATTGTGTATTTCCCATCCCGGCCCCATTCTCTGCCCTGGAGACTTCACTGAAGCCTAAGGGGAAACGTCCCTGTGATGGGGCTGCTGTACATCTGCTCTTATAATTAACAATGATACATTCTGCAGTGTGAGGCTTTAGTTACCCTTACATAAGCTATTACATGACTAACCTGTCTCTGACTAGTCCTACATGCCTTTATCTCATCAGTCAGGGGTCCAAATTCCCCTGGCAACCATTGATATGAATAAGAGACTGGAATATGAATAGGAGAGGCCTGAATAGAAAGATGAGTAATAAAAACTAACAATAACAATATATTTGTAGCCTTACAGAGCATTTGTTTTTAGATGGGGTCAGTGACCCCCTTTTGAAAGCTGGAAAGAGTCAGAAGAAGAAGGCAAATAATTCAAAAGCTATAAATAATGAAGACCAATTGATGACACAATGTGCAATATTAGTAAATATGGAAATTCCTTTTTTTTTTTACTGGCACTAAAAAAGGAGGGGGAACTGCCGTGTTTATAGATAGCAGCAACTGCCAGTAACTTCCCTTCCACTTCTTGTAGGTCAGACCTGATGTTCTGCATGTTTCATGGCTACACAAAAACCAGTGCAGGCTACTGTGTGAGGCCAAATATATTGCTAATCAGCCATGATGTGTATGGGTGCAGTTGGTAATGTGGCATCCCCAAACTGATATACCCAACGTCCTTTTATGAGGGGATATTGATTATTTTATGTATATAATCCGGTCTTTGCTTGTTAGATTTGCTGAATATCAGAATGAAGGACACATAAGAGGGGCTGAATAAAAGCAAATGCAAAATAAAATAATAATAGAAATCTATGCTCATCTGCAACAGTCCTGTCCTGCTTTATGGCAGCTGAGATTCTAGCTATCTGTATAACAGAACATTCTGTCCCAGTGGCTGCACAGATCCTATCTGATCCCCATTGTAAGCAGCAGTCCTGCCCTGCTTTATGGCAGCTGAGATTCTAGCTATCTGTATAACAGAACATTCTGTCCCAGTGGCTGCACAGATCCTATCTGATCCCCATTGTAAGCAGCAGTCCTGTCCTGCTTTATGGCAGCTGAGATTCTAGCTATCTGTATAACAGAACATTCTGTCCCACTGGCTGCACAGATCCTATCTGATCCCCATTGTAAGCAGCAGTCCTGTCCTGCTTTATGGCAGCTGAGATTCTAGCTATCTGTATAACAGAACATTCTGTCCCACTGGCTGCACAGATCCTATCTGATCCCCATTGTAAGCAGCAGTCCTGTCCTGCTTTATGGCAGCTGAGATTCTAGCTATCTGTATAACAGAACATTCTGTCCCAGTGGCTGCACAGATCCTATCTGATCCCCACATTTTCATCTGATAATAAGGAATATAAGAAGGATATTGCCCTTACCAATAAAGACCAGGCAGATTAGAGGAGACATGCCAGCAAAAGACATTCAGGGAGCTCGTAGCTCAGAATATAAACCCCATTAGTTCTGTTTTTGGGTCTATATATATAGAACATGATTTCACAATTCCCAAAGATGAAAGGAGCTTGCGGTTGAGAATGTGTATCTGACCTCTATGACCAAGTAAGTCGGTATTACGACATATACCGTAAATGCCAAATCATTAAAAAGTTAAATAAAAAAAACAAAAAGATAAAATCCCCATAAATCAGATGTTTTGCAATTCTGCAAATGGGAAATATGTCCCAGTCTGGGGGTGAGATCTGGGTTATTTGCTGATTGGTTGCTATGGATACCCCAGATCCTGTGTAAATAGGAATTAAAGGGGAAGTTAATTTTTACAACACAATACATTATAGTAGGTCCCATTCTAAGCAGCTTTACTGTTCATTTAGAATAATTAGCCTTACTATTCTGTATCTTTCCTGCCTGCAGCTAAAAATGCTGTTTCTTTGTTGAGTGGGGTCACTGACCCCCAGTAATTAAAAACCAGGATGGCTGTCAGGCTCCTATGTTATTGTCTTTCTGGGGTTGATCATAAATATTAAATAGAAATATAGAGACCAGTAGAAATGAATGTACAGGAAACTCAATACTTTGCTAAAGGCTCCTCAATAAAACAATAAAATAAAATGGCAGCTCTGATAGAAACTAAAGTCAGCTTGTACCATAACACTGTGTGACTAAAGAATAACAAGAATTCTTCTGTAACACCAGCACTTCCGTATTCAACAACATCCAGCTTTAAAGTATAAGTAAACATTTAAATTAAGTGAATGTAAAAGTGATGAGGGGGTTATTCTAAGCACTTTTGTAATTTACATTCATTATTTATTTTGTTTTTATTCCAAGATATTAAGGGATACATGTACTGTTAATATGAATGCTGTTACAACAGCGCCACCTGCTGGTCAGTTTCCCACCAGTCTGACCAGCAAGTAGTCAAGGAAGTTGTCAGGAGAAAGAAAGAGGCTGATGTTCTTCTGCTTAGGAATAAAATTAGAAACCTTTCTCACATCTTTCCTAAGCAGAAGAACATCAGCCTCTTTCTTTCTCCTGACAACTTCCTTGACTACTTGGTGGTCAGACTGGTGGGAAACTGACCAGCAGGTGGCGCTGTTGTAACAAAATTCATTCATATTCACAGCACATGTATCCCTTAATATCTTGGTATTAAAAGAAAATAAATAATGAATGTAAATGACAAAAGTGCTTAGAATAGCCCCCTCATCACTTTTACATTCACTTATTTTAAAGGTTTAATTATCCTTTAAGGTTTTTGATGGAGTACCCGTGTGTCCAATCACAGCAAAGCAACGCGCTTCGACTCCTTTACTTCCGTAAGCGCAGGTCAGCTGACTTGTACTCCTGTCCAATCGGAACAAAGGAACGCGTCTAACTTCGACGTTCCCGGCAAGCTCTTCCTGTATGTGGCCCAATCGGAACGCGGGGTTTTATGACCCGCCCATGATCTCCCTCTCGCGCGCCTGCCCCTAGTTAAAATGGCGGCTTCCGGCTCTCTGTCTGTGGCAGGTTCAGCTATTCTGCACGGTCCGGTGGTGAAGGTTCATCCGGTGGTGCTGGCCGCCATCGTGGACAGTTTTGAGAGAAGAAACGAAGGAGCTGGGCGGGTTATAGGCACCCTTTTGGGTAAGAGAAAGGCTGGATACAATTGAGGGGAAAAAGTGACGGGAGCCCAAGTGGGACAAAAAGCGTTTCCTTGTGATTCCAGCTGTGACATTTGTATTTGGACTAGGCCGCAAGTGCATTGTGTAGGCTTTGTGTGACAGGGGCAGGGTCTGTTGGGCTCATGTTTGTCTATTGGGCTGTAGATTTCTTTCCATGTTCTTCTATTAATTACACAGAGAATTAATCAGCGCTGTTGTGTCATTGCAGGGACCACCGACAAACACTCCATGGAGGTGACAAACTGCTTCTCCGTCCCACACAATGAGTCTGAGGATGAGGTTTGTATCCCAATCCGCTTGGAGGGGCCCAACGTTCTTACTTGGGATATTTATGCCCTCGATTTATTCCTGTGGTCTCAGAGCAGCTCTAGCCCCTGCGCTATTTGCTCTCGGTCTTCTTTATGTGGAATGTCTCCTGACTCTGCTTCTAGGTGTCTTTTATACAGTCCACAGCCACTTGCTTAAAGGAAAACTATACCCCCAAAATGAATACTTAAGCAACAGATAGTTTATATCAAATTGAATGACATATTAAAGAACCTTACCAAACTGGAATATATATTTACATAAATATTGCCCTTTTACATCTCTTGCCTTGAACCACCATTTCGTGACTCTATCTGTGCTGCCTCAGAGATCACCTGACCAGAAATACTGCAGCTCTAACTGTAACAGGAAGAGATCACCTGACCAGAAATACTACAACACTAACTGTAACAGGAAGAAGTGAGGAAGCAAAAGGCAGAACTCTGTCTGTTAATTGGCTCATGTGACCTTACATGTGGTATGTATGTGAGCACAGTGAATCTTAGGATCTCAGGGGGCGGCCCTTATTTTTTAAAATGGCAATTTTCTATTTATGATTACCCAATGGCACATACTACTAAAAAAAGTATATTATTATGATAATGGTTCATTTACATGAAGCAGGGTTTTACACATGAGCTGTTTTACTCAGTATCTTTTAATAGAGACCTACATTGTTTGGGGGGTATAGTTTTCCTTTAAAGAGAGTGTTCACCTTTAAATTAACTGTTAGTAGGACGTAGAGAGGGATATTCTGAAACCGTTTGCATTTGGTTTTCATTTTTTATTACTTGTGGTTTTTGAGTTGTTTACCTTTTTTTTTTTGTAACTTACATTTTTATTGGATAACATCATATTCACATCCATTGAATGTTATGGGTACACACCGTGTCCCTTTCACAATTGACAGTGATGTTATTGTCAAAATGTTGTGTTATCCATTTTTAAGTAAAATCACATAATATATAATAAACAAACATTAAACAAAACCAATTGGTCTACCTTTATTTATTCTATCAGTGTATATATTAAGCGGAATTGTCCTTGCTAGTCTGGGGGTCGTTCTAGGGTATTGACCCAATCATACCACTATGTCTCTAGTTCAGTTATTTAACTATTTATTCAGCAGCTCTCCAGTTTATCATTTCAGCAGTCTGGGTGCTAAGGTCCAAATACCCCTAGAAACCATGCATTGATATGAATAAGGGACTGGAATATAAATAGGACAGGGACTAAATAGAAAGACGAGTAACCATAACAATATATGTGTAGCCTTATAGAGCATTTGTGTTTTTTATATAGGGTCAGTGACCCCCATTTGAAGACTGGAAAGAGTCTGAAGAAGAAGGCAAATAATTAAGAAACTATTAAAAAAGCTGCTTAGAATTTCCCATTTTGTAACATACTAAAAGTTATCTTAAAGGAGTTGTTCACCTTTTGAGATAACTTTAAGTATTATGTAGAGAGGGGTATTCTGAGACAATTTGCAATTGTTATTATTGAAGGTTTTTGAGTTGTTTAGCTTTTTATTCGGCAGCTCTCCAGTTTGCAATCTGATTGCTAGGGTCCAAATTACCTTAGCAACCATGCACTGACTTGAATAAGAGACTGGAATATGAATTGGAGAGAGTCTGAATAGAAGGATCAATAATAAAAAGTAATTACATTTGTAGCCTTACAGAGCATTTTGTTGTTTTTTTTTTTTTAGAAGGGGTCAGCGACGCCCGTTTGAAAGCTGCAAAGAATCAGAAGAAAAAGACGAATAACTATAAAACTATAAAAAAAAATAAAAATAAAACCAATTGGAAAGTTGCTTGGAATTGGTCGTTCTATAACATACTAAAAATTACTTTAAAGGTGAACCACCTCTTTAATTAGGTGGCTCCTGCTACATTGTTTTAAGGGTTAGAACCAGCAGTGCAGAAAATAGAAACCGACACAGCCGCAATGGCGTTTACACAACGATTGGGTGTGTGTAAGGAATGTATAGAAAGAAATCTTGCTCAGATTTTGGGTGAGTTCCCCCCGGGACTTGCTATAACCTGTGTGAGAGTGAGTCTCGTTTCTTCTCTATTACACCAGGTGGCCGTCGACATGGAGTTTGCCAAGAACATGTACGAGCTGCATAAGAAAGTGACCTCCACTGAGCAGATTGTGGGCTGGTAAGTACTTAGTGCCCCTTTGTAGGGAAAGTAGTTCCCACCCCCCCCCCCCCCAGATACCCCCTACTCTGCACCAGCTCCATTGTGATTGACATGTTGGGTTTCTGTCCCATTACACTCATAGGGTTAACTGTAGCCATGGAGCTGGGGGTGGGTACGGGTTAACCCCACTCATTGGTTAGGTATTCCAAATACTTTTAGGGGTATTTTTGGGTTTTTACTACTAAAGTTTTCCATTTGTGTAATTAAAAGCCCCAGTGTTGCTCCTTAATCTTCCAGACAGGAAGTCTGATAGGGGGAATGACTTCCTGATCTTATGCTCCCAGAATATATTCTGATAATATATATATATATATAAAATCCAGTCTGGTACACCCCGGAAATATCGCCTGGGTGCCGGTTAAAAAAACAGTCTCTCAATTTACAAAAAAGGTCTTTTTTTATTCAATGTTTCGGCCCCTAGAATTGAGCCATCTTCATACATACATACATACGTACGTACAGGTATGGGATCTGTTATCCAGAAAGCTCTGAATTACGGGAAGGCCTTCTCCCATACACTCCATGTTATCTGAATATTTAAAAACGTTTTCCTTTTTCTGTGTAATAATAAAACAGTCGCTTGTTCTTGATCCCAACTAAGATATAATTAATCCTTATTGGAGGCAAAAACAGTCTATTGGCTTTATTTAATGTTTATATGATTTTCTAGTAGACTTAAAGGAGAATTCAGCCTTTAGTTTAGAAAAATTAGGGGCATTTGCCCCGGGGGGGGGCTACCCAGGGTAGGGGGAGGAATTTTTTTTTTATTACAGGTTGAATAAATTTTTTTAATTACAGGTATGAAGATCCAAATTATAGAAAGATCTGTTATCTGGAAAACCCAGGTCCTGAGCATTCTGGATAACAGGTCCCATATTTCGGTGTCCCTTTAAAGTTCATATTAGGGAGCAGATACACCCAGCTGCTGGTACCTAATCTGAAGTGTATGTTCTACGTTGCAGGTACGCCACAGGAAATGACATCACAGAGCACTCGGTTCTCATCCACGAGTATTACAGCCGCGAGGCCACCAATCCCATTCACATGACTCTGGATACCAGTCTGCAGGGCAGCCGCATGAATATAAAGGCCTATATCAGGTACAGGGATCCGCAGGCCCCGCCTTCCTATATATTAATCTTCTATTGGCTGAATGTCGTGTCCCTCTTTCTTGCAGCACCCCGATGGGCGTCCCCGGTAAAACTATGGGTGTCATGTTCACCCCTCTGACTGTGAAGTACGTTTACTACGATACAGAGCGGATAGGAGGTGAGAACGGATGGGGGCGGGGCAAGGGATTGCTGTTACAGGGATACTGTACTGCTAATGGTTAAAAATAGCCACTTGTCAATGGAGATAAGCAGCCCCCCTGCTGCAGGAACACACAGAATCTGGTTTCAGAGCCCCGCCCACAGCTCCAGCCAATAACAAGTTCATGGACAGCCGTGTGTTCTGGTCCTTGATAACTGGCAGCTCTCTGGCTCCTCCAGTGGTTCCAAGTCCAGGACAGAGCTTGTAGATTTATTAAAGGGGAACTATCGCAAAAAATAAAATGTAATACAAGCTTCATCATACTGAAATAAGAAACTTTCTAAATACAATCAATTAAAAAATCTGTAGTGTTTCTGAAATAATCAAGTTTATGTTCACTATTCCTCTCTCAGCATCTGTTTCTCTTCATTCTCTCTTCATGCAGCAGTTGGGTGTCAGATATTCACTGACAGTTAGATCCAATATATCTTATAGGGGGGGCTCCTTTCCTAGCAGATGTATTAGAGCTCACTCAAATAACTAATTTCAGTACAAACCACATGTAACAAAATAACTGCCTTTTGCACAAATCCTGCATGTAGAGAGACATGATGTCTGGTGAGTTTAATAGAGTGACCTCTAATACATCTTCTAGGCAAAAGGAGCCCCCCTATAAGATATATTGGATCTAACTGTCAGTGAATATCTGACACCCAACTGCTGCATGAAGAGAGAATGAAGAGAAACAGATGCTGAGAGAGGAATAGTGAAGATAAACTTGATTGTTTCAGAAACGATGCAGAATATATATATATATATAATCTGACCAACATTCATCTGTCTTTTCAAAGTGGATCTGATCACAAAAACCAGCTCCAACCCCACCCGCTCCATTGGACTCACCAGTGACCTCCAGCAGGTGGGGGCGGCTGCTAACAGACTTCAGGACTCGCTGAGCACCGTGTTGCAGTATGCCGAGGATGTGCTGGTGAGTGCCGCTCTGATTGGTTCTACCCTCTGAACCCTCCCCCCCACAAATGGTTCACTTTGAAGTTAACTTTTAGTATGTAATAGAATTGCCAATTCTAAGAAACTTTTCAGTTGGTCTTCATTTTTTTATAGTTTTTCAATTATTTGCTTTCTTCTGGCTGTTTCCAGGTTTCAAATGGGGGTCACTGACCCATGTAAGAAACAAATGCTCTGTAAGGCTACAAATGTATTGTTACTTTTTATTTCTCCTTTTTCTATTCAGGCCTCTCCTATTCATATTCCAGTCTCTTAATCATATCAATGCATGGTTGCTAGGGTAACTTGGACCCTAGCAACCAGGTGGCTGAAATTGCAAACTGGAGAGCTGCTGAATAAAAACAATAATAAATAAATAATTAATAAATAACTCAAAAACCACAAATAATAATACATGAAAACCAATTGTCTCAGAATATCAATCTCTATGTCATACCAACAGTTAATTTAAAGGTGAACCACCCCTTTAACCCCTTGTTGTTACATGTTTGTGTCTTTTGGAAGTCGGGGAAGGTGACGGCAGATAACACAGTCGGGCGCTTCCTGATGGATCTGGTGAATCAGGTGCCCAAGATTGAGCCGGAAGACTTTGAGTCCATGTTGAACAGCAACATTAATGTAAGTGCATCGGACCCTCATATTCGTATCAGAACATTCCCACAATGCACTGCAGGCTCCATTATACAGACTGTAACTGGCTATTAGAACAGTCTCTTCTCCTTCTTATTGTTTCCTTTGTTCCTATTCAGGATCTTCTGATGGTCACTTACCTGGCCAACCTGACGCAGTCCCAGATCGCTCTGAACGAGAAGCTGCTCAACCTGTAACCCCTTCCCTCCCGAACGCACAACTCGTTTTTTTACTTGGACTTTACTGACTGACAAACACCGACCCACGAGAGGAAACCAACTGCTCTTTGCTGCATCAGAGACTCACATGAGGGAGACTCTTCCTATTAAATTATATTCCCATTGGATTTTGCTGTTAAAGGACTGGGCCGGCTCACACTTCTTATTCTGCCCCTTCCCTGTGTATCCCGTTATGTTACAGTCTATACGGGGGGGGATTACTCAGATTCCCAGGCAACATGATCCATGACCAAAGTGTATTTTGTGGAGTGCGAAATATATTGCAAAACCATTTCATCTTACTGACTGACACTTTTTAATTACTTTAAATATGGGGGAGGGGCTATTGGACTATTCAGCCTCCTGCTCACGGCTCATTGGTGCCAAATCTTCAGTGGGGGTGGGTGAGGGTTGCCTTTCATGTATATTCTACTATATTTATACCTACACAAGTGGGAGCTGCCATACAGTAAGATGTACAGTTTATTGAGTAGATGGTAGAGATGGAAGTGCTGTGATACTGGCACGGCTATGACTATGGTTCTATGCTGGCTCTAGGGGAGAGAGAGAGAGAGAGAGAATAACCCCCCATTTTTAGTTTTTCAGAGGACCAGAAAAAAATGGTGTGAAAATGTATTGTGCATGATATATACCGTATATACTCGAGTATAAGCTGAGTTTTTGAGCACTCAAAATGTGCTGAAAAAGTCTACCTCGGCTTATACTCAAGTCAGTACCTGCAGACAAGCCCTCTCCCGCTGCCTTCTCTCTGCGCACGCCCCTGGGAGTCGATGAAAAGGAAGACGTGGGTGGTACAGAGGCGTGACTTAAGACTGTACGACGGAAGTATGAATGCGCACAGTTTGCGCGATCACGTTGACTTGAGGAGCGGCGCGTCCTGGCATGTATGTGAGTATGGGAAGTGATCTCTGGATGGAGTTCGGCAGCGATACAATCCCACCTGCTTCCGGCAGCAGCAGTAGCCTCCCACGTACACAGAGGAGGGACAGGCTGATCCGCCAGCCCACGCCTGCAGGTACCGGATTTTTTTTCTACGAGTGCAGCTAATTAGGCAGCAGCATGCAAGTCTAACGCCCGCTCCCCGGGGACCCTCGGGCTCTTTGGGCAACTGCCCCCAGCTCGGCTGAAGAGAAATGGCTACTAGTGAGTGTCTCCACCACAGCCTGTAACCTGCTTCCCTTGTTGGAGCAATTATCCTGCACGTTTTGGCTGTGCTAACAGCGCAACTAGCACACAAATAACCAGTGCTAATTTAGCTGTCCAGTTAATATACATTAAATGTCACTATAAACTGCTCATCAAGAGGCTGTCATCCCTTACTTAATGGAATTCCTTGCAGAACAGCAGCCATTTATGAGACTATAAAGGGTAGTGGCAGAGGGGTTAATACCCTCTAGGACTGTGGCTGTGGGATAGCAGTGACAATTCAGAAGGGAAGGGTTAAAGGGCTGAGTGCAGGACAGAAGCAGGAAGAACAAATGAATGAAGCAGCTGAGCTGTTTGCTTTTCAGAGACCAGAGTAAGAGGTATGTAAAGAATGTAGTGAGCCATTTTATTAATTAGATTTTTGTTGAGACCAAATTTAGGAAAACTTACCAGTAGCTGCTGCATTTTTCAACCTAGGCTTATACTCGAGTCAATATGTTTTCCCAGTGTTTGTAGGCAAAATGAGGTACCTCGGCTTATACTCGAGTATATACGGTAGGTGGGACCACAAAACATTAAAATGAGGGAAAACTTAAAATCAGAGGATGTAAAGTTGGGGTTCTACTGTAGATGGGCAGAGAGATGATAGATAGAGAGATGGATGGTTATAGATAGAGGGATAGAGAAAGGGAGATAGATTTGAGAATTGAGACAAATAAGCTGCTTTAGTTCCTGGTCCATTACTGGTGGGAATGAGGTTTAGGCTTTAGACAAACAGACTCCTCTGCTACTGGTGGGAGCTGAGCTTTAGCCTGAAGCAACAGTGAGTGACACGTGGGTTTATAGATCAGGAGAGGAGGGTGAGAGTGTTGGGGACTAGTTAGTCACTGGGCTCATCAGAACCACAGTCTCCCTCAGCTGCTGACAACTGGGCCCCGTGTATGTGACGTACATGAGTGTTACGCACAGTGGCCACTAGGGGGCAGCACATATCACTCCGCTACATTGTGACACAACTGTGAGGCGCAGCAGATGGTTCATTTCCCAGCACAGCTCATTGTCTCACTGTCCTTACACCGTGTCACTCCCGGTGATCCCTACATTGTACGTTACTAATCCGACACACTTCCCATAATGCTCTGCTCTCCCCGCTCTACAGGAGGCGCAGCAAAGCGACCACCGCGCTGTGTGTCAGTCACGTGACCTCCTCCCCTGCGTGTGGGCGTGTCCTGTACTACTTACTGACACTGATTGGCTCTTATCGCCCTGTCTCCACAGAATACTGTTGCTAGGATACACTATACACAATCCCGGGCTGCGGTACATCATGGCCACTCACTACAGCGCTAACCAGGTATTTCTCTACTTACTGACTTACTTCTATATTTATATATCTATACACAGCCCTGCGCTGCCCACCAATCAGCTCACAGACAAATGAGAAATGACGTCACTCTCGTCTCTGTGTTTCCCTCCCGCAGTACCAGAGCGCCTTCACTCCCAAACAACTTCACTGCTGGAGTATTCCCAAAGATTTTAAACAGGTAAGAATAACAGGGGTTAAACTGAAAGCATCACCCATCTCTACACATCACCCATCCCTACACATCACCCATCTCTACACATCACCCATCTCTACACATCACCCATCTCTACACATCACCCATCTCTACACATCACCCATCCCTACACATCACCCATCTCTACACATCACCCATCTCTACACATCACCCATCTCTACACATCACCCATCTCTACACATCACCCATCTCTACACATCACCCATCCCTACACATCACCCATCTCTACACATCACCCATCTCTACACATCACCCATCTCTACACATCACCCATCCCTACACATCACCCATCCCTACACATCACCCATCCCTACACATCACCCATCCCTACACATCACCCATCTCTACACATCACCCATCTCTACACATCACCCATCTCTACACATCACCCATCCCTACACATCACCCATCTCTACACATCACCCATCTCTACACATCACCCATCTCTACACATCACCCATCTCTACACATCACCCATCTCTACACATCACCCATCCCTACACATCACCCATCCCTACACATCACCCATCCCTACACATCACCCATCTCTACACATCACCCATCCCTACACATCACCCATCAGTTCTTCTCCTTCCCAAATACTGAAGGGAATTCTGGGAATGTCTGAGAAATGAGGGTCCAGCTTTGGGTGTAATAGAGACAATACAGCCCCTGAGAAGTACTGTACCCCCTATAGAGAATGCTAAGGAGATGAGAAGTACTGATGCTGAGCAGTAGGGGGTGCTATCATCCAGGAGCTGTTTCAGAACAAAGGGAACAAATGGGGTTATGTCCTTGCTCATGTGAGCTTACACTCAAGGTGTGACTCGCAGAATGAGCTCAACAGCTGGGAAACCACACACTGACTGTGACACTTCAGAGGTGGTAGAACTACAGCTCCCACAATCCCCTTACAGCTGAAGCTTCCCACCATCATCTCATTACCTCCTCACATGCTCACATTCAAGACTTTGCAAGGGCTGCACCCCTCCTCTGGAACTCTCTCCCACGGTCTGTCCGACTTTCTCCCAACCTTTCTACTTTCAAAAAATCTCTGAAAACGCACTTCTTTCGAGAAGCCTCCCCTCACTCTGCTTAACTACCAAACGCAACACCACATACAATACCACATTTGTCACCCACTTACTTCGATCTTGCCCACTCCCACACCTTGTGTATTACTCCCTTCCCTTTAGACTGTATGCATATGCATAGGGCCTTCCTCACCTTTTTGTACCTGTATTGATTGTGACGTTTGTTACTCCATATATTCTATATATGTAATTTGTGTGATGTAGTTGTATAATCACATTTACTTTACAGTGCTGCGCAATATGTTGGCGCTATATAAATACATGTTAATAATAATAATAATCATGAAAACTCCGCCTCCCCCCATGTATTGTCTGTATATACTTTTTTTTCTGTGATACACTGTACTTGTGCCAGTCTGATGTATAGAGCACCCAGTGTGGCTTATTATATTCACTAACATTCCCTTCCTATTTCAGCACCCCTCCACTCATGATGGTTACACCCAGTTCATAGCCAATGAGAGAGGCCACTTGCTTGCTGGAATCCCCCGCTCACAGGTCAGTCACACCCCCCCCCATTTGGCATCATGGTACAGCCTGGCACATAGGAACCTGGATCTACAACTCACGCCTACAGTTTTGTCCTGACTGCAACCAACTGTCATGTGACAGAGTCATGTGATCTTATCGAGACCAGCAAACTAGCACAATGTCCCCCCAACGTATCCATGTTTAGAACTCCCATTCTCTGTACTTCCTGTTTCTGAGCTGCTCTCTTTCCCATGGTCAGGAATGGGCCAGGGCATAGTTTCATCTGAAAAGCTGATCAGAGTTTTTTTTTTTAGGGATGCAACAAATCCACTTTTTGGGATTCTGCCAAATCCCCAAATCCATGATGAAAGATTCATCCGAATACCGAACTGAATTCTAATTTGCATATGCTGTGTAGGTATGGGTGTAGGGATGGGTGCTGTGTAAGAATGGGTGAAGGTATGGGAGCTGTGTAGGGATGGGTGACGGTATGGGTGCTGCGTAGGGATGGGTGTAGGTATGGGTGCTGTGTAGGGATGAGTGTAAGTATGGGTGCTGTATAGGGATGGCTGAAGGTATGGGTGCTGTGTAGGTATGGGTGTTGTGTAGGGATGGGTGCTTTGTAGGGTTAGGTGTAGGTATGGGTGCTGTGTAGGAATGGGTGAAGGTATGGGTGCTGTGTAGGGATATGTGTAGGTATGGGTGCTGTGTAAGGATGGGTGCTGTGTAGGGATGGGTGCTGTGTCAAGGATGTATATGCAAATTAGGGGGGGACAAGTCACGGCATTTCCTTTCCCACAACTAATTTGCATATGCAAATTCGAATTTTGTTCGGCCATGCACAAGGATTCAGCCAAATCCGAATCCTGCTGAAAAAAAGCCGAATCCCAAACTGAATCCTGGATTCAGTGCATCCCTAGTTTTTCTCCCATAGCATTGTTCTCTAAACTTCACCAAATGAAAATGTATGCTACTCCTAGACCAATGGCATGGAAGCATTCAGTTACTGCCCTGTCTAGCCATGGGAAAGAGAACAGCGCATAGATTCAGTAGCTGACAGACTCTACCAACAGGATACACAGGGAATAAAGCCTAACTGCCACTTACCGACTCTCACACTGACAGTTTATTTCCCCCCTCTGCAGAAGAACCCATGGGGGACCTTTCTAGGGACCTGGGATTTGCCAACAAAAATCCCCCCCTCCAAGTTGAGTCTGACGTCCCGCTCTGCAGAGGCTTCCAAGCGCCTCACTAATTGGATCCAGAACTCGGAAGAGCTGCTCCATGCCTGCAACGGGCTCCAGCCTCAGATCTCGGGCAAGGTACTCACATCCACCTACCTGCTGTTAGTATGCGCTCAATGGGGCAGAAAATGGAGTAACAGAAATCTTTGCCTTAAAGGATAAGTAAAACTTTACAATAAGTGAATGTAAAATTGATGAGGGGACTATTCTAAGCACTTTTGTCATTTACATTCATTATTTATATCTTCTTATTCCAAGATATTAAGGGATACATGTGCTGTTAATATGAATGAATTTTGTTACAACAGCGCCACCTGCTGGTCATTTTCCCACCAGTCTGACCAGCAAGTAGTCAAGGAAGTTGTCAGGAGAAAGAAAGAGACTGATGTTCTTCTGCTTAGGAAAGACGTGAGAAAGGTTTATATATTTTATTCCTAAGCAGAAGAACATCAGCCTCTTTCTTTCTCCTGACAACTTCCTTGACTACTTGCTGGTCAGACTGGTGGGAAACTGACCAGCAGGTGGCGCTGTTGTAACAAAATTCATTCATATTAACAGTACATGTATCCCTTAATATCTTGGAATAAAAACAAAATAAATAATGAATGTAAATGACAAAAGTGCTTAGAATAGCCCCCTCATCACCTATTTTTAAGATTTATCCTTTAAAGAATGAGGAATACCATTCCTAGCACAAAGGGCTTTTCAGTGTAAAGAGATCAGCAAACTGCAGCCCTCCAACATATGTGGCTGGAAATTGTATTTCTGCTCTGGGGTCACTGACCCGGAAACCCAAAACACCAGCATAGCCGCTCTTATTTTATCCTTCTGCCCAAGCCATATTTCTGTTCAGCTTTGATTCCGGCTTCTGCCTGGTTATTAAAGGGATTCTGTCATGATTTTTATGATGACAAAGGATTATGGGAACTGGAGGCAAGTTGTTTGACCAGCATGCCCTTAGTGTCCTGTACAGTTTTATATTGTGGTGCAAAGGGAGGTAGGAAAGGACTCCATCTTTAAAGGGATACGGTCATGATTTTTATGATGTCGTTTTTATTTCTAAATGACACTGTTTACACTGCATATAATTGACTCTACAATATAAAATGTCATTCCTGAACCAGCAAGTGTATTTAGTTGTAATATTGGTGTGTAGGTGCATCTCAGGTCATTTTGTCTGGTCATGTGATTTCAGAAAGAGCCAGCACTTTAGGATGGAACTGCTTTCTGGCAGGCTGTTGTTTCTCCTACTCAATGTAACTGAATGTGTCTCAGTGGGACCTGGATTTTACTATTGAGTGTTGTTCTTAGATCTACCAGGCAGCTGTTATCTTGTGTTAGGGAGCTGCTATCTGGTTACCTTCCCATTGTTCTGTTGTTAGGCTGCTGGGGGGGGAGTGATATCACTACAACTTGCAGTACAGCAGTAAACAGTGCCTGAAGTTTATCAAAGCAAAGACACATGACTGGGGGTAGCTGGGAAATTGACAATATGTCTAGCCCCATGTCAGATTTCAAAATTGAATATAAAAAAATCTGTTTGCTCTTTTGAGAAATGGATTTCAGTGCAGAAAACGTGTTTTCCCATGACAGTGTTCCTATATGATAACCATAGCAACCACAGAACAAAGACTAACTGCAAAGCAATTACTACCGAGTAAACCATACTCGAGGTTAATGTTAAGATGAACTATCCTATCAAACAGACTCCCTCAAATCCGCACCTTTCAGATATTTAAATCATAAATAGCAGATCAATGCTTTTCATTCCAGGCTTCAGGAATGACAGACACCCCGAGGGACAGCAGTCAGGGGCAGCAGGATCCTCCTGTAGAAGAAACCAACAAGCAGACGCCCTTATACCGAGGCAGACGCAAAGCTGAGAGTAACAGGAGCAGCCATAGAAGCGTCAGCTCAGAGAAAGGAGATCACAGCGGGAGATAAAGTCTTACAGGCCCAAAGCTGAGGAGACTCTCCAGTAATAGAGGAATCATAACGGTGGGACGTGTGACTTATTCACAGGCTGTATCTCTGTAACATAAAATAGCAAATAAATACATGTGGTTCTGTTATCAGGAGTGCTCCCTAATCTGCACTAGGAGCAAAAGGAAAGTCATTATAATGACTGGGTGCTGCTGATTTGTTGGGCACCTCTCAGTGATCACAATCTCTTACCTGAGACGCGGGCCAGTCATTCTCTTCTCTGCACTACAGTTGCCACCTCATCCCTTTAAAAACAAACACATAAGGAATCCACAGCCTGCATGGCTAATTAGCAATTCATTTATATGCATGCTGCAGACTGAACTGATTAAGGGCTCTTACACACGGGTGTTTGTGCGCTTTCTTCCGTTCAGCCGCAGGGGAGCGCAGGAGTAAACGCAGTCAATTATTGTGAAGGGGGCTGTTCGTACACAGACGCATGTAAGCGGCGAACGCAGGTGAAATGCAACATGCTGTGTCCCAACCTGCGTTTGGCGCTTACATGCGTCTGTGTGAGAACAGCCCCCTTCACAATAATTGAGTGCGTCTAATCCTGCGCTCCCCTGTGGCTGAATGGAAGGGAGCGCAGGAAAAACTGCCTGTGTGCAAGAGCCCTTAAAACTGAACAAATATGGAATCCACAGCCTGCATGGCTAATTAGCAATTCATTTAGGGCCCTTACACATGGGCGTTTTGAGCTGCGCTCTGGTTTCATGCGTTAAGCCGCAGGGGAGCGAAGGAGTAAACACACGCACTGTCAAGGGGGCTGTACTCACATAGACGAATTGCGCCGAATGCAGGTGAAATCCAACATGCTGCGTCCCCCCTGCGTTTGGCGCTTACATGCGTCTGTGTGAGTACAGCCTCCTTCACAATAATTGAGTGCATTTAGGGCTCTTACACATGAGCGTTTTTACCTGCGCTCCCCTGCGTTCCGTTTTTCGGCGTTCAGCCGCAGGGGAGCGCAGGAATAGACACATTTCATTATTTCAAATGGGGCTGTACTCACACAGGCGCGTGTAGGAGCCGTATACGCGCCTGTGTGAGTACAGCCCCATTTGAAATAATGAAATGTGTCTATTCCTGCGCTCCCCTGCGGCTGAACGGAAGAAAGAGCAACGCAGGGGAGCGCAGGAAAGAGCGTGTGTAAGAGCCCTTAGGGTAGAGTACCACAAGCGTTTTTCATCGGTGCCCGCCGACAAAACACACGCGACAAGTCAGATGGAGTTAAGTCGGAACTTGTTAGATGAAGACGCTGCTTTCTGCGTCCATAATGTAGTTGTTACCTCCTCAGTCCAATTATATCTTCACGCGTGCGACTCCATCCTACTCGTCGCTTGCTTTTTGTCAGCGGCGTCGATCCGACGAAAAACGCTCATGGAGCTCTATTCTTGTTTGCAGCCATGCATCTAAATGAACTGATTATTAGCCGTGCAGACTGTGGATTCCTAATGTGTTCAGTTTTTAAAGGGACGAGGTGGCAACCCTACACTGCACCCACCCGGGGTTCTGCTGTATGAGCGCCATATTGTTGTTTTTTCTCCACCCAGGGTTTCTCACAGGTGATATGTGCACCCAGAGATGACATTAGGGTGCTCCTACCTTAGTAGCTTGAGTCAGATCAGTTTTAAACAAAGTGAAGCCAAAAAAATGTCTCTAATCCTCCCCTATAAAATGCAATGAACTTGGGTCTGGTTATAATTCCACTGATATCACAGAGCCAATAAACAGGCACGTTACTTGCGGCCGCATTCCATTTACTTACAATTACTTGGTTTTTTTTCCCCTTAAACTGGTATGTGTCCCGCTGTGCCCACCCGAGGGGAGGGACGAAATACAGAGTTTTAATTAAAGAATAGATTTTTATTGTATTATACACAGACTTTCTTTCTTTACAATGAATTTTAGAAAAAAGTTAAAAAAAAAAGTCATTTAAGGTCAAGTTTTAGAACTCACAGGGGCACATTTAGAACTAAACAGTGGGCACATTTGCACCTGGGCAGTAACCTATAGCAACCAATCAGTGATTAGCTTTTTTTTTCAGCCAGCTGCAGGTTGTGCACTGAAAGCAATCATCTGATTGGTTGCCATGGGTTACTGCCCAGTGTTTATAAATGAACCCCCAATGATATTGCGTTTAAATTGAAGTGCTGGGTAATGTTTCTGCTCTGACCAAATACTAGGGATGCACCGAATCCAGGATTCGGTCTTTTTCAGCAGGATTCGGATTTGGCTGAATCCTTCTGCCCGGCCAAACCGAATCCTAATTTACATATGCAAATTAGGGCGGGGAGGGAAACCGCATAACTTTTTGTCTCACCCTTAATTTGCATATGCAAATTTGGATTCTGCCGAATCCAAAATAGTGGATTTGGTGCATCCCTACCAAATATATATATATATCTATATATATCTATATATATCTATATATCTATATATATATATATAGATATATCTATATATATATAGATATATCTATATATATAGATATATATATATATATAGATATATATATATATATATATATATATATATAGATATAGATATAGATATATATAGAGATATAGAGATATAGAGATATAGAGATATAGAGATATAGAGATATAGAGATATAGAGATATAGAGATATAGAGATATAGAGATATAGAGATATAGAGATAGATAGATAGATAGATAGATAGATAGATAGATAGATAGATAGATAGATAGATATATATGAAGATAAATCTGAAAATTGGGCATTTTTCCCCTCCTACTATAACTCCCACAATTCCCAGCGGGGCTTCTGCACCTGCCAAAAAAAAGAAATCTGATTGGTTGCTATGTGTTATGTCGCCAATATGGTGCACAGGAATATTATCAACATGTATTTATATATCGCCGACATATTTCGCAGCGCTGAATATCGGTATCACTGATCTTTCAAGTATCTCTGGTATATATGGATGGATAACTGAACCCATAGAGATCCATCTCTGCTGCCCTTTTACACTTACCGAGAAGTAGAAAATCACCGGCACAACAGGATATTTCTAGCAGCGAAACCCATTCTCGTTTATTTGCGGATAAAAAAAGCAAAGGTTTCCCTGCTAGAAATATCCTGTTGTGCCGGTGATTTTCTACTTCTCTGGTTGTTGTGGATGTTGTCAATACCTCCTTCATCGAGCACCAGGTTTCACAAAATTCGGACGGCCAGGGTGTGCGAGGTGACTCTTCTCGTCTTTTACACTTACCCCCACAGAACTGCAGCAGCCGCTGGAATTTGCCTGACGTCCCACACGCTGCGCAGACAACGAGGAGCATTGTCCAGCCCTGCTGAGAACACACTCAACAAATATCTGAAATTCAGCCTTTTGTCCCCAACTGAAACAAGTGCACACGGGGGTGGGCGCATATATGAGATCTGATAAACCATAACAAATGGCACCGTCTGCACATCTATAAAAGCCTATTCCCCCGGTATTTAACTACAGGAGACTTTAATAATGTTCCCTTTAATCTGAAACGCACCACTAGCAATGAGGGAATGACAATCGTTGGCTGTTTAGAGAGTTAAGTTACCCTTTATAACCAATAAAAGTACATTCTGAGTGGTCGGATGATAAATAAATCTGAAAAATGAGGAGTAAGTCTGAAATCTAAGGTAATGTTGCATGGGGAACCCCAACAGAGAATGCTACTGAAGAGAACTGCCCTTGTTAGGAATCATCTTCAATTTCCCAAGTGGCCTTTAAAGGGGAAGGAAACCTAGTCGGCGCAAACCCCCCACCCCCCCACCCGTTTGTTGCCCACCCTCCCTCCTCCCCCATGGCCTACCCGTCCCGCTGGGCAAATGCCCCTATCTTGTTACTTACCCTTCTGCGCAGGTCCAGTCCAGTCCAGGGGGTTCACAGACGACATCTTCTTCCACGCGATCTTCTTCCTGCTTTGACACAGTAGGATCATTTCACCGGTACGATCTACTGCGCATGCGCGTGACTTTTGGCGCATGCGCAGTAGATCCGTACCGGCAAAATGATCCTACTGCGCATGCGCCAAAACGCTGTTCACAGCAGGAAGAAGATTGCGTGGAAGAAGATTTGCGCCGACTAGGTTTCCTTCCCATTTAAGGGCTCTTACAAACGAGCGTTTTTACCTGCGCTCCCCTGCGTTTCGGTTTCATGCATTCAGCCGCAGGGGAGCACAAGAGTAGATGCACTGAATTCTTTTCAATGGGGCGAAGCTGGGTAATGGATGTCTTTTTATAAATCATTATTAAATTAAACATGGACGAATGAAATGAACCAGAGGCGGAGCCAAACTATTCACCAATCACATGGCGGCAAGGCCAGCAGCTGTTATTAGGGTTAAAGCCAGGACTTTTATTCCAGACTGATAAACTTGGGGGATCTTCAAGCCTTTACCCAGGTCCCAGGTCTGTAGCAATAGGGAGGAAAGGAAATTAGGGTTATTTTTCGGAATTCTGTAAGTTCTTGCGTTCTGATTGGCTATAGCTGGATCTAGCACTACAATGGTTTTGTTGCTTTCATTGGCTGCACATTAGTCTAGCCCTGGCAATGTTCTCATGTCATGAATGGCTGCAGATTAGTCTAGTCCTGTTTCGAATGCTGCTTTAGGCTAAAGGTTTACCATAGCCCTTGTCTGGTTAAAGGAGAACTAAACCCTAAGAATTAATATGGCTAAAATGTCATATTGAGTATATTGAGTATATTGCACGAGGCTAAAGTTTGAGTTTGTCAATAGCAGCAATGATCCAGGACTTCAAACTTGTCACAGGGGGTCACCATCTTGGAAAGTGTCTGTGACACTCACATGCTCAGTGGGCTCTGATTGGCTGTTGAGAAGCTAAGCTTAGGGCTCGTCACTAATTATCCAGCAGAAAATGAGCTTCCCTGGCTGTAATATAAGCTGATGCTACAGGTTTGCTGATTATTAAATTCTGATGCTAATTGCACTGGTTTCTGTGCTGCCATGTAGTAATTATGTGTATTAATTACTAATCAGCCTTATATTGTGACATTTCTATTCTATGTGTACTGTATATTGTGAGTGTGTCCCTAAGCTCAGTAAGTGACAGCAGCACAGAGCATGTGCAGTGAATCAGCAGAAAAGAAGATGGGGAGCTACTGGGGCATCTTTGGAGACACAGATCTTTACTGCTAAAGGGCTGTGGTTGCCTTGGGCTGGTACAGAAGCACAAAACATCATGTACAACATTTCTACCTACTTCTTTAGTTAGGCTTTAGTTGTCCTTTAAACACGCATATGATCTGCAGCTAAATAAATAAACATTCTCTAGGAAAGCGGTTCTTACCAGATGTCGGATCCCGTTCCAAGCGTGATACGAAACAGGGAAAGCCAAAGAGAATTTTGCCGAGTAAATCAGAGCCGGCCCCAAACTCAGAGACTTGATGAGCTCCAGATAAGATGCAAAGTCACCCGGCAGGACTAGAGCAGCCAACCCGAATAAGGAGACCCCTAGAGTAGGAGGGAATAAAAATGTGACTGCATCTTGTGTCTCAGGTACTACTGTACTATAGTCAATGGGCAACAACAGGTCAGTGGCAACCTATACCCACGGTACATATATATATATATATATATAAATATATAATTAGAGTGAGAACTGACAGTCTGTATCTCAAGTAGGCAGTTAGTCTGTGCCACTGCCAGATCCAAAGTCTTGTACAATGGGCATGTCAACTAAAGTCCTTTTTCAGATAAGGAGTTGCCATAAAATACACTGCGAATGGATAAAGTATTAAAGGGGTTGTTCACCTTTAGTTTTTTTACCGGTTTTCCAAAATCGAAGTTTAAAGTTGAATGTCCCTGTGTCTGGTGCTTCAGTCTGACAGCTCATTAATTCAGACTCGAAACTGTTACAATTTTACAACATTTAGTTGATCCATTTCTCAGCAACGTCTCTGGGGTATTAGCAACTATTGTATCAATTCTAACGGCTGCCTTTATGGGCAGAGACTCGTGGAGATTCGGGGAGATTTAGTCGCCCCGCAATGCCTTCCTAAATTGCCGATGGGATGGCACTCTGGTCGCTTCGTTTTCCGAAGTCGCCCCAAAGTTTCCTCGGGAGCCAACTTCGGAAAACTAAGATATCACTCTAACTTGCAGTACAGCAGTAAAGAGTGACTGAATTTTATCAGAGCACAAGTCACACGACTGGGGGCACCTCAGAAACTGACAATATGTCTAGCCCCATGTCAGATTTCAAAATTGAATGTAAAAAAACCTGTTTGCTCTTTTGAGAAATGGATTTCAGTGCAGAATTCTGCTGGAGTAGCACTATTAACTGATTCATTTTGAAAAAAAAATGTTTTTCGATGACAGTGTCTCTTTAAAGGCAGCTGTTCGATTTAGATTCTAGCCGGCAGGAAGGCATTGCGAGGAAACTAGACGCCCGAAGAAGATGCAATTTGTTGCCAGGGGAATAAATCTCCCCGAATCTCCACGTGTGTCTCTGCCCTTAAAGGCAGTTGTTAGAATTAGATTCTGGCCGACGGAAGGCATTGCGGGGAGATTAATCGCCCGAAGAAGAGTCGATTTTTTTGCTGGGCAACTAATCTCCCTGAATCTCCAAGTGTGTCTCTGCCCTTAAAGGCAGCTGATAGAATTGCGGTGAAATTAGTCGCTCCGAAGAAGAGGCGTTTTGACGCTGGCAACTAAATCACCCCGAATCAAAATGTTACGCATAATTAACGCGTAACGCGGAAGTTACTTCAACTCACACTCTTTGATTCAACTTAGTATTACGCCTAAGAATACGCAAAGTACGCATTAGATACGTTTAAGAAACTACAATAGATAATTAAACATAGATTGCTCTCAACAGAAGACAACTTTATCT
Source organism: Xenopus petersii (assembly GCA_038501925.1). Classification (NCBI taxonomy): domain Eukaryota; kingdom Metazoa; phylum Chordata; class Amphibia; order Anura; family Pipidae; genus Xenopus; species Xenopus petersii. The sequence continues at coordinate 4,337,008 of CM076686.1, read as the reverse complement.
ATTTATCTTTAAAGGAGAAGGAAAGGCTAAAATTAAGTAAGCTTTATCAGAAAGGTCTATAGAAATACACCAGTAAACCCTCAAAGTAATGCTGCTCTGAGTCCTCTGTCAAAAGAAACAGCACATTTCTTTCCTTCTATTGTGTACTCATGGGCTTCTGTATCAGACTTCCTGTTTTCAGCTTAAACCTCCAGGGCTAGGGCTTGAGCATGCTCAGTTTGTTCCTCTCTTCCTCCCTCCTCCCCTCCCTGTTGTAATCTGAGCTCAGAGCTGTAAGTGAGCAGAGAGAGACTCAGGCATGTCACACCAAGCTAATATGGCAGCTGCTATTCTAAACAAACAGAGACAGTGTCTAGAGCTGGTTACTCAGGTATGGTAAAGCATTCTGCAGAATACATATAGCGTTCTAGCTTGCACTATTGTGGCTAATCTGTTGGCAATAATCTTGTAGCTTTCCTTCTCCTTTAAATGTTAGCAAATGATATTTGTTAAGGTCTCATTGATTAAAACAGTCAAGTTTATATGTTGATGTAAAAATCTTGCGAATATTGAGGATATGTCATTATGATATTGTCATTTTCCTGGAAAAATTTTTCAATAAAAATGATTGAAACCTAAATCACCCCGAATCTCCACGTGTCTCTGCCCTAATGAAACCCAGGGATTCTGCTCATCAGGGACAAATATAAGAAATGGATCAACTAAATGCATCCATTTAGAACAGTTTACAGGGTCGGCGACCCCCCCCCCCCTTCCCAGAGCTGCTTTAGAAGATGAAAAATGACACTTTACACTTCAATATTAGAAAAACAGCCACACATAGAAAATAGAAAGTAATTGGAAAAAAATGTCTTTATTTCTGGTGAAGTGTATGAAAACAAATGAACCGAAAAAAGTGTTGGAAGGTAAATGCAATGCTCACCAGCGCTCATAGCAATGCCCGTGCCTCTGTGTGGTATAGACATCGCCATCTGCAACGACCATCTGCAAGGAAGAAAGGAAGAGTAATTGTCATTGGGAACATGGTGCTTCACAGGTTGGCAAGATACAAGCTGAATATCCTACTACAGGTATGGGACCTGTTATCCAGAATGCTCAGAACCTGGTGTTTTCCCGATAACGGATCTTTCCATAATTTGGGTCTTCATACCTTAAGTCTACTGGAAATCAGTTAAACATTAAATAAAGCCAATAGGCTGGTTTTGCCTCCAATAAGGATTAATTATATCTTAGTTGGGATCAAGTACAAGCGACTGTTTTATCATTTTTAAATCTTTGGATTATTTGGATAAAATGGAGTCTATGGGAGATGGCCTTTTTGCAATTTGGAGCTTTCTGGATACCAGGTTTCTGGATAACGGATCCCATTCCTGCCTACAACAGGCACATCCCAGAGAGGCAGCAAATGATGCAAATACAGGTACGGGATCAGTTATCCAGAATGCTCGGGACTAGGGATGGGCGAATTTTTTCGCCTCGTTTCACCAAAAAAATGACGCCCATAGACTTGTATGGAGACGTGCGTCAAAAAAAAAAGACGCAACAAAATAATTTCGCCGCGCGACAATTTTTTTTTGACGCCCATAGACTTTAACAGGCGTCTGCGACATTTCGCCGGCGGCGAATTTTTGGCGAAACTAAATGGGTCAAATTCGCCCATCCCTGCTCAGGACCTGGTGTTTTCCGGATAAGGGATCTTTCTGTAATTTGGATCTTCATACCTTTAGTCAACTAGAAAATCATGTAAACGTTAAATAAAGCCAATAGGCTGGTTTTGCTTCCAATAAGGATTAATTATATCTTAGTTGGGATCAAGTACAAGCGACTGTTTTATCATTTTTAAATCTTTGGATTATTTGGATAAAATGGAGTCTATGGGAGATGGCCTTTCTGCAATTTGGAGCTTTCTGGATAACGGATCCCATTCCTGCCTACGACAGGCACATCCCAGAGAGGCAGCAAATGATTCAAATACAGGTACGGGATCAGTTATCAAGAATGCTAGGGACCGGGTGTTTTCCGGATAAGGGATCTTTCTGAAATTTGGATCTCCATGCCTTAAGTCTAATAGAAAATCATATAAATATTAAATAAACCCAATAGGCTGGTTTTGCCTCCAATAAGGATTAATTATATCTTATTTGGGATCAAGTACAAGTTACTGTTTTATTATTACACAGAAAAAGGAAATAATTTGAAAGAATTTAGATTATATGGATAAAATGGAGGCAGCCTTTCTGTAATTCGAAGCTTTCTGGATAACCGGTTTCCGGATAACGGATTCCGTACCTGTACAATTATTACCACATGATGTTAAAAGGGAAGGGGAAGAATGGGGTGATTATATCTACAATGCAAGCTCTGGTGTCGCGGCTCCTTTAAACAGAACTAAAGTGGCAACAGGGAAGCTTCAATAAAAAGCGCATAGGGAACAAACGTAGGAGCCGCTAAATAAACTGGTGAGAATACAGGGCGGGTGACAGTTTGTGTAGGAAGCAACTTGTGGCACTGCTGTGGGTTACGATGCTGGGAAGTGAAAAATGAAAAGGAAGAGGGATTTATACATTTTTTACTGACCAGTATTGTGGCCAAGGAAGGTCAATTTCGAACATTATGGGCCACATTTATCAAGGGTCGAATTGAAAATTAGAATTTTCAAATTTTTTTTATTGTCAAATTCGACTATTGAGTTATTCAAATTCGATTTGCGTTTTTAAAAAAAATCGAATTTGATTATTGAGATTTATCATACTCTGGCCCTTTAAGATCTCGAATTCGACTAATCGCCACGTAAAACCTGCCAAATTACTGTTTGAGTCGACGGGAGATGTCCAGGGATCAATTTGGAGTTGTTTGCAGCCTTCCTGATTCATCCGAGCTTAAAAAAATTTATTTTTATAATGAATTTCAATTGGTCGAATTTTGAGTTCATGGGAGTTTTAAAAACTCACATGAATTTGGCCCTTGATCTAATATTATGGCACAGACAGGGCCTCCATCAGGGGGGCACAATTGTACCGGGACCGGCGGTTTAAGGGGGGCCCCCCATGAGTTGCCAAAAGCTCCCGAAGTCACGGAAAGCAATAAAAGCAGCCGAAAGCCCCCAAATGGATTTGAAAAAGAGAAGAAGCTGCTGACAGTTGGCAAATAGACTTGAAGAGGAGAATGAAGAAGATCTTTATAGGGAAGTTCCACTGAACACCAATGGTCTTTTTAAAGGGATACTGTCAGGGAGAAAAAAAAAATCAAAACACACCAGTTAATAGAGCTGCTCCAGCAGAATTCTGCACTGAAATCCATTTCTCAAAAGAACAAACAGATTTTTTTATATTTAATTTTGAAATCTGACATGAGGCTAGACATATTGTCAATTTCCCAGCCTCCCCCAGTCATGTGGCTTGTGCTCTGATAAACTTCAATCACTCTTTACTGCTGTACTGCAAGTTGGAGTGATATCACCCCCCCTCCCTTTTCCCCCCCAGCAGCCTAACAACAGAACAATGGGAAGGTAACCAGATAGCAGCTCCCTAACACAAGATAACAGCTGCCTGGTAGATCTAAGAACAGCACTCAATAGTAAAATCCAGGTCCCACTGAGACACATTCAGTTACATTGAGTAGGAGAAACAACAGGCTGCCAGAAAGCAGTTCCATCCTAAAGTGCTGGCTCTTTCTGAAATCACATGACCAGGCAAAATGACCTGAGATGCACCTACACACCAATATTACAACTAAATACACTTGCTGGCTCAGAAATTACATTTTATATTGTACAGTGAATTATTTGCAGTGTAAACTGTGTCATTTAGAAATAGAAACCACTTTAAAAATCATGACAGAATCCCATAAAAAAATGTTTTAAATTTTTTTTTTTTTTTACTTGTAGGGGGGCCCTGGCCACCAAAGGCTTTTATCATTTAAATGTGGACTGTGACGACCAATACATTTTTATAACTTGTGCGGGTAGTGACTGTTTAGTTGAACTTGAAGGGGTCCCTGGCCACCAATATTGTTTGTTTTTTTTTAACTTGACCATCAATGGCTTTTTAGAACTTATGTGGGGGGGGGGGGGATTGCTGTTTTTAACACTGATGTCTGTATGGCCTTTTTATTGTGGTGTGGGCGGGATCTGGGGTGGGGCTTGGGGGTGGGGTGGACGGGAACCAGGGGGCCCAGAAAATGTAGTTGTTCGGGGCCTCGTGATTTCTGATGGTGGCCCTGAGCACAGATAGGAACTTGCAGAGAATGTAAAGAACCCAACACCAGTGATGTGACTAGGGTTACCACCTGACCGGTGTTTTACAGGTCTGGCCAGTAAAAATGCTGGTTGATGCCAAAGTTATTAATAGGGAATAAAGATAAATATATAGGAAGGCCAGTGATCCCAATGTTATTAATAGGGAATAAAGATAAATATATAGGAAGGTCAGTGATCCCAATGTTATTAATAGGGAATAAAGATAAATATATAGGAAGGTCAGTGATTCCAATGTTATTAATAGGGAATAAAGATAAATATATAGGAAGGTCAGTGATCCCAATGTTATTAATAGGGAATAAAGATAAATATATAGGAAGCTCAGTGATCCCAATGTTATTAATAGGGAATAAAGATAAATATATAGGAAGGTCAGTGATCCCAATGTTATTAATAGGGAATAAAGATAAATATATAGGAAGGTCAGTGATCCCAATGTTATTAATAGGGAATAAAGATAAATATATAGGAAGGTCAGTGATCCCAATGTTATTAATAGGGAATAAAGATAAATATATAGGAAGGTCAGTGATCCCAATGTAATTAATAGGGAATAAAGATAAATATATAGGAAGGTCAGTGATCCCAATGTAATTAATAGGGAATAAAGATAAATATATAGGAAGGTCAGTGATCCCAATGTTATTAATAGGGAATACAGATAAATATATAGGAAGGTCAGTGATCCCAATGTTATTAATAGGGAATAAAGATAAATATATAGGAAGGTCAGTGATCCCAATGTTATTAATAGGGAATAAAGATAAATATATAGGAAGGTCAGTGATCCCAATGTTATTAATAGGGAATAAAGATAAATATATAGGAAGGTCAGTGATCCCAATGTTATTAATAGGGAATAAAGATAAATATATAGGAAGGTCAGTGATCCCAATGTTATTAATAGGGAATAAAGATAAATATATAGGAAGGTCAGTGATCCCAATGTTATTAATAGGGAATAAAGATAAATATATAGGAAGGTTGGTATTTTTTTCCAGAAAAGGTGGCAACCCTAGACGTGGCCCCCCACTGAATGAGATCTTTTCTATAACAGACACGTTATTTAAGCTGAGTGGGAAAGCTGGCGCGGTTGTTTCGCTGGTAGCTCAGAGTTTGCACATTCTATGCAGGGCTTGTGGGGAGCCGTTGCCAAGAATTCGATGAGGAGGAGAGAAGAGTCGTCCCAGGGTCCATACATAGCGCAGTTATTCATTGTGTCGTGGGGAAGAGGAATGTGTGTGGGAGGGAAAACAACAAACAGCTCGGGGAGAGAAAGGACTGGGCCCCGGTGGGACAGAGGGGAGTGAGGACGTTGAAAGGACGGCTTTCTGTAGCGAAGAGCTGACAATCCCACTCCTGAGTCTGCACAGAGGAGAGGAATTTCCAGAGCTAAGAAATCACAAACATCAAATGTCTCCATTCAGCAGCATCAGCTCTACTGGGGGGGGGAGAATGATGAACTCAACTCAAAACTCTCCCAAACACTTTGGTTTAAAGTAGGGATGCAAAGAATCCACTATTTTGGACTCGGCCGAAATAGCAAACTGAATCCTAATTTGCATATGCAAATTAGGGGTGGGAAGGGGAAACATTTTTTTACTTCCTTGTTTTGTGACAAAAAGTCATGTGATTTCCCTCCCCGCCCCTAATTTGCATATGCAAATTAGGGTTCGGATTCAGTTTGCATCCTAAAGAAGTAAAGAAGTAGGTAGAAATGTTTTGTGCTTCTGTACCAGCCCAAGGCAACCACAGCCCTTTAGCAGTAAAGATCTGTGTCTCCAAAGATGCCCCAGTAGCTCCCCATCTTCTTTTCTGCTGATTCACTGCACATGCTCTGTGCTGCTGTCACTTACTGAGCTTAGGGAGCCACTCACAATATACAGTACACATAGAATAGAAATGTCACAATATAAGGCTGATTAGTAATTAATACACATAATTACTACATGGCAGCACAGAAACCAGTGCAATTAGCATCAGAATTGAATAATCAGCAAACCTGTAGCATCAGCTTATATTACAGCCAGGGAAGCTGATTTTCTGCTGGATAATTAGTGACGAGCCCTAAGCTTAGCTTCTCAACAGCCAATCAGAGCCCACTGAGCATGTGAGTGTCACAGACACTTTCCAAGATGGTGACCCCCTGTGACAAGTTTGAAGTCCTGGATCATTGCTGCTATTGACAAGCTGAAACTTTAGCCTTGTGCAATAAGTTCACTGTATAAAATATGACATTTTTAGCCACATTTAGTTTTAGGGTTTAGTTCTCCTTTAACATTTTATTTCTTCCCCTTCCAATACCCTCATCTACTCATATAGCCCCACCCTAAACCCTGTTTTTTTAATATTTAATTCGTTCCCCTTCTAAGGGGAGAGACATACATGGAGATTCGGGGAGATAGTCGCCCAGCAACAAATCTCCTCTTCTTCAGGCGACTAATCTCCCCGAACTGCCTCCCCTGCCGGCTAGAATGTAAATTGCCGGTGGGATGGCACTCGGAGCACTACTCGCTGCCTCACAAGGAAACTTCGGAAAACGAAGCGATCCGAGTGTCATCCTGCCGGCAATTAAGATTCTAGCCGACAAGAAGACCGTTCTGGGAGTTTAGTCACCCAAAGAAGAGGCGATTTGTTGCCTCTTTTGATTTCCCTTCTTCTTCTGATTTTTTCAAGCATTCAAATGGGGGGTCACTGACCCCAACTAAAAAACAAACGTTCTGTATTGCTACTTTTTATTCTTCGTCTTTCTATTCAGACCCTCCCCTATGCACATTCCAGTCTCTTATTCAAATCAATGCATGGTTGCTAGGGGAATTCGGACCCAAGCAACCAGATTGCTGAGATTGTAAACTGGAGAGCTGCTGAATAAAAAGCTAAATAAGTCAAAAGCCACAAATAATAAAAAATGAAAACCAATTGCAAATGGTCTCGGAATATCAGTACATCATACTAACAGTTAATTTAAAGGTGAACAACCCCTTTAATAGACAGGGCCTGTAGGAAGTGAAACGATCTAACTGTGCATGACCTATGAAGGGTTTATAAGATATTTATACAAACACACGTCTGAATGTGGGGACTGAGCTTGATACATCAAAGAGCATTTATAAGCAGAATATCAAAGCTGTAAGGCCCAGTCCCAAAACAAGAACCTATATCTGCTGGGCCAGTCCCATGTGGAAAGTAAAACTATCAATAGGCAATTTTTTGAGGAAAAGACAACCCCTTTCATGCAAGGTTCTAGACTATAACCAAAAGATTGTTATAAAATACCTTATTTGGAGTCTAATGCACACATCTAATGCACAGTAAATCCAACCTCCACCCTGGAATTGCACAGTTATAACTCCCTTTCCGTCTGATCAGATATAGGGGGGCATGGGAGGCCGAGTCTCTGCTGAAATGCTACTTACAAAGGTCAATGAAGTACAGGTACGGGACCTGTTATCCAGAATGCTTGGGATCTGGGGGTTTCTGGATAACAGATCTTTCCATAATTTGGATCTTCATACCTTAAGTCTACTAGCATGAAATAAACCCAATAAGCCTCCAATAAGGATTAATTATATCTTAGTTGGGATCAAGTACAAGCTACTGTTTTATTATTACACAGAAAAAGGAAATTGTTTTTAAAAATTTGGATTATTTGGATAAAATGCAGTCTATGGGAGACGGCTTTTCCGTAACTCGGAGCTTTCTGGATAATGGGTTTCTGGATAACGGATCCCATACCTGTAATATTAGCCTGCCCCGGACACAAGACTTTCAAGGAGAAGGAACGTAAGTAAGTTTTAATCAGAAAGGTCTATATAAATACACCAGTAAACTCTCAAAGTAATGCTGCTCTGAGTCCTCTGTCAAAAGAAACATCACATTTCTTTCCTTCTATTGTGTACTCATGGGCTTCTGTATCAGACTAACTGTTTTCAGCTTAAACCTCCAGGGCTAGGGCTTGAGCATGCTCAGTTTGCTCCTCTCTCCCTCCCTGCTGTAATCTGAGCCCAGAGCTATGAGTGAGCAGGGAGAGACTCAGGCAGGAAGTGATGTCACACCAAGCTAATATGGCAGCTGCTATCCTAAACAAACAGAGAGCTTCTAGAGCCGTTTACTCAGGTATGGTAAAGTATTCTGCAGAATAAATATAGTGTTATAGCTTGTACTATTGTGGCTTATCTATTGGCAATAAACTTCTTTGGTAACTTTCCTTCTCCTTTAAAGGGAACCTGTTCTCCCACTTGAGGTATGAGCTGTGCCGCCACCACCAGTGCTACACTGCTCACACCGGGCCAGAGCTCCCACTGCATGCACATATTGAGTTTCTGATGTAGGCGCCTCATTATCTGACGTTGCTTATTATACACATGCAGATTCACCAACACGGCTGCTGCACCAGGAGGAAAAACAAAAAGTGCGGGTTCTATTTAGCTATTTAAGGTGACAGGTGCCCTTTAAAACTTTCATATTTCTATCACTTGATACATTTCTTAGTCATGCACTGTGGCCAAAATGCAATGGTTTCACACTAATGGAAGCAAGGCGAGCACAAAATACAGTGATACAGATATAATGATAGATATAATGATTGTACGGATAAACACACCAGGCTCACACGATGTTCAGCTGGTTATTGAGAAAGAACAGAAAGCAAACGGACTCACTTATAGATAGAAATGTGAGGGGAGAGCGGCCGGCTCAGGCGACTGTTCCTGTTCCAGAAACGTTCCATCTCCTGCTCTGCTGATGTTCCTATTGGCACAACACTAAATCATGGAACAGACACAGGATAGAAATAAAGAATGAGAAAACCTCTGCTTGGGCTTAATGAAGTCGTTTGCACATAGATAGGAAACTGGCTACAGGGTCAGGTACAGAGGGGGGTTGTTAATGGGACATTCTCTACTTGGAGTAAGGTTCTTAGTGGGGTCCCTCAGGGCTCAGTATTGGGTCCACTTTTATTTAACTTGTTCATTAATGACTTAGGGGAGGGGATTGTAAGTAATGTATCAGTGTTTGCAGATGACACAAAACTATCAGCCCAATTAATTCCATCCAGGATGTGACACTTGCAACAGGATCTTGACAAACTGGCAATCTGGGCAGCTAAGTGGCAAATGAGATTCAATGTTGATAAATGTAAAGTCATGCACCTGGGATGTAACAATATCCACTTATACCCTTAATGGGACTGCACTAGGCAAATCCATAATGGAAAAGGAGCTTGGAGTCCTTGTAGATGATAAACTTGTCTGTAGCAAGCAATGCCAGTCAGCAGCATCAAGGGCAAATAAGGTCTTGAGTTGTATTAAATGGGGCAGAGAGTCACAGGAGGAGGGGGTCCCACTGTATAGAGCACTGGTAAGGCTCCATCTAGAATATGCCGTACAGTTTTGGTCTCCATCACTCAAACAGGACATTATTGTATTAGAGAGGGTACAGAGAAGGACAACTAAGCTGGTAAAGGGAAAATCTTAGCTATGAGGAAAGACTGGCCAAATTGGGGATGTTCACGCTGGAGAAGAGGCGCTTAAGGGGTGATATGATAACTATGTATAAATATATAAGGGGATCATATAATAATCTCTCTAATGACACAAGGTCACCCATTCCGATTAGAAGAAAAGAGGTTCCACCTAAATATTGGGAAGGGGTTTGTTACAGTGAGAGCTGTGAAGATGTGGAATTGTCTCCCTGAATCAGTGGTACAGGCTGATACATTAGATAGGTACAAGGAAGGGTCGGATGCTTTATTCACCAGTAGCTCCTCCCAGCAGACAGGAGGGAGCCAATGAGATTAGAGGAGGGAAAGGGGAGTTACAGGGAGAGCTGGGAAGTGAATCGTTGGTACAGGCTGATACATTAGATAGGTATAAGGAAGGGTCGGATGCTTTATTCACCAGTAGCTCCTCCCAGCAGACAGGAGGGAGCCAATGAGATTAGAGGAGGGAAAGGGGTGTTACAGGGAGAGCTGGGAAGTGAATCAGGGTTACAGGCTGATACATTAGATAGGTACAAGGAAGGGTTGGATGCTTTATTCACCAGTAGCTCCTCCCAGCAGACAGGAGGGAGCCAATGAGATTAGAGGAGGGAAAGGGGTGTTACAGGGAGAGCTGGGAAGTGAATCAGTGGTACAGGCTGATACATTAGATAGGTACAAGGAAGGGTCGGATGCTTTATTCACCAGTAGCTCCTCCCAGCAGACAGGAGGGAGCCAATGTGATTAGAGGAGGGAAAGGGGTGTTACAGGGAGAGCTGGGAAGTGAATCAGTGGTACAGGCTGATACATTAGATAGGTACAAGGAAGGGTCGGATGCTTTATTCACCAGTAGCTCCTCCCAGCAGACAGGAGGGAGCCAATGAGATTAGAGGAGGGAAAGGGATGTTACAGGGAGAGCTGGGAAGTGAATCACTGGTACAGGCTGCTACATTAGATAGGTATAAGGAAGGGTCGGATGCTTTATTAACCAGTAGCTCCTCCCAGCAGACAGGAGGGAGCAATGAGATTAGAGGAGGGAAAAGGGTGTTACAGGGAGAGCTGGGAAGTGAATCAGTGGTACAGGCTGATACATTAGATAGGTATAAGAAGGGGTTGGATGGTGTTTAGCAAGTGAGGGAATACAGGGATATGGGAGATAGCTCATAGTACAAGTTGATCCAGGGACTGGTCCCATTGCCATTTTGGAGTCAGGAAGGAATTTTTTTGAGATGGGTTTTTGCCTTCCTCTGGATCAACTGGCAGTTAGGCAGGTAATATATAGACTTAAGGTTGAACTTGATGGGCGTGTGTCTTTTCAACCTGACACACAGGAGAGGAGTGAGAGAACATTTATTCCCTGAGTGACAATACTTACTGCCCGACACACAGGAGAGGGGTGAGCTGGGTACATAGACACTGCCGACCTGCATGTCTTGGAAACAAGAAAAGCAAAAGTCAGAAACCGTTAAAGGAGAATGAAAGGCAAATATAAAACACTACACCCCTGAATAGTCCTACTATGGTAGTGTTTGATTGCTATATTTTTAGCTCACCAAAGCGTACATTTAAGTAGTTATTCATATGTCTGATTTACAGCCGGTTTTGCTTAACGCCGCTGCCATCCTGTGTAAGGTATGCGCGCTTCCGTTCCCTCACTGTTCGATAGTGCGCATGTCCCAATAATAATTATGCGCATGAACTTATAGCAGAGACCGCTCCAGGGAAATGTTCATATTTCAAGCATGCGCAGAAACGAGAAATATCTCCTAATGGGATTCAAGGCTGCCGCGGGCAGGAAGCGCAATCAGATTTCTGTGACGTAGATGGAGTCCTGTTCTTGCTTTTCCGCTTAGAGCGTCATTCCTCTCAAATGACACCAGGAACACAGGAATTACTATGGGCTGCGAGTGCTTGCAAACTATGTCTTTTAAATGAGAAAAATTTGTTTTAACCTTTCGTTGTCCTTTAATCCCTTTCTGATTGTAACCCCTGAGCACCATCCTTCCCCGGATATCTGCTGCTTCCACCATTACTGATTTTATTGATTGTGTTTACTGACTGACTGACCCTAAAGGCCGAAGCCTCTATCGTTGTGCACCAGGTGATTAATACATGAAGGGTGGTGTTGGTGTGCGGTTAACCGAAATTCCTTGACCCTAAAGGTCCCCATAGACCCAAAGATTTCTCTTGCCGAACGACCGATTTTAGCGAAGTCCGACCAACCCTTCGAAATTATCGTGCTGTTAGTGGATTCGAACATCTTACGATTTTTCGGCCGACATCTGTCAGGAAATCGATCAGCCAGGTTAAAATACCTTTGTCGTCCCAGTGCAATGTATCTTATGTTTGCAGGGCCAAGCAGGCAGCTCCCCTTTGTTTTCCTGGCAATTTCGCCTGAAATGGTCTTTTTAGTTGATGGACAATTCGTATGATAGTTCCGAGATAATCGTGGTCTCACGATGACGATCGGATCTTTTAAAAATCTCAACATCTATGGCCAGCTTTACCCTTACTCAAATACACCCTGCAGCATAATCTCTCTCTCTCCTATTCTACATCTGTTCTAATTAGCTGACAGATTTAATGACCAGCTGCCACATTAAACACTAAGCTCACAGGCAGGAGGGAAGGGGGGACCTAAGACTTATGTCAAAGAGAGGAGTTCCCATGTGGCAGTTGGCTCCCACAGAAATAAATAAGAGCACCCTGATGGAATTGATGTAACTTATATACCTATACAGTCATATAAAAAAGTTTGGGAACCCCTTTTAATTCTTTGGCTGAGCTTTCAAAGTAGCAACTTCCTTTTAATATACAACATGCCTTATGGAAACAGTAGTATTTCAGCAGTGACATCAAGTTTATTGGATTAACAGAAAATAAGCAATATGCTAAATTTGGGCACCCCAACCGAGATATTACATCAATACTTAGTTACAAATGTAACAGCCTCTAGACGCCTCCTATAGCCTTTGATGAGTGTCTGGATTCTGGATGTGGCTATTTCTGACCATTGGTCCATATAAAATCTCTCCAGTTCAGTTAAATTTGATGGCTGCTGAGCATGGACAGTCTGCTTCAAATCATCCCATAGATTTTCCGTGATATTCAAGTTGGGGGACTCCAGAATATTGTACTTGTCCCTCTGCATAAATGTGTTTGTGGATTTCCAAGTGTGTTTAGGGTCATTGTCTTGTTGGAATATCCGACCCCTGCAGCGTAACTTCAACTTTGTGACTGATGCTTGAACATTATCCTGAACAATTTGTTGCTATTGGGTTGGATTCATCCGACCCTGGACTTTAACAAGGGCCCCAGTAGTCTCTGAACTAGCCACACAGCCCCAGCATGATGGGACCTCCACCAAATGTGACAGTCGGTAGCAGGTGTTTTTCTTGGAATGCCGTGTTCTTCTTCCGCCATGTAAATCGCTTTTTGTTATGAGCAAATAACTAAATTTTTGTCTCATCGGAGGTTTAAGCTGAAAACAGTTAGGGGCCGATTCACGAAGGGTCGAATATGGAGGGTTAATTAACCCTCCATATTCGACTAGGAACTAAAATCGAATATCGAAGTCGAACGATTTTGCGCAAATCCTGCGATCGATCGATCGAAGGATTTTTCATTCAATCGAACGATTAAATCATTTGGATCGAACGATTCGAAGGATTTTAATCCAACGATCGAAGGAAAATCCTTCGATCAAAAAATCCAAGGCAAGCCTATGGGGACCTTCCCCATAGGCTAACATTGACTTCGGTAGCTTTTAGCTGCCGAAGTAGGGGGTTGAAGTTTTTCTTAAAGAGACAGTACTTCGACTATCGAATGGTCGAATAGTCGAACGATTTTTAGTTCGAATCGTTCGATTTTCGTAGTCGAAGGTCGAAGTAGCCCAAAAAAACTTCGAAATTCAAATTTTTTTTAATTCAAACCCTTCACTCGAATTTAGTAAATTGGCCCCTTAGTCTGATACAGAAGCCCATGAGTACACAATAGAAGGAAAGAAATGTGGTGTTTCTTTTGACAGAGGACTCAGAGCAGCATTACTTTGAGGGGTTATTGGTGGATTTATATGATAAAGCTTACTTACTTACTTACTTTTAGCCTTTCCTTCTCCTTTAAGTTAACTTTTAGTATTTTATAGAATGGTTATTTCTAAGCAACTTTTCATTTGGTCTTCATTATTTATTCTTTATAGTTTTTAAATAACGTGCCTTCTTCTTCTGACTCTTTCCAGCAACTGAAATGGTTTTGCTTGGCAAATGGAAAGTCCCCAGAATTTAATAACAAGTCATGCACTAGGCAAACTAATGAGTAAATGTCATGGCTTTGTAACTAATGATGCTTAATAATAAAACCCAATGACATGAGAGTATGAGAAATACAAATGATTAAATGACATTTCCCATTCTAGTTCTCTCTTTGCCCCTGTCCCGTTCTAGTTCTCTATTTGTCCCTGTCCCATTGTAGTTCTCTCTTTGCCCCGTCCCGTTCTAGTTCTCTCTTTGCCCCTGTCCCGTTCTAGTTCTCTCTTTGCCCCTGTCCCGTTCTAGTTCTCTATTTGTCCCTGTCCCATTGTAGTTCTCTCTTTGCCCCGTCCCGTTCTAGTTCTCTCTTTGCCCCTGTCCCGTTCTAGTTCTCTCTTTGCCCTATCCCATTGTAGTTCTCTCTTTGTCCCCGTCCCGTTCTAGTTCTCTCTTTGCCCCTGTCCCGTTCTAGTTCTCTCTTTGCCCCTGTCCCGTTCTAGTTCTCTCTTTGCCCCTGTCCCATTGTAGTTCTCTCTTTGCCCCGTTCTAGTTCTGCCTCTCAGCAACCTTCGAGCAGGGTCAGTCTGAGACAAGGTTCCTGGGGTCCATTGTTGGGGAGAGAAAGACTGCAGATAAAAGTGAATATGATATTGGATAAAGGTTGTTTGATATTTCCAGTACATATATCAGCCTTCCAATATGATGGGATGTTGAGAGTTGCAGTTTAGCAGCAGGCAAGTGTCTCAGACATGACATCACTGAGGGGCTACACTTCTATGGGATCCACCGTCTTTCTGCACAGACACAGGACCCTTCTCTCACTCCAGTCCTCGTGTCTCCCCCCAGCTACACACACTGAGCTACACACACACTGAGCCACACACACACTGAGTTACACACACACTGAGTTACACACACACTGAGCTACACACACACTGAGTTACACACACTGAGCTACACACACACTGAGCTACACACACACTGAGCTACACACACACTGAGCCACACACACACTGAGCTACACACACACTGAGTTACACACACTGAGTTACACACACACTGAGCTACACACACAGAACTTACACTATACATAGAATTCCTCACACACAACTCTCACCCACCTCCCTATTTCCAGAGCCCATTCCCTATGTTAATATTCTGTTGTAAACTTTTCATTACAAACCCCTGTGCCCTTCCCTAGTCCCCTGCACTCACTCTTCCCCTCACTCACATTCCTGCCCCTCACATCTCCGCCGTGAGAAAAGTCACCCCAATAACAAAGCCGCCATCTTGGAATCCCTCAGACCAACGTCACGGAAGGCTGTCACATGTTCCCCTGACATTTGCCTCCGCCCACCTATTGCTCCCTTCTGATTGGACAGTGCAAACTGGAGGCGGGGCTACACCGGAAGAGAATGTTGGACCTTGTGTGCCTCTGTTATTCCTTTACTGTTTGTCTGTGTCTTGTACCTGAGGCACCGTGTGTGCTTTTATACAGCTATATACAGTTATATACAATTATATACAGTTATATACAGTTATATACAGTAGTACAGGGAGTGATAGAGAATATACAGTAGTACAGGGAGTGATAGGGAATATACAGTAGTACAGGGAGCGATAGAGAATATACAGTAGTACAGGGAGTGATAGGGAATATACAGTAGTACAGGGAGCGATAGAGAATATACAGTAGTACAGGGAGTGATAGGGAATATACAGTAGTACAGGGAGTGATAGGGAATATACAGTAGTACAGGGAGTGATAGGGAATATACAGTAGTACAGGGAGTGATAGGGAATATACAGTAGTACAGGGAGCGATAGAGAATATACAGTAGTACAGGGAGTGATAGAGAATATACAGTAGTACAGGGAGTGATAGAGAATATACAGTAGTACAGGGAGTGATAGAGAATATACAGTAGTACAGGGAGCGATAGGGAATATACAGTAGTACAGGGAGTGATAGAGAATATACAGTAGTACAGGGAGTGATAGAGAATATACAGTAGTACAGGGAGTGATAGGGAATATACAGTAGTACAGGGAGCGATAGGGAATATACAGTAGTACAGGGAGCGATAGAGAATATACAGTAGTACAGGGAGTGATAGAGAATATACAGTAGTACAGGGAGTGATAGGGAATATACAGTAGTACAGGGAGCGATAGAGAATATACAGTAGTACAGGGAGTGATAGGGAATATACAGTAGTACAGGGAGTGATAGGGAATATACAGTAGTACAGGGAGTGATAGGGAATATACAGTAGTACAGGGAGCGATAGAGAATATACAGTAGTACAGGGAGTGATAGAGAATATACAGTAGTACAGGGAGTGATAGGGAATATACAGTAGTACAGGGAGTGATAGGGAATATACAGTAGTACAGGGAGTGATAGGGAATATACAGTAGTACAGGGAGCGATAGGGAATATACAGTAGTACAGGGAGCGATAGAGAATATACAGTAGTACAGGGAGTGATAGAGAATATACAGTAGTACAGGGAGTGATAGGGAATATACAGTAGTACAGGGAGCGATAGAGAATATACAGTAGTACAGGGAGTGATAGGGGATATACAGTAGTACAGGGAGTGATAGGGAATATACAGTAGTACAGGGAGCGATAGAGAATATACAGTAGTACAGGGAGTGATAGAGAATATACAGTAGTACAGGGAGTGATAGGGAATATACAGTAGTACAGGGAGTGATAGAGAATATACAGTAGTACAGGGAGTGATAGGGAATATACAGTAGTACAGGGAGTGATAGGGAATATACAGTAGTACAGGGAGCGATAGAGAATATACAGTAGTACAGGGCGATAGAGAATATACAGTAGTACAGGGAGTGATAGGGAATATACAGTAGTACAGGGAGCGATAGAGAATATACAGTAGTACAGGGAGTGATAGAGAATATACAGTAGTACAGGGAGCGATAGAGAATATACAGTAGTACAGGGAGTGATAGGGAATATACAGTAGTACAGGGAGTGATAGAGAATATACAGTAGTACAGGGAGTGATAGGGAATATACAGTAGTACAGGGAGTGATAGGGAATATACAGTAGTACAGGGAGTGATAGGGAATATACAGTAGTACAGGGAGTGATAGGGAATATACAGTAGTACAGGGAGTGATAGGGAATATACAGTAGTACAGGGAGCGATAGAGAATATACAGTAGTACAGGGAGTGATAGGGAATATACAGTAGTACAGGGAGCGATAGAGAATATACAGTAGTACAGGGAGTGATAGAGAATATACAGTAGTACAGGGAGCGATAGAGAATATACAGTAGTACAGGGAGTGATAGGGAATATACAGTAGTACAGGGAGCGATAGAGAATATACAGTAGTACAGGGAGTGATAGGGAATATACAGTAGTACAGGGAGCGATAGAGAATATACAGTAGTACAGGGAGTGATAGAGAATATACAGTAGTACAGGGAGCGATAGAGAATATACAGTAGTACAGGGAGTGATAGGGAATATACAGTAGTACAGGGAGTGATAGGGAATATACAGTAGTACAGGGAGTGATAGGGAATATACAGTAGTACAGGGAGCGATAGAGAATATACAGTAGTACAGGGAGTGATAGAGAATATACAGTAGTACAGGGAGTGATAGGGAATATACAGTAGTACAGGGAGTGATAGGGAATATACAGTAGTACAGGGAGTGATAGAGAATATACAGTAGTACAGGGAGTGATAGAGAATATACAGTAGTACAGGGAGTGATAGGGAATATACAGTAGTACAGGGAGCGATAGAGAATATACAGTAGTACAGGGAGTGATAGAGAATATACAGTAGTACAGGGAGCGATAGAGAATATACAGTAGTACAGGGAGCGATAGAGAATATACAGTAGTACAGGGAGTGATAGAGAATATACAGTAGTACAGGGAGTGATAGAGAATATACAGTAGTACAGGGAGTGATAGAGAATATACAGTAGTACAGGGAGCGATAGAGAATATACAGTAGTACAGGGAGCGATAGAGAATATACAGTAGTACAGGGAGTGATAGAGAATATACAGTAGTACAGGGAGTGATAGAGAATATACAGTAGTACAGGGAGTGATAGAGAATATACAGTAGTACAGGGAGTGATAGGGAATATACAGTAGTACAGGGAGTGATAGGGAATATACAGTAGTACAGGGAGTGATAGGGGATATACAGTAGTACAGGGAGTGATAGGGAATATACAGTAGTACAGGGAGTGATAGGGAATATACAGTAGTACAGGGAGTGATAGAGAATATACAGTAGTACAGGGAGTGATAGGGAATATACAGTAGTACAGGGAGTGATAGGGAATATACAGTAGTACAGGGAGTGATAGAGAATATACAGTAGTACAGGGAGTGATAGAGAATATACAGTAGTACAGGGAGTGATAGGGAATATACAGTAGTACAGGGAGCGATAGAGAATATACAGTAGTACAGGGAGTGATAGAGAATATACAGTAGTACAGGGAGCGATAGAGAATATACAGTAGTACAGGGAGCGATAGAGAATATACAGTAGTACAGGGAGTGATAGAGAATATACAGTAGTACAGGGAGTGATAGAGAATATACAGTAGTACAGGGAGTGATAGGGAATATACAGTAGTACAGGGAGTGATAGGGAATATACAGTAGTACAGGGAGTGATAGGGGATATACAGTAGTACAGGGAGTGATAGGGAATATACAGTAGTACAGGGAGTGATAGGGGATATACAGTAGTACAGGGAGTGATAGGGAATATACAGTAGTACAGGGAGTGATAGGGAATATACAGTAGTGCAGACACACTGGGGATTAGAGTATATTTATGGAATTATTTATTATTCTTGTGTTTTGAACTACTTAATGTATTGATGTATGTCTATATAGGAGCCATGGGACATATTAGTATTGGGGGGTTTGCAGACTCAGCAGATCCCCCTCATTGTGACTTGTTGGCCCATAGTTAGCAAAAAGCAGACATGCTGATAAATACAGGAATTAAACCTAAGGAATTATAGGGAATTTCCTTTATTGTACTGGGAACGTGATCCCAAGTTATTTTCATGTTTGTAGAATCTTGACCCAGATTGATCCATTTAATTAACCCTGCCCTCATATACTGACCATATAATGGAGTTTTCTGAGGTGCTTGAGATGTGCTGCAATATCTCAGTATATATCTTGGGGTCTAGTGGTACAATGAGAAAGAATACCGTAACAGGGCAGGTTCTAGTTCTGTGGTCTACTTGTGCGGCATGATGGGATACCCACCCAAGGAGCTTGCAATCTTCCTATTGTTGGAGAAATTCAGTTACCAGAGACCACTTGAGGTGAAAGAACTCACAAAGAGTCAGAACCCCAAACAAAGAAATCACAGGTCTTTATAGACTTGGGAACATACAAGTGCATGAGTGAAAGGACAGCGCCACTCCTGCCGTGAGATAAAGTGAGATTCTTCCCTCAGATGGCAGCGAGCGGCCATTTGCAAGGGGTGGCAAAAAACAGACTCTGGTAACTTTAAAGGAATTGTTCAGTGTGAAAATAAAAACTGTGTAAATAGATAGGCTGTGCAAAATAAAAAATGTATCTCATATAGTTAGTTAGCCAAAAATGTAATGTATAAAGGCTGGAGTGACTAGATGTATAACTTGTCAGTCAGAACCCAACTTCCTGCTTTTCAGCTCTCTTGGTTTACACTGACTGGTTACCCTGGCTACCAGCCAGTAACCAATCAGAGACTTGAGGGGGGGCCACGTGGGTCATTTCTGTTGCTTTTGAATCTGAGCTGAATGCTGAGGGTCAATTACAAACTCACTGAACAGAAATGTCCCATGTGGCCCCCCTTCAAGTCACTGACTAACTCAGAGTTATAGAGCTGAAAAGCAGGAAGTTGGATTCTGGCTGTTTTATTAGACATCTGTTCACTCCAGCCTTTATACATTACATTTTTGGCTAACTAACTATATTAGAAACATTTTTTATTTTGCACAGCCTATCTATTTACCCAGTTTTTATTTTCACACTGAAGTATTCCTTTAAGAGCCAAATTTCCAGGTTTTAACTACACTGTGAAAGGGAGTTACCGATGGGAGAGCTTAGAGATATTGTTTCACAAAAAAAAGAACTGCTCTTACAGCCAAACAGGTGTCTCTGCCTCAAGGCCAGGGTACGAGTGACCAAGGCTAAGCTTGAGAACAGAATCCATCCAAGTCAGGGGCTACCAGGGAAATCTGCATACACAAAATGTTATTCCCTATCAGTTTACATTGGAATATCATGCATTTTGGAGCTTTTACCTTCTATCTAGTTTTACAGTAAACCCACTGTGCCCTGTTTCAGTGTTAAAACAGCACCAGAATCTACTATGAGGTGTGATATACAGAAACATAGATGCACTAGTGAATTCTGATACTACCAGGTTTACGCTAATGAGCTGTGATGGTGCCAGACATGTATCAGTAAAGTGTAATAGTGCCAGACATGTATCAGTAAAGTGTAATAGTGCCAGGAGAGCACAGATGCCGTATGATGGTGGCAGGTATATAGACAGTCTGTACTGCCCTCTCTCAGTCTGTTGTCTCATATTTCTTATAAACGTCCTGTATCCCAATCTTCCCTGCTCTTTATTTATCTGCCCCCCTCCGCAGAACAGAAACATTATTGTTGCAGCCTTTGCCCTCACCATCCTCTCCTCCCATCCACACATCCTCTCCTCCCATCCACACAATGACAGACTGGACTCTTCCCAGATCCAATCCCACTGCCCATACTGCCTGCAGATTGGCCAGGTCTCCGGTCCATCCCACCCTCAGGGGTATTTATACCCTGTGCCCAGCTCAGCCTCCCTCATTCCATCACAGGAAGGGTACTTGAGGGGATCTGGCTCTCTCCCCCCTATGTATCAGGGGATCACTCACTACTAAATCACCAATGGAAACCTCAGGACTAAGGACACCATGTTCCCTCCTGGCTCTGGTTCTGCTCTCAGCACTGGGTAAGTCCAACTAACACTCACACTCGCCCCTCTCTCCCTAAACTGGAGGCTGGTCTGTTACTTTTCTTGTGTCTGACTTTGTGCAGGTGAAAAACAGATATGTGACCCAATCAGCATCCCCAGCCTCCTACTGACTAACCTTCTGGGACTTCTGGTTTATAGATATTATATATATATAGTTTATACACTACCATTACTGTACTAGTACAACACTGTTACATTTTCCTTTGGATAATTCGTTTTATCATATATATATATAGATACTTCTAATATCCTTATTATTTACAGTAAGGGGGTACATTATACCTTGTAATATGGTCACAGAACCCCTCTGCACTAATGACCATTCCCTACATATGCTTGTGACCTTGGGTCCCTGTGCTTCTCCCTATAGTGCTGTCTCCAACCCTGGCAATTGATGTTTACACTGATCGAGAGGTTTATGGGACTGTGGGCTCCAGGGTGACCCTGTCCTGCTCATTCTGGTCGAGCGAATGGATCTCGGACGATATCTCCGTCAGTTGGCACTATCAGCCCGACCACAGCCGCGAAATGTATTCGGTAATCTGCTCTGCACCGTGATACTGGGGAAATCTTCTTTAAAGCACAGTGCTCCCACCTGCTTGAACCAAAGAGGGTGGCACTATAATATCAGTGTCTTATTGATATAGCTTTTTGCATACGTATGTGGCAGTAAGTTAGGGTGGCACTAGAAAGGGGTGACCTAATAAGACAGAGTACTTTATAGCTAGGGTTTACTACTCCTTGATTTTCCTACATATGTCAAGTTAAGAATTTGGATGTGGAGAATCGTGTACAAAGAAATGTTCAATTGTATTATTGTATCTATGAACACCTCCATAACCTCCAGTGAAACAGTGCCCCTAGTAGCCATGGTATATCATTTAAACAAGTGGCTGGACTTTTGCAGGAAGGATATTGTGTATCTAAAGGTGGCCATAGAGAGTCTGACTTTATTTCCCCTTCATAGTAAATGAGCAACTTACTAGACCATGGATGGTGCCAAAGCTCCATCCTACTCAACCGATATATGGCTGAATGTCTGCAGGTCTTTTGGCTCAATCATGAGCTCCTCTCCAAACACATCTGCATAGCACCCTTTCATTATACAGTCATTGTCCAATCATATCAGTCTAGTTTGGCCCAGCACATGGGTGGCCAAGTCAAACATCTTGTTTGAAGACCTTTCAACAAGACCGATCCACTTGTTTGAAGACCTTGCCAGATGCATGATCAACTTAAGACTTGCAAGGCTGATCTCTCATCTGTTGTGAAGCCCCTTGATTTTTGCCCACAATGCACCTTGCTCTCCTGCTGTCACGCTTAGATCTTTGATCCCAATTCAGAAAGAGAATTGTAAGAGGTAGCACATGGTGGCCCATGGATGTCCAGAAGCACACACCATACTGTTAGACCAGGAGGGGAACTAGGGAATGAAGGTGCAGTAGGAGACCTGAATTTATGACTTGCCTAAGACAGGGGTCAATTCTTGGTGTAGCAATGTGTCCTTGGGCTGTGAAGAACCTAACTGATGTGGTGGGAAAGTCTTCCTATGGCCACCTTCAGGTCTCAAGAGGAAGGTGGGTTATCTGGAAAGGTGACATTTTAATTTCAAGTCATGTGTTTAGTTCAAATAATGATCTTGGGCTGGATTTTGCACCTTAGCCATAATGTAAGGACTAGGGCATGGTTCTTGTACAGAGCACTGGGGCATCTTCTCATAAATTTACCGGAGGTCATGGGTTGGCATAACCAAAGACTATAACCTCTCTCTCTCTTCTTTAGGTATTCCACTATGCCAAGGGCCAACCTTCTATTGACGCTGGGGTCTTCAAAGATCGTATTGAATGGGTGGGCTCCCCAAAATGGAAGGATGCCAGCATTGTGCTGCACAACCTGGAGTTAACTGACAACGGCACTTTCACCTGTGATGTGAAGAACCCACCCGATGTGGTGGGAAAGTCTTCATATGTTCACCTTCAGGTCCAAGAGAAAGGTGGGTTTTCTGGGATGATGGCATTTCCATTTCAAGTCATAAAGATGTGTTTAGTTCAACTAAAGATCTTGGGGTCTGAAATTGCCTCCATGTATGAATGGAGGTGGGACAGTTAGTGGCTAGCCAAGGCTTATAATGGAAATTGTGAAACTGTTCTAGGGGTGAAACCATGGTATGTTCCATAATTTGACCTTGTGGTTGACTTTTACAGGTCCTGCACGTGCCGGTTTGATTCTGGGGATCATAATTGCTGTTGCCCTGGCCTTAGTCATTGTGGTGACACTCCTCATCTTGCTCATTCGGTACTGCTGGTTAAGACGACAGGCCCGAGTACAGAGGGAGCTTAGGTAAGTTCTGCTAACTAAATCCCGGTTACGTTATTGTCCTCCCTGATCAAACAACATGTATCAGCCTCCTGGTATTCTGAGCTTTAATATGATAAATGGCTTGGTCTCTGCTGCCTGCAGGACTGTCTTTAGAGTTGGCAAGGCCTGTGGCCCCATTATTTGTATAAAGTAGGACTATCATACTTATCACCTGGTTCCTGCAGCTGCTGTTTGACTACAACTCACTCCTCTCTTGAAAGCCTTTGGCTAGTTGGCATTCTTCAATAACAACTAAAGGCAACAGATTGGGCAAAACTTGTCCTACTGTCTCCATGGCTTCTTGTTACTATTTTGTCCTACTGTAGCCATTGACCCTACTATACCGTATTTTCCCCACTTATCTACCCTACAGCAGCTTTTTTATTGTCCCTGATATATGTCCTCACATGCACCACACTCTTCCTTCTTCCTTACTTTAGAAATGTTTACAACACCACACTCTTTGTCTTCCTCATTCTTTTCAGTAATGGTTCATCTGCTCTATATTCTTCCTCGCTCCTCTCACTAGTAATGTTCACTTGTACCATGCTCTTCCTCTCACTAGTAATATAGACTTGCACCATGCTCTTCCTTCTTCATCTCACTAATTTTGTACACCTGCATCATGCTCTTCCTTCTTCCTCTCACTAGTAATGCTTACCTACACAATGTGTTCTTCCCGTTACTGCTAATGTTTACTTGACCAAACTCTACTCCCTTCTTGCTAGTAATGTCATCTGCACCACTTCCAACTTCCTCTCTAATGTTTATCAGCACCTTATTTCTCCTCCTTCCTTTCACTAGTTTTAGTTTGTGCACCACAATGTACCTAGTTATGGTCACCTTTCTCTCACTTGTAATGTTCACCTGCACCAAGTTCTTTCACATAGTAGTAATGTTCATGTGCACCAGCCTCTTCCTCCTTCAAATGATCATCTGTGCCATGCTCTTCCTTCTTCCATTCACTAGTAATATTCATCTACAACACACTCTTCCATCCTCTTTCCCTGCCAATGTTTACCTGCACCATACTCTTCTTTCTTCATCTCACTTTGGAATATCCACTGTACCAAACTATTCCTCCTTCTTCTCACTGGTAATATTCAACTGCACCATACTTTTCCTTCATCCTCTCTCTAGCAGTATTAATTTGCACCATACTGTTCCTCTAGTTATGATCACTGGCACAATGCTCTTCTTTCTTCCTCCTACTAGTAATGCTTATGTGCACAGCTTCTTCCTCTCGCTGTCTGAATTCACTACTACACATTACTCCTTATTCCTCTCCATTGGAATGTTCATCTGCACCATGCTCTTCCTCCTTCCTCTCTTGGAATGTTCACCTGAACTACTGTATGCTCTTCTTTTTGTCTCTTGCTAATAAAGTTCACTGCACTACACTTTTTTTTTCTTCCCTCTTCTTTTAACATTCATCTTTTCTTTTCAGTGCACTTGAGAGGGGAAAATTACACAAAGCAAAAGATTCATCCAAACGCAGTATCAGACAGGTGAGCAGCAATACACAACACAACCTGATTTATGAAGCTGGGGCAACAGTAGGAGAGTTTACTGTGAAATAATCACTTCCTCTGTTTTAGGGACCTTCCCTTGGGGAAACTGCCATCCAGCTTCCTAATGTCCTTCACACTCAGGGTCCTTTATGGTACTTATGGTACTTTTAGTTATACCCACCAAGAGGCATGTACAACTGGTCCACATGTGGCCCTCAGACCATCTCTAACATTTTTTTATTGTCCTGCATCACCTGTTTAATGGGGTTCTACTATAACTGACCATTTGTATTGAAAGTCATTATTGTGATTTAAAAACTATGACTTTGAAAAATGGATTTGTTTGCTAAGCCCTGAAATATTGTTTGTATATAATTAGAGTATAATTTGTATGCTAATTTATCTCGTTATGCTGCTGCAAGCAGTGCAGCCTGGAACTGATTCTCTGCCAAAAAATGATATTTATGGATCTTGCAGACTAAAACAAATACAGGGCTATAGAATTTATTCCGCCATAAAATCACTGTTAACTTTTTGGCTAATTGTGTGTACCCAACTGTTACAGTCATTATTCTTTCCCCAAAATGAAAGGTAAACAGATGTCACAACGTCCCTCTCGAAATGTGACTGCGTCATCACTCCCATTCATATCCATATATATATATATATACCTGTATATCGAAAAAATGATGAGTGCCAAATGGCCTCAGAATATTTATGCCCAGCTCATTCTTCAAGGAAAATAAAGTCTGTAGTGTTGGGTGGGTCAGAAATGTTTCAATCTGAACCTGCTACTTCTCAAGTTATGACCCAAACTCCACCTGACTTCCCTCTAATGACATTGGTGGGATCACCAAAGTGAGGGGCTCTACTTGAGGTTTGACCCACCTGAAACCACAACTACTTTCTTGACTCAAACACACCCAAAACCACAGCTCCTGAAGGTTTTGGGTCATCACTAGACCCCTGTGCAGGACAACCTCCCTTCAACTACTACATCAGACTACTGCACTGGAGATGTTGGAGTTGATATGGTCAAACATGGTGGTAGACAATAATGGTGCAACTGACGCACTGTGTATTTTGGGAGTCTGGTGTAGCAATTGGGGATCTCCCCTATGGTGGGATCAGTCACCAAAAGGGAGATGTCAGCACTGTTACCAAAGTTAAGGCCCTACTTGAGGTTTAACCCACCACCCACCCACCTGAACCCACACCCACCTTCTTGATTCAAACCCACCCAAACCACAGCTCATGGGGATTTTGGGTCATCACTGGACCCTGTACAGACCAACCTCCCCCCAACTACTACATCAGACTTACAGCACTGGAGATGCTAGAGATGATATGGTCAAACATGGTGGTTGACAGTAAAGGTGGAACTGACCTTCTTTATATTTTGGGAGTATGATGTAGCAATTGGGGATCTCCCATATGGTGGGATCAGCCACCATAGGGGCGATGTTTGACCCACCACCCACCTTCTTGACTCAAACCCTCCCAAACCCCACAACTCCTGTGGGTTTTGGGTCATCACTGGACCCTTGTACAGGTCAACCTCCCCCCAACTACTACATCAGACTCACTGCGTTGGAGATGATGCGGTCAAATATGGTGCCTGACAATAAAGGTGCAACTGACCAATGTGTATTTGGGAGTCTGATGTAGCAGTTGGAAAACATGGATTGTACAAGGGCCCTATACTTTAAAACAGGTTCTACTTCTCCTTAAAAGTGCATTCTACAATATTCTTATCATTTAAGAACTTTTGCATGGATTTTTATGGCCCCCCAAACTTTGAATTTAGATTAAGTAGTATCCAGCTAGTGGTTGGTGGCTAGAACAGAAAATTGAAAAAGCTGGCTAGAACATGTTATAGATCAAACACCCAGTGGCTAACACTTGAATGAATTGTGCCTTGTTTTTTGCAGACCCCGATTCTCTATGCCATGCTAGACCAAACCAGAGGCAAAGCAAGCGAGAAGAAGGCCAAGGGCGGCATCTGTGACTTCCGCAAAGATAGGAAATAGCAATTAGCAGGCAGGGAAGGTACAAAGAAGGCAGAAGAAGAGTCCCCCCGCAGCTCCAAAGTGGTCTACACCATCGAGATGGAGCTGAAGGGGGACGAAGAAGGCGATCAGCCCCACAGAGCTGCTGTAAAGTCCCCCAGCAAAAACAGCCTCAAAAACGCCTTAAAGAACTTAATCAAAAGCGACTCTGAGAAACACACCTAATTAATAGCAGAGCAGTGGGGGCTTGGGAGTGGGATGTTGCTGAGTAGGACATTCCAGTTATTTGGATGAACTTTGCCCAAGGCCCGGCCAAGCAATCAGATGTTTGCTTTCATTACCAAACTGCACTAGACAAAAGCGAACGTTCGTTTGGATGCTGTGGGTTACTGGGCAAACTATTCCCATGTTACCATAGTTTCCAGGTAACCTTTTTAGTCCTCAAATTACTATTTCCATCAAAAACTTTCTGGCAAAAACCCAACATTTTTGGTTCTATTAAGTTGATTCTATACCTCTATGGCTATAGCATTTTCTGATTGGAAATTCACTCTTCTTTCAACACTCCCAAGTTCCCACTGCTCATATGGCGCGGCTAATGCCTTCAGTAACCTATTTTGTGTCAAGCAAGCCTAGACCATCAGGTACCTTTCCCTGCGGGAAATGAGCAAGAACATTCAGAGAAAACAAGGATTAATGTAGGACTCCTCTGGGATACAGGGAAACCCAACTTATCACTGCAGGAGTGACTGCTACGCAATAGAATGCAAGGTCATTTGCAAGGTCAACCCAACGGGACTGCATACTCACTGAAATATTTATGTGATCAAGGCACCAGCCAGAAGAATCATGACCACTGGTCAGACCTAAGGGACAGTAGGTTATTCTTATATTCTCTAAGCTTGTGTTGGTTTTAGGTAGACCCCTTGGCTTCCAGATACAGTTGGGTTCCTAATGGTAGATACAGACCATCTGCTTATTCTGTGATGACCTTGATCATAAAAGATATTGTTTACCCTTAAACTTTCCTTAGCTCTTCCTCATGCAAACATCATCGGATTTGTGGTCTTGTAATGATGGGTGGACATAGAGTCTTGCCAAGTTATGCAGGGTCATAATATCATCAAGGAAGAGCAAGACCATGGATAAGTCAAGCTCACCCCAATATATATGGCATATCTTTGTTAAGACACCATGTTGACCTTCAAAACCCACCCTTGGGTGGTGGCGTATGTACAAGTATTGCCTTTACCGCCTCTCTCTCCAGGGCAATATTTCTACGGTTCTAACTTCTCCGCTCCAGAAGTGAGAGAAGAAGAAAACTTTAACTCTGTCTCCGTTAACTTCAAGGCTGCTAGCGAGACCTCGGTTTCTCTTAAGCGCCAACCAGCAATGAAGTTAAAGAGAGACCTATAAAAAAAGACTTCATATCCCATGATGCCATCCGCAAGAGCTAAGGGTAGCAGAGTGGGACTATGTAACTCAATGCTTCCCTGGTTCCTCAATTCTTCTTCTTGAGTTCTCTGCAGGCCTTGAGTCTGGAATTAGAGTCCATGTAGTTTAATATACACTGTTGTACTATTGGTGTCCGTCCTAAGTACATCTTCTTTTTTCCATGGTGCTGCACTGTAAGTGTGTTTTAGGCCAAGCAATGGAGACATAATGAAGTTTCTTGGTTTAGAATTTATGAAATAAAAACTCTTTTGGCTTTGTGCCCTCGTTCTCATTAAATATTAACCACCTTGACATCTTTTTTGTATGATTTTCAATGGCATTGTATCTCTTTCTCTATATTTTATTTTCTATATTGTTTCTTCAATAGCCTATTTGATGCTCAAACCAAACTTGACATTCAGAAAGCTGCAAAGGCTTCTGGGCCCTGTTTCCGAGCAGAACAAAAACTTAGACTTCCAGTGAAATTTGGGTCAGAATAGGGTATTACCAACAGGCAGATCCCCCAAATTCCGGGAAATGACCAATGTTCTCAATTCCGTGCTTCTCCTTTATTGCCCAAAATATCTCGCCTGTCCCTTCTATTTCTATATCTCTGTATACAATGTATATAAATAAAAGGTTGAAAATGTATATGCCATGTACACCTCACCCCCCTTCTGTTTGCAGAAAAAAACACAATTGACATTAAAAATCTTAATAAAGACTTACTTCTGGGGAAAAGAACATCTGGGCTGTGTTATTCTGTATATAAACGAGCTACATTTGTTATTGCCAGGAAAGCAATATGGAACCTCCCTCCCATATAAAACACAATTACTGATTGTTTCAGTTATTTTATTACTTAAACATGCTAAAACATTTCCAAGGGAATGAACCCTTCCATGGGACCATCAGTGGACAGAAGAGACTGTTTAAAGGGAAAGTGACCTTTAAAGGAAATGTAAAGGGTGGGGGTCTTATCACATGAGTGTATTCTGCTTTATATGATTTAAAGAATTCAACATTTTCGTCGCATCTTTAATATCAGGTCTACCGGGCCTTATATAAACCATACGCCTGGCCGTTACCTATTAAGATTTCAAGGCCCTTAAATAGCATTAATATGAATTAGATATATATAATGGAGTATTTTGGTTTGAACTTTGTTTATTTGATGAACCTTTGGACCTTGGGTTCTGTATGCTCTGTACATGGAACGTTGTAAAGCAGCTGCTGTTCCACACAGCGGTCACTAGATGGCAGTAGGACTATAGCAGCAATGGTTGGAGCGTTGAGCCTTTGGAGGCACCAACTGTAGGAGTCAAGTTCTTCTCAAACAAAGAAACAGAGCAGCAGATATACAGTATATATATATATAAATCTACATACATTATACATACATCTGGAATTTTGTGGCCCTTTAGTACATAGAATGTGGTTTATGAGCTGTTGCAATGACTGGCCATGGAAGGAGAGGTATATATGGATGCCATTCACTTTGCCCTAATCCCAGTTGAGTGAGATTACTGGTTTCTACATGATTAGCAGTATGGCTGCTCCCACTCATCACTTGCAGATAGGCCTCCCTGGGTTTACTTTCCCTTACAACAAGCAATTTGGGAAGGAATAACGTGGGGGCAGATAATTGCAGGCACCTTGTTTCATAAATAATTTCTAACCCATTAAAATGTTCCCATATAATCCTCTTTGTTATAAAAGTCTCCCCCGTATAGTTATTGGCTTTCTAGACTAAGGGTGGGGGGTATTATCTACAATATGGCCGACTGGCTGTAGGGCCAAGCATTCAGTATAGTCTAAGGGTCGGAGGGTGGGGGAGGAGACCGTTAGAACGCAGCCCTGCTTGCATTCCTTGTGCCGCTGGGGGTGGGGGGGACAGAAGCTGCCGCACAGTGGTTCTTTTTGTTTTCTTTTTGTACAGGGCAGTGCAGAGGTCAGAGGACAGGGGGCGACATCCCAATCAAGGGCTGGGGTCCGTCTTCTTTTTCTGGAAGCGGCGGAACTTGCTCTGGATGGCCAGCGCCGCTTTCTCCGTTTCCGGGGCGTTCAGGTCAATGTCAATCTCCTCTTCCACTTTCTCGTTCGCGTTTCCGGCCTTGTCTGTAGGAGGAAGCGCAAGAGAATTCAGTTTCCCAAAAGACTCACACTGAGCATGTGCAGTGCCACTGACACTCAAAGATGGCCGAACAAGATCCAAGATGGAGAGCTCCTGTGAACAACTTTGAAGGGCTGCATTAGTACTGTTAGAGGGCTGATGAACCCCTGGCTGGTACAGTAACTTCAGTACATAAAATAAAGAATTCCCAGCCATGACCTTCTTACGGTTTAGTTCCCCTTTCAGGATAACCCTTAGACTAGAAACAATATGGCAGCTCTCACTATAAATGCTCTGGGCACACAAGAATCTATTCTCTAAAATAATCCAACCAAGCATCCGTGTATATTGTCTAAAAGTCAGTCTCTGAGCCAGACATGATAAAGACTTTAGCAGAGAAATCCTATTAGAGATCTCCTTATCTCTGAGATGCACCTGTAAGACTCCTGATATAACTCCAGAGAGGTCACCATGAAAGGTCACCATGAGAGTCACCATCAGAGGTCCCCATGAGAGGTCACCAGGACCAACATGATGCTATCTCTTGGGATTTATCTCTTTATTGAGGTGCAACTGATATACTCAGTATTCCCCATGGGTAGGAAACAGAATTAGAATAATTAAAGGAGAGTGAGGAGCCGGCACACTTACCCTTCTGCTCCACCAGAGAAGGGTGGTTTGGGGAAGGCAGCTCAGTGTTGGCCCGAAGCTGTGAATGAGACAAGACATAATTAACATGAACTGGGGAGATGTTATACCCAGCAATTATCCCATCACCCTTCAGACTCCCTTTATTCCCACACAGTAAGCGTGGGTGCCAGAGCTTGGGGTGGGGAGACAGTATTAGCCAGAGACAAGTTACAGTATAATAACTGCCATTATTCACTGTCAGATCCCCCACTGAGGTACATAGAAGTACTGCCATTGGCTTAGCCTATCTGCATGATGCCACCACTCCAGGGAGCATTGTACATAAACTATTAATCTTCACCTTCCAATAAAACTTTAGTATAACATTCATTTTATATGCTTTCCTGCCTTGCTTATGTCCCAGTGGCTGCACAGATCCTATCTGATCCCCATTGTAAGCAGCAGTCCTGTCCTGCTTTATGGCAGCTGAGATTCTAGCTATCTGTATAACAGAACATTCTGTCCCAGTGGCTGCACAGATCCTATCTGATCCCCATTGTAAGCAGCAGTCCTGTCCTGCTTTATGGCAGCTGAGATTCTAGCTATCTGTATAACAGAACATTCTGTCCCAGTGGCTGCACAGATCCTATCTGATCCCCATTGTAAGCAGCAGTCCTGTCCTGCTTTATGGCAGCTGAGATTCTAGCTATCTGTATAACAGAACATTCTGTCCCAGTGGCTGCACAGATCCTATCTGATCCCCATTGTAAGCAGCAGTCCTGCTTTATGGCAGCTGAGATTCTAGCTATCTGTATAACAGAACATTCTGTCCCAGTGGCTGCACAGATCCTATCTGATCCCCATTGTAAGCAGCAGTCCTGTCCTGCTTTATGGCAGCTGAGATTCTAGCTATCTGTATAACAGAACATTCTGTCTCAGTGGCTGCACAGATCCTATCTGATCCCCATTGTAAGCAGCAGTCCTGTCCTGCTTTATGGCAGCTGAGATTCTAGCTATCTGTATAACAGAACATTCTGTCCCAGTGGCTGCACAGATCCTATCTGATCCCCATTGTCATTTTCTGCTGAAGATAAGAAAGCTTAGCAGAATATATTATGTGTGTGTGTATATATATAAAGGCTTGAGCACACACTTAGAAAAACTTATACCTGGGTGCAAAACAGGAAGACTTGTATAGTAATGGAATGCTGATGCACACCAGGATTTTTCTTTAAAATTTGCTTTCTTTATTTAATCGATGTTTCGGTCCGCGTCTGGGACCTTTATCAAGACTTTTGACATTGTTTTTATGTTTTAATTTGAAACATTTATGTATTTATAAATTTAAATATTTATACACTATAAGGGTTGTACTATGCAGATTACTATGTATCACTATATAAATTGTAGCAGATTTTAAAGTTATATATTGAAACAATGTATGTTTGATTCACAGGTCATGCCCGCAAAAGGAATATAACGTGATAACTGAATAACAAGGGCACACATGGGTTAATACATGTAATTGGAAAATGGGTGTGGTCTGGTGATGGGTCACTGGTGGCTGAGTCTCTATATAATGTGTTCATTTGTACTAAAATGTGTCTTGATAAAGGTCCCAGACGCGGACCGAAACGTCGATTAAATAAAGAAAGCAAATTTTAAAGAAAAATCCTGGTGTGCATCAGCATTCCATTACTATATATATATATGTAGTTATTAAGGAGAAGGCGCCTGGGATTAGATTAGAAGTGCATAATATGAAGGAGACAGATTGTGTGAGAGGCCAGCGGGCAGCTGACAGATGCTGTGAACTGTAATCACTGCCCATAATTCTGACTTTACACAGCACATGACAGACAGGGATAATGAATGGGGACAGATAAATCACTTGTGGGTTCTCATTGCTGAGTAAATTCTAAAGATAGATAGAGAGATAGATGATAGAGAGAGAGAGAGAGAGAGAGAGAGAGAGAGATGATGATGATGATGATAGATAGATAGATAGATAGATAGATAGATAGATAGATAGATAGATAGATAGATAGATAGATACATAGATGATAAATAGATAGATAGATATAGAGAGAGAGAGAGAGAGAGAGAGAGAGAGAGAGAGAGAGATAATAGAAAGATAGAGAGAGAGAGAGAGAGAGAGAGAGAGAGAGATAGATAGATAGATAGATAGATAGATAGATAGATAGATAGATAGATAGATAGATAGATAGATAGATAGATAGATAGAGATAGATGATAGATAGATTAATAGATAGATAGATAGATAGATAGATAGATAGATAGATAGATAGATAGATAGATAGATAGATAGATAGATAGATAGATAGATAGATAGATAGATAGATAGATAGATAGATAGATAGATAGATAGATAGATAGATAGATATAGAGAGAGAGAGAGAGAGAGAGATAATAGAAAGATAGAGAGAGAGAGAGAGATAGAGAGAGAGATGATGATGATAGAGAGAGAGAGATAGATAGATAGATAATAGAAAGATAGATAGAGAGAGAGAGAGAGAGAGAGAGAGAGAGAGAGAGAGAGAGAGAGAGAGAGAGAGAGAGAGAGAGAGAGAAAGATATGTAGCTGATAGATAAGAGATGGAAATAGATAGATATAGAGAGAGCTAGTGATATATTCTATATAGTGGTACCTACTGCAGGGGGCCAGTCTGTATCTCACAAGGCAAAGCTCCTGGCCCCATGGCTAATATACAGGCAGCTAGTGTATATAGTGTATATAGACTGTAATTATAGTCTCCAGTCTCTTTTATCTAGGCATGAAAGTCTCCTGGTCTCTCTCCCAGGCACACACTGGGCCCGAGCAGCATCAGAACTGATGAATAATACATGGAATGGGATAATGGGCTCCTAAATAGACTGGAATGAGACTTGGTTCTCCCCACGCTGCCCCTGTGCTGTAATCTTGCTCCATTCCGCAACTCCCGGACACCTGCTCACAATACAACATTGCAATGCCAAGCAATCAGAAAGTAGATTCTTGCTGAGGCTTGTTTCAGGAGTCAGAATCAGCAGTGCAGAGAATAGAAATACTATATTGTCTGAGAATATCATTATCCACATTTGTAGTTAGTAGTCCTTTCAGTGCCGCCCCCCCTGCAGACAGGTTATTGCTGTAACTAGATAAAAGCAGTCTAAAAAGGGTTAAACCACTTGCACTACCAGGGGTTGAACTAAATCCCACATGTGCATCCCCCCATCTCACGACCTTCTCCTTCCCCCTTCAGTCCCCTGGCAATGGGCCAGTTCTGCTGCCACCTGCCGTTCCTTCTGCCTGACCAGCTCCTGCCGGCAACTGTGAGCAAGAACCCAAGAGACAACTCAGGAGACTGACGAAGGCTTGTGACTCAGAGATAGGGGTAAATCTTGCACCCTTGCCCCTCGTGTTACTACCTGCCAGCTTGTACATGTGGGGCTACTGCCCCTGTTTCACAAATAGCAACTCATGTTGTGAGCCGTGGACTGACAGCAGGAGATGTTGGTTGTGTTAGTGACGGAACATCTGCCAGTGATCTCCCTGCTCCAACAAACTGATATTTCAACATAAGCAACTGTCAGACTGGAGGACTGAGATTATTCCATCATTACACACTCTTTCCTCTCATATACCTGAACATTATAAACTCCTTGTATTACTATCCCTGAGCATTATACCCTCCTTATATTCCTATTTGTGAACATTATACTCTCCATATAACTCTCCTTATAGTCCTATCCCTGAACATTATACTCTCCTTATATTCCTATCCCTGAACATTATACTCTCCTTTTATTCCTATCCCTGAACATTATACTCTCCTTTTATTCCTATCCCTGAACATAATACTCTCCTTATATTCCTATTTGTGAACATTATACTCTCCATATAACTCTCCTTATAGTCCTATCCCTGAACATTATACTCTCCTTTTATTCCTATTCCTGAACATTATACTCTCCATATAACTCTCCTTATAGTCCTATCCCTGAACATTATACTCTCCTTTTATTCCTATTCCTGAACATTATACTCTCCATATAACTCTCCTTATAGTCCTATCCCTGAACATTATACTCTCCTTTTATTCCTATTCCTGAACATTATACTCTCCTTTTATTCCTATCCCTGAACATTATACTCTCCTTTTATTCCTATCCCTGAACATTATACTCTCCTTATATTCCTATCCCTGAGCATAATACTCTCCATATAACTCTTCTTATAGTCCTATCCTTGAACATTATACTCTCCTTATAGTCCTATCCCTTAACATTATACTCTCCAATTATTCCTGTCCCTGAACATTATGCTCTCCTTATATTCCTATCCCTGAACATAACACTCTCCATATACAGTAACTCTCCTTATAGTCCTATCCCTGAACATTATACTCTCCTTTTATTTCTATCCTTGAACATTATACTCTCCATATAACTCTCCTCATAGTCCTATCCCTGAACATTATACTCTCCTTGTATCCCTATACCTTAATATTATGCACTCATTATATTCCTATCCCTCAGCATTATACTCTCCTTATATCCACCCCTGAGCATTATATTCTCCTTACATCCCTCTCCATGGTTATTGTGCTTCCAGAATTCATATGCAAGAAGGTCGGTGATGATGAGTGAATTTTTGGTGGGGCCTCAGAGGGAGGGCCAGTCTCATGTGCCAATTATTGGGTAGATGATGTGGAATGAAGAAAAACACAGGATATTCAGGCTGATGTCTGGGAGAATATCTTCCTCCTTCCCCACTGGGCCCATGGATGGCAATAGCTGCCAGGCTGGGTTACATTTATTCTCCCCACAAGCTGGAATTATACACATTATATACAGTGTGACGGCACCTGAGAGGTTTGTGCCTTCTCCCCTAATGGGCACCTTGTATCCTCGGTATCCATGAGTGAATGAGCCTCATTCTCTGGAAGTCGCTTCTCTGCACCCACCACCAGGCACGGGGCTGGCAGGGAATGACAAAAAGTGCCTGTGAGCTCCCGAGGCTCTAAAGGGATTAGTCTGAAATCTTCATTTAATAAGAGAGGAAATTCTACAGTTTGTCACCCGGGGAAATCAGTGCAATTAATGCAGAGGGAGATCATGGGAGTTGCAGGGACCTTGGGAGTGGGGGTGATGCTCTTGGGGAATAGGACAGGGGCCACAGGGAAAGAGTGAATGTGGAGCAAGATAGGATAAAGGAGATTATTGCAGAAAAACTATGGGAGGGGGCAGGGTCATAATAAATATGAGAAAAACTGACAGAAAGAGAATTAAAGGGGAATTCTGCCCTGGCTGCTCATAAGCCCACCCTACAAACCAGCACAACAAGCAAGAAAAACCAAGCAGATTTCATTTGGAATTCTTCCAAACAAACAAACATACACAGAGCTGGCAGTAACATGGAAACAGCTAAACGGAGATACACAGATCCACTATGGCTTCCAGGGGATACGCACTCATCGCTGCACCCCAAACGAGCCCATTAAAGAGAGGTGAAAGGGCCCATGGGAGGCAGCAGGTGCAGGCGGGAGACATGGGCTCTTCTGTGGCTTCAGTTCTGCTTCTGACAGTGACGACCCCCGGGGAGTCATGGATTCCACTTGCTACGAACCTCAACTATCACCCCATGTTGTTAGGGGGGATCATTTGGGGGTTAGTAAAGCCAAATGTAAAATATAAGTTCCCAAAAATGCTGTAATAATCATAAATGGTGTAAATCATACATGTGACCCACCGTTACCCACACAATCACCCACCCAACTCTCTGCTCATCACCCCTCCCCCAGTGACCCAACCCCTCACCCCAAATCTCCCCCTAACTGACCTTCAGACTGGGCCCCCTTAGCTCATAACAAGGTTACAGATATATAGAAACATTGGGGTGTCACCCTGCTATAGTTCCAGGGGTACCCAGGGTACAAATAAACACTCACCCCAAATCTCCCCCTAACTGACCTTCAGACTGGGCCCCCTTAGCTCATAACAAGGTTACAGATATATAGAAACATTGGGGTGTCACCCTGCTATAGTTCCAGGGTTACCCAGGGTACAAATAAGCACTCACCCCAAATCTCCCCCTAACTGACCTTCAGACTGGGCCCCCATAGCTCATAACAAGGTTACAGATATATAGAAACATTGGGGTGTCACCCTGCTATAGTTCCAGGGGTACCCAGGGCACAAATAATCACTCACCCCAAATCTCCTCCTAACTGACCTTCAGACTGAGCCCTCAAATCTACTTGAGACCCCCCTGCATGGGCAAGAGCTAAAGAACCGCTTATAAACACCAAAGAAAATAAGAAAAAGCTTTCAATATAAAAGCTGCTTTTTGACATACTGAAAGTTAAGTTCAACTTCCCCTTTAATGGCAGGCATCGCATTTAAACGGCAGATTATCTGTGAGTGAATGAGAGAAAATTAAGATTTCCGGCAGAATAATTAGAATGTGACAAGTTGCAGTTAAATTACAAGAGACAAATGACAGCTGAGCGCAGATTTCTCTCTTCCCCCCATTCAGCTTTCGTCAGCATCTCCATTGATCTCTGAACCCCTCTTTCTGTGTCTTTGTGGAACAGCTGCAGCGGATACTGAATTGTTCTGCAAATTATCTGCCAAGAGTTGATCTGATATCACCCCTTGTCCCCCCGAACTGGCACTCGCAATATTACACTGGTACAGGAGCTGCTCATAGATGCATACTCACTCTGGGGAATGCTTATTTGTACCCTGGGTACCCCTGGAACTATAGCAGGGTGACACCCCAATGTTTCTATATATCTGTAACCTTGTTATGAGCTAAGGGGCCCAGTCTGAAGGTCAGTTAGGGGGAGATTTGGGGTGAGTGCTTATTTGTACCCTGGGTACCCCTGGAACTATAGCAGGTTGACACCCCAATGTTTCTATATATCTGTAACCTTGTTATGAGCTAAGGGGGCCCAGTCTGAAGGTCAGTTAGGGGGAGATTTGGGGTGAGTGCTTATTTGTACCCTGGGTACCCCTGGAACTATAGCAGGGTGACTGTTACCCCAATGTTTCTATATATCTGTAACCTTGTTATGAGCTAAGGGGGGCCCAGTCTGAAGGTCAGTTAGGGGGAGATTTGGGGTGAGTGTTTATTTGTACCCTGGGTACCCCTGGAACTATAGCAGGGTGACACCCCAATGTTTCTATATATCTGTAACCTTGTTATGAGCTAAGGGGGCCCAGCCTGAAGGTCAGTTAGGGGGAGATTTGGGGTGAGTGATTATTTGTACCCTGGGTACCCCTGGAACTATAGCAGGGTGACACCCCAATGTTTCTATATATCTGTAACCTTGTTATGAGCTAAGGGGGCCCAGTCTGAAGGCCAGTTAGGGGGAGATTTGGGGTGAGTGTTTATTTGTACCCTGGGTACCCCTGGAACTATAGCAGGGTGACACCCCAATGTTTCTATATATCTGTAAACTTGTTATGAGCTAAGGGGCCCAGTCTGAAGATCAGTTAGGGTGAGATTTGGGGTGAGTGCTTATTTGTACCCTGGGTACCCCTGGAACTATAGCAGGTTGACACCCCAATGTTTCTATATATCTGTAACCTTGTTATGAGCTAAGGGGGCCCAGTCTGAAGGTCAGTTAGGGGGAGATTTGGGGTGAGTGCTTATTTGTACCCTGGGTACCCCTGGAACTATAGCAGGGTGACTGTTACCCCAATGTTTCTATATATCTGTAACCTTGTTATGAGCTAAGGGGGGCCCAGTCTGAAGGTCAGTTAGGGGGAGATTTGGGGTGAGTGTTTATTTGTACCCTGGGTACCCCTGGAACTATAGCAGGGTGACACCCCAATGTTTCTATATATCTGTAACCTTGAGAAGAGCACAGATAAAGAAGAAAGTCATGGCCACAGACTGATATAGAAGCTCTATGATTGAGACTTCATTGTTTCCGTCCCTTTGTGTTGAGAGAATTTGTCGCACTTACAAGGTTGTTGAGAGAGAAAGTTTGACCAGCACACGGTGAGCACAAAGGCAGCAGCGTGGGTGGAATTTTCTCTGCATGGCCACCTACACATTGCCTGAGCCCACCTACACAAACACTGCTGGAAATGACATGTGAGCCAAGAACGCCCCCCATAAGATCTCCATAGAGACCGGTAACCAACCAGATACATCTGGACTGTGTCCAACAGCAAAAATGCCATTAATGTTACCTGTAAGGTGTGCTCACACACATCTTGAGGCCAACGAACACAACAACAAATTGTGGAGCACACAAAGAATTTTGTATGAAAACACAATATTTTGTATTGATTATGACCCGAGCACAAAGTTTTTAAAAACTGCGCACACAAGTTTAAAATCTGCGCACAAAAGAATTTATTTGCTCACATAGCAGAGAAGTTGAATTAATGCTCAGCTTACAGCTCTGCTCCACAGACTTTTATAGAATAGTGATATCATCATTGTGATGTCATTGTAACAACAGTCTGTCCTGGGCCTGGGGGCACATTGGCTTCTGCCTGCTTCCCGATTTAGCCAACTAATTTTTGTGCAAAATCTGTGTGCATTCAGTTGGGCCATCACCTAAAGCCCCTCTTATCTGCTTGTGCCGCAACCCCCAAGTGCCTCCGTTTCTTTCATCAAAAGCTCTGATTGCCTCTATAT
The DNA here is from genome assembly GCA_038501925.1 of Xenopus petersii. Classification (NCBI taxonomy): domain Eukaryota; kingdom Metazoa; phylum Chordata; class Amphibia; order Anura; family Pipidae; genus Xenopus; species Xenopus petersii. The sequence continues at coordinate 4,297,264 of CM076686.1, read as the reverse complement.
CTGTCTGTGCCTCCCACCCACATGTCTTTGTATCATCTTCTCTCAGTATCTACATGTGCCTTGAGTCTACTAGCCTTCAAACCCTCTATCTTTCATATGGGCCATATGCCCAAATTGCACTAGGTCCATATTAGTCCAAATGCCCACCCACCTTCTGCTTCACACAAAGCCTCCCCCTTCATCTCTTTCCATCTCTGCCTTATACCTCCCACCAAGGCACCCTAAAGGCACCCTAAACTCTGTCAGTGCCTAAAGTTCTTTTCCTTAAATCCTTGTCAGTGTCTCCTATCAAGGTGTCCTCAACTCTATTATCATTCCAAGCCTCTCTTCCAGGCATCTCCACCTATCGATTATAACCCAACCTTCCCTCTTGCTTTCCTCTTTGTCAATGAATTCAACTCTATCATTACCCAGAATTCCTTTTCCTTACCTCTTTGTCAATCCCTCCTATTAAGGTGTCCACAACTCTGCTATCATCCAAAGCCCCTCTTGCATCTATGTCTATCTATCATTAGCCAAGGTCTCCTCTTCTTTTCATCTTTGCCAATGCCTCACATTTTGAGGCCCTCAAGACTATCATCGCCTAAAGCCTTTCTTCCACTAATCTCTGTCTGTGCCTTCAACCAAAGTGCCCTAAAATGTATTGTCACCCAAAGTCCCTTTCTTTTACATCTCTATCTAAGTCTTCAATACTATCATCATCCAAAGTGCCAATTCAATCTACAGTATCTCTATATCTGCCTATGCCACCCACTAAGACACCCTCAACTCTATCATTCATAGACCCTGTTCCTTATGTCAATGCCTGACATTTCAATGCCCCAAAGTTCATCATCACCCAAAGCCCTTCTTTGGCCTTCAACCAAAGTGCCCTCAAATTTATCATCACCCCAAATCCCTCTTCTCTACGTCTTTATCTGAGCCCTTACGACTATCATCACCCAATGCACCGCTACTATCTGTCTCTGTCTATGCCACCCACCAAGGCACCCTCAACTGTTTCATCACCGAAACTGCCTTTCATCTCAATCTGTGCCTCACACCCAGGTCCCCTCAGCTTTATCATTCTCCAAAGCTCCTATTCCATTCATCTCCCACCAAGGTGCCTCTTCCATTTATCACACCCAAGAGCCCAAAGTTCTGTTCTATCCTGTCATTCCTCATCATCCCTCTTCTCTCCATTCCTTTCTGTGCTGTACCCCAAATGTCCTCATGTCTCTCTCCACTGAAAGCCCCATTTACCTCCCTGTCTATGTCTGAAGTTTTGGACGCTTTCCTTGCTGACACATCATTTGTTTCCCTGCAAGACAAATTGCTGCAGTTTGCAGTTGTCAGTTTCCTCCTCATCGCCCTGCACCCCCTTCTCCTCAACATCCTTCAAGTGAGCCCATCTCCTCGTCGCATTTCACACGTCTCCCCCCCACCCCTCCACTCTCCTGCAGCACTTTAGCCTCTGAAATAAACATTCATTGTTACACACAGCAACACTCACATGCGCAAACTGAACCTATGAGAGGCTTAGAGAGCTCCTCAAAGTCTGCTGAACCCTCCCTCCCTCCAGCTGTGCTGCCCAGTTAGAGTCAGGTGATCCCACTGGTGGCCAATAAAAGGACAACCATGTTTGGGAGTTTTAACCTTGAAAGCAGCAAGTAAGTTGCAGGTAAAACTTAGACCCTGTGTAAAATGTATAATGAAGCAATAGAATTCTTAATGAATCAGATAAAATTGAGCGTAGGACTGGCCAGATATGGGATGACTTTGACGTAGTTGTTCAGCTTAAATATATTGCAAACAATCCCTGTTTTGTTTAAAGGGTAAGGCATTTTTTAGTAGCAGTAGCACAAATGTCTCAATGTCTTAAATATATTGATAATGGGTTGAGTGCAGAGGATCTTGTTTTTGTGTATTTTGTGGTCACAGCCTTATTTCCCTTGTTTGTTAAAGTCGTTGTCTACTAAATGTGACTGGTGAATTCATGGGGGTGCAGCGTGGCTAAAGGCGACACATACCCTATTTACAGAGCGATATTGATTGAGTGAGTGCAATAAAGCAGCTCATGTAGCAGCACTATACACTCTGGATCACTAGCGCCATCATATGGAGATGTAGAACCTCAGCAGCTCCCACTTACTATACATTAAAACGCTCACTAAAAGAGGACGTGCCTACAATGAGATGTATGGAATAAAACTCTCATTAATAATAGAATGAGTTTCCACATTACCATGATACGCCGCAGCACTGCAGGGGTCAAACCAGAGCCTTTATTATTATTTAATGGTCTTTTACTCTGATTTCCCGGCTCCCGGGGCAGGAGGGGGGAGATGGGAAAGTGGCCGGCAGTAAGTCTGCTCCAATCTCCCAGTTAATGGAATGTTAATAAGAGAGAACTCAGCCTTGGGAGCTATTCAGCAGCACCCCAGCGCCTTCTGTTATTGGTCAGATGGGGAGAGATGCATCATTGTGATTGGCAGACGTTCCGACAGATAAGGCAATTAGCACAGATGAGATATGGCAGCTCAGACATTTATCTCTGGATCCAAACCATCTCTAGGACCACTAATTACTCTCCATAGTCATTACTAACCTTACTTCTGCATCGTTAGGGACACCACTTCCCAGGTTTATAGACAAGGGCCTCCAGACTGGGACTCTTCCCAGGCACCCTGTTCCAAAAGGCCATTGTACATATTCTAAGGTGCCACTTAAAGGGACATTTTGAATTTAGATAACAATTAAATGGATACTGTCATGATTTTTATGAGGTCGTTTTTATTTCTAAATGACACAGTTTACACTGCAAATAATTCACTGTACAATATAAAATGTCATTCCTGAACCAGCAAGTGTATTTAGTTGTAATATTGGTGTGTAGGTGCATCTTAAGTCATTTTGCCTGGTCATGTGATTTCAGAAAGAGCCAGCACTTTAGGATGGAACTGCTTTCTGGCAGGCTGTTGTTTCTCCTACTCAGTGTAACTGAATGTGTCTCAGTGGGACCTGGATTTTACTATTGAGTGCTGTTCTTAGATCTACCGCTGTTATCTTGTGTTAGGGAGCTGTTATCTTGTGTTAGGGAGCTGCTATCTGGTTACCTTCCCATTGTTCTGTTGTTTGGCTGCTGGGGAGGGGGGTGATATCACTCCAACTTGCAGTACAGCAGTAAAGAGTGATTGAAGTTTAACAGAGCACAAGTCACATGACCAGGGGCAGCTGGGAAATTGACAATATGTCTAGCCCTATGTCAGATTTCAAAATTAAATATAAGAAAATCAGTTTGCTCTTTTGAGAAATGGATTTCAGTGCAGAATTTTGCTGGAGCAGCACTATTAACTGATGTGTTTTGGAAAAAAAAATTCCCATGACAGTATCCCTTTAACACTTTGCAGGACTTTTCTGCTCAGGGATGCACAGACCATTCTATAGGGCAATGTCTGCCGATGAGTTTGCCTCGTCAGAGCAATCATGGCAGCAAGCAGTGATATAAATAGGAATATTCATATATACACCAGACTGCTCATGCTGTCTATCAGGGACTATAGGAAGGGGTTTTTCCAGCAGACTCAATTTGGTTTTCCAGCTTGTGGTGCAGCAGCATGAGATTTAGTAGAATAAAACTGCAGCTCCGCCGGCCCAGGAACATTTACAATAAACAGAACGTTCCGAATGGAAAGTGCACAAGTCCAGATGGCAAGTGCCCCAGGGAAGGGTATTAGAAGAATTAAACCTGCCATTAAAGGAACATTTCTCTCAGTGGCTTTTGAAAGGAATGGTGCCGGAACGGCAACCGCACTGCTGCTTCATTTAATGGGCACGATGGAAATTCCCAGCAGGAAAAGTAGCTGAAAGTACAACTTTTAAACTCATTTAAACAAAATGTGGGGAAGAGGGAGAAACAATGGAGAAGAATCCGGCCGAAAACAAATGTAGCCTGGCCTCGGCTACATTGTTTCAAGAGCCAGAACCAGCAGTGCAGAAAAGGACAGAGCACTACATTTAAAGGCAGGGGTGGCTGCTAATGATTTAAAGAGATTTTGATGAATTTATATGAAACCCCTGCAGCTGCAGTTCCTTTTTATTCCATTAAAAGTCTATATTTTCAGGTCTATAAATAAGTCTGGGGGAATTAATTCTGGAGGAGCTGGATCGGAACCAGTATAAATTTTCCTGCTCCTCGTATTTCCACCTTGAATTGTGTCCTTCTGTTTCCGTAGAAACAATGGTTGCCTAGGGAACAATAAACAGCATCTATTTGAGACCTTGACTCCCCATGGCAATGCATGCTGGGAATAAAACCCCAATAAACTCCCCCCAACGTACCATATTCCCTAATCATTCTTTCTCTGTGTAGGAGCAGCCATAGTGCTTGCTTAGCTGGATCTCATGGAAGGGATGATTCGTCCCTCTCTGTTAATAAAATGTAACAAAACTTTCCATTCCTTTATTTTTAGAATGGGAGCGAGCAGCGAGTGACCCCGGCCCAGAGCTCCCAGCCAATCAGATCTTTCCCTGTCTATTGCCTGGAGCAGAACCATAGGGCTAAAATGAGCGTGGGGAGAGCTCCTCCAATGAGAGCAAGGAATAGTAAATCAAATAACACTGGATATAATACATCATAACCCTAAGAACAAAAAAAGCTAAACATTTTGGGGTCAAAGTGTGACCCATGGCGGTTCCTGTAAATCAGCTTGAAATTTTGGAGAATTTCAGATTTTTTTTTAGTTCCATTTTTAGAGAACTATGAAAAATAAATGAGAAAAGGCTCCAACAACACAAACAGCTTTAAATTTTCATAATGAGCCCAAAGTAAATTTCACTTAAAGGGACACGTCCATTTAAATGAACAGGAATTCTTTCTATGCGTTTATCTCATGTACCTTCAATGAATTGTAACCTATTTATTACAGAAAAACAGGTGGCACTAGGGGGAAAATGTCAGGATTTGGGACACAGGAATGATGGGGGCAATCTCAGGAAATTAAATAAATTAAGAGTGAATTTAGGACCCAAAATATAACTGTAGGGTTAACTTGGCCTTTCTGTGTGTGTGTGTGTGGATTGGAGCTGTCAGGCAGCTGAGTGTCCTAACGAGCCCTGGCATTTATTGGGTTAAAGGCAAGTGATGGATTGGCTGGGAATTGCTGGGAGAGGCGCATAGCACTTTAGATCGATAGCTAATCCTTTATACACAATCAGGAGATGGAGCCGAAGCTTCTGTCATTGGAGTGGAAGAACTGCCAGAAACAGGCAAAATCCCACAGTCCACTGCTTTAAAAATATCTAAAAATGGCTATTTGTAGGCTGCTGGGACTATAGTTACAGTGCAGTTACAGTGAGCACCCTCCTCCCATGAGGTCCCACTATAAATCAGTGCAAACCCTGACCCACCCATCTCTTCACCCTGCCATCATCCAATCTGTCTGTGCCCAAAGCCCGCCTACCCCTTCTTCTGGCCCCTTGAAGCTGGGCTACTATTTTTCTTAGTGGGGAGCCCTGAACCTCCATCATCCTGCACCAAAGCCAGGATTTGGCTTTTTCCAGCATGATTCGGCCGAACCGAATCCAAATCCTAATTGAGGGAAATCGCGTGACTTTTTGTCACAAAACAAGGAAGTAAAAATGTTTTCCCTTCCCACCCCTAATTTGCATATGCAAATTATGATCCGGATTCGGTTTGGTATTCGGCTGAATCACCAAGGATTCAGGGGGTTCGGCCGAATCCAAAAGAGTGGATTTGGTGCATCCCTATATGATACAAAGACACACTCAAAGAGAGGCCACGCCCCATCTATGTCCCCCCTTGTGTGGCTCCTCCCATGAGCAATGCCAGCAGGTAAAACCAGCAGTGCACACACTAATTCAGGCTGACCCTCACTGTATATACTCGAGTATAAGCCGTCCCGAGTATAAGCCGAGGTACCTAATTTTACCTCCAATAACTGGGAAAGCTTATTGACTCGAGTATAAGCCTAGGGTGAGAAATGCAGCAGCTTCTGGTAAGTTTCAATCAAAAAATTGAGAGTTTCTGCTCCCATTGGAGGTGCTGGCGTCTCGTTTTTGGATGCCGGCGACCATTCTTGGACACCGGCTAATATTCTTGGAGACTATTCTTGGACGCCGTTTTTGCGCTTGACCCGAGTATAAGCCGAGGTAGAGTTTTTCAGCATATTATGGGGCTGAAAAACTTGGCTTATATTCGAGTATTTACGGTACCTTTCAGTAGAAGGCACTACTATGGGGAAAAGACTTAGAGCTTTGCATCTTATGCTGGTATCAAATTGTAAGCTCTGTGAGTCAGAAAGCTCCCTGCCTGCATTGTGTACTCAGTAATATGAATAGCCTGCCTGTAGCGCTCGGCTGGATAAGGATGAGCTCGGGGAGTCTGGGAATAGAGGCCGGCGGGCAGGAAAGGAATCATTTTACCATTTAATGTGCAGAGAATCCACAGAGATCAGCCCCTACTCACACTGTGTAATGAGGCTCCTGTCTCCTAACTCTGCGCCCAACTCATAATAAATTGGCACCCGGCGAGAAAATACATATTTCTCTCTCCCTCTGACACTCGCCGTGAATGTTATTATTCATATCCAGTATTTCAATTAACACCCTGATTCCAAAGCATTTCCCTTTTCTACTGCCCACCCATAACTTATCTGATTTAAATTTAAATGGAATGTATTACTGTGTGCCCAGAACATTCCTTCTCTGTATTTATACATATGGGAGGAGGAGGTGCCATATTGATTCCCTTAGACAGTACAGTATGAGGGTATAGCTTATTGTGTGCCCAGAACATTCCTTCTCTGTATATTTGTATTTATACATATGGGAGGAGGAGGTGCCATATTGATTCCCTTAGACAGTACAGTATGAGGGTATAGCTTATTGTGTGCCCAGAACATTCCTTCTCTGTATATTTGTATTTATACATATGGGAGGAGGAGGTGCCATATTGATTCCCTTAGACAGTACAGTATGAGGGTATAGCTTATTGTGTGCCCAGAACATTCCTTCTCTGTATATTTGTATTTATACATATGGGAGGAGGAGGTGCCATATTGATTCCCTTAGACAGTACAGTATGAGGGTATAGCTTATTGTGTGCCCAGAACATTCCTTCTCTGTATATTTGTATTTATACATATGGGAGGAGGAGGTGCCATATTGATTCCCTTAGACAGTACAGTATGAGGGTATAGCTTATTGTGTGCCCAGAACATTCCTTCTCTGTATATTTGTATTTATACATATGGGAGGAGGAGGTGCCATATTGATTCCCTTAGACAGTACAGTATGAGGGTATAGCTTATTGTGTGCCCAGAACATTCCTTCTCTGTATATTTGTATTTATACATTTGTGAGGAGGAGGTGCCATATTGATTCCCTTAGACAGTACAGTATGAGGGTATAGCTTATTATGTGCCCAGAACATTCCTCCCCCAGTGGGATCAGACAATAGCTAGAGCAGTGCATTATGTGGTTGGCCTCACATTACATGAAGCTGACACAATGTGGATGATGTGATTATATAGTGACAGAGCTCAGTGAGGGCAACACTCCCTGTGGCTCAGTAACTCCCCGCTGTGCTCTGAGGAATCTCCTGTATTTATGAATTAATCATCTTATCCAGAAATCCTCTCTGATAAGCTTGTCTGACTCCCTGCACTCCTGGTCTCCCCCCTGAACCCCCTGAACCATTCCCTGTGGGATTCTATGTGTCCCGGATTTTCTCCCATTTATTATCTGCCTCACACAAGCAAACGGTTAGGGAAATCATATACTGGCATGATAGGAATACCCTGTTCTAAGGAGCTTACACGCTACTGGTATAATGGGTGACCCTGCCCCAATAAGCTTACATTTTAGTGGTATAATGTAAGACCCTGCCCCAAGGAGCTTACTCTCTAGTGGCATAATGGGGACTCTTTCCCAATGAGCTTGCACTTTAGTGGTATAATGGGAGACCCTGCCCCAAGGAGCTTACTCTCTGGTGGCATAATGGGTACTCTTTCCCAAGGAGCTTGCACTTTAGTGGTATAATGGGAGACTCTGCCCCAATAAGCTTAAACTTTAGTGGTATAATGGAGGACCCTGCCCCAAGGAGCTTACTCTCAAGTGGTATAATGGAAGACCCTGCCCCAAGGAGCTTACTCTCTAGTGGTATAATGGAAGACCGTGCCCCAATAAGCTTACACTCTAGTGGTATAATGGAAGACCCTGCCCCAAGGAGCTTACTCTCTAGTGGTATAATGGAAGACCCTGCCCCAGTAAGCTTACACTCTAATGGTATAATGGGAGACCCTGTCCCAAGGAGCTTACAATCGAGTGTTATAATGGGAGAGTCTGCCCCAAGGAGCTTACACTCTAGTGGTATAATGGAAGACCCTGCCCCAATAAGCTTACATTCTAGTGGTATAATGGAAGACCCTGCCCCAAGGAGCTTACTCTCTAGTGGTATAATGGAAGACCCTGCCCCAAGGAGCTTACTCTCTAGTGGTATAATGGAAGACCCTGCCCCAGTAAGCTTACACTCTAATGGTATAATGGGAGACCCTGTCCCAAGGAGCTTACAATCGAGTGTCATAATGGGAGAGTCTGCCCCAAGGAGCTTACACTCTAGTGGTATAATGGGAGACCCTGTCCCAAGGAGCTTACGTTCTAGTGGTATAAAGGGAGACCCTGCCCCAAGAAGCTTTCAATCGAGTGCAAGTGACTCCTGCCCCATGTGTATAATAACACTGCAGTTGGATGATGCCCTGTGTTATACCCAGTGCAGTCATTAATGTGAGTTTGTTTAAAGAAACCCAGTGTGAGGAAGAGAAATATAAGTGAATTATCTATCCATTCATCCAATTAGAGTCCTACATTGTGCCTTTATGGAATTCCTGTGCGGCACTCAAGAGGTTAAACATGTGGTATTTTGCATTCCTGGGGCAGAGGGAAGAATGTAGGTAACAGGTTGTGATATATTTTGTCCCAAACTCCCTAGTACTCTTCATGTCTCAGCTTTAACCCCTTACTGGCTCCTTTTAATAAATATCCCCTCAAAGGGAACGTAAAGCCCAAACATACATACATTCTGCATGATAACAAGTTTTAAAGTTATTTATTATAATTCAGAGGCGTATCTTTTGCTATTCTCTGCACTGCTGGTTCTGACTACATGCTCCACTGAAGTAACAGAGCAGTAGAATTAGCCTTCCTCTGTCCAACATTCTGTTTCCCACAATGTGCACGTCTGTGAGTCTCCTTCTTTACAGATCTGATATTGGAATAATATAACCCCCTTGCAGAAAATGCTCTGCTCTGCAACTGCCAGCCCTCCGGCTTTCTGTCAGCTCAGATCAGCGCCTTATGCAGGGGGCAGCGGCCTGTAGCAGCGCAGAGTGATAAATCACCTCTGAGATCTGATTACTAGTTAAGTGCTTTCTAATCAGCCTATGGCAGGGCCCGCTTGATCTGGGGTTTGGCCGGGGGATGAGGGAATTAAATCGCCGTTGGGGGCATTATATTTCTCGCCTGCCATGACCAACAGTGACTGGCGGTTACTATTCGAGTCAATGGGAGGCAGTACTAAACTAAAGTCTCAAAGTTGCTTCCATCCCATCAGTGATAGACAGAAAGCAAATGTAAAAGTTAACTTGTCCTTTAACAGCTAAACATGACCACTGCAATGAGTAGAGCAGTAACAGAAGCACCGGGCTGGCCATCGATTTGCTGCGATTGCATTTCCACTGCAGATAAATCTGATCCAAGTTCTGGCAAAGGAAACTCCCTGCAACCCTCGGTACCGCTCACTCGCTGCCAACATGAGCCGACGCAGAGGGGAATCCCTGTAGGACTTCATAATGCCTAAGCCCTGGCTAATTCCACCACGTTCATCTCAGCATCAGTCATTTTCGGGGGGGGGGTACTATATACAAGAGACCCTCATACTCAGTTTTGATTCTATCCACCCCTCCTCCCAGCATTCAGAGTCGCCTTTCCTACTCCATGATATTATCTCAAGTTATCACCTTCCTCTGTGTCTCTTACCCTTCCCACTATCCCCCTATTGTGTTGCTTTTTAGCCCCCATGGCCGTTCCTCTCCATCCCAGCACTGTGCTGACTCCGACTCCAGCAGCCCCAGCCGCTATTAAGTACTGCATGGAAATGTGAGGAGCATGCACAACTGCCAGCTCCATAAAGGGGGCAACCGCTCACCTCACATCCCCCTATAACTATACATAGAGACAGGTACAGATACACAACTGCCGGTACCCAGTGAGTACTAGTGAGACTGATGATATACTCATATACACATGTAGATAATATTACTATACAGGTAATTAACAGATACATCATTAGATAAAAATAGAATAGAGTTAGAAGCAGTCTATATTGTCAGATGGGCAGAGCTACATAGATGGCAGATGCATCTGGATGGACAGATAGACAGAGAGAGAGAGAGAGAGAGAGAGAGAGAGAGAGAGAGAGAGATGTGTAGTTCCAGAGTTAGTTACAGACAGACGGTTATTTATGGACAAGCAGTTACAAACATCTAGAGATTGACAAACAGTTAGAGACAATCACAGGCAGACAGTTAGATAATGGCAGGCAGTTAGTTAGAGACAAGCCTGTAACTGCTTGTCTCTAGCTAGCTGCCAGTCAGTTTCTTTCTGTCTGTAACTGCTTGTCTCTAACTACCTGTCAGTCTCTGTCTGCCTGTAAGTGTTTGCCTCTAACTAACTGACTGTCATTCTCTAACTGTCTGCCTATAACGGATTGTCTTTAACTACCTGGCAGCAAGTTAGCAACACTCAGTTGCAGGTACACAGAGACTGACAGTTAGTTAGATACAAACAGTTACAGGCAGAAAGACACTGAATAGCAGCTAGTTAGAGACAAGCAGTTATAGACAGAAAGAGACTGACTGACAGTTAGAGATAAACAGTTACAGGCAGACAGAGATTGACAGGTCGTTAGATACAAACAGTTACAGGCAGATAGACTGACAGGTAGTTAGCTAGAGACAAGCAGTTACAGACAGAAAGATACTGAATGGCAGCTAGTTAGAGACAAGCAGTTATAGACAGAAAGAGACTGATTGACAGTTAGAGATAAACAGTTACAGGCAGACAGAGACTGACAGTTAGTTAGAAACAAACAAGCAGTTACAGGCAGAAAGATACTGAATGGCAGCTAGTTAGAGACAAGCAGTTAGAGAAAGAGCATGACAGGTGGTTAGAGATAAGCAATTAGAGACAGAAAAAGACTGAATGGCAATTAGTTGTAGATAAACAGTTACAAGCAGACAGAGACTGACAGGTAGTTAGAGACAAGCAGTTACAGACAGAATGAGACTAACTAGCAATTAAAGACAATCAGTTACAGGCAGGCAGCTAACAGTCACAGACTCACCTCACTCATGGTGTCTTTCTCTATATGATGGGAAGTGATGTCTCTTCCAGCTGCTTCTCTCTCTCCCTCCCTGGGATACAGACTGCCTCTCACTCTCTCACTCTCTCACAGGCAACCACTACATCCCTATGGAGCCGGGGCTACATCACTGACTGACAGCTCACTCTAGCCAATGGGAATCTCCCCATCCATTTGCTGCATTTCCAAAAAAGGGTGCATGTTGCCTGCCGGGTGAAAGGATGCCAGCGGGTGCACAGGGGGTTAATTCCTTACTCGCCAGCATTCTGCCTGCCCCAAACACATATACACATATTTTATTTATTTGTTTATAAGGGAATTCACTGGTGCAACGAGTGGAATCTGAGTAGCCAAGAAAGCTTATATTCCAATCACAGAACATCCCTTTAGATTGTAAGCTTTTGTGAATAGGGCATGCACTTTTGGTGTATAGAGGTGAGTACATATATTATATTATATTGATTTAGGTAAAATCCCAGCAAGAGAATCTCCATCTGCTAAAATTCTAATTATTGTCTTCAGCATCCCCTTTAAAGGAAGAAATACCTCTTGTTAGGCACCATCATTATTTATGAGAGAATTTGCAGCTCTCCACTGTCCTTGAACTACAATTCCCTGCAGCCACTGTCAGCTCCTGTAAAAAAGGCCTCTCTGAGAACACTAATAATAATAGCACTAATAATAATAGCACTAATAATAATTGCACTAATAATAATAGCACTAATAATAATAGCACTAATAATATTAGCACTAATAATAATAGCACTAATAATAATAGCACTAATAATAATAGCACTAATAATAATAGCACTAATAATATTAGCACTAATAATAATAGCACTAATAATAATAGCACTAATAATAATAGCACTAATAATATTAGCACTAATAATAATTGCACTAATAATAATAGCACTAATACTGATATCACTAATAATAATAGCACTAATCATAATAGCACTAAGGGCAACTTACATTTAATCCTTTGCCTATTTGTTTCATGTGGGGTCCAAATGGGCCATTAAGTGATAGGCAGATTGAAATTATTGGCCCCCACAGAGCAGACATTGTATGTAAGGAAACTAGGGTAAAACAGGTATAGTTGGTCAAGTAGGAGACAGAAGGGTAAAGTCGAGACATTAGGACAACATGGAGACAGTGGGCAAGATGGAGAGACATTAAGGCAACAAAAAGACAGTAGAACTATATGGTGACAGTGAGACAACACAGATACAGTAGGACCAGATGGAGACAGTAGGACACGAGGAAGACAGTAGGGCAAGATGGAGACTGTAGGGCAAGATGGAGACAGTAGGACAAGATGAAGACAGTTGAACATAAGGGAGACAGTAGGAAAAGATAGAGACAGTAGGACAAGATGGAGACAGTAGGGCAAGATGGAGACAGTGGGGCAAGATGGTGACAGTAGGGAAGGATGGAGACAGTAAGACAAGATGGAGACAGTAGGACAAGACGGAGACAGTAGGACAAGATGGAGACAGTGGGGCAAGATGGAGACAGTAGGACAAGATGGCGACAGTAGGACAAGATGGCGACAGTAGGACAAGATGGAGACAGTAGGACAAGATGGAGACAGTGGGGCAAGATGGAGACAGTAGGACAAGATGGAGACAGTGGGGCAAGATGGAGACAGTAGGACAAGATGGCGACAGTAGGACAAGATGGCGACAGTAGGGAAAGATGGAGACAGTGGGACAAGATGGCGACAGTAGGGTAGGATGGAGACAGTAGGGAAGGATGGAGACAGTAAGACAAGATGGAGACAGTAGGACAAGACGGAGAAAGTAGGACAAGATGGAGACAGTGGGACAAGATGGCGACAGTAGGACAAGATGGCGACAGTAGGACAAGATGGCGACAGTAGGGAAAGATGGAGACAGTGGGACAAGATGGAGACAGTAGGGAAAGATGGAGACAGTGGGACAAGATGGCGACAGTAGGGTAGGATGCATACAGTAGGACAAGATGGAGATAGAGGTAGAAGATGAAGGCAAAAAGAGAAAGTAGGACACAACGGAACAAAATATATTCAACTGTTTTGACCCACTTTGTCCTGTTTTGAAATTTGCTCTAATTACAGCCCAAAAAGTTTTCTTTTAATGCATTTTTCCGTTTCTGCCACATTTTGGATGTGTGTTGATGTATCAGATTTACCAGGAGCGAGAGCCATGATTTATTCATACAAAGCCCCACATCTCCCAACTAATCCTGACGCCTACGTTTTTTAAATCTCCTCCTTTTCCCACCCATTCCAGATGCAAAAAAGCTAACAATCTATTTTTAGCACATGACTGAGCTGCCTTTCTGTTGAGTCCCTGCGTATCCTGCAGCAACAAATGGTTAAATGTCTGTGCGTTTGGTGCTGCTCAGTGAGTGGATGGAACAGCTGGGTGCTCCGATGCCTGCCTGGCGAGCGGCCATGTTTGTATCTCCTGGGGAATGAGAAAAACAGCGGATTTGATGGGGATAAAAGGAAATATGTTTTTTTTCACTCCCTGCTTCTTGTCAGGTTTCATTGCACTCGCTGGCAGCAGCAGAAGTGGCTGGGAAGGGGTAAAATGAGATATTAAATAAGCACTTAGTGGCTAATGAGTGGAGTCACGGGGAAGGAATGAGGGGGAGAAACAAGGAGAAGGGGAGAGAGAAATGAAACTGGAATAGAGAGAGAGAGTTGTGTGAGACAGGGGACTGGAAAAAGGATAGGGGACCGGGGAAGGGGAAGAGCCAAGACAAAAGGAGAGTCAGAGGTAGAGATGGAGGTGACAGAGAATATGTCAGAGATATCAAAGCAGTTTTTGAGGGCAACTCTAAAGTAGTGAGAGATAGCTGGGGGTTGGAAGAAAGAAGAGAAAACAAATGTTTGGGTGAAGAAAGTGAGATGAGTATGAGGGTGAATAATGAATGAGAAGTCATGGTTGGGATTGGGACAAAAAAAGAGAACCAGTTGGGGAAAGGAAACAGATTTGGAGGAGATAAAGACTGAGGTCACTAGAGGACAAAGAGGTGACTGGGGACAGAGATATTGTGGATTCAGGAATAAAAATATTGGTTGTGGCAGGAGACAGAGAAGGCTGGGAGAAGGGGAGAGCCAAATGCGGAGAGACTGGGGGAGAGAGGAAAATAAATCAGTGGAGAAATGTGAGATGGAGATATTGGGGGAGAAAGGTATGTATGAGTGAGTGGAAAAGATATTGTTGGGGGACAGAAGTCAAGGGATCTATGAATAGGGGGTGAAACAGAGTTGGTTCAGGGGGCCCCATAGGTGGGGACAGTCATAGAGATGGTTGATGGCTGCAGGGACAGGGGATAGACATGACTGAGGGAGGAAGAGAGAGAGATGGCAGATATAGGTGTGGGGGAATAAAGGTGCAACAACATGGATGAGGGAAGTCAGAGGCTTGAGGGTGAGGAAGAAAAACTGGAAGGGATAATGGTTGAGGGGGAAACACATAGCTGGTGGAGAATATTTGTTGGGGGTGTAGATAACGTGTGTGAAGAGATTGGGTTGTTCAGGGGGACAGATGACTTATGGGGGATAGAGATGGATGGGGAGAACATAGAAGTATTTGTGGAAATAACGCTTGAGGGAAGAGAGGGGTAGGGATGGTTGAAAGGAGAGAGATTATGTTGGACAGATAATTTTGAGGGACAGAGAGATAACTAGGTGGCAAGGCTGAGATTGGAGAGAAAGGATAGAGAGGAAGAGATGGCACGATGGACAGGTGGTTATGGGGGGTCTGAGAAGATTGGTTGGTGAAGGCGAAAGAAATGGATTTGGGAAGAAATTGAAGGGTGGACTGTGAGTGGAGAGAAATGAGACTTAATTTTGGCTGAGGAAAAAGATGTCTGGGTCAGGGCTGGTATAGGGCTGATATGCAGATACAATACTGTACAAGATCCATTGACTGTGCCTATATGTGCTCCTCTAACCTTAAACACGGGTGAATGTGGGCCACCATCAAGCACATCACAAGAACTGGCTACAAAACCACCCTCCCCATCTCTCTGTCTCTCTCTCCCCCATTCACACTCCTCCTTAAGAGCATCATGCACAGCAGTGAGTACCCCCCTCTCAAGTTAATCAGGCTCTATTTATCCCATGATATCCACTGTATGTTCCTATTGACCTGAAATTCCTCCCCAGAGCCACAGCCCCTTCCTTATTGCGTGTGACAGCTCCAATTCTCTCTCCCTGGATCTCTGGGGGAGCAGAAAGTCTTTCTACTTAATGATGTGCCTGAAGATACAGTAGATGACAGAATTTCACAACAGATTGATTTTTCCCCTTGGCTGTTAACTTGAAAGCCTGTGGCTAGGATAAGCACGAAATTCCCTTGCCACCCATTGGCGTCACTTTGCACAAACAAATACACATTGGAGCAGCCAAATCTCAAGGGTTTGGGCTCATTAATGTTGTTCTTAGGTAATTTTCCAGTACAAAGTAGAGCTTCAATCTTTGGGGGCCCCTGAATCCAGATTGGAAACCACTCTAATTTACTATATATTTACTCATGGGTCCATTGTTGTTATGTGCCTTCTCCTACTTCTTCCTTCACCTATCTGTTTCTTTCTGCTCTCCTTTCCCATTCTATGTGCCCCATCTACATTTTTACTGTTACTTTCTCCATGTCTGTGCCCTCTCTTCCTTCCTCCTTTTCCTTCCCCATTCTATTTGTCCTCTCCCTTCCTTTTTACTACTCGAACCCACATCTTTGTGGCTTTTATACCTCCTCCTTCCCCATTCTATGTGCCCTCACTAGCTTCTACCTGCTCCATCTCCCTTTGCTGTGCCCTCTTTACCTCCCTTCGCCATCTCTGTGCCATCTCCACCTTCTTCTTCCATCTGTATCTCTTTTCTGCCCCTTCCCCCATCTTTGTGCCCTTTATACCTCCTGTTCCCTGCTCCTTGTCCATTCTATGTGCCCTCTTCCTATGCCATCTCCCTTTTCTGTGCCCTCTCTATCTCCTCGTGGCATTGTTGTGCCCTTTCTCCTTTATTCTTGTCCCTTCTCAATATCTGTGCCATCTTCACCTCCTTCCTATCTCTGTCCCCTTTGTAGCTTGTTTTTTTTACTTCCCCCATCTCTGTGCAATCTCTACCTCTTTCCTGTTCCTTCTTCGTGCCCTTTAAATCTCCTGCTCCATGCCCCTTCTATGTGCCCTCACTACCTTCTTCCTGTGCCATCTCATTTTTTCTGTGCGTGTCTACCTCCTCAAAGCATCTCTATCCATCTATGTACCCTCCCTTATTCCTGTCCCTTCTCTGTGCTATCTCCACCTTCTTCTCCCATCTATACCTCTTCTCTGCTCCTTTCCCCATCTTTGTGCCCTTTATACCTCCTGCTCCTTGTTCATTCTATGTGCTCTCTTCCTATACATCTCCTTTTTCCTGTGCCCTCTCTACCTCCTCATGGCTTCTTTATCCATCTATATATCTATGTGCCCTCTCTGCCTTATCTCTGTCCCATTTCTAGCTTCCCCCACCTCGGTCGAATCTCCACCTTATTCTCCCATCTCCTTAGCAGGTAACTGTAGGTGAGAAAAGCCTCAACAACAGCAAGTCTCATTGAGCAGTTTGTGTCCCTGGTAAATGAAGGGGAGGTACATAAACATGCCCACCAGTGTCCACCCACCAGTGACTGTATCTTCATTGCTGGTGGGATGATTTGGAGAGTTTTGCCTTTGTATCTGGAGCTTCTATGAAAGATTCACCACCTTCCTCTCCACTTACCCAGCTGGTCCCACCAAACAACATTGGGTATGTGACCTGCTCTGAGTGTCTTTGCAGTGGAAGAAGCCTCCTTTTATGAAGCAAAAATAGGAGACTCCAATAATAGACTGCAGGTGACCTTTAGTTCTGGTTAGATGAAGGACATACTCCAAAATAGCAGAGTCTTGGGTCTCCCATAGCACCACATCTGAAAGACCCAAAGATTCCAGTAACTGGCCAAAACTAACTCCAGACAAAGAGGCCTGACCTGTGGGGCTTGGACTGCTCCAGGCAGTGGTCCTCTTCAGGCAGGTCTGCTAAGGATCAATTATAACCTGTTCTTAAAGTGGAAACCTAAAGGTGGTAGTCACTAACCTCTCTAGTCTTGTGGGACCCCAATCTCTTTCTAAAAAAAATGTATTCTTTCTGTTATCTCAAGATATCTGGAATACCATGTGCTCTTCCTTGGAGAAAATCAATTTTCCTTTGTAGCCGTTCACTTCCTACAGGGTCCGGTAATGAGCCCCCTGCTGCCAGACAACTGCAAGAGAGAAGGAAAAAACACCAACACTCAGGTCTCAGGGGCATGCTGGGAATTGTAGTCAGGCAAAGGCTGGAGACATGTTTACTATTACATTGAATTCATCCCCCTAAGATTTCTATTCTTGAGTTAAAAGCTACTGCCAAAGGCCTTCACGTAAGTTATTCTACGCCCCTTATAACAATGAACTGGATGGAGATGGGATGGGATTGCTTTTGGTCCATTAAAATGAAAGAGAGAGAGGTAGTAAATATGGTGTGCTTGGAGAACAGCCCAGCTGGAGGCCACTGTTCACTGAGGTAGACTATCGAGCCCCTGTATTATGCAGGTGGCACTTTGAGGGTGAGAGGAATAGACCCCAAGGTCACCCGATCTGACTTGTTTTATGTACTGCCTGCCCATTATGGTTTAGATAAAAAGCATCACTTTGAAATCCTGGGTCTGTCTCACCTAGTGCATAGATATTCCCCTGGGTGCCACTAGGTGGCGACCTTCTTCTAGGGCATACCAGTGCCAACACCAGTGCCAACTCCAGGAGGTTTTCCTGAACCTTAAACTCCAAAACACTTGGCTCAGGTTATTTGCCCGGTGCCCAAGGCCTCATTAACCACCTGACATGGACCATTCTAATCTGGAAGCCTTTGCACCCATTGATCTGGGTAGTCCAGGTAGCTCCTTTGCCACCAACACCCTTGGGATACATTAGTCCAGGGCAATGAGGGTTTCACCGAAGACTCCCAGATGGGAGGAATTTGCAGGGGGCTCCCCTGTTATCTGTAGTGATAGACAATCAACATGGCAGCTCCCACTGCACCAAGATACAAGAGTTGCACAAGCTTTTTGGAAATGCAGTTTATTGGCATTTATTTTTCTCCCACCCTACCCCTCTGCATCCCCCAATGATTCCATCCAAGGCCCCAGAGGCCTCTCCTCTCGGTGTTTGTTACGCACTTAGTTACCAGTGTTTACTCTACAGCTCCGGCCTCACTTGGCAAACAAGGCTAAAAATAAAGCAATGATTAAACTACATTTCCCAGAATGCTAAGGTGCTGTTTGTAAACTGAGCCTTTTCTTGCATAAGCAGAAGAGAGAGGAGGAGGAGGAGGAGGGGAGGTACAGGTGTGTGAATATCAATACAGGTACAGCGTGTTCCATGCCAGACAAGATAGGCAGGTTTTACTTCATTCCCACGGCATGCTGGGTAACTTTCCCTTTATTTATCAGTTATTTGTGGCATTCACTAGTCCAATCCAAACACGGGAAGGAGACAGCCCCTGTACATTTTACCTGCATCCTCCACCAACCTGGTCAAGACAGGGCACCCACCTACATCCAGCTACGGAAGCCCAGGCAGACCACCCTTCCTCTGCAAGGTAAGTCTAATCCTCTGAATTCTCTAAAGCACCCTGCTGGGTAATCGTGGAAACGTTTCACTGCTCATCCAAGAGGCTTCTCCGGCTCCGACCCTAAACGGGACTGAAGAAGACGTTTGTATGAGCAGTGAAACATTGTTTACCCAGCATTCCCAGCTGCCTGCTAAACTGACACTTTGTGTTGAAGGGGAACTGCCTTATACGTTCAATATGCATTTTTCACCATCTGCTTGTTCTGACTCCTCAAACATTGTAGCTGATCTGAAAAAGAACTGACATCTGTTTTAGGAGCTGTAGGAGCATCGGGGGGTGGGGTAAATAATTGTATCAGAGGCAAAATAGCACTGAGCCCCAGATATAAGGATGGCAAAGATGAGCAGGCTGGGCCCCCATAGCTCATAACAAGGTTACAGATATATTGAAACATTGGGGTGTCACCCTGCTATAGTTCCAGGGGTACCCAGGGTACAAATAAGCTCTCACCCCAAATCTCCCCCTAACTGACCTTCAGGCTGGGCCCCCTTAGCTCATAACAAGGTTACAGATATATAGAAACATTGGGGTGTCACCCTGCTATAGTTCCAGGGGTACCCAGGACACAAATAAGCACTCACCCCAAATCTCCCCCTAACTGGCCTTCAGACTGGGCCCCCTTAGCTCATAACAAGGTTACAGATAAATAGAAACATTGGGGTGTCACCCTGCTATAGTTCCAGGGGTACCCAGGGTACAAATAAATAGGGATGGCGCGAACTGTTCGCCGGCGAACTTGTTCGCGCGAACATCGGGTGTTCGCGCTCGCCGGAAGTTTGCGAACGTCGCGCGACGTTCGCCATTTTGGGTTCGCCATTGTTGGCGCTTTTTTTTGCCCTCTCACCCCAGACCAGCAGGTACATGGCAGCCAATCAGGAAGCTCTCCCCTGGACCACTCCCCTTCCCTATAAAAACCGAAGCCCTGCAGCGTTTTTTCACTCTGCCTGTGTGTGCTGAAGAGATAGTGTAGGGAGAGAGCTGCTGCCTGTTAGTGATTTCAGGGACAGTTGAAAGTTTGCTGGCTAGTAATCGTTTTGATACTGCTCTGTTATTGGAGGGACAGAAGTCTGCAGGGGTTTGAGGGACATTTAAGCTTAGGTAGCTTTGCTGGCTAGTAATCTACCTTCTACTGCAGTGCTCTGTATGTAGCTGCAGTGGGCAGCTGTCCTGCTTCTGATCTCATCTGCTGACTGCTGCAATAACAGTAGTCCTTGTAAGGACTGCTTTTATTTATTTTTTTGTTGTTTTACTACTACTACTACTACTACTACTACTACTATAAGAGCCCAGTGCTATTAGTCTAGCAGTGTTGGGGAGTGGGACTGGTGTGCTAATCTGCTGCTCCTAGTAGTTCAGCAGCACCAACTTTAATTTTTTTTTTTTTAATATTCATTTTTTTTTTATTTTACTTTTTTTTATTTTACTACCGCTGTAGTAGTGTATAAGTTGACCTTTTAGGCATTATTTGCCCTGTAGGCATTTTTTGCCCAGTGTGTTATTCAACCAACTGCCATCTAGCTGTGTGACCTTGTTCACATTCTGTCTAAATATCCATAATATTACCGTCTCCAGAAAAAACACCGGAGTGACTTTTTTCAAGCAGCCATAATAAATTTTACGAGATCCGTATCCACCGCTGTAGTAGTGTATACGTTGATCTTGTGGGCAGTATTTGCACAGTGTTTTCTTCAAACCGCCATCTAGCTGTGTGAGCTTGTTCACATTTTGTCTAAATATTGATAATATTATCGTCTCTAGAAAAACCACTTGAGTTACTTTTTTTCAAGCAGCATTCATATATTTTACGTAATCCGTATCCACCGCTGTGTATACGTTGACCTTGTAGGCATTATTTGCACACTGTTTTCTTCAAACCGCCATCTAGCTGTGTGAGCTTGTTCACATTTTGTCTAAATATTGATAATATTATCGTCTCTAGAAAAACCACTTGAGTTACTTTTTTTCAAGCAGCATTCATATATTTTACGTAATCTGTATCCACCGCTGTGTATACGTTGACCTTGTAGGCATTATTTGCACACTGTTTTCTTCAAACCGCCATCTAGCTGTGTGAGCTTGTTCACATTTTGTCTAAATATTGATAATATTATCGTCTCTAGAAAAACCTCTTGAGTTACTTTTTTTCAAGCAGCATTCATATATTTTACGTAATCCGTATCCACCGCTGTGTATACGTTGACCTTGTGGGCATTATTTGCACACTGTTTTCTTCAAACCGCCATCTAGCTGTGTGAGCTTGTTCACATTTTGTCTAAATATTGATAATATTATCGTCTCTAGAAAAACCACTTGAGTTATTTTTTTTCAAGCAGCATTCATATATTTTACGTAATCCGTATCCACCGCTGTGTATACGTTGACCTTGTAGGCATTATTTGCACACTGTTTTCTTCAAACCGCCATCTAGCTGTGTGTATTATCGTTTCCAGAAAAACCAACTGAGTTTTTGTTGTTGTTGTTTTTTTAAAAATAATGCCAGGCAAAGGCAGGCCGCCACGCAGAGGCCGTGCTAGGGGCCGTGCTGCTATGCAATCCTGTGGCCCTAGCAAATTGCCCAGTTTTAAAAAGCCAATGACCCTGAACTCCCAAAATGCTGAAGAGGTAGTTGACTGGCTTACACAGCACACCCCATCCTCTACCGTTTCTAACTTTACCACAACATCCTCCTCATCCTCCACTGCTATGGCCACCCCACGTAACACTTCCTCCACCACCGGTGCCCCTTCTTCACTGGAGTCAGAGGAGTTATTTTCCCATGAGTTTCTTGAACTGAGTAATGCGCAACCATTATTGGCAGAAGAAGATGAAGGAGATGAGGACGTTACACCAGATTTAATTCTGGCAGAGAACACGACAGAGATGGACATAATGATGAGTGATGAGGAGGAGGTCCCCGCTGCTGCTTCCTTCTGTGATGTGTCAGAAGAAATTGATGCATCTGAGGAGAATGATGATGAGGAGATTGATGTTTTGTGGGTGCCTAGTAGAAGAGAGCAAGAGGAGGGTAGTTCAGATGGAGAGACGGAGAGTCAGAGAGGCAGTAGGAGAATAAGACTTAGAAGAAGCAGGGAGGACAGCCCGCAGGGATCAGTAGGGCAACAACATGTATCGGCACCTGTGTTCAGCCAGCCAACGCACCCGCCATTGCCGCCAATGCCGCCAACTTCTACTGTTACCGCCAGATCGCACACTTCCAAAAAGTCAGCAGTGTGGGATTTTTTTAATGTGTGTGCCTCTGACAAAAGCATTGTAATTTGCAATGAGTGCAGTCAGAAACTGAGCCTTGGTAAGCCCAACAGCCACATAGGTACAACTTCTATGCGAAGGCACATGAGCGGCAAGCACAAAGCACTTTGGGAGCAACACCTCAAAGGCAACAGGCAAACTAAAAGCCACACTCCTTCTGGTCCAGCATCTTACTGCTCTACCTCTGCTCTCCTTGACCCGTCTGAACCACCCTCCACTCCGCCTTCCACCTTGACCACCTGTTCCCATTCCCAGTCATCTGCCACCAGCCAAGTTTCTGTGAAGGCCATGTTTGAGCGTAAGAAGCCAATGTCTGACTGTCACCCCCTTGCCCGGCGTCTGACAGCTGGCTTGTCTGCACTCTTAGCCCGCCAGCTTTTACCATACCAGCTGGTGGACTCTGAGGCCTTCCGCAAATTTGTAGCAATTGGGACACCGCAGTGGAAGGTACCCAGCCGCAATTTTTTTTCTAAAAAGGGAATACCACACCTGTACCAACATGTGCAGAGCCAAGTTACCGCATCTCTGTCACTTAGTGTTGGGCCAAAGGTCCATATGACTACTGACGCATGGTCCTCCAAGCATGGTCAGGGCAGGTATGTCACCTACACTGCCCACTGGGTGAACTTGGTAATGGCTGGGAAGCAGGGAATGGGTAGCTCAACAACAACAACAACAGTGGAGTTGGTGTCACCGCCACGGATTGCACGCGGTTCTGCCACCACCTCTACTCCTCCATCGCTCTCTACCTCGTCTTCTTCCTCTTCTTCTTCTTACTCTGCTGCTGGGTCCTCCTTCTCCTCCTCCACACCTGTGCACCCCCAGCTCCCCCTAGGCTATTCGACGTGCCAGGTACGCCGTTGTCACGCTGTCTTGGGGATGACGTGCCTGGAAAGCAAAAACCATACCGGATCTGTACTCCTGTCATCTCTGCAGTCACAGGCCGATCGGTGGCTGACCCCACACCAACTGCAGATCGGAAAAGTGGTGTGTGACAATGGAAGCAATCTGTTGGCAGCGTTGAGACTGGGAAATTTAACACATGTGCCCTGCATGGCACATGTGTTAAATTTAATAGTCCAACGTTTTGTCTCCAAGTACCCAGGATTCCAGGACGTTCTCACCCAGTCCAGAAAGGTGTCGGCCCATTTCAGACGTTCCTACACAGCCATGGCACGCCTTGCTGACATTCAGCAGCGCTACAACATGCCAGTCAGGCGTTTGATTTCTGACAGCCAGACTCGCTGGAATTCAACGCTCCTTATGTTGGAACGTCTGCTGCAACAACAAAGGGCCGTCAACGAGTACCTTTTTGAACTGGGTGGTAGGACTGGATCTGCAGAGCTGGGGATTTTTTTCCCCCGTTACTGGGTGCTTATGCGCAATGCCTGCAGGCTCATGCGACCTTTTGAAGAGGTGACAAATATGGTCAGTCGCACCGAAGGCACCATCAGCGACCTAATACCCTTCGCTTTCTTCCTGGAGCGTGCCGTGCGACGAGTGACAGATGAGGCTGTAGACCAGCGTGACGAGGAGCTGGAAGCGCACGATTTATGGTCGGAATCACCAGAACGAACCCAGGCATCTGCTGCAATGCAGGGAGAGGTGCCAGAAGTGGAGTCAGAGGAGGAAGGTGGCTTTGTGGAGGAGGAGGAGGAGGACCAACAGGAGCAGGCTTCCCAGGGGGCTAGTGGTGACCTTTTGGGGACCCCTGGTCTTGTACGTGGCTGGGGGGAGGAGACCGTGGATGATGCAGTCCTTGATAATGAGGAAGCGGAGATGGATAGCTCTGCATCCAACCTTGTGAGAATGGGGTCTTTCATGCTGTCATGCCTGTTGAAGGACCCCCGTATCAAGAGGCTTAAGGAGAAGGACCTGTACTGGGTCGCAACGCTACTAGACCCTCGGTACAAGCATAAAGTGGCAGAAATGTTACCAACATACCACAAGTCCGAAAAGATGCGGCATTTACAAACCAGCCTGCAAAACATGTTGTACAATGCTTTTAAGGGTGATGTCACTTCAGGAACTCATCAACATTCCAGGGGCAGAGGTGCCAGTAATCCTGCCACGAGCACACCTGCAAGGACAAAGCCCTTTGGCCGGTCTGTAACATCAGACATGCAAATGTTTTTCTGTCCAAGGCAGCGCCACAACCCTTCTGGATCCACCCTCAAAGAACGCCTCGACCGGCAGGTAGCGGACTACCTGGCATTAACTGCAGATATCGACACTCTGAGGAGCGATGAACCCCTGGACTACTGGGTGCGCAGGCTTGATCTGTGGCCAGAGCTGTCACAATTTGCCATGAACCTCTTGTCTTGCCCAGCCTCAAGTGTGCTCTCAGAAAGGACCTTCAGTGCAGCAGGAGGGATTGTAACTGAGAAGAGAACTCGCCTAGGTCACAAAAGTGTCGATTACCTGACCTTTATTAAAATGAATGAGGGGTGGATCTCGGAGGGTTACTGCACGCCGGAAGACTTGTTCTGACTTCTATGCAGCTGTCCTTCTCTTCAAGCCTCATGACTCCACACACAGCTGTCCTTTAGCGTCCTCCTCCCTCCGCCACCGTTACAAACTAGGGTGCAAACCCTACTGGTTTAATTTTTTCTGGCCTCTGTGCTTCAGTGGCTGCGTCCAAAAAAACGGGGCAAACAATGTCTACAAGGTCAACGTATGGCGAAAAATTACTATTTTCAGCATTTATATGGCATATTTTTTCTGGCAACTGTGCTTCAGTGGCTGCGTCCAAAAAAATGCATATTTTCTGCATTTATATGGCATAATTTTTCTGGCCTCTGTGCTTCAGTGGCTGCAACCAAAAAAATGCATATTTTCTGCATTTATATGGCATAATTTTTCTGGCCTCTGTGCTTCAGTGGCTGCAACCAAAAAAATGCATATTTTGTCCATTTATATGGCATAATTTTTCTAGCCTCTGTGCTTCAGTGGCTGCAACCAAAAAAATGCATATTTTCTGCATTTATATGGCATAATTTTTCTGGCCTCTGTGCTTCAGTGGCTGCAACCAAAAAAATGCATATTTTGTCCATTTATATGGCATAATTTTTCTAGCCTCTGTGCTTCAGTGGCTGCAACCAAAAAAATGCATATTTTCTCCATTTATATGGCATAATTTTTCTAGCCTCTGTGCTTCAGTGGCTGCAACCAAAAAAATGCATATTTTCTCCATTTATATGGCATAATTTTTCTGGCCTCTGTGCTTCAGTGGCTGCAACCAAAAAAATTTATATTTTCAGCATTTATATGGCATAATTTTTCTGTCAACTGTGCTTCAGTGGCTGCGACCAAAAAAATGCATATTTTCTGCATTTATATGGCATAATTTTTCTGGCCTCTGCTTCAGTGGCTGCAACCAAAAAAATTTATATTTTCAGCATTTATATGGCATAATTTTTCTGGCAACTGTGCTTCAGTGGCTGCGACCAAAAAAATGACTATTTTCAGCATTTATATGGCATATTTTTTCTGGCCTCTGTGCTTCAGTGGCTGCGGCCAAAAAAACTGGGCAAACAATGCCTACAAGGTCAACGACGTTGACCTTGTAGGCATTGTTTGCCCAGTTTTTTTGGCCGCAGCCACTGAAGCACAGAGGCCAGAAAAAATATGCCACATAAATGCTGAAAATAGTCATTTTTTGCCATACGTTGACTCAACGTATATGGCAAAAAATGACTATTTTCAACATTTATATGGCATATTTTTTCTGGCAACTGTGCTTCAGTGGCTGCGTCCAAAAAAACTGGGCAAACAATGTCTACAAGGTCAACGTATGGCGAAAAATGACTATTTTCAGCATTTATATGGCATATTTTTTCTGGCAACTGTGCTTCAGTGGCTGCGTCCAAAAAAACTGGGCAAACAATGCCTACAAGGTCAACGTATGGCAGTTGTTTAAAGAGAACAGTAGATTACTAGCCAGCAAAGCTACCTAAGCTAAAATGTCCCTCAAATCCCTGCAGACTTCTGTCCCTCCAATACAGAGCAGTATCAAGCAGATTACTAGCCAGCAAACTTACTATCATCTGTCCCTGAAATCACTAACAGCTCTCCCCCTACACTATC